>CP053157.1:5446835-6147484 GCA_014607495.2 Carposina sasakii | reverse complement strand
AAAAGATAAGTTATCATATGAAAAGTTAATAACAGAACATATTGCATCGCGTTCTGTAGGTATTACTTATCTATACGTATGTATGCCATAATTAGATTTCTTTGAATGTGCCTAGCTTGGCACGCAGTTTCTTTTACGTGTGGAAAATAGAAAATCCACCGTTGACTGGTCGTATTAATTGTAAGTAGGTATTACAATTCAACCGGGGCACGAGTCCGATACAGTTACTCGTTCGCGTGCCACAATAACGTGATCAGATTTAAATGTTATCTAATGAATTATTCAAAAATACTTATTATTATATTGGTCAACATTCAAGAAGACAAGGTAACATACGAATAGTTTGGCGAAATGGCAATGTTGCGTCACCTAAAAGAGAAATTGTTTGCTAATGAAGTTTCCCCGTTTCGAGCTCTCTACAAATTTGGCAAGTTGACTTTATGGACGAATGAGATCGTTAAACAGGGCCGAGCCGGATGTAGACTCGAGACAAATGGATTTAATAGACTGACTCTTTGCTTTCTTATTGATAATATTAATGAACGAGACGGATCTTTTGATTCTTACGTAATGTTTTAACTGCAGTGGGATAATAAGGATTACTATTAAGTCTAAAATAAGTTACTGGTTAAGTCAATGTCCTTATTACAAACGAAGATTAATCATGACAAAGATTATATATATAATGGAAGCGATATGATTGTGGTTACCGACCGCGGTTAAGTAAGGAAGTTTCCTGAATACAATGATATTTTATATAGTAAACAAAAGTGAAAGAATAAATTACGCTTTTAAATCTGCAATAGATCAGTAGACAATCGTTATGAAGAAAGTACTTAGACACGCAAACATAAAATTATCGTTATATAGGTATTGAAATGAAGTTTATAGAAGTGATTCATGTTATTAATTACATTCTCTACATAAGTGGCCAAAAAAGCTTAAATGGATAATTACTTCATGTATAATTGGAAAATTAATAAATAGTTTGGTACTTTCTAAACCGCGAAAGATATCGTTTACAGGATTGACTAGCACAATGTACACTTAACATCGTAGAAATACCGATCTCAATTCAAACGCGGTTGCGGTGTGAAATTACATTAACAAATTCTTAGATACTTTAGAAACTCTATGCTTACGCTTTTGTTTTTTGCTACATTAGTAGTGCAAACCATATGGCTTTGAGATCCATGAGTCGGATGCGTAAATGGAATTTATTATGATTATTAAAAAGTATTCTTGTATAAAGTTTGTCTAACTTAAGACTAAAGAGTTAAATATTATTAAGAAAATGATAAAAATTTCACCCGAGTGAGATAATATTCATAATATAATATTCATAAGAGATGCACAATTAACTTTAGATACCGGCGTAGGGGAAGACCTAGGAGAAGATGGAGGGACGATCTGGATAAGTTTCTGCCAGATTGGGCCACTATAGCAGGAACAAGACAAGTGTGGGCTCAAATGGGGGAGGCCTTTGCCCGGCAGTGGGACATGGTATAGGCTATTAAAAAAAACGATCCATAAAAGATTAAGCTATTACGATAAAGCACAGCTACAACCATTATAACGGTGTATGTAGACAGTCATTATCAATATAAAAAAGATACATCAGTTACACTCGAATAATTCGCAAAGAAAGATAATATGCGTACATAACGACCGAAGAACAATGAAATTCATTATAAGTTATGATAGAACTTATCGTAGATAATGAAAGTTTTTGAGAGTAAGTATTATAAAGACGGTCTAAATCTAGATCTGTACCAATGTGGTTACTGTGCCTTTATAATTAATTAAAAATATATTATTGGTAAGAATTTACATAAAAAGAATAGGAATTGTGTCACTTTACAATTTTTACCCGACTGCGCAACGCAAAGGAGTGGTATTGTGTTTAACAGCCTATATATGTTTGTATGTTTCTTTGAAGCACTACACAGACCAAACGCCTCGGCCGATTTTTATGATTCATACGTCAATCGATTCCTCATATAAGTTTATATTTACATATAAGTTTTTAGACAGTAGCAAGACGAAAACTTCTTGCTGCCGAGCATGTTTCTTGAAGCGTACCTATTAGTAGCTAGGTACTTATAACAAAAAGTAAAAAAAAAAAAACATAATTTAAAAAATCCAAAAACCCGACTGCTTAAAAACTGAAAATTATAGAATTCTAAACTCCGACAGCCACTAGTATTTCAATGGATCCTGGCTGTTCAGTTGTTGTGTTATGTATGATCATTAGAAAAATATTTTATGTTCTTCAATAGTATTCATTCCATAATAATATTATAGAATTCTAGCCCACCGGACATATAAGTGCTTGTTTTTTTTCTTTTCAGTTTTTAAGCAGTCCGGTTTTTGGATTTTTTAAATTATTTGTAAATAAGCCGTTTTGGTGTCCATAGGGGACATACATAGGTGGGTAGGTACACGGTTATCAACTTTTAAATATGATACGGGGTGTATCGAAACTTAACATACCCAATGTTAAGCGAAATGCAATGAAAATAACTCATAATAAAGCTTGGCCACAAGACTAAAAATGTAATGTTTTTTAAACATTTCTCAGAAGTTGAGAAATATGTTCATACTATCTACTATATCAGTCAAAATAAACATTTCGATTTATGTCTCAAATTGTATGAATTTGTATACCTATTTTTAGGTCCCAACCCAACTATTCTGAATCTTAAATTCCTCTGTTATCTGACGACCAGTTAAGTATGTTACGACTCCAAGAAGTTCAACGATCTCAAATACCATAGGTACTACAAAGAAATTATTTTTATATTACTACATACATAACACAACACAGATAATAAAATATTCCGACTAGGGACGTATACAACTACAGAGAATAAGTATAAGACAAGATAAAATATTTCACAGGTGCTTTCGACGACGAGACGAAGCCGCCGCCTCCCGTTCCAGCAGCATACATTGTCAAATACAACAAGTTTGTCGACAACATTCTTGAGAAAATGAACGATATCTTGAGACAGTCATATGATCCTGTCAACGTAAAACTACAGCCTATTGATGCTACCAGAAGAGTTCGAAACCTAAGAAGAATAAGCCGAAGACCCACAAAAGGTAAGATATAAGCCTATTTTTAACCGACTTCAAAAAGAGAGGTTATCAATTCGTCTGTATGGTTTTTTTTTATTATTATTTTTTATGTGCCTCAGAACTCCGTCATTTATGAACCGATTTCATTTTTTTTTATAGTTGGTCATGGTATACTTCGAGGTTGGTCCCATATTCACCACATCAGGATCTGATGATGGAATCTTGGATAAATCGAGGGCAATCCTCGAATATTGTAGGCACATGTAGTCTGTTTTATACTTTTACTGAGCGTTTTGATCACCTACATATAAAACATAACATCTGATGATGGAATCTCTAAGGAATCTAGGGATATCCTCAAATATAATAGGCACGAGTAGTCCGTTTTTAGATTTTTATAGAGAATTTTGGTCAGCTACGCATAATATAAAGGAAACGAGGGTCTGATGATGGAGCCGCCGAAAAACAGATAGTGGAACTTTTTAGTAACAAAATCCCCTATGGCAGGGGAAGCCTACGTCCAGTAGTGGACTGCAATAGGCTTATGAAGATGAAGATAATTGTGTTAAGTCGTGTAATTATATGTTGCATTAAGCCGTGTCCGAAGTAAGATGGTTATAGAGGAAGAGGTAGACATGAGAATAACGAGATGACGGATGATAGGGATGAATGAAAGAAGAGTACCTACATATTGCACCGACCCCAAATGATTGGGAACAGGGCGGGAAGAAGGAGTGTAATTATATGTTGCTTATATATTGTCAGACGTAAAGTTTCAAAGCCTAGTCATTTCTCTCTTTTGTCATGTGGCCTATTTAATCATTTGCTGGCATATAATATCTGACAATATTATGTCTTCTAAACGTGTACAGGCTTAACGCATATATATATATCTATATATATATATATATATATATATATATATATATATATATATATATATATATATATATATATATATATATATATTATATAATTATATATTCCTTTAGTAAAATTTTACTTAGTAGCTCGAGTAATGGGAGGAAGTCGGTTTTTCGTTTAAAAAAAATATTAGTTAGTTTTTATGATAATTTGGTCTGTCTGACCCACCGATCTATTTACTGTATGTGCGGTTAATTACATGTAATGCACATCTTACAATATTAATTATGTTTACAAGACTTATTTGTTTAGGAAAACCAGCACTAAAAAGAAGAACGCAGCAAGAGCTGGCAGTGCTGATGAAAACAAGGACAAACTAGCTCAAAACGAAATCGTTGAAAAAATTAAGAAAATTGAAGACAAAGACGAGAATTTAAACAAAGTATGGATCAGCCAGATAAGAACGTATCAGCTGAGTCTAGGGCTCTTAAAAAGGATGCAGTAGCCAATTCTAAAGCCAAGCCAACTACAACTAAGCCTAAAGCTCCTACCAAAGCAACGAAGCCTAAAAAACCTGTATCTAAGCCTGCAACTACGACTAAGAAACCGGCGACAAAAAATAAATTGAAGAGTGAGAAGAGTAAGCCTAGAGCGAGAGGAACTCTGTATGGTTTATCGTCATTGAGAAGGACTGGAGATGTTGCAGTCACTATACTGACAGGTCATACAAATATTAAGAGCAATTTCGCGGTTGGTCCACTGATTTTAAGAGTAGAGAAAGAGGTATTTTTTTATTTAAAAAAATAAATCAGTACAAGTGGATAGGTTATTCTTTAATAATGTACCTACTTATAGAAAAGATCGCAGGAATTTATAGGGAAATACCTATAGAATTTAAGTATTTTAGGGCTGATTTTTCCAAACCTCAGATAGCCTATCAGAGGAATAAAGTTGATGCTGTCTTTCTCTAAAACGTGATCATAATAGAGACAGCATCAACTTTATTCCTCTGATTAGCTATCTGACGTTTGGAAAAATCGGCCCTTAGTGGAATTAAATGGCGAAATAGGTTTATTAACTACCAAATATTTAGACTTTATATGCGTCGCACAACTATTGTTGCAGTAGTAACTATAATGCCACTCACATTCGCAATCCGTTTCTGACCATGCTTCCATTGCTGTTGGTATAAATTCCACAACAGTCACTTCACGAATTGTATAATTATTATTATGTTACAGCACGTGTATTTAGGTCTATGTGAAAAATGGGAACATGCATGCATGCAAACGGTAGACTATTATGGAATGGTCCAAATAAACTTCTGTTTTCAGGTTGGTCGCGGAGCTAAGAAAGAGCTAAAATCAGCAACAGCAACTACAGCTGAAATGACTGGAAAGCTCACTTTGAGAGTGGATGCACAGGGAGTTGCCACTTTACACTCTATTAAAGTACTGCAGCCAAAACAGGTAGGTACATGCCCACAAACATAACTAGACGTTCCCCATTGACTGAACCGACTACAGAACAATCATACATACCTACAATATTAGACATATAAAACAGTTATGTTCCTTAAATTACACAGCTGTATTCCCAAAATGGAGTTTTTACAACTGCCAGATCATGAAAGAGATCCTACAGCCTCGTTTTCCAGAGCGGGGCCAGTTTAAAAAGTCAGTGACAAGTTGCTAGTTTATCTTGTGAGAGAGCGCCCTTGAGTTCCTTCGTCGAATCTTACGATATGCAGGGAAGGATATCGCTAGAACTACTAGAACTAAATTATATTCTAGTGAAGCCCCGCATCAGCATAGCCGTAATATATATTCTTACCTCTTAGGTTCGCGTCGACAGTAACCATGAGAGAACTAGAGAACTTGTCTGGCGACGCAGCTCCAGGATAGCTCATGTTGTCTCCGAGAAACTGAAGACTGCTTCCAAGCCCATGTTCCAACTCCAGACACCATGCAATAGATAAAATTTATCTATCTATAGCAATTAACAATAATAACTAGAAGTACTTACCTACTTTGAGTCTTCTAAAGTTTTCTTTTGAAATGTGATAGCAGCAGCTAAACATTTGAAGAACTGATTTGTAGAAAATTTAGTTAATATTTATTTATACATTTTAGAGACTGAACCGATTTTTAACCAAGTGCCTTTCTTATACTCAGATAAAGTTAACCATGGTTTTAATAAATACAATATAGTTGGCTATCTACCGATATACATCAGAGATATTCATGCATACATAGTTCACTCACAAGTTAAAATCATGGCTAACACAGAATAACGTACTATAGGTATTTACATGATTTATCAAGGCAGCAAAATTAAATAACTGAGGTAAGCACGAGCCTTTTTACACGACTCGCTAGCAAAATATATGGGAATTGATAGTTTGACGCTAGCGTTACGGACTATCGAGAGGTTCGTGCTTACCCCTATATTTGTGCTATGTATATTTAGCAAATTGAAAATATAATACTGGACAAAAATACATAATAAACATTTATAATAATGATACTCAATATAATTATTTTTAGTGTTATAGAAATCAGTCAGATGTGCATTTACTACTTCGTAATTTTATGGTGCTAAGATTTATATTAGTAAAATATTAAATAAATTATTTGAATAATACCGTATTTTTACTTATTTTTTTTTAAATAGGTGGCCAATGCTATCTCTAACAGAATAGGTAAGTAAAGTAAAAGAATTAAAATTAGTTTAAAAAGTTGTATTTCTAAAAAAGCACAAAGGAAAAATATTGGTATCATCTATAAAATAAAACCTATTTATAAAACTAATAGGTAACATTATTGTTTTAAAATGCCCAGTGAGAAATCTAGGTCTCTTAGGTATACTGGATATGGAGAAATGAAACTCGGTCTAGAATATAGCACGGTTGTATTGCGACTGACGAAATATGTATATAGCTACCCTTACTATATTAATAAATAGTAATACACAGGTACCTACAATTTCCATACATTACACCCAGTGCCTTTGTAGTAAATATTATAATGAATTTCAATACATAGGTATATTGTGCATTTATTTAAAGTGGCTGCCCAGCGTAATATGTCAAGCTTCGGTTTCCTAGGATATACCTTTTAAAGCAGTCATACTCGTATAGGAACTTTCACATGTCAGCACCGTAAAGACTGCTGTTTTTTTTTCGTTCCTACCGCCGCCATATGACGGCACCGCTATCATAGGCAACCATAGTTTGACTCTAGCACCGCACATGGTTCAGTAACATTTGACAGATTTTAAAATAATTTTATAAGAATTATTGAGTAGAGGGCGATCTAACGACCAATTGTAATACGATCGAAATGAATGTTAGATATTTGGATCCCAAAATTTTGTAGAAAATCAATTGAACATGAAATCTCAGATTATTTATTTGCAAATTATCGCAATATCGGTTGCTAAAATCGGTTACTTTTATAAAAATATACTTAGGTTTAAACGAAAGTGCTCAAGTACACACATATTATACAAAAACTTCACACAACTTCACGGCACTTGTTTAGAAATAATAGAATTTTTAAAATATAATATTAAAGTGCAAAGAGAGACACTTTGATTTTGAAGAATTAAGAAGAATTTGATTATTACACATTATAATGCTATGCCAACTTTCTATGGCAAAATAATGTAAAAGTAAACATAATAAAAATAACTATAAATATATCTTTTGGTACTCTCACTGTCATATGATTAATAAGTAAATAAAAATAAACTTGTATTCAACTGGAATAATTCATTGAGCTTAATAAATTAAACATCTATTTCTCTTAAACATACGACTAAACTAAAACTTCACAAAGAAATCATATTCACACTGGTAAAAAGGTAATTTTCACACGGCATACAAATCATCTCTTTTAGTCAGATGTAGGCAGACATGTAAAGCATTCACACATTAGATATGTAACGGAAAACAAAATTGGCTTACTGTTGTTCAAAATAATTTAACAAGTTGAAAATATTAACTAAAATTATTAAGAAAATAAGATCGAAACTTCACTATCATTGCCACGCCATCTAACGGACCGATCAAGAACTACTAACTGCACTGGAACTACAAATTGACTATCTACAATACATTCTACTTACAGCTAATTCAGACTTGGATCACGTGTCATGGACAATGTTACTCAGAGATTTGGAGTGTTCTTTGCTTGTAAGTAACGGCGTTTGGTTCTGAGGTTCTGTAAATACTATATCCGGGACCTCATCATCTAGCTGCGTCAGAGATGCGTAGGTAGGTGGCGGTGTTATATTCTTTCGGTTGCTGTTTAGAACTGGCATTGGAATTTGGCCGGTTAGCTCTGTGAAGAAAATGGAAAACTAAATTAATATCGCACAACACAATGTCCATAGACATCATTCTTATAGGAGATATGCATGTTTTACTCCGCAAAACTACTCGCTGGCAGAGGGCACCACAACTAACGATACCAGACCTACCACTCTATCTGGGAGACTAGCTTAATAGACATAGTTTTTATAAGCGCCATCTATGTTTTACATTGCAAAACAGTGTTCAGTTCACGGGCAGATGGCACCACAACTACACTGGAACCGCTCCGGTGAACACTGAGGCGACACTCTCTGGGAGACTAGAGGACTAAAGTAACAAACCACTCGTTATTATAAGCGCCATCTATGTGTTACCTTGCAAAACATTGTCCAGTTCACCGGCAGATGGCACCACAACTACACTGGAACCGGCTCCCGTAAAGACTGACGCCACACTTTCTCTGGGAGACAGGAGGACTAGCGGCTGGCCTCGGGATGAGAGAGAATGCGAGAGGGCGCAGATTCCTTTAGCTGCGGTGAAGTCTGCGCCTGTAAGAGGGAATATCGGAAAATGGCATACTGTTTGTCACTATTTTTAATACAAATACGCCAAAGTGGTAACACTCCAAATGTCATGTTTGTGTAGGTACATAATTAAAATTATCCTAAAATCTAATTTCATAAAGCCAAACCATATAAAAACATTAAATCTAAATACGATGTAGGAATCATGCAAACTATTCTCTCTGAGCCGATTTCTACTTGTGCTATTATGTTATGCAAGCTAATCACAGTCCTGCATCAGTAGGTTAATAATAGTATGTTTATCCTGTTTATAAAATAAGGTGATACAATGGGGCTGACATACCCTCGTGGGTAAAAACCCCATTTAAAAAAAAAAAAGAAAAAAAAAAAAAAAAAATACTGTACATAGGTTTCTTGTTAACTATTTAAACCATAAACGTAACATAACTACCGAAAATAAAACAAATGCGGAAAATTATAGCGGTTAAACAAATGCGGAATATTATGGCGGGTTTACAGGCAAGCTCGTTATCATGACACACATCATGAGGTAATAAACGCCGATAACAATATTATCGAACCGATAGCGAAATTTACCTCTATGTCAAGGTTAGTTGATACGACTTTATAGTACGTACGTAGTACTAACAATATACCTCTGGGTGATATAAATAATATTATTATTTCTATCTTCTTCTTCTTCTTCAGCCTATTGCAGTACACCGCTGGACGTAGGTCTCCCCCAGGGCACGCCACAAGGCTACTGCCACAGGGGTGTTTTGCCCATAGTCACGACGCTGGGCAGGCGGGTTGGAGACCGCAGTGTGATTTTCGGACTATGTTGTCAGTACGGAAGGCGCTGCTGCCCACCTCCCGAAAACCCTTAATCGCCTCGTACGATACCACGACAAGGCAGGGGTGGTACAAACTCTACTCTGCCGGCACCACGCGGCTAATTATTTCTATAGGTGGTTCCAATTAATTCTTCACGTGGTTTACGCTTTGAACATACATACATAAACGGTTATGTTCCCAAAATGGGGTAGTTAGAACTGCAGAATCACAAAGGAAATCCCATTTAGCATATCGGGGACAGATGTAAATAATCAGTGACAAATTAGCTTATCGTGTACCAAGTTCCTACGAACAGGTCTTCCAGGTCGAATCTTACGACATGGCCGGAAAGAGATGCACCTGATGTATTATAAAACCTCGCATGACCACAATTCTACTAGTATATCAATGTTTGCACCTACCGGGATTCGAACCCAGGACCTATAGCGTCGCAGGCAAGGTGTCTTCAAAGCTAGAGTGAATAGGCACTTTCTAGGCAAACATGTACCACCCTAGGCCGCATCTTGCTTAACATCAGGCACGATGGCGGTCAAATGTTTGCCTAGCTAATTGTAAAAAAAAATAAAAAAAAACTCACTACCTACTACACCAATCGGTCGTCAAAGTGATAGTAGATAGTAATAGTAGTACCTCAAAATGATACTTTGCCCGTGCATTAGAATGTACTATTAGTCCAATCAATGGTCAAATAGCCTATCTGAGGGATAAAGTTGATGATGCACCATGTTGATCAAGTTCAAGATAGGCTATAATATAACCATTGGAAAAATCGGCCCTAAATAAACTTACCTAAGACATAAGTGCAATCGATGACCACGGGCATGCTACAGCCTCCTTGTTTCTTGGCGACCCTCTCCACATATTGGCGAATGTACTCAACGCTAGGGAAGTACAGACTGTTGCCCACTGTCACTAGTAGGTAATTGAAGCTATGCGAGTTCTGAAATTAAATGAAAGTTTTTTTTTTTATTTGTTCATTGAATATTCTTATTCGGCCAGTAAAGTCTGAAGGTTTACTTTTGATAACTCTATTTGATAAAATTGGGATTAACTTTGGCACTTGTGAACAAGGGTATATAGCAACTTCAAAATTATCTAGCGATCACAATTTGATAGGCAATATTCTGGCAAACAGAATTAAATTCATTACTATTTAATACCTGCCACAATTTATTTTACACACTTTATTCAAATAGCACTAACTTTAAATTATCGGAAAAGGGCATTTGATAATAAATTATATTTGGCCATCATTTCACAACATGATTATAAATCCTCTTGAAGCATTTGCGATGATATGAAGTCATAAACGAATTATATGTACTAGGGTAATAATAATAAACGTGAATGGAGGATATAAACGCGAGTTACAAGGCCTGACAATAAACATTTACTGACTAAACTTTATTTCAAAATAACGCCTAAGAGGTATTCAAATGAAAGAGTACCGAGATCATGTAAGATCGTATATGAACGAAATGTCACGCTGTAAAAACTGAATAGAAGTTTTATAACATTTATAGTATTTGGCGTAAAATAGTACTGTGGAAAGATATAAAATGATAATGAAAGGGCCGTTCTCTCATTTTGTAACTTGCGACCGATTAACAAGCTTAATGAACGACTGTGCATTAGTATAGCATTTCAAAAAAACTCATGTATCCTTACATATTTTAAAAAAAAAACAAGAACACAAAATACTCGTATACACTTAAGCCTAAGGCCTCCTCCAGGGCATACCACAAGGCTATTGCAATAGAAGATTTTTTACCCATAGTCACCACCCTAGGCAGGCGGCTTGGTGACCGCAGTGAGATTTCGTAATATGTTGTCAACACGGGAGACGCTTTGCTGCCCACCTTCCGGAAACCCTTAATCACCTCTTACGATACATATGGGCATACACTGAGTGATGCTATCCTATTATGCCGACACCACACGACATAAAATACTTACAGTAACAATCTTGACATCAAGCTGCGGCCGCGCACTGGGATATAGAAGCAGTATGACATTGACAGCCACGCCGGCCAAAATGCCCAGTTCCACGCCAACTGTCAAACACAGGGCAAATGTGGCCAGAGCCGGCACTAGGTCTGCCCGTCTCGATCGCCACATTGGTTTTACTACCTATAACAAAAAAAAACATATGAAGCCATCTTTATTCACACAATACTTAATTAATACTACAGATGTAAATGGTTAAGTAGAGTTTTTAAATATGTATAAGTACCCATCTTGCATTGAGGTAATTAATTGCAATTAAGCTCGATCAGCGCTCAGGTCTTTCTCCATAAAGAGTGGCAGCTAGTGGCCCATATGATAATATTCAAAATGCTTTATCTATACAAAACTCCTTAAATTAGTGTTCAGTCTGTTTTAGCAGGTATCTCTTATTGTACTCAGTGGTATACGTGCCAACTTTTAGTTTCCAAAAAGGCCGATAAGGTACTCTTGGCTGGTGGTTATTACCTGACTGTAGTAACGGAAGAAATATTGTACGATCACTCACCTCATATTCTATCATAAATATCACAGCACAAATCACTACGGCCGCGAGTGCCGCCTTCGGAATGTAGTAGAAGTATGGAGTAAGTAGACTTAGAGCCAGCAGCACAATTATACCTGAAAAATAAGGAAAAATCTTAACGAAGCTACTTTCAGTAATCAGTGGATTGTAATATAGCGGATGACAACCGCTTGTCTATCTAACCAATCGAAACTATTTCTTTATCCTTGTCTTATATCTTTTGTAGGTACAAGTCAGTAGAGGGACAAGAGGGTCTTGGCGTTTTGTAGGCGATGGGTTGACCACCTGTCACTACTAGCCGAACTTGCACATCTCAACTATACCCTCAAAATTGGTCAGAAGTGGCACCATGTGGTTCTATCGGCCCTCGGTGATCTGCCTTCCCCCTAAGGTATTATGGCGTGATTATACATGTATGTATGTTATATATTTTTTACTCGATTTATGTTGCAAGTTAATGCGTAGAAGTCAGTAAAATAATATTCTAAATAGCTATCAGCAAAGACTACCCGGAATGCCTAATTTGCATAATCAAAGCGATAGCAATGCGGCAGCTAAAATTGTATGTGTGCGGGGCGAGTGCGAGACTTCTTGTGAGGCACACCAGGCAGGGCTATCACCTAATTTGCAATAGCAGAGCCGAAGCAATGCGATAGCGAAAATTGTGGGAGGGTGTGCGTGCGCGGGACGAGCGCGACGCATCCTACGCCCCGCGCACTCACACATAATCAATTTTCGCTGCCGCTTTGCTGTCGCTCTGCTTATAGAAACATAACCGCACTCTCATCATCGCATTTCTGTCGCTCTGTTTCTGCAAGTTACGTAATCAGCATACGGGTTATTACAAAAATCTTTTTACAGAGTTTAAACGAAACATTATCTAACTTTGAGAGTTTTTAATCATTTTGCTGTTAACTGTCAACTGGTGTTTCAAGAGTGTTCAACTTAGACCGCGGTCGTCTAATATAAGTAAAATACACCTTGAAAAGTGCGTCCCTTTATTAAAGAAGTTTTAGTAATCAACTGCAACTTCTATTAGTAATTATAGGTAAATGTGGTAGATATCCTTTATTTATATATGTACAAAAGGCACAAAACATCGTAATATATTTTAAAGGCTGGCATTAATTCATTTCGGTACAATATCATAACTATAACGTTCCTTTTACTCGTAAATGACTAAACATTTAAGAATGCAGTCGCGAAAGGCAGACAGAAAAAATATTTGTCTACGGTAATTAAATTAGTCTCGGATCATTTAAAAGCAGAATGTAGGAGTAATATATGTGAATATTTTATTCTAAAAAACTATGTGAATATATATCAAACTCCATACAAGATATTAATGATCAGTGACAAGTTGCAAGCTTGTCACCTGAGAGAACGCCCGAATTCCTTAGTCGACTCTTACGACATGCACGGAAGAAGATGCAGCTGATGTATTCTAGTGAAGCCCCTAGTAATTTATTGTATCGAGTGTTATTCCTCACTTACCCGTATAAATACTTCCAAATTGAGTGGCAACACCACTGGCGTGGTTCACGGCACTGCGCGAGAAAGAGCCAGTGATAGGCATTGCGCTTACGAACGAACCCAATATGTTAGAAAGGGACAAAGTTAGCAGTTCTTGAGTAGCGTCCACTGATTGGCCACTTGCTGAAAGGGAAATTAGTGTTTTTTTAATGTATATTAATGTATATATTGTAACTAACAAAAATGGGTTTTAGTTACCTCAACAAATGAATTTATTATTATTATTTGTATCTCTGTTTAAATTCTTGGGTCTACAGAGTCCCGGTCCTTTAAAAGGCGTGCATCGGGCCGTAGCCAAGATGTAGAAGCCCTTTTAGTGAACTTTAATATGGTGTGGGATACACATGGCGGATACCATCGCTGACCGCACAATATAATACACCCGGTGATGGTCCCCGCCACTTACTATTGGAGTGCAGAGCTATGTCATGCGATGGGAAACAAGGTCATGGGTTATGGGGCTGAATATTGGGTGGGGTTGGATAATCTGGCTATTCAAGGAGACTAACGGAGACATGCCATTACAACCAAGTCTCATAATTGTTTGGTGGCAGGAGGTGACTCGCCGACTCATTTCATGGGCCCCCTGAAACGGCCGCACGCACGGAGCGACAAAGGGGGCAACATTTGGTAAGCGGTTAGGGTGGAGGGGTGCCCTGGACTTTAAACCAAGTCAACTCGCCACTTACGGACGGGCACGTCCACCCTCGAGCTGTCATAGCTCTCGCGACTCCACTCTGCCGGCCGGCGAAGGCAAGGCAGAGGTGGGGGAACTGTTCCTCGTCAGACCTCACTCCGGCGCCGGAGATGAGGAACAGGATCTTCCCCGGGAGCACTTCAGGTCCGTGGAACGCTACCTCCCAACATAATTATTAGTAGGTTCGACATCGTCCATCATAATGAAAATACAAAAATGTATGAAGTTAGTCTTTTATGCGGCTTTCAGAGGACCAAACGAACGTAAATCTTATACCTAATGACAGATTGACACTCTTCAGTTCTGGTTAATTAATAGCCGACTTATAGAGAAATCCTCAATATTGGCTAACCAATCAATAAAATTAATACAACATTTTTGGATATCTAAGGCCCGTAGCACACGGCGTATTTTAGACGCGCAGACGACACGCATATTAGGAACGCCGCCTTCGACGCCGTAGACGCTGATTATTGCGTTTGCAATGTGACACAAGCTTGATGATGTAAGTTTCAAAATTAATTAAGTAGAGGCGCGTTTCACGATCGCCACGTGTGCTTAGGTTACAGGTTGCGTTCAAATCTCGTATGAAGCGTGTATACGCGCGTCATCTGCGCGTATGAAATACGCCATGTGCTATGGGCTTAAGAAAAAACAGATGCCAATTACATCAAGTCTATTGAAGAAAATTTGTTTTTCAGTTAGTTTTCATAAAGATCCACCAAGCCAGCTATGTTGTCTGTCACTAAAATGTATCATACAGAAAATTGATATCACATGACGATGGAATCAATTAGATTCAGTTAAAAGGGCTCGTAGATATACCAGCATTTATGATTCTGAATTGATTGGTTCATAAAATGTGTTGAGTACTTTTATTGTACGATTTAGTAACTTGTTATACTAACTTTTAATACAAGACATTTGATTGCGATTCAGTATTAGTTACATTTACAGGATGAACAAAAGGAGTATATGTGTGAAGAACCTATCCCCAAAGTTCGATGCTCGAAATGTGGAAAAATAAACATATAATTTTGAGACTCAAATTTTGTCGATAGGTTCGCTAAAGTGGGCTATTTTCATAGCATTTCGCTTATCATACCCCTTCTGTTACACCCGGTATATATGTCGAAGGCGTATTGAAGAACACGCCGTATTACAAAACGGCTAGGCATTTTGAATAATATGAAAGAAAAAAATCCTTTTAGCATTTCGCCGGTCACTGCCGCAACACGCTCCCTTCGCTCGCTCGGCTCGTGCGTTGTTATTTTACCAGTTCTAATATAACCTAACCTAATTTATTAAGCAGACAAATTGCTAGAAGCCAAATTGTCTCGCTCCAAAACCCATATTATTCAAAATGCCTAGCCGTTTTGTAATACGGCGTGTTTTACAATACGCCTTCGACATATATGTATATTTGGTACCTATATGAGGGTAAATTATAATAAATAACTTACCAAACGCTTTGGCAATAGCCACATTTCCCAGTACACCGATCACGGGCACCAACACTATAGACGAGCCGAGGTCCGCGCACATTTCCATGAACGAAACCTGGTGGCCGTCCTTGTATGTGTGGAACGGCGGCATGTCCCATGAGGGGAGACCTTCCCTAGAAAATATTAGATTGATAGACAAATCGACAGCTAAATGTATAACATAGTGGACGCCTGCGACTACCCTAGTGTGGACTACAGGAACAACAAAATGACGAAATTTCCGGGATGATATTATTTTAAAAAGTAGCCTATGTCCCTTTCTCAGGCTCTAAACTATCTCTGTATGAAATTTCATTTAAAATGGTTCAGTAATTTTGGCGTGAAAGCGCGACAGACAGGCAGATAGATACACGCATTGCCATAAGGGTGTTTTTTCCCATAGCCACTGGCAGGCGGATTGGTGATCGCACTGTGATGGATTTTTTTTCTCAACACGGGAGACACTGCCCACCTTCCGGAAACCCTTAATTACCTCGTACGATACTCACGGGCAGACATCGGGTGGTACTATTGCCGACATCCCACGGCTATCTAATATTACCTAAATAACCTACCAATTTTTTTTTTATCTGGCATAAGACCAAACAAATGCAAATTACCCAAACCTTGATGCTAATGCGAGTATAAACTACAAGGCTATCTTTTATGTTTCTACCGATTACTTTGCTTAGGAGTTATTTATTGTTTACCTATTTATGTTTCGAAATCGGCATAAATTCAAATACGCGTCTGTTTTTTTGCACTATGTATTTATTTGGGTATTTTGATATAGCTTATAAGAGTCCAGCACCGGTATGATGAATTTGGTGAGCGCGAGATGTCTCACTTTTAAACGTTAAAATCCACAGAGCTAAGTAATAACTAGATAAGGCAAGTGTTTCTACTTGGTGTGTAAAAAGGGATTGCAAACTACTTCTATCAGCCCTAATTCCTTCAGTCCAGGCTCGAGAACGAGTGTCTATTCTAATTCTTGCGTCTATTTTTTACATGCAAAGTACTTCTACTTAGTTTATCTAGTTATTAATAGCTCTGTGAATTTGACGTTTAAAAGTGAGACATCTCGCTCTTACCAAATTCAGCATACCGGTGATGGTTGTGACATACTGCACAGATATACATACATAGGTATACCACAAAGTAAATCCATCTAACCGAATTTTTGGTATTTTTATGTAGTTTACAAATACTGCCTTTAATCTTATGGCTTTACACGAAAATATAATAATACTTTTCTAGAACTTACCTAACCATACCAGTGATGTTGAACGGAGGCGGTCCCAAAGCCCAGTCCCATATATACGCTATCAATGAACATGCGACCACCACGATGGCGTTCCGGGACGTGGAGAGCAACCACAGAGTTTTCTTCAGGCCTTTCTGACGGGGAGGCAGCTTGGCGTCTTTCATTTTCTATAACAAGAGTTTCAGAGTTTATTTTTATAAGTATAGGCAGGTCAGGCGCACTATGTAAAAACTTTAGAAACATTTGAGCACCTTTCTAATGAAATCAATGAGACATTATTTCGCATCTCCTTCCGTGCATGTCATAAGAGTCGACTAAGGAGCTCATGGGTGTCTTCTCATGTGATAAGCTGGCAACTTGTCAATGAATATTGTCACCTGACCTCACTATGTTAAAGATGGTTGTAGAAATCACGCATCGTGGATATTGTATAGTCTCTATACAAAATTCAACATGGCGGCTATATTTACCGTATTTTCTTACAGGCTAAATGCCGATAAATCGGTTTATCATATCATGTTTCGCAGGTCATGCTACTTGAGCTGCGGTTCTGGTTATATCATTTTGGTATGTTACGAGTACGTCATCATGACATATCGTTCAAAAGAGACATAATGCTTCGGAGAGTGAGGGAATAGAGAATACACTTGTGCACTTCTATACATATCATCATCATCATCATCAGCCTATTATAGTCCACTGCTGGACGTAGGCCTCCTCCGGGGCACGCCACAAGACTGCCATGGGGGGTATTTGCCCATAGTCACCACGCTGGGCAGGCGGGTTGGTGACCGCAGTTTGTATTTTGGACTATGTTGTCGACACGTGTCTATAGATATAATACATAAAAATGTAACGGATCGCAGTCTGTACATAGAAGATACTCGTATATAAGAAAAAATATTAAAGGAGACCTTTATCAACGCAATAGCACCCAAAATGATGATTTTTTAATTTTTGTCTGTTTGCCTGTGCGTTTGTGCACGCTAATCTCAGAAACGGCTGAACCGATCGATTCGATGCAGTTTTCAGGAATATATTTTGACAGGTCTCAGTTAACATATAGGCTAGATTTTATCCCGGATTATTTCGACATTTCGTTTTTTCTGTAGTCCACGCGGACGGAGTCGCGGGCGTCCACTAGTAATGACTAATCTTTGTTTAGAGCACCACTTAAGAAAGAGCTAGTGCGAATGTTTGTTCGCTTATACAATACAAAATCTGATATCTCTTACATAAACTTCCTTTTTACAACAACCGTAGACGTTAGACTTTACTACATTGAATTATCGATAAAATATACAATTTCAAAGCAGAGCCTCGTATTACCTTGGGGCCGACAATGCAACTCATCGCGGCATCAAATTACTTAGGGTTGGACACAATGCATGTATGGAGGCATAATTTTGAATGCATTTCATGTAGGTACTATGCAGAAATTGCAATATAATAATATTCGTGTCATACAATATTGGCTGGCTATCTCCAGGTGGACCATAGAAAAATATCAAGGTATTTATTTCTAACCTGTGCTCATGCGGGCCTTCATAAGAACACATCAGCTGCATCTCCTTCCGTGCATGTCGTAAGAGTCGAGATATTAGAGGCATTCTCTCATGCGTTGAGCCAGTAACTTGTTACTGATGTTTTACATCAGACCTCGCAAACCTAAACGTGGCTGTGGGGTCTCCTTCGCGATTCTACAGTTCTGGCTACCTTATTTTCAGGAACACAGCCGTGTGCATGTATTTTTTTTGCTAGAGAGGTAAAAAATCTGTAAAAGAATGGGACATTGAGATATTAAACTACTGTACCTAATGTGCTTTATGCAGTTAAATAAACCACAGACTAATAATTGTCTGTACCCTCTATCAACAGCGACACTGTTTCTACTAGGTATATACATGATCATAGGCTTCCATTTTTTTTATGTCAACCTTGGGACAGGAGATTGTCTTAACCTCAAACTTAGTATTAGTTAGTTACTTAAATATAGAATCACTGTCAAATATTAAAACATTACGTAATAAAGTTAACAAAGTATATACTTTACAAGCCTCATAAAAACAAAACAAACAACTCGCAAAATTCAATCTACATCGAATAGAAAAAAGCCCCGAAAACAAACTGGAAACTTTGCCGCACAGAAACTCGGCTATAACACTACAAGCGTTTATTATGTAACCGAATAGAGTGGGAACACAGTTGTCGCAGCTAAACGCGAACGAAGGACGGTAAGGAGATGCTATAGTTAACGTAGACCTGCAACAGCCCAAGTATTGACAGCCGGTTGGTGTAGAGTACGTTTCACTGTATAGTTACGTTGGATGATGGCGCTAGTTACTATGTGTATGACCACATTTTCTGTATCACTGCATAAAAAAGTTAGTTCGCAAAGTTATCGAACCATGTCCTCAAAAAGTTAGTCTTCATTTAGCGCGTTCCTTAAATGACGTTATGAAGACTAACTGCTAACTGAGGTTGTTAAACCAGCTCCTTTCTGCCCCTTCTTCAAGAGCTAAACTAAGCCGTTCCCAGGGGAAATCTGGAGCCGTCTTGGATACAGAACTGCGAATTTCATCAGGGGGAAAAACGGGACGGCATTAAAACCTTCTCGGATGTCCGTCAAATGGTTCGCACTATAAATTTTATTGTTTCAGGCTGTGATGACCAGCTCTTTATGGAATAGATACTGCGAATTGTATAACTCTAGTACCAAGAATCATGTACTTTACTGACTTCGTATTTATCGTGCGCTCGATTAGATCGTCTCAATTTCAAATTCGATAGTTATATACATACAACACACATACATATCTATAAATGAGATATTTTTATTGCACATCAAATAAATAATCGACTGTCAATTTAATCTCATCTTTTATATACTTTTTTACATCAAATAAATTATTTTACTACTAATAAACTAAATGTTTAACAAAACAACTACAGCAGATAATTTGAAAATATATATCAGCCCAACATTACTGTTTTCCTCGAATGCAAGACAAATTAATTCCTTAGTACAAAAATACTACAATCCCATAAAAAATACTGACTGCACAGTATATTATCCTTAGCGCACAACTAAGACGAATGACGTTTTGTCAGTGTAACAGAGGGGTAAGCACGAACCTCTCGATAGTCCGTGACACTATCGTCAAACTGTCAAATCACATAGATTTTGCTAGCGAGTCGCTAGCGTTACGCCGCGTAAAAAGGTTCGTGCGTACCCCACAGTTCCCTTTGCCATTTAATACATCGATATAATGATATACACAAATATAAATTGAAGTATGTTTAGTAATACTGTCAGTTGAGTATTTTGCTGTGCAATCAGTAATTTTGGGATGAATCAGGATTATTTGTGACCAAAAAAAGTATTTTATTTGATGTGCGTTTAAACACTACCACATATAAATACACATAGTATTCCAAAATGCGGTAGCCTGTATTGCAGGACCACGAAGAATATCCTATAGTCACGTGTAGCATAGCGAGGGCGGGCCAGATACAGTTAGTTTTTTTATTTTATTACAGCATACATACATACATAATAATCACGCCTCTTTACCGGAGGGGTAGGCAGAGATCATGGAGCTCCATTTGCTACGATCCTGACATACCTCTTTCGCTTCATCTACTTTCATGATATTCTTCATGCACGCTCGTCGGTTTAGGGTACTCTTGACCTGACCTTTCTTTAGAATTTCACCAATTTGATCGCTGAAAGTCCGGCGAGGTCCTCCCCTTCCAAACCTTCCATCTACTCTTCCGTTGTACACTTTATTACAGCAATTCAGTTATATTATTATATGTAAGTAAGAAAGACAGGTGTACTTACTCTCATCAGTAATAAAATAGTTATACACAAAAGACCCATTGTAGTATCCGCCAGTTTGGCATTCGGTAAATTTAATACCACCTGAAACAATATGATTATTATGCAAATGTTTAAGTTTAAGAACTTAATTATATAGGTATAGTACTTTACTTGTTAGTGTCATTAATTATACAGGTAACAGAAGGATAATGTTACGCGAAAAGCTATGAAAATTGCCCTCTATCAGAAACCTGTCCACAAAATTTCAGACTTCGCATGTCTTTTTTCAAGTTTGTATATTTCTGAGGATTACTTTGCAATCAGGTTCAAGCCAGTATGGGGTGAAGTTAATTAACTAGCTTACACCATCCCGGCTACGATAGCAGACTGGACAGTCGCTATACTCATCATTAGATTAGGATGCATCTTAGTGTGTGTAGTACATAGTCATGTAAGTCATTTGTGTATTACAGTGTGTGTTCTGAATCAAATGTATTATCTTAATATATATAAATCTCCTGTCACGATGTTTGTCCGCGATGGACTCCTAAACTACATAACCGATTTTAAATTAAATTGGCACACCATGAGCAGTCTGGTCCAACTTGAGAGATAGGATAGCTTAGATCTTTAATTATAGTCGCAATTTTATTTTATTGCAAATTATTTGTCTATAATTAATTGACAGTCACAATTATCTTTTAAACTACAAAAGATTCTAACAGATGTCGATACTTTTCGACTGGATTGAGTAAGTAATCAATAGATGGCACTGCTATGGTAAACCGACAAACGTGTCATATAAGCTACAATTCAATTTCCACGCGGACGAAGTCGCGGGCGTCCACTATATTTTAATATTTTTCATTTATAGCAATTAGTGTAATACTCAGTAGCTCCGATTAAATCAAAATTTATGTGCAGCCGTTAGTTGGATAACTTTTGTACCTTTTTGACAGTATCTAGGAATCCCCTGGACTTGAATGACAGTCCCAGAAGCCCCTTCAGCTGTGAGACGGCGATGATCACCGACGTGGCTGACGTGAAGCCGACCGTCACGGGGACCGATATGAAGTCTATTAGGACGCCTGTACGGACAAACAATTCTTTAATTTATTTATCACATCAGTACTAATAGTCTTATTAGGTAGGGACCGTTTTCCGATTATAATGAAAACTCTAAAATTCGGACCAGCATTATAATAGATGTTTTAATGTATGTGCGTATTTACTTTCAGCCGAGACTGCGCCAGAAGGGGTATTGTGTTTTCAAAGGTATGTAGTAGTAGGTACATCAAAATGATTTCGCAGTCGGCGAGGGAATTACGTAACTTGCTTGCAAAAATAAAGCCAAAGCAATACGATCCAGAAAAATGTGAGTATTTGAATGGGCGGAGCAAGTGGAAGGCACACAATCAAAATTTTCACGATCGCATTGCTTCGGCTTTGCTTCTGCAAGTTACGGAATCAGCAATAATTAGTGGTTATTCCTTTTATCCTTTACGCCACAGCTATATGTATGTACGAAATGGGGTGCTCAACGCTGTCCACGCACGACTGACAACGACACAAATTAAATACATAAATTGTGACATACGAAAGAAACATACACAATGGGTCGAGCACATAGAATGTTCTGAAACACAAATTGACAAATACTGAAAAGACAGAACATATTTTGTTATGCTATGATCACAAAACAATAGGTACAGGTTGTAAGTGACAGTCAGGCAAATATTGAAATGCTGAATAAGTGCATGTTGAGATATTTTTACTTGCAGGAAATGCGTTTTTACTTTGACTTGCTCAGTGTGGGGTGGGTACACTGGTTTATCTGTTATTGTGGAATGTATTTCTGTTTTTAGATAATTTCTTGTTATTTGTGACTCTCCTTTTGGATTCATTAGTAATTGATGTGCTACTTGCTGATGTTCGGAACATGTTTTGTTTAAAATCTAAGATTTAGACATTATTTCGCCCTACTTTAATGAAATATACCTACTAAGTTACGATTTTTTTTAAATCTATTGAATTTTCATGCCATTCAGGTTTTAAAAAATCAGTGATTTTCGCTTGAGATATTTATATTTACCTCCCTGTCACTTACACCCTGTATTACTCCTAGCCGAGCAGTACACTTGCACCACCACGATCAGTCTTACGATTTTCACGGCTGATTTACCTAAGTGGATGTGTGATTGGTTTCGAGAGTTTATGTAGTACTTAATTGCAAAGATGATTGATCGAGAGCTATTAGGCCGGTTGTGTAGTCATGATGTATGATGGCGTATTAATTCTATATCGGCGATATTAAACAGGCCCCCAATGCCATTGAAGTTTCGAGACGGAACGAAGCCGAAACGGAAACGTTGTATGTAGAAGCTCCGCACGAACCAATAATTACTTGACGGCAAATGTAATTCTAATTAGACACATTTCAGCACGAGACAGTATTGTTTTTACTCTTGTCATACTCGCGATCGCTGCGTGCTAAAATATATCTTATTACACAAGCGGTGAGTACATATTGCTTCGCATTTTGTTAACGGTTCGTTAGCAGTTGCGTTACAGCTCATTTTTTTGCGGAATTGCCCCACATGGCTACCGCTCACCATGATCCGTTAAAGCAGGATTCTTACAATTTTGGAAGCCAGATGTCGCTCTGCACTGATCATAGTCGAGACTTCGCTTCCATTCAACAGTCCAACCTTAAAATTTACGGAAACCTATAAATGGTTTTACGAATCTATAGGTATTACGTTATGTAATTAAAAAAATATGTAACACCAAGATTGTTAAACGCATCATAGGTACAGTACGCTTCAGCTGCAAACACCTAGTGACATATCTAAGAAAATTTCCCTAGAATTTTGCTGCGAAAGCCACCGGCTCGGAAGAGGTTCGAGTAAATCGGCTCAGGTAGATTTGACTTGATCCGGAACGCTCGGTAAATGGGCTTATCTAAAGTTTCCACTACACCACAGATATTAGGATATGGCCACAACTTAGGCACTATCAAAATCAACAAATTCTCACCAAAATATGAATAAATGTTCATCAAACAGGTCGGGTCGGTGAGCATTCATTAATTCTGGCACGCTTTTGAAATTGATTGGTAGTAAAATAGTATCTCTGGTGAAGTATTAAATTGAAAAAGACTTTAGATTTTTTTTTTCGTAACTATGGCCATTAGAGAACAAGACGTAATCCACAGTTCTAGTAACTTCTAACAGAGGGTCAATGGAATTGCTGATTATTTGCTGTGGGTACTAGAGTGTGCTTAACAATATACAAATGGTCCGTAGTACGTCCGTACAGATATGAAGGTAACCCTATGGTCGTGCGTATCACTGTCAATCACTAGAAAAACGAGGATATGCTTACTCTGGGCACGATAGAACGAAATGACACTATACTCTATGGTAACGTGCTTATTAACACTCATCAACTTGCCTCCAAAGTTATTCCAAGATACCTATTAGTTACTGGATTAATCTAAACAAATTTCACATTCAATTACACTCCTGCAACAATGTTAAGCCAAACATTGCATGTGGACCGCGAAATTAGTATACAAATATAATTTCTGGTCATTTAGTTCGGTCCACAAAGCAAATGTAGATGGGAGGGGGTTTTCATGACTAATGCTGATAGCCTGAAGGGCTAAAAGCGATGATAAACCAATGGTTAAGACGTGCGTGCGCCTTTCAGTCGGAGGCGTGAGTTCGATCCCAGTCACGGGATTGTACCACTGAATTAATTTCATGTACGGATTTTTCTAAAAAAAATCACTCAGCTATACCCGAGAAGGGTTAGCGTCAGGTAGGGAGCCGACCGTAAAAACTAATGCCAAAACTTTAAAATGACCCCATAAATAATGGGACAAGGGCAGGAAGATGATGATGCTGGTAGCCTGAAGGGCATTTCCATCTTCGTCAAGTTCAGAGGCATGTGCTGAAGGCGCACTGCGGAAAAATTGTTAAACCCACGTGGCTTGATTCGCCCAATATTCTGCTAGGGCTTTATCGCTAGGGGGAATAAACATAGTTCCTATTTCTTACAGGATGGGTGATAGAGCTTATGTTTCAAAAACTTCCTGTTTTAACTCTGCCACGGTTTCCATATTCATGTGATTAAAGTAGATGTATGCAAGTACAACAATTCAGACAGCAGACAGTACACTATAACAGTGTTTGTCTGCATACAGGTACTGAAAACAAAAATATATGAAAAAATGATACTTACATAGCTCGATACTTATGCAAATTATCACCGGCAAGCCGTATGAAGGTTATTCAGAGTTATGCATATAGATTTAAGAATTTCTCGAGTGTGCAATCTTATTTCTTACGAGTCTGATCAATTGGAAATTAAGGTAATCTGGCGGCACCACAAAAACAATGAGCAAGAGCACCTACGTGTTCCGAAAGCTTTTTATAGTTTTTTTGAAGCCTCATAACTTTGGATCACACTAGAGAAATAAAAATCTATCTAAGGATTTTTGTCAATAGCGGACTTATTAAGGAATTTTCTTTTGGCACCGCTTTTCTCGCTGCACATCAAGTATTTGTCGCAGCTATGCATTTTAGATGGAGCTACCGATTTAATCTGTGATCCCCCTTTTACAATACATACCTTCATACAAAAAGCACGAGTCCACCACTTTTTCAATGCTGGCAGCAGTCGCAATACAGGGTAATCTTAGAGTATGCAAAATAAAATTCGAAAAAAGTTACCTAAATGCAGCACGCCCATAATCATCTGCACCACTCCAGTAAGGAAGCATAGAAGGAAGGCATAGTCCGGGTTTCTGCCAACTATTTGCTCATAGGTCATCAGCGCCAGCAGCGCTGTGGGGCCCAGGGTGATGTCTTTGCAGGACCCGAAGATTATATACACGAAGCAGCCCATGAATGAGGAGTAGAGGCCATGCTGAAAGAATAAGAGGGTTTAGTATCCGAGGAATAGTCTCAAAAGCACTCTCTTTAAAATATTCACATTTATAAATGAAATTGTATTAGGCGTTACATTCGGAAGTTCAAACATTCACTATGAAACCCAACACATGTGTTGGGTTTTAGAGGTTCATAGTAATTAACTAATTTACTAATTCTATAATCCTGAGGATGCCACGGTTGTTGGCGAAACATATGTAGATATTATCTAGTTTTTGATTTCGGAATGGTGCAATGTATCGTCTTGCATGCTAGGTGCTCGGGTCTGGTTTCTCATGGCGATGTAGTTAGTGCAAGTGCCTGTGTCGCAATTATGAGTTATCAGATCGAGGGTCAGTGGAGGGTGTAGGGCCCGGTGGTGGGCGCACCCATAGTGAATATTCACATTTTAATACTGGAAGACTGAAGTCTAGAAAAAAATGCACTAACATTTTAGCGGGAGTAATAATATATAATTCTATTGACGAGAGCAATCGCAGATTATTGGCTGCAAGTGATGGTATTTCATATTGACTTGATAGAGTTGGTTGGTTGCCTCCAGTTGGTAGGTTCTGGGTTGGAATCCCGTCCCCCCAGATGGTTGCCCGCCTTGTCGGGGCGGGGGGGCTTAATAACCGTGGACTGGTCACCCACGGTGAAGCTAAGAGGCAACCAGGGCCGGCCTGTTTGGCCCGTAGGGAGCCAACTGGGTTAAATTGATATCTAAACATATAATAAAATTTTACCGGGTCGCTGTCTGTACATCGAAGATATATGAGAAAAAAATATTATAGGAGACCTTTATCAACGCAATAATACCCAAAACAATGATTTTTGCAATTTTTGTCTGTTTGTCGGTTTGTCTGTGCGTTTGTTCACGCTAATCTCAGAAACGAAGAAAGAAGAATAGGTTACTTATTATCCCGGGAAAATGTTTTTATCCCGGATAATTTCGACATTTTGTTTTATCTGTAGTCCACGCGGACGGAGTTGCGGGCGTCCACTAGTGGTAAATAAATACATATTATGTCTGTTTCCGAATTTGATGTTTTTACTAGGTATATTCATCTAATTTCTTATTTATACGAGTAAATACATCAGCTGCATTTCCTTCCGCGCATGTCGTAAGAGTCGACTATGGAATTTACGGGCGTTCTCTCAGGCGATGATTCTGCAGTTCTGGTTACCGATTTTGGACACACTGCCGTGTGTATATGTATGTATATATGTATGTATGTATAGGTATATTTATCTATTTTGATAAATATAAAGTACTTTATCGGTGATTCAGGCTTCAAACATATTTAGGTGGCGTTTTTATATGCATTTCCACATTTTCGGAATACACACTTTACTACACACATTCCTATTGCAATTTGCATACCAACATGAGGGCAAATAGGTAAACGCCAAACTTTCATGAAAAAATGTAATCTATGTTAATAGCGTAGTTAAGTGATTTTAAATGATGGAAGATAAATACGGGAAATGCAAAAATAATTGATTATGCACACTTAAATTATGCCTCGCAGGTAGGTATGTTCAGTATTTATAGATAGGTACAAAGAATACATCGTATAAGGCTTATAAAGATATTATAGAGATGTTCCGATACCAACAGAAAGATAAAATGATAATATTTTATTAGTAAAATCTATTTTTCCCAAGATAAATGATAATTACAAATAAACTAGATATGGTTGATAGCTTAAAATTGTATTTCCCCGGTTGATAATCCCTTTGTGGGCCCATAAAAAAAATGCGTGACTTAATATGCTATTGAAGCTTTTATGGTGAAAAATAAATAGTGTGACACAAAATAACTGGAAGTTTCCAAGTGAGCGTTGGGCGTAATATGTTTTGGAACCTCTGGCCTAAAAAACACTTAAGTATTTTTTTTTTGTAATTATTACGATTAGGTACCACGCGAAATCCTTCCCTTGCTGAAATTACATATAATTAAAAGAAACTTGTATTGTAACTATAATTAAACAATTATTTAAGCAATGACTACCAGATTGAATCTAAAGTAATTGTAAATAGGGAAAGTAGCTTATATTCCCCAGTTACTGTGCATAACCACAACATACTAAAACGTTTGAAGTGATTCGGTATAGTTGTTAAACCAGTTTCTTTAATAACCAACAACAAATAAAGGCAACAATAATTGATCTAGATTGTTTTTTTTTAGCAAATACCACATCAGTGTTCTAATAAGCCAGCGAAGTGTTAGAAGGATCCTCCAATACATCTTGAAACGTAGCTATAGGTATATAAATACATGACCCTAACTAAAGGTAGAGTGTATTAAAAATATAATAAGCCGACTTGGACTGAGCACGTAATTCTGCATTTCTACTTTTTGACATAAACAGAAAGAGAGTGTCTGATAGTCGCCATTTTAAATTTATCCGAAGATGGAGTCAGTGCAATAAAATTTGTGCCTCTATAATTTCACCAAAACGCCCACTACTAAGGAATGAGGTATTAAAATACACATGAGACATACCTGTGGATCTAGGCCACCTAGAGTGGCATACGCTAAAGCCTGAGGTATAACAGTAAGGCCAACAGTAATGCCGGCTATGAGGTCTGCTACGGCCTTCTCCTTATTGTACTCTGGCATCCATCTTGTTATGGGCAATCGTTTGTACATCAATCTCTTCATGAATGTCAGCCGCTCGTGGCACTGCTTCGATGGTGATGCCAGGCTTGTCATGGTGGACTTGTGATTCTGTTGACAAAAAAGGTAATAATTAGCTCTTAACATCCTCATCGTATTCTTTATTTGAGAGGAAGCCTGGGATCAGCAGTGGACTTCTTATAACAGAAAATAATGACGATTGAATTGTCCTAGTTTTTCGAAAAGAAAGCCCAGTCCCTATGTTGAAATGCATAAGTAGGTTCAAGTTAAGTAGATCCAAATTTCTATGATTTTTAGGCGTGGCCATAGAAAAGCCGTTTGCATTGGTATGTTTTGTTTTACGATCAAGAATGTAGATTCGATAAAGGACCGGTGAGGAAAGATGAGGTGTGTGATGATATACAGAGCGGAAAGTAATCACTGCCTATGAGGCCGAAAATTGGATGTCTGCAATTAGCGGGGCGACGGCGGGCAGCGAGGCGGGAGCAGTACGATAAACACATAGATTCTTATTTAAGGGAACTGGATGGCAGCGGCGCGGGGAGCGGCGTCCGAGCAACGAACCGCGCCCGCTCCCGCCGTCGTGCCTCAAATCGCAGACATCCAGTTTTCGGCCTGAAGTATTAAATAATAGGCTTTATTTACAGTTGTTCAAGATTAAGAAAGGGCATCGCAAAATATAAAAAAAAAACATTTTAAATAATTCAAACAGCATTTGAGTCCTAAAATACTCCTACCACAATATCATTTCTAAGAAAAGAAAATTAGCAAGCAAATATAAAGTAGGTAAGTCCATGCCCATACATTTACCCTGTTTACCCGTACATTAGAGGAAAAGTCACCAACTTGGATGGAAAACGAAGTAACTTTGTACAACGCCCATTGAATACAATCAGTAGTACTGAGACCGCGCATAATCGCATTATACCTACATTAACGCTAAATACTCAACTCATTAGATCTGCTAGTCATCGAAACGGGCAAATATAGATTTATATTAATGCTTGATATGCCATATTTCATGTTCCGAGTATCGATAAAATCGCAATCAAATATCATTGATATATTTATCAGCTTATTAGATAGCGACATGCGCTACCACTGCGGGTGGTGAAAATGAAGTGATGAGATTCTAAATTCACGTTTAGCATAGCGCTCAGATCTAAATGATCAGTGACATGTGCTCGCTCATCGCCTGATACTCGGAAGGAGATGCAGCTGATGTATTCTAGTTCTATTTATTCATGTCTACATATCGGTAGTCACTGTGAAATCCTAAAGCAGGATTGTTTCTATCATGCGATAATGGTGCCGTACACTGCTATATCATGCGATAACGTTGTTATACACTGTAAAGGGTTGGAATTGTAAAATTGGCACTATAGCGTATAGTTTCGTTTGCTACCTATCTGCATCGCCAGCTTAATCCGGAAACGTGTAAAGCACAAATAAATCCGAAAAACAATAAGGAAACTCCATCAAAGAAACCCATCGGAAATATTTGTCCTCTCCTCGATAAACAATATAGACATAGACAATGGAACGCAACTTTCTAGGAACTCGATATAATAATAAATAATGCTACAAAAGTTCATAACATTGTTCATGACCATTCCTTTTCTGTTAGTGCAAACTTTTACTTAAGGCGAAGCGTTTTCGCCATATTTTTAGCGTATGTAGGTACCTATTGTAATCATAGCGCAGCGCGGAGGTATGATAGAATTGTTATTGAAATTACAGCCGGTGAGATGATATGGGTGCCCGCACAAGTTGCCGACAGTTCCTGTTTGCAGGTTTGGTGAATAGACTCCTAAGATATGGCGTTTTTTACACACGAAATGCAACAGAGATCTCTCGGCAAAATTACACGTCCACTACATAATGTTACTAATCATTAAAAATCGATCCTTGCAAGCAATTATGAATTTATAACTTATTTAGGAGTCCATATATTTATTCGAATATATATAATATAGTCTGGCCGCGTGGTGCCGGCAGAGTAGAATTCGTACCACCCAATGTCTGCCCGTGTGTATCGTACAAGGCGATTAAGGGTTTCCGGGAGGTGGACAGCAGCGCCTCCCGTGTTGACAACATAGTCGAAAATACAAACTGCGATCACCAACCCGCCTACCCAGCGTGGTGACTATGGGCAAATACCACCCATGGCATTTGCCCATAGTTTTGTGTGCCCTAGGGGAGGCCTACGTCCAGCAGTGGACTGCAATAGGCTGATGATGATGATGATATAATATAGTGATGTCTAAGATCTGCGCTGACAGATAATCTTTGATGTGTGACCCTTTAACAATATTTCACAGTGATGCACATTGGCAAGAGGAATTTGTTAATAATCTCGACTGGACGTTAATGGAGCCTGCTTAATTTATGGTCATTCGTACAAAATGAACGTTAAAATAGCACCGTTCTACTCGTATTCTGTCGAGATATCCAAATATGCACGCTAGAAGTAGTATCATAAAAGTAACAACTAGAGTCTGTTTCATAAGAGTGATTTCGGAACTAACATTTTTTGTATGCAGTGACACAGAAAATATGGTCATACATATAGAAACTAGCGCCATCATCCAGCGGAACTATATGGTGAAACGCACAATAGTTATTAGTTTAAGCACATAAAGAACTACCTAATGCTAGCAATATGGATACGTTAATAGAAAATAGTTAAATATGGCACATTACATTCTGCCTTAGCATTTAATTTTAAAACAGTATGGGGTTGCAGATGGTGAAGTATTGTTTAAAATGACAGATTTGACGATCTGCTTGTAAGAAAGGCACTGGATAGAAGGCGCACACAGTTTTTAAAATAAATAGGGCATCTCGCATTTACATACTATACAGGGTGTATAAAAAGACAACGTTGTTATTTTAATACCTCGTATTCTTTGTAACGTAACGATCATTTTTTTCTATGGAACCAACCCTGAGAAACGAAAACATTTTTTTGTTTTTTTTTATTGCAAGCAATGTATCCGATTGACAAATGTACCTACAAAACTAACATTTTTAAATATTAATATGGTGTCTTTAAAAAAAAGTTTGTTAACTGTTTCCAGAAGGATTTATTTAAAAAAAATGCTGATATTCATGTAACTTTGGACCTCAATATCTTGGAAACCCGTGGTTTCCCAGGGGTGCTTCCATAGAAAAAAAAAAACGATCGTGATGTTACAAAGAATACGAGGTATTAAAAGAACAAAGTTGTCTTTTTACACTCAGTATATTACCTTTCAGGTTTCACCAATAAGCGCATATTTCCCATGACTCTATCATCTATACATATAAAATACTTTGTCCTGAATTACTGATGGGTCAACGCATAGTCCTATACCGATGACTTGAAGGGTGTGTTCTTCGCATAACGTAGATATCCGATAAGGAAGGTTTCCTGAGATTACTGACTAAGTTAGGGTTCGCCGAAATACAATTATTTCCGAGGTCCGACAGGGATGGTCAATGCGTTGCCACAATAGAGTACAAGGGGAAGTTAGAGGTGTGGAGAAAGATTTGTGGGAGGCTTTCGATAACTTCGATAGACAACACACTAGATATGACGATCTGAGAGAAGGAATGAAGGATGTAATTAGGTATATACATACAACAAGAGGAGAATACCTATAGTTATATCAAGATATTTATAAAAAAGTATTGTGGCACAATCAATTCATTACGAAACACCTCAAACGACCTGAAGATTACTAAGAATTTTATTTTAGATCTTTTTGTTCTATTTTAGTTATGATTTATTATTATTAATGTCTTTAAGAAGCAACAGATTCCGGAGAATTTTATTTTGAGACAGTTTCTCGAAAACTTTGATCAAATTGACAGTTGAAAAATCTGCCCTTAGAGATTTTCTCACTACCTATATTTAACTTTCCATACCAACCCACATCTAAATTATTGCCGATCGAAGGTGGGCATACAGGGGGGAAACAAATCAATTACTGTCAATTCACCTCTTACTCTGTAACTATATCGAGTGAAGTTACCTATTAAGGTGGGTCTGATTCAGGGCAGGTTTGTCCGTGTTACCGATAATATTGTGGTCCCGTGTGTTAATTTGCGATGGGTTATTACATCGGCTAATAAACCCTTGTTGGACAATGTCGCAGGGCTGCTTTGTTGGCCGACCCAGATGGTGGAGACCAATTATTCGGCCGAATTGGATTGAGGGTTCCATTAACCTTCCTGTTGGATATTGTACTTGTTTCATTGGAATTTATTGCATGGAAAGAGGTTTTCGTATTCTGTTAGGTGAGCTAGGGTTTTGGTGTAGGTAGGTAACTCAAAATAAATTGGAAGGGGTCTCTTGTTACGTCCAAAGAATAATACAATTATTATAGTGTAAACGACTTACATTGTATCATTAGTGGTATCGTTTTAAATGGTTGTGATAACAACATTAGACAGACAGACAACGGACAGTCGACACTCCTACGCGTAGAAGCTATACGTTGCGTGGAATATTCTTTAGAAAGTGTATAACACTAACGGCCAATTTCAATACGAGATTTCAAAAAGAATCTTGGATTCTTTTATTCCTAATTTGAAATTTTGTATGAAAACAAAAATTTAAACTGAGATATGCAAAAAATCTCTCAAGATCAGTTATAGAAATTGGCGGTAAGAGAATACTTCCTGCAATTCCCACGGGAACGGGATAAATGTATTAAAATTCTAAAGTTTATGCGGATCAAATTGTGGGAGGCCGCAGTGACAACATAATATCAGTGACTAAACGTAATAGGATTGCGTGTACGTTGTTGTTACGTTAACATTAGACAAAATGTTAACATCCTGTACCTACAGCAATTTCGAGCAATATAAATATTACGTTGCATATAAGTGGCTGGCCTTCTGGAGTCAATTTTTTACGCTAGCCCACCAATATAAACCAATGAGCATTATTAAAGAAACTAAGGCAATTAAGCAAAATATGTGATTAATATTTTTGAAAGGGTATTTACTGACGCTTTTTCATATGAATAATGTTGTTAATAAATATTTATTATTAGTTAATAATTTTACATGTGTTTGATGGTAATAATCTTATACATTAGTTGTCATAAAACACCTTTAAAATCTGCTAACCGAGCGATTGCATTAATCGAACGTTGATGAACACGGGCCTTAGTAACTAACCTAACCTAACTATATGCATGACTTGATTAATTTAATCTGTTGTTATAATTGCCTACACATAAAGTTATATGAAGGTAGATAGGCATACCTACAGACATGGCTGTTGTCCTAAAATGGGGTAGCTATAACTGGAGGATCCGAAGGATATTCTGCAGTCTTGTTTAGCATAGGGGGCTCGATGTAAAGATCTGGTAGCTAGCTTGCCCTTGAGTCCGGGCGCATGCGCTTGGAATTTCTTCCATGCAAATATAAGACTTAACTACTATACAGAAGCATTCATTCCCGAAGCACCGTATAAAATGCGCTTCGGTGCGCTGCGGCTCCGTCCGGCCGATGTGAATCGTACATAAGTCGACTCTTACGACATGCTCGGAAGGAGAAGCAGCTGTTGTATTGGAATAGCATCAACACAGGAATATACCCTATCCTACATAGTAATGGTGTTCGGCAAACGCTTGATGGTTTAATAAGAAAAATGGAAGTGGATGAAGCCATTATAATATTCCATTAGAGATTATAGTTTAAATGACGTTGATAAAGCTTGTTAAAAAAGCTCTTGCTAATGATCTTTTTATAGCGATAATGCGCAGTAATATATATTAAGATTTCTTGAAAACAATAAATTAGACGTAATTTATAAAAACTAATCTCGTAAATACTTACCTAGAGTGGAGGGGCATATTAATTATAATTTAATGAGCACAAAAGGATATCAACCAAAACTAATGAATGAAAAAGCGGCCAAGTACAAGTCGGACTCGCCCATGAAGGGTTCCGTAACTTCCGTATGAAAGATAAATTACAGTTTACGATTTATGACGTATTAAAAAAAAAGCTTCTTACTGGATCTCGTTCAAACCAATTTTCGGTGGAAGTTTGCATGGTAAAGTACATTATATATTTTTTTAGTTTTATCATTTTCTTATATTAGAAGTTAAGGGGGCGACACACATTTTACCACTTTGGAAGTGTCGCTCGCGCAAAAGTTTCAGTTTAGAAAAAAATTATATTAGAAACCTCAATATCATTTTTGAAGACCTATCCATAGATACCCCACACGTATAGGTTTGATGAAAATTAAGTATGGGCAATCCCAAAGAGTTAACTGTGTTTTTTTCTATTTTTGTGTGAAAATCTTAATGCGGTTCACAGAATACATCTACTTACCAAGTTTCAACAGTATAGTTCTTATAGTTCCGGAAAAAAGGGACTGTGGGACTACGGACGGTCAGACAGACAGACATGACGAAACTATAAGGGTTCCGTTTTATCCTAATTGACTACGAAACCCTAAAAATGAGATAAAAGTACGTAATGCTAATGAATGTTTATATCCGAAATTATCGGATACTCATTCCTTGTTTATAAACATAATTATGTATGCGATTAACTTTATAACAGAACCTTATAGTATACTTACTTAAATGAATAAAGAACTATCTTTAGCAAGAAATTTCAGCACAAAGTAAAACTGTTTGAAATTGATCAAATATGCGAGATAGAGCAGTTGTTACAAGTGAGCCTTACCCATAAACATTTCTTTTCTCTATGGCCTTACCCTTTATTTTTAATCGTTATCTGTAATCACTTGTATCATAGAAAATAATGCAAATACTACAATCTTTTATCCGAGTGTCTTCAAGGGGAAGTTAGCATTAAGAATACGGGCATTATCTATTGTACCTATCGCAAATTGTCTAATATGATAGATTTTTATTCTAAAAAAGTAATTGCTTGCTATAATTTCAATTTCATTCGCTACGCACATTACGGAAGGTAGAACTCATAATGTTAAGTACATAACTGAATCAGTTCTCTCATAGGTACCCAATACTAGAACACGTACAAAGGCACCAAGGTTAGATGAATCTTAGCGAAGTAGGCAAGAGCTTTTTGATAAGAACCACATTTATTTACCTACAGACGACAAAAAAAAACCTTTATAACTACGTAAGACATGTTACAATTTTATTTCACTATCGGTTCCCCATCACTCCGAATCCGTGAGAATCGGGGACTGATGTGATGGATATCTGACAGATTAACGGAAAGACACAACTTGGATTGATGTGCAATAGATAATTAAGTGTTTTTGCGATTATGGAGAGCCTTCACAAATATTGCCACAACGACTGTGTTACCAAAATAGGGTAACAAGAACTACATAGTAAACAAAACCACATGCTTCTAAATGAAAAATTAAATAGGAGGATACAAAAACACACTTACAAATGGCGCATTTTCACGTGATCCTACCTGAATGATACAAATAACTTCATTACACCCCAACCCCATTCCCGTATTGTTTAAATTCTGATCCTAGTTCCGTTGAAGGATAAATTCACCATATCGATCCGACTACCCTCACATCGTCTATCAAGTGATCAGTCAAAGTCGAAGTGACGAATACGTCGCCACGAACCCTCGTAGACCTTGGCAGGGAAATGAGATCATCTCGTAGATCTTTTTTATTATTTTATATAAGTACCTACCTATGAATCTGACATTATTTCATCCTTACCTTTTCTAAAGATTTTTTCACGATATTAATTTGTATAGTTTTTAGACTAACTCTGACTGATGACTCTCTCCTACGGCCAATGGTCACAGCTACAGATTCAGATTCTTCATTAGAAGATTTGGTTTTAGCCAGGTCTTAGCTATGAATTTAATCTCGGTTGCTGGTTCCTGGCCAACCTGGTCCAATACAACCATAGTTTTAGTGCCTATCGATTGTCGCAATGTCGGATTAAATGATTTAGTTATCCCAGTTTCAGATACCGGTAGCGCAAAAATTCAGTCTATACTAATCAATTCCATGCATACATCTTTGCCAAGTACGCGAACTCACATAAATAATCCGAAAAACATTCCTTCAAGGGGGAATGGCATCCATATTCCCTCTTCATAAATATGCGGTACACCTGTGGCGTTAGTTTATGGAGATGATCGATCAACATATAAATGTAGACGGTATGTTACGACTTATGAGAGAGAGCTTTCTGTTTTTGCCATGGATTGATCGGTGCTTATGCTGAGATAGTTTTTATGGTGGAATTATATTTTTCATGTGACTTGATGATATGATTGAAATTGTCAAGGATTACTTTGCTGAATTAAACATGAGCAAAGAAGGCCAACACAAATCTACAATAATACACACTGTGCAGTGGTGCGCCTTTCTAGCGGGGAGCGTAAGTTCGATCCCAGACCACGGGCCTGTACCAATGAATTAAAACTCTTGGAAACTCATTCCAAGTAAAGGCTAAAAACAATGGGATTTATCACGAGTCTAATTTAGTACTTACATAATGACAATATAAAAGGTAGCCAATAGACCACTTTTAAACGTATACCATAGTACCTAGAAAGAAGACGAATGTTTGTAACCTATCATTTTACACAAATAATATTCATACACTTCACAACACATTAACTTAGTCCCACAATAAGATCCATAAGGTCTTGTGTCGTGGGTACTAAGCAACGGTATATAAATACATAGATAAGTATAGAAACATCCATGACTCGGAAACAAACATCAATATTCATCATATCAATGTTTGCACCTACCGGGATTCGAACCCAGGACCTATGGCGCTGCAGGCAGGGCCACTACCTACACCAGGGCCACTACACCAATCGGCTGTCAACAAATGACCGCTATTTTATTGAGTTTCAGCCATGGAGAAAAAATAAAAGAGGAGCAGCGGCTAAGTATATTTTTATAGAAAAATAGTGTGCCGCTGAGCGGGGGTGAAGTATGACACCCCTATCATAACGTTATGGCCTCACGATTGCCACATGACTCAGTTCCTAGTGCCACCTCTTTCTTTTACCTTCTCCATGGTTTCACCTGTCCCGTTGTCTGTAACCAAATCTTGCAAGTCAAATTTGATCCACTTCCCGGTTTCCGATTAGGCCGAAATTTTGCATGCATGTATAAATCGGATGACAATGCAATATTATTATGACATAGATCTGATCTGATGATTATTATTTACTATATATATATGTATGTGTATGTGTGTGTATGTTTATATGTATATATATGTATGTGTGTGTATGTATATATATATATATGTATATGTATGTGTATGTGTATGTATATATATGAATGTGTGTGTGTATGTGTGTATGTATATATGTGTGTATATGTATCCAATGGCCTCAGCGGAAGATCAGCGCAATTCAAATATTGCATATGCTGAGCTGGGACCATTAAAAAAAAAAAAAAAAAAAAAAAAAAAAAAAAAAAAAAAAAAAAAAAAATTATGGAGCTGAAAGGTAGCCAAAGGAACTCCGTAATTAAATGACGCAACCCTATCGATTTTGGGCTCGTTTGTTTGATCAGTTCATTTTATTAACAAATAGCAATAAAAGCTTATTAAAAAAAAGGTATTTTAACCCGAAGCTTTTATTAACTTGGTAATTCAATCTAGTGAAACTGTATTTTTTGTAATTCAGTCAATTTCATAAGGAATCACATGGCTGATATCATATTACAACCAAACAAACCGCATACTTCATATTACAGGAAATAGCTTGCTTATCAAAAACTAGTAAATAGACGTAGGTAGGTACCTACTCTATAATTATTTCATTATGTTTCTTTAATTAAAATTCATGTACGAATGCTATTATAGCAGGCCAAAACCAAGGACATTATGCTAAAAGTAGAAGTTTGGCGAGAAATGTTTTATTTTACCGTCTGGAAAACAAGCAAAAGAGAGATATAGGTAGCTCAGACTCACGGTTCTCATTGTGATCTAGAGCCAAGAAAGTTTGAATCGGCTGGGTAGTTCATCCAATTTCTTTGGCCATAGAATTTAGTTTTTTTTTTACATTCTGTTCGAATAAGGTTCAAAACAATTTTGGAAAAAGAAACCAAGAGAGCGTGCTACACGCGAATATGACAGGGTTCCGAAGCCATTTACCTACTAGGAGAAACAATGAAAAGTTTTTACAGTTTATGGATTTTGTAAACAAGTTAATAAGCAATATGGATAAAGATTAAGCACAAGAAATAACTATAGAACTGAAGCGGGCAAAGCTAAACGAGCCGGTTGCGCTTTCTGATAAATACTCCTCCAATTTAGTGCCACGATATCGCAAACTTCTGCGACGGCAAACATAAGTCGATTTTAGCAATATTTTTTGCCAGCAAACTGGAGCACCGAGTTTTCGATTTACTTTTTCGCAAGCCAATCGTGTCACGTCGCCGTCATTAATACCGAACAGGTGCAGCCTAGGGTATTGTCTCCCAAGAATTATGGCATAAGAAAGTTACGGGATTTGAAAGAATATTCCTTGAAAACGTATGGTGTCATAAAGGTTGCTTCGATACACGAAAGTTGTGTTAATTACCTATATATTCTATGTCAGACATCTGTATGAATAGAATTTTGCGGATAGACTAATAATGAGCGATACAGCTTGACATCTGAAGTTAGGTATATAATAAAAATGCTGAAACAGTTCATTGTATAAATCATCCCCTTTAAAAGTCCAAGTCTGCATTTAACTTTTTTCATCTTTTACCCCATTTATTCCAAATATTGGGCAGAAACTTTTATGTGTTTACTTAATTAACAACAAAAAGGTAGGCAAGTTCAATGGACAGGGAGCAATGATTGGAATTCGCTTTATAGGTTATAAGCACTGTTACGGAATTTTAATTACTTTGATCTCGTGAGTTTTGCGAGTCACATAATAAGTACGTAACATAATATGTAATGTACGAAAATAGATTTATTTTACCTGATGCCTGAAAACTCTCCTATACACTTCTCAACCTAGATATCTGTATTGAGATTAAGACATATCTCCATCCTCCAAGCTCTCTCTTATCCTTTATGTACAGTTTGGAGTATAATCCCGCTTCAGTGAGAATATACAGGTACATTACGTACCTATGCATAGAGCGCATTAACGTTTCTCAACCTGTATACACTATCTGTAACTACGTACATTATAAATAGCGAAATCTTTCAAAGATTCAAATAGATCATTGTCAGATGGTCCTTCATAATTTGCCAGGTGTACTTCTTACCAGCAGGTGATATGCAGTCTATAAAAGATTGTCTTATTTTTAAAATTCTTCTACATTTATTCTCTCAAACAAAACACCGTATTTCACCGTAGCGTGCTCACAAAATTACACGTATTTTCGCCAGCGACCGTGTCAACTATAAATGATAGTGCACATCTGCAGGGTCCGAGACCTTCGAATTTTCCTTTAACAAATTACGGTATCCGTGTTAGTCTGGCGATTACAAGTCACCGATTCATCAACCGGGCGCGTCAGGCGGCGTAGCACGTATTTCTCTCATCCATTCCACCCGTCCGAAACACGATCACTCAACGCTATCGGAACCTAATAGCCTGCGTCCGATGAACAACAGAATTAATTTTAAGAAGGTTGACTTCCATCAATCGCGATGACTAAGCTCAATCGTTTGTCAATGCGAGATTTGCGAATCGATTCGACAAATCGAGACAGTGAGCACCGCAGTGAGCAATCGGAAAGCAATAAGGTGCGGGTTATAAATCCGGAATAGTTTTCCATCGAATCCTTGATGCGTCAAACTCTCGGCGAGGCGTATCGCTACTTTAGCGAAGCTTAGGTACATTATCCTGCAACCCATCCACATTGTGCGCAATTCTCCCATTTTAATATGCGAACAACTGTATCGGAAACATATTACTTACATTCTGTACATAGAAATATTGGTTAGGCAAGGAAATAAAGGCGAAAATGTAGAAGTATTTCTATATGATGTTAGTAAATATTTTGCATGAAAGGATTTGATGAAATTCTCTATTACTATAGGAAGCTACTTAGGTATACTTCTGTAGAGAAGCATCACAAGTAATAAATATATAATCGATTTTTTACTTGTATACATCTCAACTATACCCTTAAAATTGGTCAGAAGTGGCACCATGTGGTTCTATCGGCCCTTGATTCTCTGCCTACCCCATAAAGGATAAAGGCGTGATTATATGTATGTATATATGTACATTTAGAAAATCGATTCTGAGAAAAGTTATGTTGCCGTAACTCATAAAGCTGGATAGTAAAACTGGCTCGTGATTGACTATCTCAAGACGTACCGAGATATTATGCAATTTTCTTGGTAGATAGCGGCGCATCCATGCGGATAGAGAATAGAAAAGCTCTCCTTTAGTTTGTACAAGCAAATCAGAGAGCGATTTCAAAAGAATGTTGAAAAGAAAATTGGGTTATATTTTGGAATATTTTCGCAGTTTCGGATTGTTACGAAGGTTTATTCCATTTGAATTGACTTAATTCTGTAGCTATTGTTTATGTAGATGTTTGTTAAAATTGTCTTTAAAAAAATTTTCAACGGTGGATAAAATGGATTTGCCCTCTCGTTATATTAATGTAACTTGCTTGATGAACCTATAGATCTTTCTCTCTGTATGTCAATAAATTACATTTCATACAAAATATATAGGTAAATCATTAATTATAGGTAATCATCAATAATTATCGAACCCACTACTTCATGCGATTTAAAAAATTCTTAAACATAAAAAAAATTACCTTGAGTAGACGGTTGGTATAAATAAAAAAAAGGAGAATGCCCTATGTACTACGACGAAGCAAACCATGATAGGTATCATTAACAAGCTACGTGATAAGCACATGTGTGTAAAAATTTGAATACAATTTTAACCACAGACCGGTTTAGGGTTATTGCCCGAATAGTTATCTGTAGTAACGTAACGGTTTATACTACATTATGTTTTAACATAGTTTTACGATTTCTAACAAAAATCAGCAACGTATAGTTAGGTGTTCACTGTGTGATCAATCATACACAAGATTACGAGTACTATTACAAGATTAGTCAAAATACGTCAAAAACATCCACGTTCAGCATAGCGGGAACAGATGTAGGTAAATGTTCAGGGACAGTTGCTAGCTTATTGCTTGAGAGAATGCCCGAGTTCTTTAGTCAAATAATGCAAGGCAGAAGATGCAGCTGATGTATTCTAGCGAAGCCCCGCGTCAGCACAGGACTATACACCTACTTTTGCCCTTAGTAACGATTCCATATAAAAATCATTTGAGCAATCGATTTTTGAATAAGGTTCAAACAAAATAATAGTCGTCATTTTAAGGATAACTAGCCATATGAGGTGATGAAGTCGAATAAAGTCTAATCAGTATTGCCGGAAAATTAACTATTATGAATTTCGATAGCAAGCGATGTTACTTTGTGGATTGTATTGAGAAAACGTTACTTTCTAAGACCACTTTTAGCTTCATCAGAAAAGACGTGGTAAGTGATCTAAAAAGAAGTTTCAGTAAGAAGAACTGGAAATCTGTGTTATACAAGTTAAAGTACATATTTATCTTTAGGTTTTAGGTACTCATTTGATAATAATTATCACCTACTAACGCAATAAAAATGAATGGAATGGATCCGTAATACGATGGAATATGGCACTAAAAATAAACATACATACATACATACATAACATAAGAACCACATTACGAGTCTGTTTAAAAACAGAATAACATGTTACCCTGTTGTTAACAATTTCTCTTTACTTGCTTGGCTTGCTGGAAGAGATCTCTGGTAGAGATAAGCTTGCCATTGTACATGCATCTCTTCTTTAATGTTGTATGCCATATTTCTTTTTGTGTATGTGCAATAAAGAATAAAGAAAGAAAGAATAACTATAAGTACTTAAAATACGATAAGTGTTGACGTGCCCTTAACCTTGCCCATAAATTGTAAAAGTTCTTAAATGTCAGTGACTGATAACAAACAGATGCATTACTATAATATTTAACTACCTATATGTTTTCTTTTAAAGAAAGTTTAGAATAACGCATCTCCAGAAGGAGTCAACAATGACAAACATATAAAAAAATAGTCAAGCAAAAATCGAGGTGAAAATTCCGCATCTCGCTCTTCTAAACCGCACGTTGCTCCCAAATCAAGAAATATTATAACTTTTAAGACTTTAAATACAAATAGGTTGTAAAAAACAATGCCTAAGAAAAGAGCACACAAATAAAAATAGATCAGGTCAATTTGACAAACATACGGCCAATTTCAATACGAGATAAAAAAATGGATTTCCTTATTCCTAATTGATGATGATTGCATGATTATGGGCTCTGGCAAACTTATTCCGAAAATGAAACAAGTGCAAGTGAAGCTACGGTGGACCTAAATGAAAATAAATCAATTACCAGAGTGTGTCCATTTAACTAAAACTAAACGAAAGTCGATGACCATCAAAATCTGTCAATGGTTATCTCTGTTGGTAAAAATAATGGTCTTAAAATTGATAGGTGGTATCAGTCAGTACCTATACAGGATGATTTTTGGTTGTCAACGTTCCCGAAAACTACAGAATTTCCTCATCATCACGATCATTTTTCTCCATGGAAGCATACCTGGGAAGTGTCTGGTTCCCAAGATATTAGGGTCCAAAGTTGAGTAAATACAAACATCTTGTATATTCAAATTACTAGCAAACACCTGTGACTTCGCCTGGGTAAAGTTATAGCCAATGTGAAGCTGTAGGTGTGTGTTTTGATATGAGTGTGTGCCACTGAAAACAATACCTAAAGTTGTAGTGGTTTTATCATTAAGTAGTAGATACTGCTCTGGGAGTGAAGGAAAAACGTATAATACTATAGGTACAGCTGCTTCTCTTCCCGGGCATACTGTACAAGTCAGTAGAGGGACAAGAGGGTCTTGGTGTATTGTAGGCGATGGGCTGACCACCTGTCACTACTAATCGAACTTGAACATCTCAACTATACCCTTAAAATTGGTCAGAAGTGGCACCATGTGGTTCTGTCGGCCCTTGGTGCTCTGCCTACCTCATAAGGGATAAAGGCGTGATTATATGTATGTAATGTATGTATATGTAGTAGATACTTTCTTATCTACTAAGTTCAAAGTCAGAACACTAAACTAAATAAAGAAATTCTTATCTGAAGCTTTTAATGTCTTACAAAGCTTACTGATTTATTTAATACATACCTAGACTTTGACAATTACTAATATAAATCAATCATTAATAGCCATAGAATACTTTTTATCCCAAGAAAACATTATTAATATTTTATTATAAAAATTATGAACAAAGAAAAAAAAAAAAAAAACACCCGATAGAGATTTTTATGCTGGATAGTTACATCTTGTTTTTTCTGCAGTCCATGCAACAGAGTTGTGGGTGTCCATTAGTATAATATTATAATATTTGGAAAGTTACGTTTATTAAGTTATCATTCCATACAAGCTAATGTTACTGCTACTGATGCTATGGTATTCATTCAGTAAAAAACCTATTAATAGGTAACAATCATGGAAAAGGTAACCCGTGCCTACTAATAGAAAAAAAAAAAAAAAAAAAAATGCAATATTTTTGGTAAGAAACATTTCTATCTGGAGAATTTACTAAGCAAGCAACAAAAATAGGCTTAACAGAATATAATATGATAATATTCACACACTTCACAACACATTGAATGCCAGCACATTCTCAAAATAGAAAAGCTTAGTAATTATTGAAACAAAATCCACAGGTATTTTTTAACCAGATAACTATTAACCTACATCTAAATAATTTAGGTTTACAGTAAAAACCCGTTTATCCGGCCTTCAGTTATCTGGATTTGTGTTTATCTGCACTACCAACTGCCAATTTATTATTATATGTACCTACCAAGTTAATTTATGTAAGCAAGAATGTGTCGGAATATCTCGCCTGCTCACACAATATTCGCGTTGAAATATCAAAATTCCTTCGAAAAATTATTTAGTAGATACTAGATACCTACGAATTTGACAACAATCAGCAAATTTTGTACAATTTTTGCTATTGCATTGCTTTTGCTAGTAAGGTTATAAGGGAACAGCTCTGACGTGCGTATGCATCCGTATTGTTGGTTTATATAAAAACGATTAATTGGGCAACCAATATCTGTGGGGCAAGAAAGAACCTCTCGATAGTCCGTAACGCGATCGTCAAACTGTCACATCTCATAGATTTTGCTTACAAATCGCTAGTGTTAAAAATAATAAAATTTTGTTTGCACGAAACTATCGAACCCATAAAATACCTTTGGTCCTCACAGGAAAATAAAAAAATCCAGATGTTTTAAAAATATCAGGGTTTTTAATAAACACATAACATGATGTAGGTACTACATATTATTATGTATGCATAACACTTCTTTTCTTCATACATTCGACTATCCTGATATTCGATTATCCGAATGCCAATCAGCAACAATTAGTCCAGTTAATCAAGTTTCTATTGTACCTATGTACATACCTATTTTCAAATATTTTTTATGACCAGTTATAGTTAATAATTTTTTGTAGAGAATGGTATGTAGCATTGGTGCACATTTATTGATACACACCACCTGCAGCCTATAATATGCAATGTTTATTAGGACCATATGGAAAGCTGACTCAAACACATGAACATTTCTATAAGATTTTACATAAAATATAATTATTCCCATGATTATTCCTTACCTTTGACTGAACACTAAAAGAGCTGGAGTAAATAATTTACATTGCTTTAAACAGTCATACTAAAACTTAATTTCCACGTGAACTAGAAAGTTTGTTTTTATATAACGTTCACTAGTAAAGTTTTTAAAATTACACGACTCTATCATACGACTACTACCAATAAACTGTATGTAATTTAAATAAATAAATAAACCACTTTCGCGACAGACTCGCGGCCGCGACATTTGTTTATTTGTCAATGTCAGTAAGATATGAAACGTATTCAGTTTTCAAATAGTTCGATGATGTCTTTTTCGTTACCAGGCATGGGTGGTAGCATGTCTATCTACTTAGAATAAAGGCAATAAAAACTTGCCTATGAGAACGTATCATCCAAGTGACAGCTGTTGCGTTTCATTTTACGCTGTATTTTTGCACTGTTCTTGCTATTAAAAATTGTTTTATTGGTAGAAATTCTAAACTCTACATTACAGAAACATACGATTGGATTTATTCAAATTATTATGATACGCAACAACATAGTTATAGGCCAATCCCAAAAAAGGTAGCTATAATAGGTACCTTGGCACTTGGCACCTAATTTGAGATATAGTGCTTCTAGCATTTTGAATTTAGTACCTAGGAAATCGCGTTGACTGTAGGTACCATGTACCTACTAGCTACCCGCAATTAAATAGGCGTACCTATTATGCAATGTCTTTGAAGTACATAGAATAACTTATTATTCCATGAGCTATCCAAAGATACCTAAGTATAAAAGTAATTCCGCTATATCTTTCGTATTTAGGAGAAGTGAAACACTAGCGAAATTTATAGTGTTCTGTGGACAGGCTTCTCTACCAGAGATGTGCTATGTTATGTGGTCCCCCCATGTGGGGGCTATGTAAGCTATGTAGCTTAGAACTAGGAGACGGACATAGGATAGGTACTTTTTATCCCGGATAATTTCGACATTTTGTTTTTCCTGCCGTCCACGTGGACGGAGAAGCGGGCGCCCACCATTGAGACATATTGGTAGGTAATGTAGCATAGTACGTCTCGGGTGGAAAGCCAACAGAAGGAAATAAAACAAAAAAGCGTTGTAGGTATTTTCTTTTAATATTACATAATTATAATGATTATAATGAATGCAGTGGAAATGAGAGCATTGAGAAGTATGTGTGGAGTCACTTTGAAAGATAGGATAAGAAATGAGGTGATCAGAAAGAAGTGTGGTATAAATGAGGACGTGGTGACGAAGATTGAGAAGGGTATGTTGAGGTGGTTTGGGCATGTGGAGAGGATGAGTGAAAGTAGACTGACAAAGAAAGTGTACAACGGAAGAGTGGATGGAAGGGTTGGAAGGGGAAGACCTCGCCTGACTTTCACCGATTAAATTGGTGAAATTCTAAAGAAAGGTCAGGCCAAGAGTACCCTAAACCGACGAGCGTGCATGAAGAATATCATGAAAGTAGATGAAGCGAAAGAGGTGTTTATTTTTTTTTAATTTGGTATTAGGAAGACCAACAGCTATATTAAGGCAGTAATAACAACAATATAGTGGCATACAGCTAAATTAAGGTCTCCGCAAGTATGCGACACAAAAATATTACGCAACACACAATTACAAATTGACTTGACTTACTAATTTTGCAAAATAGTTTCTTATGTACTTATTCACTCCCGGCTAGGTACATCACACATAATTTAGGTCAATTAAAACACAAGACTATTTGAAAAAGGATCCAGCTATGGTCCGTCTAACCGCCACAGCACTTGTATCAAACAGATCTATGTCCAATGTCTTACTAGTTAAATTGATATTATTACTCGCACGCCATATATAGGAGTTCTGCCTATAGTTAGTTGAAGCAGATGGCAAGGAAAATATAGGGTTGGATCGAAGCGTTTTACCAGGGACGTATCAAATGGAGGTCAGGATCGTAGCAAATGGAGATCCGTGTTCTCTGCCTACCCCTCCGGAAAAGAGGCGTGATTATTATGTATGTATGTATGTAATTATAATGATGAGTACCTATTAATGAAATTGAAGTTGTCACGTGGCGTCAACAAATCCTTCGCCCGAACCTGTAAACAAAACACGGACTTCGTCGTAAATCACAAAAAATGAAATATGCGACCCTTCTTCGATGGCGGTCAAAAACCGTTTGTTAGAATGTATGTATGTGGCCATCCCATACATATGTATGGGGGATTTCAAACGAGATAAATCACAGGGCAGGCGTTATACACATAACTCTTGGGTTTTGGACCACTTGACATTAGCAAGGTCTTGTCCTGTTACATGGATATTGGTTTAATGGAGTTGTCATATTATCAAAAGGAGAACTGCGAGGTATGTTCCAATGTAGGCGGGGATAGAATGCTTGGGTAGGTATGTACTATAAGTAATTTAATATATATACTCATACCAACCTAACAAAAATCACCTTCATATAAAAGATTAGTAACAAGATCACATGGGAATGAGAGTAGCCCCTAAACTCCTAAGTCGGCTCTCACATGCACGGAAGGAGATGCAGCGTAGCAGCACAGGCTGATCTGCTTATTGCTGCATCTTTTAGTAGGAGGTCTCTTACCAAAAATGTAGATACTAAATGTACTACAAATGTAATGTAAATAATGTAATCTAAATGTAAATACCATAATCAAAGTATAGGCAGCGAGCCATAAAATAAACGCCGAATCGTTGGCAATATGAATTTTGAAAGAAACCATATTGAGCCGACCCCATAAATGGGATAAATACCGGAAGATGATGATGGATATGGATAGCACACGGCTGTGTTCCCGAAATAGGGTAGCCAGAATCGCAGAATCATAAAGGAGATCCGACGTTTTAGCATATCGAGTTCGGGCACAGATGTAAATAATCAAATCAGGGGGGCAATTTTCGAAAAGTCTTGAGTTGAAGCCAAGCCGAAACGGAACCGTTGTAGACGCTCAGAACAAAGCAATACCTAAACAAAGCAATACTTTACGGTGATGTAATTAGACCTCAGATTAATGATATACAAAGACAGATTTCAGCACGAGACAGATATTTGTTTTAATTTGTCATACTCGCGACCGATGCGTGCTAAAATATACCTTATTACTCAAGCGGCAAGTATATATTGCTTCGCATCGCGTTTCGTTAACGGTTCGTCAGTGGTTGCGTTTCGGCTCAAAAATTTTCAAGAATTGCCCCCCTGATAATGATTAAGACTGATCATCAAAATATTTTTTTAATATGTGATGGCCTTTTAAATTATATTACGAAATCAACAGCATTCGATATGCAAAAGTTTATTTATAGTAAGTTTGTCTCTCCTCTCTAAAAATACAACCAATCCAGCTACTTTACACGCAAGTTGACCCAACCCAGCTTGACCGAGATTGTGTGGAGAGGTTATCACCAAAACTTAATTTAATTCATTACCGACCCTTCCCCGACAACGAGAAAACCCTATGCAAAATTCTTCCACGAGATTACTAATGTACCGGACTTAATGTATTCTGGTTTCAATTCGTTTCGTCTCGATTTTTCTTCAATTCCGGCAAAAGGGTTTACAAATATATGCAGACGTATGCGTAGATTAGATAAAAAATTGAGTAAGGACTTTATTCTTAGATAACTATAATAACTATAGTAGACGCTTGCAATTTCGTCAGTGTGAATTACATAAATATACAGGGTGTTTGGGAGAGCTAGGCAAATATTGATATGGCGACTTCAGACCACGATTCTGAGGCGAAATCAACTGAAAATTTTGAGATTATTTATCCATCTAAACTCCACGTAGGTAAGTTCCACAAGAATACGAAAAGCCCCCCTGTCACCAACAATAGCCTACCACTGAACGCACCGCTGAACAATAGTAACCAGACACCATTTTGGCAAACCCTATCCAAATTAAAACGAAATTTACCAATAGTTAAGCGTATTCCACGAGGCGCTCGTATTCTTGTAGCCCAGCACCTTACGGGGGATATAAAAAAGGCATACGAGGAACACTCTGAGCAAGCCTGGGAACATTTATTGACTTTCCCGTACCGAATCCTACATGTTCCCCGCTCACAAACAAACCCGACCTCCTTAACTACCCGGATCAAACATAACTGCCAAAATTCGCCAATTGCGCGCACCTTTTAATACGCGCACTCCATCTAATCACCACACCTCTTCTGTCCCCTACCATTTAGTTGAAAACAAACTAAATGATGGGGACATCAGAGGTGCAGCGCGTCTCTTATTCTCCAGTGACAAAGTTGCTACAGATTCCCCTGAAACCCTGACAGCGCTGCAGGATAAACATCCACCTGCAGCACCACACACCATTTTTCCCACACCACCCGAGGTTGACGCGCTCTCTGTGGTCGCCGCCAATGTAGTAAATGCCATAGGGTCTTTCCAAAGTGGCTCGGCTGGCGGACTTGATGGCCTCACACCGCAGCACCTCAAGGACCTGACAGGCCCCGGCTGCGGCGGCGCTGGCGAGAGTCTAACTGCAGCTCTGACCAATCTGGTCAACTTCATGCTTGCCGGCCACGTAAACGGAAACATTTTAGGTATCCTATACGGCGCTAATCTATGCGCCCTCACCAAAAAAGATGGTGGCATAAGGCCCATTGCTGTTGGCACCACGTACCGTCGTCTTACAGCCAAAATATGCTGTAGGGCCAAAAGCCGAGTTTTGTCGCAAGAGTTTCAACCGACACAACTCGGTTTCGGGTCCCGTGGCGGTTGTGAGGCAGCGGTCCATGCGCTCCGCACGCATCTCTTAAACAGCGATGGCGGTGACGTGCTGCTGAAGGTGGATGTAAAAAATGCCTTCAACTCCGTCGACAGGACTACACTATTGACGGAAATTAAAGATAAAGTTCCTGACCTCTTTCCTTTTCTTCTACAGTGCTATGGCCAAAATTCCAAATTAATATATCGAAGTCACATCCTCTCCTCTGAAACAGGGTGTCAACAGGGGGATCCCCTCGGGCCGGCTATTTTCAGTCTCGCGATTCATCCCATCATTAAGAATTTGGAATCAAAATTTAATGTATGGTACTTAGACGACGGAACCTTAGGAGGCGACCCGAAAACCGTTTTTAATGATCTGAAATCTTTAATTTCCCAATTTAAAACCGTTGGCTTAGATCTAAATTTTTCAAAATGTGAACTCTATGTAAAAGAAACATGCCATTCCAGAAACGAAATTTTCAAAATGTTTAATACTTTGGCACCAAACATAAAAATTCTAAACAATAGCTCGCTTCGCCTTCTAGGTTCCCCTATCCTCGACGAATCTATACCAGACTTTGTCGAGGAAAAGCTTAAAAATTTTCGTTCTTTTTCGGATAGACTCGAAAAAATTAACATGCATATGGCCTACGTAATATTAAAATACTGCCTTTTTGTACCTAAATTCACATATGCTTTGAGATGCTGTCAACTCTGGAAGTACCGTAATCTTTTACAACAGGTGGACAGTATCTTAAAGGATACAATCACCACCATCTTTAACATCCCTTTGGACGATCGAACATGGAGCCAAGCAGAACTCCCAATAAGGTTTGGAGGTCTTGGCATCCGCAAAATTTCTAGTGTATCGCTGCCGGAATTCCTGTCCTCGGTTATGGGCACAGAAAAATTTATAAAAACTATTCTGGCACCCAGCAATAACCATTCCGACACCGCCTACATAACAGAGGCCATGAATGCATGGAATTTAGCCTGCCCAAATAGCAGCCTGCCCAAGGACCTGTCTCGCAGAAACAGTGGGACGACCCTCTCAGTAAGCTGGCACGGAATAGACTCTTAGAAACGTCCAGCAACCCCACTGAGAGGGCGCGTCTTCTTGCTGTATCCCGCTGGGAATCAGGTCTTTGGCTGCAGGCCCCTCCGTCAAGTAATCTGGGAACGTTACTTGACAATAACACTTTCCGCTTGGCCGTTTCATTGCGCATCGGTGCCCCATGTATAGTGCCTCACCGATGCGCCTGTGGTGAAACGGTAGAGCGCCTCGGCCACCATGGACTATCCTGCAGCAGAAGCGCGGGCCGCATAGCGCGCCATAGCGCTATCAATGATGTCATCCGCCGGGCTTTAGGAACCGCGAACATCGCCGCCGTACTAGAGCCAAATGGCTTAACGCGCGATGACGGAAAAAGGCCCGACGGCATGACACTAATTCCATGGAAGATGGGACGGCCCTTAGCATGGGACGCCACATGCGTGGACACACTGGCACCGTCCCATCTCCCTGAAACGTCGCAAAAAGCAGGCGGCGCTGCTGAAGCTGCGGAATCCCTCAAACGGCACAAATATTCCAGCCTCGATAGAGGCTACTTATTTGCGCCGTTCGGCATGGAGACCCTGGGTCCCTGGGGACCGGCGGCGCTCAAAACATACAGGGACCTGGCCGAGCGGCTCGTAGAGTCCACACGTGACCAAAATGCTGGCTGCTACTAAGGCCAAAGAATAAGCATAGCCATTCAGCGCGGCAACGCAGCCAGCATTTTGGGCACGCTACCTGATAAGGTAGATCGGCTGACCATCCTGTAAAAATTTGGATGGTCAACCGACCTCCCACAGGTACACCATAGATCTAAGTAGCTCTAAGTTAGTTTTATAGGTTGATAAACATAAAAAGCAGCTGTTGCATAAAACGAATAAAAATTCTAGATAGTATGGAGAATTTCTAAACTTTAGAAATCCAATAAATCCCATTTTCATTCATGTGCAAATTTTGGAAAATCTTTTATTATCAGATTTCGGAGTTTCAGGTCTCAAGGATCAGCGGTTTAGGCCATTAGAATGTGCGTTGATCCATCAGTCATTCTGGCTAAAGATATTTATAGAAAGATAGATGTATTAGTCTGGCTGTGCCCAGTTTCATTTAAAGTATTATCGGTAATCAATATAGAGAGGTGAAAAAACATTTTACCCACCTAATAACATGCATGAATTTATAAGTCTCTAACTTAATTGCTAGACGAGATCTAGTCAACAATTGTAAGTTAACTTACAGCTTAACTGGCTAGATAATAACAAATAATTATCTTGCAGAATAACCTGGGAATTTATATTAGCTGTTATAGTTCGATTCAAATTGAAAATGCTTGGTTAGTTAGATACCGCTCATTTCAAGAGAACAATAGACGTGTAAGTAACTGTTCGGCGATATCTGGCGATGTCTGACTGAATTGCAGTTTTATTATTTTCTTAATATTATGAACCATTATGTAGTGAATGAAACTAACCATTAGATTTGCTTTGTTAATTATAACTAAGAAGATATTCAAGTTTTATCTGTAAATTGTAAAAAAATCTTGACATTGTTTTGTAATAACCAGGTATGCTCTTGGAGTTGATTTAGTTATTGTAAATCTAGATAATTTCTAACTTAACTTAACTTATGAAGAATAACGTTACCAATATGTAATTTAGAAAAGAGATGGTAAAATTCGTCATCCGAGTAATTGACCCGGTGGCTTAGTGGTTATAGCGGCTGGCACGGTTTGCAGTGGTTTTTCCATTTTCTTTATTAATAATTTTATAATTTCTAACTTGTTTTTAATTTGGTGATATTCCATCTCTTAATACTAACAAATATAATAGTTCAATTTCTCGGTTAGTCTGAAAAAAAAAACATAAAATAGGTATTCAATAATATAGCATAATGTTGAATTGAATTAATACGAGTATGTGCAAAATAATAACAAATGAGCTACCTTATAATCAAGAACGACGGAAGCAGATAAAAGCAAAAACATTTAAACCATCTTTCAGTTAAGTTCATTTAATATACGAATACGACCGAAATGAAACTGTTTACACAAAGCCAAAGAGTGAACTCCATTGAATTCCCTCTTTGTTTTGAAGATTGTGGAAACTGCAGCAATTTTAGACTGAATTGAGTGAGATAGATCTACATTTTATAAAACCGGTCAAGTAGGAGTTGGACCGCAGCCTTGTTTTTTTAAATTAATTATTGTTAATCACGAATATCCTTTAAATTTTTCATAGCTCTAATATTACATGGAAAATCCGTTCGTAAAAGATTAGAATATGATAAGAAGATATAGGATATATAATAGCTAATGGAGACATACAGTCTTTCTTCAATTTGTCACATAATATAGTAACATTATGATATAAAGGAAGAGTCTGTGGCTTTACATTAACAGTGGTGCGATACCCTCTTTGCACAGAAAATCTACGCCTCAAGAAAAGTTTATAATCAAACGAACAATCAACAAATACAAATTGCGCTAACCTGTTTACTCAGGAATCTATCCTAAGAAAGCTTCTAGTTCCTTTTCATCTAGATCAGCCAGAAAGTTGATGTCGGAAGTAGCGCCTCCTTGACTACTATTCAACTCGTTAATATCTTTCAAACTCTTCTTAAAATTGCCAAAATGTCTCGTATACGATTCCTCGTCATCGTATTTCTTATTGTATTTTATCACATATTCCTTGAAAAGTTCTTCTGCATTGGACAAGTCGTATAATTTCTTCGAGGTTTCTTCTTCATCTTTAGGGTAGTCATATTCCGTTAACTCTTTAGATTCTTCATAAGATTTGTATTCAAAAGCACCCACAGCTAGTATAAATAGTGGTAAAATAATAAATATCTTCATGTTTTAAATTTTAGAACAAAACAAAGCACCTCGACGGTTCCTAAACGTCGATAGTGTAGTTTTAGATGACCTTGTGCAAACTGGTTGTGGGTTTACGTAATATACATATCAACAGAATTTGTAATAGATATACCTATGTTGCTTTTTTATCAGTGTTTTTAGCTTTTTTAGGGCATTGTTGATTTGGTCCTTCAAAAATAACGTGAGTATATAAAACCACATTTCTATAATAAGAATTCCCTTTTTATTATTAACCGACTCATAGAGGAATATATGACCGACTTCAAAAAAAGGAGGAGGTTCTCAATTCGTCTGTATGTATCGTAAGTTAAATATTTAACTATAATCTAATTTTATAAGAGACAAATACATAGAAATTTGACGGCTTTTAATTAACTTCTTTGGCGGGCACTTGCTTTCACAAGATTTTACAAAAACTTTATCGTAAGGCCATAAGCTTTAATTTCCTAAGCCATGTCCTTACTGATAAAACGCAGGTCAAATTTTCTGTCGTAGCTCTTAAAATTATAATTCCAGATCGTGTATACTCAACTATTGTTCATAGGAAAACAAAAGGTCCCACGTTTCGTGAAATAACGAGCCCAGGGACCAAGCTTCATTGGATGCTTAATTAGAATATTTCCTGCAACATTTCTTGATATTCGAGAATATTACTAAATGTTCGTTAAGCATTTTGTCATTAATTTGGGTAAAGTGGGAATTTCTCCAAGCTTTGTATGATAAATGTATGGGTCGTTTGGACTTAACTTGTGATGCAAAATGAGTCTTAATAAACTACATACATTTACATTAAATTTATGTTGAAATATTAGAATATAAACAGATTGAAGGTGGTTAGGATACTTAAAGTAAAATCACAACGTACAACAAACTCAAATTAATATTATTCATTCCATCAGCTAAATATAGAGTACTGCATTAACAATAATAATAAGCCCGCAGGGCAGCTTGTGGCGAGCTGTTGGGAGGTAGCGTTCCCACGGACCTGAAGTGCTCCCGGGGGAAGACCCTGTTCCTCATCTCCAGCGCCGGAGTGAGGTCTGACGAGGAGCAGTTCCCCCACCTCAGCCCCATAGCCCATGACCTTTGTTTCCATCGCATGACATAGATCTGCACTCTAATAGTCTTGCACATGGCGGGGACCATCGCCGGGTGTATCATATTGTGCGGTCGGCGATGGTACCCGCCATGTGTATCCCACACCATAATAAAGTTCTCTAAAAAGGGCCTCTACATCTTGGCCACGGCCCGATGCATGCCTCTCAAATGACTGGGACTCTGTAGTCCCGAGAATTTAAACAGAGATACAATAATAATAATAATAAACGTTTATTCTTATTTGACACGGTATGTACAGACAGTAGTTATACAAATTTATAAAATTATAATGTGTAAGTATTTGGTACATTAATAGATCATTCTGGTGTCTAAGCTAGGATTTCCTGTGTTATAGACACCAGAGCATTTTTTTTACATAAAAGTATTCATAATACAGTCTGCTTATAAGTAATTTGGAAAAACTTTCCAGAAACATTCCAGATTTATTCTTGATTTTCTTTTTCCATTTTTACAATTTCGTTGTCCTGTTTTATAGGTTAATTATATAGTTTGGTCGTCAACGTTCCCGAAAACTACGGAATCACCTCATCATCACGATCATTGGGTCCAAAGTTGAGTAAATAGACTGCGTTTTTCTGCATAAATGCCTTGACGCGTGTAGCAAGATTTTTTCACAAGAAATAATAAATATCTGTCTATGAAAAACTAGCATAAACACTGGACACTATAAATTTCGCACGATCAAGTAATAAAAAAAAAAACAAAAAAATTTACATCGTTCCCAGCATTTTTTGGCATAAACTTACTTTATTTGATGTATGGAGTACGTACCCTTCGTTAAGGGTGGGAACGAAAAAACAACCTGTAGACACTACTTTGTTTCGTAGATACCTACTTGTGGCACCATTTTGAAACTCTTTAAGTAGATAATTATTAACACTAACCTTTTTAAAATACTTACTTTTATATAAATCTCTAATTTAATGGATATACCACTTATGTATATATTTTGTAGATGAGTTCTTAAACCTTCTAAAACTTTGGGTAGACAGACATACTTTATTCCTTTATATTATCGTGTCAAATACTCATGACCCCTACTAAGATCCCCAAACTCGACGCTAAAACTTTCGCTCGATGTCTCCGTGACTTCCTTCCATCTATTGCATAAGTTGACTAATAAATTAGATGCCGCCCGGTCACCGGAGATAAGAACAATGAAATGTCTTGTTTCTGCCAAGTCACAACTCTGAGATGAACTGCAAAGTCATAACAATGGTACGTGCGACGAGTTCACCTGGCTGTATTAGGTTTATCCCGATTCTCTATAAGAAAATAAAGAAAAACTTTGTAAAGCACCCAATATTAAAATAAAGGTTGTCTGGAATTTCCTGGAGTGAGTAGCATTTATTAAGATTTATTTAAATGTACCTACCTTGGTACTTACTATTACAATATCATAAACAGAATCGTAATAAATCACTACTTATCAGATTGTCATGGCCATATGAATGAATTTGTGACATGCATAAAAAATACGAAGGGGTTATTATTCTTTATGCTATAATAATTTAACATAAAATATTAAGATCAAATTAAAAAAATAATAGTCAATTGGGATAGAATTGCATAGTAATCGTTTGACGGAAAAAAAATCTGTTGAAAAGCGAAGAGTAATATAGACGTGAGTTTATATTCCCTTTCTGCAACGGACTTAAAGTCCACGAATATCTGCGGGGTAACTTAGTTTTACTTTAGAACATAGCTTTCGAACCCAAGTTTGCGTATTCATGACTAACCAAGGTATTCACTTTAACTTCACGATTCGAAAACTAAACTGAAATACTTTGATTTTCTATTCGGAGTTTAGAGCTAAGTAGCACTTAGGACGGGTCAAAGTTACATTGTAGGAACTTATTCTGTCTATATCTGTTTTAGATTTCAGACTATTTTACTTTGTAGATTAGTAGGTATTTTCACTTTTTCATCAGATGGAAAAAGTAAAGTTTAGCACGTTCCACAACCACACTATATTGCCGCAAAAAGGTAGGTAGTAAAAGAATCGGAGCCCACTGGAATCGAAGCCCACGGAAAGTGACTCTTTGCTCTTACGTTGTGAACAGTATGACAACTTTTTGCAGTTTGCGTTGTGGTACTACTACTAGACGTGTGCGCCGATGATTTAATTATCGACGGCGGACGCTGGTCAAATATCGGCGGCAGCGGTATGATTTCGGCGTCTTTTCGGCGTGAAGAATTAAATTTAAAAAAAAGATATATCTCCACAGTTTTTATTTTAGGTAGGTACCCGATGCGCCCACCCGCTGGACCTTCAAAAGTGCGCAAAAGTTGGCAGTCTAATGGATGTGCTGTGTACGCTCCTGCTGATAAGCTGCCAGCGCCGTAGCTGTATTAGCGGCGCTGGACCTGGTTTGGCCTGAAAATTGGGTTTCAAACATTTAAAAGTCGCGCCGATTTCACGCCGAAAATCAAATCGGCGGCGGCGGCATGAAAAAAATACCGTCACGTCTAGTACTTACTAAATGTCTCTCATATGGACTGTATGCTACCTCTAGTAATAATATCTTATTTCCCAAAACAAAAAGCTTTGATAATATTAACTACAAATTTAACGGTACAAACATAATTATTTTCATGAAATTACGAAACGGTACTTAATTAAATCAATATTGAAATGCGTAAATTACGTGATCTAGCCAACAACGTTTAGTTACTGTTTACGGTGTCTCTTTTGTTTGATAGTAGTACAGAACTAGCATCGAGCTTAATTACAGCACTACTTATATAAGGGTAGACATAAACTAACAGCTAAAAATACGTTTCTGCCAGTTCATAAATAGAAGAAAATGCAGTACAAAAATAGTTCCACAGCTTGTAAGTGGAGGACGAGTACTGTTCTTTTTTCTAATGTTCAAACATTTTTCATTTTATTACCGACTAGTGGCCCGCCCTCGCTTCGCTTCGCTTCGTACATAGCTAAGACTTCATATGTAGGTACAGCGGTTTTCATAAAAATTTGGAATTTCCGTTGGTCCCCTTCCCGTGGGAATTTCGGGAAATCCGTTCTTAGAGCTTCCTCGTAGTCACTTATGTACGTGCAGGTCTGATTTCAAATTTATATATGTAAAAAAATTATTCCCGTTTGTCTCCTTCCCGAGGGAACGAGAAATCCGTTTCTAGGCTTCCTCGGGGTCCCTTGAACATATATGCCCAATTTCAAATTTAAGGAAGTTTTCGTAAAAAAAAATATTTCCCGTTGGTCCCTTTCCCGTGGGAAATTCGGAAAATCATTTCTTAGTACTTCCTCGAAGTCCTAATTCGATTTCAGCTTCAAATAAATAGCAGTTTTCGTAAAAAATGTGGAATTCCTGTTTGTCCCCTACCCGTGGGAATTTCGGGAAATCCGTTCTTAGTACTTCCTCGTAGTCCCTAATGAACATAGAGGTCTGATTTCAGTTTCATGTGTATAGCGGATTTCGTGAAAATTTTGAATTCCCGTTTGTCCCCTTCCCATGGAAATTCCAGGAAAACCGTTCTTAGTGCTTCCTCGCAGTCCCCATTTCAGCTTCATATCTATAGCTATTTTCGTAAAAAATATAGAATTCCCGTTGGTCGCCTTCCCGTGGGAATATCGGGAAATTCTTATAGCCTATGTTCATTCAGGTCCAATGAGGATTCTAACGGTGAGTGAATTTTTGAAATCGGTCCTGTAGTTTCGTAGCCTATTCGCTGCAAATAAACAAACAAACCAACAATCAAAGTTAACCTCTTTATAATATTAGTATACTGGGTGTAAAAAGACAACTTTGTTTATTTAATACCTCGTATTCTTTGTATCACGATAATTTTTTTTCTATGGCAGCACTTCTATCTCGGGTTTCTGAGGTGTAAATCCATCTGAGATAGGACAATGTCTTGTAGGTACATTTGTATTTAATACATTTCTTGCAAAAAATCAGTAATTTTTTTGTCTTTGGTAGAAGAAAATGACATACAAAGAATACGAGGTATTAATGTTTTTTCTGTATAGATTTAGACGGTTTCACTTGTTTAGTCACGTACCCTTAATATAATTGGATTTGTATAAATTAAAATAAACTCAAATTTTGTTGCTCTGTCGGTATATAACTAAAGATATTACAATAATTTACCGAAAGTTACGACTATGCTATAATATTTGAGGTAAATCCATTTAAAGTAAAATATTTCGATATTATACTTACTCTCTGATATAAACAGTTAGTTTTTTACTGTCAACGACAAATAAATTACCAGGGATTTGGTATCTCCTCTTATGATGGATTCCAAGCTCTGGAAATTAACATGACACTTGTTTTCCCACAAGGGATTTTTTTTCGTTGAAAAAGATACTGAAAAACTTGGAAAAATGCATAACATAAAGTGTACAGAATATAAAATATAATGTAAAACTAACCTTTAGAAAATTCCGTATTTTTATGTTCTGTTGCTATGTAATGGTATTGTAGCACATGACAATTTTGTACATTTCGATTTGTTTGTACATATTTGTGTGGAATAAATAAGATATTTTGGTGGTATTGATATAAATATGGTAGTGAAATGTATTGTTCGTGGTTTTGCGCATTGGCCCTAAAACGAATACATTGCTTGCAAAAAAAGTTGACAGTATTTTTCTGTGTATTATGGTATTTTTGAGTATAACTTTTTTTACCCTCAATGAAATTATTTTAAAATTTTACCCAAGGTTGGTTCCATAGACTGAGAAGTGATAATTTTCTCTGTATCGTAACCTTACTGTACACTGTTGTTGTGTTATAAAATAGGCCGAATGTATCTATAATTAACTTGCTTAATATACCTATAGGTGAAGTATTTAAAAAAACTGCGCGGTCCATTGTTGGGCGCGGACTGCACGGTGTTTGGAAAATGACGTCACCCTGTCGAGGCAGCAAATAGATTGAATGCTTATAAAATCAAAACTAGACGAAATGTCAAGTCATTTTATCACTTGAACATTCCTCATTTTAGTCAGATGACTTGGCTCTCATTTCACATTTATGTTTTGATGGGATTTGTTATTTTATATTATTGTTTACAGGGCCGTACTAAGAGGGGGCATCGTGGCGCAATCTAGACAATGCCCTATATAAAAACTCGTATATCTAGTGTAAGACAATGCGCCCAAAACACCTGCCTTAATATAATTAGGACTTGTGTATTAATTAAAATAAACTTAGATTGTTTCAGAATTTATGTTGCTTTGCGACTGTGTTTAAATAGAGATTTATGCGTAGAAACGGCCAAAATAAGAAGGTACATCGAGGACGAACAATACGGGAAGCGAAACGCCTTTTTCTGGCAGGGTAAATGATTCGCAAGCAGGGAATAGTCAGGAACGATCTTCTTTCTCCGGTTGATACGAAGCGAAAGTTACAACGCCATAGTTTCGGCTACTCTAACGCTTCCTTCATAGCCGTAGCCAAGGAGCAATGTGAATGTGGTTGTAAGTGCGGTGCAGCCGGGCGACCGATCATGAGAATGCCCGTGTATCCTTGACATGTACGGCGTGGGTAAGCAAAACTATACTATTGTTGGAGCTCTAAATACCAAACCGATACGTATTTAAAGGTAAGTTTATAATTTCGAAACATTAGTCGGAGGAAGGATTTTTTTTTATAATACAGCTTGTGACGGACGGTGGTACGTCTTGCTCCCAAGAAGGTACACTCTTCAACCCCCGGGTAACCGTGTCTGTCTGAAATGGCCCCGACGCAGTAAAATATTTCGATATAAATCGAGGATGAGTGGGAGACAAGTTTCTTCTCAGACATATCGTGTCTTTGTTACTTCAACTGACTGGTTCCTAGCATCTGATATAGAAACAGTGATAGTAGGTATATAGTGGTATTGTTTAGGATCCCGGGCTTCGAAAACATAGCAACCAATGACAACTGTCAACGACAAATAGCTACATTACTTTTTTCCCGTCTAGTTTTTCAGGTCAAATTTGATTTGGTATAAGAAGCGCTCCTCTTATACATTTCTATGTACATTACCAACCGTAGCCATGGCGCCATCTATGATATTTACAAAGAACTATCATTACAACTGAGCCTACCGACGGCGACGAAAGTACCTAAGAAACAATACCATGTTTCTTTACATATATAATCTCTATGCAAATAATACTCGTACATCCATATATCATGAAGATCAGTGTTTGAAATAATAATACCTAGCAACAGTCCATTAAGTCCATTTAAGAACAATACAGCATTTGCAATCCAATCCGTACAAGGTCTTAGACGCCGCACAGAAATTCCCTCGTATTCCCAACCGTCGCAATACTTCTCTTTCAAGGAATTCGGTAACAATATACTCTCGAAACAAAACGTCGCTTGTCTGCTCATCGCCTAAATATGTTACGGAGCGAACAAACTAAACGCACGTACACGAGATACAACACTCCGATTGTTTATGAGACCGTCTTAAGGGAAAGACCCGACCATGAAGCAGGAATAAGGGGGAGCTGTGGGGTGTATCTCTTATACACGGATTTGCGAGACACTATCATGCAGCGCTACGAAAATGCAGCCCCCTGATTACCTAATTTGCAATAGCAAAGCCGAAGCAAAGCGATAGCAAAAATTATACAATATTCGCCTTGAAATGTTAAAGTTCCCTTGAAAATCATTTTACGTAATACGAATTTGACAAGCAATCAGCGATTTTTGTACAATTTTCGCCATCGCTTTGCTTTTGCTAGGTAGGTAATAAGGGGGCCGGATTTGCCCATAAACGTAACGTAGGTAAAATGTTGGAAATAATGCAATATTTGCCAATCGATTTGATATTGAGATTTGGGTGTCATTGTAAGCTTTAAATTGGATTGGGTGTCTTTCTAAACTGGGTAATATTTACCCAGCGGGTTCACAAAGCGGTGTAATTAATTAGTACATCGCAGACGAGAAAACGCCGGATATTTGGCCAACCCTAGGTATATACAGGGTGTTTTTTCATCGCCACCCTTAACGAAGGGTACGTACTCTATACATCAAAAAAAGTAAGTTTATGCCAAAAAAAATGCTGGGAAATGATGTCTTTTGGCGGGCGAAATTTATAGTGCCCAGTGTTTATGCTAGACAGATATAAATTATTTCTCGTGAAAAAATCTTGTTACGCGCGTCTTTTTGCATCTATGCAGAAAAACGCAGTCTATTTACTCAACTTTGGACCCTAATATCTTGGGAACAAGACATTTCCCAGGTATGCTTCCATGGAGAAAAATCATCGTGATGATGAGGAGATTCCGTAGTTTTCGGGAACGTTGACGACCAAAAATCATTCTGTATAGTTATGTGACGGTAAATACCTATACAGTCTATGTACTACCTCTGGTTAACAAATCTTAGCCATAGACATAGTGGAAAACTCATTCCTCTGTCAATGCCATAGCGTACCTTTCCGTCCGCCTTCAAACGTTGTTAATACTATATTTACCGCTGTGTTCCAGCAATGGGGTAATCAGAGCTGCAGGATCACGATACAGATTCTTACAGTCACGTTTAGCATAGCAGGGTCATATATGAATGATCAGTTGCTAGCTCATCGCCTAAGAGAAGGTCCCTGAGTTCCATAGTCAACCCTTACGACATACACGGAAGGTGATACAGCTAATATATTCTAGTAAAACCCCGCACCAGAACAGGCACTTCAAATACACTTGATCACTGCTCCATGAACGTCACAACACAATCCGCTATCCAAACAACATGTACAGTTTCGCCTTACATCCAACGTTCTAGAGCATTCGTAATATGTTAATTTCAAATCCCGGATAATCAACGGGACTGTACGCCTTTGGGAATTCAAGACAACGTTTGTAAAGTTATCTCGTGTTCTCGTTAGCGGGTAGGGAGGCCCGCTGAATACGTAAACGCGTCATTCATGATTAAGCAACCGGTCGCGACGTGACTGTTGACAAAACCGGAGCGGGAATCTGATGCGCCGGCGAAAATATACGGAGCTAGGTTACTAATAAGGCAAGGGTTGGCAGCTTTCTTATATTTAATCTGGGACGTGATAATGTGGCTTCGGATAAAACTCAAGCCCAATAGTATACGGTGTAACAAAAATTGTACGTTGAGCAAATTGCTATGAAAATAACTCATGATAGAGAATCTATTCTCATTTGTGACTCGAAATTACATATTTATTTTTCCAGATACATAATAGAATAATCATGACAAATTCCTAACCAACACAGGAATGTTCATACAATCTTGAAAACATGCGATTTCGAATCTCTCATTTATTGTGGATAGGTTCTTTACAGTGGGTTATTTTTGTACAGTTCACTTAATTTACCCCTTTTATCACACCTTGTATACCTACTGAAGAAGATATTTACTATTGCCAAAGAGATTGGGCAGAAGTGTGCATGTACATTTATTTAATTTCAAGAGAGTAATTAAGGCCCACTTGGTTAGAGGTGAGCTTACCGCCGCTTTTTGGACACAAATACTCAAGCTAGTAAGGGAGATTGAAAGAATAACAGAACATCTTAATTTAATAACTTTTCTCGTCTTTCTTTCAGAGCCTCATTATTTATATTGATTCAATAACAAAATAGAGCTATGAACAGCTTTGCTGCGAACGCGTTACTACATGCTACGACCAACTACGTGCTACAGGCTACGCTGCTACATTTGGTGGTATATTCTGCCTAGGTATAAAATATGTTTTTATGAATACGGCAAATCCAATGGGAATGGATTTCAACTGATCTTTAACATCTGACCCCGCTATGCGCTAAGCGTGGCTGTGGGATATCCTTTATGATCTTGCACTTCTGGCTACATCATTTCGGGAGCACAGCCGTGTCTATGCATGTATGTATTATTTAATTATGATAGATGTCAATATAAACTGAAAACAAGACTATGATTGATTTTTTGTAATACCAATGAATCTGTAAAATGTACAGTCATCATCATCATCATATTGCAGTCCACTGGGCAGAGATCCTTCATCGTCTCGTACGATACCCACGGGCAGACATGGGATGGTACGAGTTCTACTTTGCCGGCACCACGCGGCCGTAATGTACAGAACTTACAAAAAAATATTAACGTTTTATAAAAACCAAAAATCTTTCTAGCTATTCATGACATGGGAGAAATATCTACGTATAGGTATAATATATCTATCTCGCCATTGAGACGTAAAAAAGAAAGTCATTTGTAACGATCCGATCCTACAGCAATCGTAGCTCATCCGTAGGGTCATTGGAGGTAAGACCACTGACCTCTACTCATACAAGTACGCCGGACAGGTCATATACTATTTTATGGATATAAAAAAAAATAGATGATGTTACTCTGAGACTTACTTAAAATACCTTACCTCACTTCATATAAACGTAAGGGCCCTGCTCTAATTTTACTGTAAATGAAATTATTTTCAAAATGGAAGTATTTTTCATGAAGAATTTTAGATTTTAAGGACTTAACTTTGTGACGGTGTATGCTCATTGTCTGTAGTTTATATAGATCTTCGGCCTTTGCACTTCTATGGTGTGAATCTTAAAAACTCATATATCTGACTTTCGGTTGCAGACACGGCCGATATTATGATTTTATATTTTATGAAAAGTAAATTTTCTAATGAGTATATATATATACAGGATGTCCCGGAAGTCGACGTCAAGCTGGAAACGGGAGATAGGCCAAGTCATAATAGTTATCAGAAAAATAAAAAAATAAAATTTGTTATTTACTTACATTTATTTTTCAGTACAGCCAGTTAAGGTTGGGCGAAGTATTAATTTTAAATAGTTGGTTGGGCAAAACGTGATATTTTCTTCCAAACTGAACTGCTCCAGTTTGGAAGAAAATATCAGCTTTGAATTTTAGGCAAAAAGTTTACAGAAGCACTTTTCAGGATTACAGAATAAAAAAGAAATTGACAAAAAGTGAAGATTTGTAGCAACAGGAATTAAAAAACTATCACAGGGTGTAGATTTTCTCGATATTCCTATAATTTATAAAGTACATAACTTAGATTTTTTTTCTAATTTTTATGATCACTATTAGGCCTATCTCCCATTTCCGGCTTGACGTCGACTTCCGGGACACCCTGTATAACCATAATAGAAATTTTCATTAAATCTGAAAGTGACAGAAAAGGTGCAAAAGAAGGATTATTTATTTTATTTAAAAAAATCTTTTACTTTATAAAAATCATATTCTACTGAAAAAAACGGTCAGTGGCCAGTACATATTCGCTACGGACATGAAACTTTCAGCGTATCATTGGTACCCCGGGGCGTGGTAAACGATGCCGAAAATTGCTGGCAATTTATTTGCTTCAAGGGTGACCCGATATAAAGATGAGGATGGAACGTTTGTCACTACGTATTATTTACTGAGGGTTAAATATTTTGCGGTGCTGTAGATACCGATGATTTCAATAGTTTCGTCATCACTAAACTAGTCTTAGTGCTTATTGAAATATAGGACGCAAAATAAATAGTTCTTCATATAATATGTGACGAGTCACTGAGTAGGAAATACTCTTGGCTATTTGGTAGTTGTCAGCTAAATAATTAATTTCTGTAATATTGTTCCTAGTCAATAAATAGTCTCTTACATCTATTTACTTATAAAACTTGCATTACTCCAACACTTAGTACTTAGCTTAGGCATTACACATATAGGTAGAGTGATAGTGAATGTACTGTAAAGGGTTAAAAACGACGAATTTCCTCCAGATATTTTCGTACCTATTAGTAGGTTTAACGCCCACCATATTAGATATTAAGTTGCTCGACTATTTACAAATTACATATTTAATAACGAGCTATCTATTTGCTCTGTTTGAGGAATCACTGACTTATTAATTGCACCTAAAATGAGAAGGTAGTTGTATAAAAAGAGTTAGTCGTTGAGAAAGGTGTTAAATGAATGAGCAAGTACATTTAAATTTTTCTTTAATCCTCTAATCTCCTTCACACCGATGGATAATCCGCATGAGAATCATTTAGCTATTTTCTCCCAAGACAAGGGTTGTAAATCCCGTAAGAGCGTCTTATCATTAATTTGAATGGTTCAGCCTTGGTACGGAAACATAGCTTAACGAGTTTTCCTCTCACTAATCAGGGAATTTTAAACTTTATTGCAATGTGTCAAGAATTGCGTCGAGGGAATAAAAGAGTGGAGGAGTTGGTGCGAGGCGTGGCGAATGAATCATTAGTCCTAAACTAATATTTAACCATTGTTCAAACAAAGTCTTAGTGGTGTAATATCGCTGGTGGAGTCGCGTCTTTCTATTATTGTAAGGGAGTTAGAAGTACTTATGCTTTGAGTACTGTATTTTATTATATTGGTCGCGTGGTGCCGGCAGAGTAGAATTTGTACCACCCCATGTCTGCCCGTGGGTGTCGTACGAGACGATTAAGGGTTTCCGGGAAGTGGGCAGCAGCGCCTCCCGTGTTAACAACATAGTCCAAAATAAAAACTGCGGTCGCCAACCCGCCTGCCCAGTGTGGTGACTATGGGCAAATACCCCGCATGGCAGTCTTGTGGCGTGTCCTGAGGGAGGCCTACATTCAGCAGTGGACTGCAATAGGCTGATGATGATGATAATGATGATTTTATTATATGGCTTAATGTATACTTACTACTGTACACTAATAATAAGGCTAACAGACAATATTTTTATTTATACAAGTAAATACTTAAGTTTTTAGATTAAATAAGATTAACATTAAAGTAAATAAATTATTTATTTTTAGATTTCTCGTACCAACTCTTTTTGATTGATGTTTTCAAAACGTTATTACGTTAAAACGAACCAATTTAAAACCACGCAACTCCCCTACCTGCGGGCGTCAAGCTCTTGAACTAAACTCAACAACTCTTTTCCCAAATGTTCTTTCATTTTCTAATGGATCGGCACTGAGGGAATATTTGTTGGCAAACTTTTACCAGACACTGATATTTACATAACAAAGGAAGGGACCCAAGTTGGCCCAAAAAGTAGTCCAGCTAGGACCCGGGATTTTACTGAGGATTTGTCAGCCAATTTCGCGTCACTACGCTTTTTGTTGGATCAAATTTTGGGCATAATCAACCGTTGGGTTTATATAGCCAAGCTTATAAACACGTACTTTATTAAAGAGAGGGAATTTTTTAACGCCCAAGTTTATCGGATATCTTTACAGAGACGTAAAACGTGGGCTAGGATCTATATGGTGATAAGTTGGGTATGACCTATTTTATGTCTTATTTTGCGATTAGATTTGGTTTGTTTACGAAGATCTTAATGTGGGACTAGGTTAATGTGTTGTGTAGTGTGTGAATATATATGTGAATATATATATTAATAAAATTCCTGTCATATTAGCTGGCTACAGTACTCGTAATGTAGGGCATGGGTAAAGTTATAAAAGATTCGGTATACCTAGGTAACAGAAAGCTCGATGTATATCTTCTACGTTTTTGCAGGCAAATTTAGGTAGGTATCAAGTATACCCTTTCTTTTAGCATTGGCTATCCATTTCATACTAATTCAAATTCAAAATCATTTATTCGACATAAAAGCATTAACAACTTGTTTGTCGATTGTCTAATTATGTTACTTTCTATGTTCGCATCCCAAAATGAAACTGCTACCAAACAAAAAAGGAGGTGAATTTAAACAACCCAAAAAAAAAAATCGCAAAGCTTTTGCTTTGGCAACGGTCACCACCCCAAGGTGCGATTTGTTACGGTCTGTCAGGCATAAGTTAGCGATTCGGGGCTTAATACCAACGTGGAGCTAATAAGATCGCCTAAAGACGAAATCCAGGAGAGCTGCTAGACAGTTCTCCTTTATGGCAAAACCAATATTAGGTCTGACACAACGCATGATTCTACTATTACTGTTAACTATTTCAGTGAAGTGTCATTGCTTGGAAGAAGAAATAGCAAGAAAACTCCCAGAGACACAGTCAAAACTAAGTAACATATTAACAAAAGAATCTTACATTGGATTAGATATCAGATAATCATAGTAACACTTAACTCATTTAGTGTGTATAAATTCAATTATCATAACACAATTAAATTAAATTCATATAAATTACATACCCACTTACACAAAGTAAGTAAAGGTCCATGTCAAATTTAAACTGTATAAATAAAAATAAAAATGTGTACACAGAGTACAAGTCAATGTCAAATAAGTATCTACTAAACTAAACTATAAAATATAAAAATATATATATTTATGTACAATAGTACAAGTCGACGGTAAAATGTGAATAGAAGAGCTAACGTGTCATTCAGAACTTAAATATATAATACTTATAGCTGGTAATAACATGAGAATGAAGAAGTCACGCATGATACACTATAGCGCTTCTGGTCACATTCACCAACACATATTAACTATACCTACTAAGCTAAATATAAAAGTAAAACATAGATTGCGTAACTCAGGGGTGCTAGAACAATTCACTTCCATGGCTCGCTATCATTTAAATAGTCTAATACTGTATATTGTATTAATTCTTTCATGCAAAGTTTTTTCTTCACAATGTTTTTAAATTTACAGATAAGTAGCCCTTTGAGTGTATCTGGAAGCTTGTTGTAGAAAAGTATACATTGATCCATGAATGATTTACTGACTTTGCGGAGACGGGACACATGAGTAACAAGTGTGTTCTTACCTTTTGTATTTATTTTGTACACATCAGACATTTTATTAAATTTATCTAAATTCTTATGAACATATAATAAATTTTCATAAATATAATTTGAAGCTAAAGTCATTATATTCAATTCTTTAAATTTCTCACGTAATGTGACCTTGGACCCTAAGTTTAGAATTGCACGGACAGCTCTTTTTTGCAAGATTCAGCTTTGTTTGCCGAGATTTGGCTTATGTATAGCTATCGGGATGAAAAATAACGTTTCCAATAATGTAATTTCAAAAAGAGATGGTAAAATTCGCCACCCGAGTAATTGACCCGGTGGCTCAGTGGTAAGAGCGCTGGCACGGAATGCAGAGGTCGTGGGTTCGATTCCCACCCGGGTGAGGAATTTTTTCCATTTCTTTATTAATAATTTTATAAGATAAATATTGACACCCAATCAGCTGCGCTTCCCCATAATAAAATACCGTATGTCATAATACTATGGAAATAGCTAAAATAAACAATTCTAGCAGTCTCGACATCTGTCAGTAGACGAATTCTTTTAACTCTAATAGGCTGCAGAACTAAGTTTCTTACTTAGTTTTTCAATGTGAGGACCCCATTGTAATTTGGCATCCAAAGTTATGCCCAAGAAAACAGTCGAATCCACTTGATCCAGTCTCTCGTCGCCTATGTAAACATTAGTTCTAACTTGTTTCACGTTGGGAGTTGAAAATTTTATTAATTTTTTTTCCCACTATTTAGGACAAGATTATTATTACTAAACCAATATAACACTTTAGAGAGAGCACTATTCACCACGTCATATACGATGAGCTGCCTCTTTACTTTAAATAGTAAGGAGGTGTCATCTGCAAACAATACTATTTCATGCTCATTACCTACAAAGTATGGCAAATCATTTATATAAATACGGAAAAGAAACGGACCAAGGATTGAACCTTGTGGGATACCTATTGTGACGCGCGATCCCGGTGATCGTTTTCCGTTCACATCTACCTTCTGAATCCTATCATTCAAATAGGACATCACCCCGTATACCATAATGTTCTAATTTTCGAATTAAAATTTCATGGTGGACACGATAAAACGCTTTTGATAAGTCACAGAACACTCCCAGTGCGTCATCTGACTCCTCCCAAGTGTCGACAATGTGTCTTAGCAACTCAACTCCCGCGTCGATAGTAGACCGCCCATTGGTGAAGCCATACTGCTTATTGCTAAAAATGTTATTACTATCGAAGTGCCTGGACAATTGTTCTAAAATTAGTTTTTCAAAGATTTTACTGATTGTTGGGAGTACTGATATCGGGCGAAAGTTACCTGGATCAAAAGATTCTCCTGACTTGAACAACGGAATAACTTTACTATGTTTCATTAAATCAGGAAATACTCCTTTGTCTATACAATTTGTTACAGTTTACAGTCAGCACCACATCATACATATGAATATATAGCGTACCTTATAATATTAATTATTATTATTATATAAAGTCAATTGATTAAAGGCTATATTTTATAAAAGTAGCTATTATGACTCCTGCAATATTGTTCTGGGAGGTTGCGATGGTTGTATAAATAGCAGGGTAGAAACTAAATGGTGTCACTTTTTCTTGACTGTTGAGTTTGTAAGACGTTACTCTGCTCGATCTCTGTTCTATTTAAAAACATTGCAACGATATAATCTATTTACGGCGAATCGGGTTTCTTGCTGCTTCTTTCCCCGAATGTTATATCGCCTGAAGCAGCTTTAACTGTATAAGTGATAAATAAATAGTTCTACATAGCAACTGCGATGTTTGACTCCGCATCCTGAATATACTGCTGCGCCAACGAGTAATCATCGGTGACAAATTATTAAAAACGCTTGCTAGCGGAGTACTTATTACATCTATTATTGGACCTAACGTTTTCACCGATAGGCCCCATAGGTCAGCGGTTTTTTTGGAGTAGATAGATTTAAAAGTTTTAATTATATCTTTGTAGTTAACATAGGAAAATGCAAAATCCCTCTCACACGCTGTTATACTGTTTTTGAGCAAAGATGCAGCGACCTCAGGGAACGAGTTAAGGTCTTTTGTTGCTGAATGAGGTATACTATCAAAGAAGTTTTGGAAAGCTGCGGCTACCTCAGAGTAAGATTTTATGTTAACTCCATCAATCACTAAGCTAAAGCTGGAATCTCGAACGGCATTTCTTCTGGTCTCACTATTAATTATATCCCAAGTGGTTTTAATCTTATTGGTAGATTGTTTAATTTTATTTTTTACAAAATTTGATTTTGCGTTGTTACAAATACGTTTAAATAACTTAGAATACTGTTTGACATACTCCTTGAAGGCTGCGCTGTGGTTAAACGTTTTTTCGTTATAAAGATTATATAAACATTCTCTGCTCTTATATATGCCAGGTGTGGCCCATTCGCTAAAAACTAAACGATTACTTGTAGTAATAGATTTTGTTAAAAATACTTTATTAAACTCAGTTAATATGAGACTAAATATCGAGCTATACAATATGTTGGGATTTTCATTGTAGTGTAAATCTTGTAATCTTCCCGTAACCTTGCCCCTAAATGATTCCATTCGATTAGATGTAATTGGCACATAAGTTATCTTTTGTTTTGTTACCTTATGTGACATGACTGAAAAAGAGGCTAACTGTCCCATGTGAAAAGGATAACTGTGCACAGGTAAGCACAATGCACATTATTTCAATCAGTTTGTACCGTTTAAAAATATTGTAGATTTTGCCAGTAAGTCCCTCTCTAGCTATATAGGACTAAACTTTAAAAAACTTCATTTTCGCAAATAACAACACAAATCACCGCATTTATTTTTACAAGAAGTTATTATATCATTCAGTTGAAACCCCCTAGCGGTTGTATTTCGTCGACTTTGAAGGGCATTCTTTGTTTGCGAAGGAGTGCGTATTTTTACGGACTCGCGATAACGTTGTCAAAGCACTTCACTCCCTCGGGCCCGAGATGTGATGACAAGTAACTTCAAAACAGCGCGTTCTTTCTTACATTTTTGTGTTTTTGGGGTTACGCAGTTTTTGCAAGTTACTATTGACCTTATAGTTATGAAGTTGTTATAACTACTCGTATAAATATTACACAATTGTATGAACATTTTATGCTTGTAGTCCTTTGTGGGGTGTAATGCTACTGCATATGTTAGATAAAGTAATATTATTATAGTGACGATAATGAGAATGACATAGTTTCCTCCTCTGTTATTTCTATATATCGCGGGGTGAAAGGCTATTTGGGATAAGCGCCATATATATAAATGGCGCTTATCCCAAATAGCCTTTCACCCCTCGATATGTAAGTCGGCACTCGGCATGTATCTACCTATTCATTAGTAGGTATACTCGTACTGTGTAAGTCTTGCGCCATTGGCTTATTCTAAGGTGTAAGTAGAATTTTTAAAAAGGTTTTTTCTATATTGTTGTGTAAATCAATTATATTATCTTGAATACATCTCTCCATATTATCTATCGAGCGATATTATTTTTCAAAACCCCAAGTGCCATGCATTTGCTGCGTCTTATGACTACTCCATATACAAAACTTAACACCCCAATCTCACCGCTCTGGCTTTATTATGTCAGCAAGAATAATGAAAGTTAAACAAAACAAACCATTTGGCAACGAGATATTCCAAGAAAGATACTACATTTTCTGTAAAGTAGTTCATAGTGAAAACATCTCTCCGTTAGTTCGGCAACTTTCCTCGTTTACGCGTACAGAGTAGTTTGAAAATAGAACTGTGTCAAAATGACATTCACCGTCAGAGCTGTAAGGGTATATGCACACTAGCAATTTTTCACGTAGTTGTCACTACGCTAGTTCGGTCTTTGCTAATAGATTCAATCCGTATTTTAGGTAGGTATATTCATAACTAAATCATTATATATCATTCGTGTTGGATCATTCTGTTATGTTATATATTGTATCAAATAAATTAAATAATAAATAAAAAACTTACTTACATAATAATGGTTTAGATAACACGTTCCGAAACAATGCTGTGTTCTAAAAAACCACATCAAAAACCAACACAAAAAGCGGTATCGATTACAGATCACCCATGTACGACACCGTTACGTTATGTGCTTTACATTCCGCCTAGTCGTCCATGTGCTCCGTACTTTATGGCTGAGGGCGACCGAACATGAAGGAAGCACAATAGAGAGCTGGCCTTGTAACCTTTTAAAATTTATTTCGAGGCAAAGGCAAGGGAGAGTATGTCCATAGAGTTGCCTGTGATTTCTAAAATTTGTATAATAATAATGAAGGTAATCTTTGAAAATTTGGTCACGATATCGCCATTACGCGCTCAGAATAATCGCTAACCTAAAGACAGTTAGTACGCAATTGGTCAGAAGTGGCACCATGTGGTTCTATCGGCTCTTGGTGCTCTGCCTACCCCGTAAGAGATAAAGACGTGATTATATGTATGTATGTATGTATTCTGAGGGATAGGCCAATCTTGGGAGGCTAATCTAAGATTGCGGGTTTAGAACATGGACGGTACGTGGTAGAGAATTATGAAAATATTTTTTAATAGATAAATAGGAAGGAAATCACCATGAGGCCCACATACGGGGCGTGCAAGTTGCATCCATAATATCGTTCGCACGATAAATCGACTTACTGTAGACGTGCATATGCCTATGCATTGAAGTTGTATTTGTGTTTACAAAATATCGTCATTTCTTCGCCCTGGCCATGACATAAACGCAAAAAACATTTGTCAGTGATTTCTTCATACTGTGCTGCATAAGCTAAGACCAATTCTTGGGTACTTTCATACTGTAGGGCGTAGGCTACATTGGTTTTAGGTGTATTATAGCATATCCTCTTTATTCTACCTTCATGAAAACGAACCCCAAGTTTTCCGATATTATAAGAATCCCTGTGGCCCAATCGCGAAGTGCATACCAGATAAACCTCAATTGAACAGTTGTAACACTATCGAATTTGCTGTAAAGTAGGAAATTCGACATGAAGGTTGTTGCATTTCGAAGGTTGTGGTGATTTCTAACATATTTCTTAACAAGTGGACGCCCGCGACTCCGTCCGCGTGGACTACAGAAAAAAAAACAAAATATCGACATTTTCCCGGGATAAAAAGTGGCCTATATGTTAAGTGGGACCTGTCACAATATATTCCTGAAAACTGCATCGAAATCGGTTAAGCCGTTTCTGAGATTAGCGTGTACAAACGCACAGACAAACAGACAAACCGACAAACAGACAAAAATTAAAATAATCATTGTTTTAGGTACTATTGCGTTGATAAAGGTATTGTATAATATTTTTTATTATAGGTATATCTTCCATGTACAGACAGCGATCCGTTACATTTTTATTATATGTATAGATAGATAGGTGTACTCAAATGGTCTGTTGATAATATCTGTTATCACAATAGTATATACTTCAATTCAATACTCTCAAAATATGGTTTTCTATAACAGTTAACAGCGATGTGTAAGAAATATCTATCAAAGTTAAACTGTTTAGAAATGCTTAACTTGAAAAACTAAGGATTTTTGTTATAGCACGATTGGTGTTCAGTATAGCGCTTTTGTACAACTAGAGAGGCACGTGCTTTAGTAATAGAATTGAGAAGCGTTTACACGTTTCTATCAAAGCACTCTTCTAAATACTATCTAATAATATAATATGAACATGCCTTAATAGCATTTTAATGACCAAACATGATACATCAACAACAAAAAAACTTAGTCAAAAACAAAATGCAACATAGATTAATTTATCATAAAACTAAAATATGTAAAAAAGAGAGATATAACGAAGGAGGAAACTCCTTACATCTTAACTTTTTACGTCTTTCTAATAGCGTATTTTATTTATATCTTGGCTCTCAGTAGTCCGCTATTATCTTATTAAAAGGGTTTTTATTTTATCATTGATTTTATCATTTATTTATCTGTTAGTTTTAGAAAAGTGAGCTGTTTTTTAAAAATAATTATTTACTTCAATAGAATATATATTTTCCTTTGAATTGACACATTATGCCACCAGTGGTTCATCAAACTCGTACGGTAAACATTACCTTGATAACAGGAGGGCAATCGCGCTATTGCTGAACGTATTTGCCAAAACTAAACCACAACCAAAAACGTAACGCTATACTTAAGTAGTTTTATAAAATTATTAATAAAGAAATGGAAAAATTTCTTCACCCGAGTGGGAATCGAACCCACGACCACTGTAAACCGTGCCAGCCGCTCTAACCACTGAGCTACCGGGTCAATTACTCGGATGACGAATTTTACCATCTCTTTTCTAAATTACATATTGTATATATATGCAACGTTATTTAAGTAGTTTTATATAAAACTAGCGACGCGCCCCGGCTTCGCACGGGTACAGTGCTGATACTATATAGGTACATATAAACCTTCCTCGTGAATCACTCTATTAAAAAAACCGCATCAATATCCGTTCCCTAGTTTGAAAGATCTAAGCGTACATAGGGACGGACAGACAGCGGCAAGCGATTTTGTTTTATAATATGTAGTGATTTAAATTTTTTTACAAAGCAACGGTTAAAATTTTACAACGCTTAAATTTTTTACAACGTTTAGAGTAAAAAAAGACGTCGTAAATGTCTGAAACGCTGTCAAAAAACCAGAACAGAACCAAAACTAAAATTAACTGCTAAGCAAGTCGCTCGCGCTGACTTCGAAGTCAAAACCTGCGATTTACCGGTGTAGTGTAAAAAATCCTTTATTAAGAACCCATGGTTTCGAGTAAGGTACTAAAACACAAGGTCGTTATACTTTTTTATAGGTGCAATAAATTATAAAATATATAAAAAAAGGTCAACTCATCGCGCGGGATGAGTTGACCTATTTTTAATGTTTTGAATCGGTCAACTCATCCCACTGATACTTTTTATGATTTATACAGTCGCGAACAAAATTTTTTGACAGTAGATTTACGTATTTTGAAACTAAGATTTCAATTACCTTCACGTAGTATAAAGTACATATTAATAAAACAACGGCAATTTTTATTATTTAGTTTTATATTATTATTTTTCGACCAAAATAAATGTTTTTTTTTTATCTTTAAAAATTGTTTTAAGATTTGTAATAGCGGGATGAGTTGACTAAAGAGCCCTAGAGGGGATAAAGTGTAAAATTTTATACGTTTGTAAATCAGTGATCAATGTAACAGAGTAACCAATATAAATGTATGTGTAGTAACATAGCTCTCGTGTAAACAACAGTATACAAGTACCGCACTGTACGGCGAGCACGTACAAAACTTCCCCTGCGTAATTACAGCAAGCTGGGATTTACTGGCAATATCATATTTTGGTTTACTTCTTCATTTTCTTTCTTCGTAATGACAGAGATGTGTAAGTTTTTGCGATTAGACAAAGGTTTTTCTTATTACAGACATTTTGATGTTTCTGTCTAACCAACTCAAGCCGTGTAATAAATAGGTAATCATTAGGCATATTATTTTAAGATGTTGTAAATAAGCAAATTTTCACATTACCACGAAATTACAGACTTATTCAGATATTAAAATAAACCTGGTAGTTTTTAATTATAACATTCTAATAACAAATACCGCACACAAAACGATAACAGAGCAATCTTCACTACAACAATATGCAATTACACCAAAATGTGTGAAAATATCCCATCAAATAACACTCCGCATTATTTACTCTCTCTCTCTCCTTGAGTTCTGTTATGGCGTCGTATATTTGTGCACATAGATCTTATATTTGTACATAAATGTATGAGGCAAATATTGAAGATATAGGCTGTTTTATGAGATGTCACAATTGATCTTCGGATACATATATTATAGCTGTGTCTGTACTTTATCCGAAAGAGATATTTAAAAAAACAAGCACATTATTCTTTAAAAATTAGTACACGTACATCAAAAATTAGTGTAAGTGGCGCTTTTGCGCTTTTTTAGATTCCAGGATTTTCTTTTTTTCCTAAGTTGAATTTACTACCTCAACATTGACAATGACGTAATAGACGCATACCTAGATATTATATAGATACAACTAACGCTCTGCCCCGGTATCGCACGGGTGCGATGCTTATACTATACATACCTATAATATACCCCGGTATCGCGCGGGATGAGTTGACCTATTTTTAATGTTTTGAATCGGTCAACTCATCCCACTGATACTTTTTATGATTTATACAGTCGCAAACAAAATTTTTTGACAGTAGATTTACGTATTTTTTAACTAAGATTTCAATTACCTTCATAAAACAACGGCAATTTTTATTATTTACTTTTATATTATTATTTTTCGACCAAAATAATAATAAATGTAATAGACGCATACCTAGATATTATACAGAATGATTTTTGGTCGTCAACGTTCCCGAAAACTACGGAATCTCCTCATCATCACGATCATTTTTCTCCATGGAAGCATACCTGGGAAGTGTGTGGTTTCCAAAATATTAGGGTCCAAAGTTGAGTAAATAGACTGCATTTTTCTGCATAAATGCACATAGACGCACGTAGCAAGATTTTTTCACGAGAAATAATTAATATCTGTCTATAAATAAACTAGCATAAACACTAGACACTATAAATTTCGCCAGATCAAGTAATTAAAAAAAATTAAAAAAAAAAATTTCCCAGCATTTTTTTTGGCATAAACTTACTTTATTTTATGTATAGAGTACGCACCCTTCGTTAAAGGTGGCCACAAAAAAACACCCTGTATAGATACAACTAACGCCCTGCCCCGGTATCGCACGGGTGCGATGCTTATACTATACATACCTATAAACTTTCCTCTTGAATCACTCTAGATCCTTAAAAAAAACACCGCATGAAAATACCTTGCGTAGTTTAAAAGATCTCAACATACTTTGTTTTATACTATGTTATGATTTTGAGGTTTATATCCATTTGTAGTAGATACTGCAACTATCACCAAATTATTCTCATGACCGTTTTGATCTAATCTAATACACTGATCATATCACTCCGAAGTATAGCCAGATCCGCACTGAGTCAAACAAATGGCGGGTCATCTACCGAAGTAATTTGTCTGTTCCCAGTTATTTGGGGAACGCGTGGTTTTCTTCATATTTCCTACGAGTAATCCGGAACTGTAATTTGTCAAAATTTCAACGTTTCGACGAGTCGCAGTTAAGCTTTCTCCACCTTCCGTAAGCGTGTTTGATAAACTCTATGTATTATTTTCTGTCAGAGCGGCATTAGGGTTGTAAAAAGACCTCGAATTTAGGGTGAAACAAAATGCTCCGCTGGATTATGTCTCTCGGAGATTAGAGTCTGTACACTTATAAAGACATAACGTATAAATTTTACGCTTGGTGTGACAGTAAATTATGTATATAAAGATGATTTAAGTAAAAAATACGACTCCAAATGTAATGTATAAAAGACAATGTGCTGCAGAAATTGACATTGTTCTACATATATAGCAAACTCTATTGATTTTTTCCATTTGAGATCTAGAAATGAAAATACTATATAATCATATGAACTCCTACTTTATTTCAAAAGCTACCACTAATTGAAGTTATTGCGTTACGAGTATGCCTATACGGAAACGGATTATGGGCGCGTAGGTATACGTATTTTGGAAATCCACTCTAATTCTGAATTACCCCGGCTTACACGCAATATGAGCTACTAGAGCGAGTCAATTAATTATAGCTGCGTTAATCTATTTACCCATGAACCAATCTTACTCATCCGCAAATTTAAACGGAGGCAAAAACCGTAACTGTAGCCTTCCGTGAAAATTCGGTTGTTAAAGCCGTCAGAGGTAGCTTCAATTCAGCAAAAATATCGCGAGACGCTGGGAAAAATCCCGTCGAATGCGAATCAGACTTGCGTACCATCCCTCGAGCGTTCCGTACGTACTGCTGAAATAAAATATAGCTTATTGCCTTATATTATGATATGCTGTTTAGAATGCACGTAATGCAGCAGTGATATTATTCGATAGGTACTTAGGATAGGGTAGCTAAACATTATAAGAGAAACAAAAGAATGTCTTTTAGCTATCCTATCCTAGATATAGTATGTATTGAATAGAAACAATAGCCCAGTGGTTAAGACGTGCACCTTCCAAGCGGGAGGCGTAAGTTCGATCCCAGTCACGGGCCTGTACCAGTGAATTTATTTAATGTACAGATTTTAATGTTGCAAAATTGTCACTAAGCTCGTGCCTCAGAAAGCACGTAAAACCGTTGGTCCTGCGCTTGATCTCTCTCCGGTCGTGTCGGCTTTACATCGCATCGCACTATGAGAGTAACAGAATAGAGAGTGCATCTGTGTTTGCGCACACGCTTGTGCACTATAATATCTCCTGCGTACCTGGCCAATCTCCGTAGAGATTGGTCACCTTGGCCGAAATACGGTCGGAGATCATCATGTATTGAATATAAGTAGAAGGTCCTTTAGCTGCCTTCTCCTTTAGAAGATAATGCAACTACTAGTATCTGTCTAGGTACAGATAGCTCTTTTTGAGCTATATAGGACTTATTATCGTCCGGATGTTTTTCCGATTGTAGCTGGGACTTATGAAAGTGATAGAATAAGAGACTTAATTCAATAGAGGTCTGCAAAAAAAAAACAATATTAGTTACTAGTTAGGTATTTTAGTACCTATTGTCTGTTAGCTGTTCTGTATCTCTGTCATATTATCTTGTAAAACAAAACAATAAGTAGGTAGGTAGTACTACTGTAAAATAGTCAGTAAACAGAAGCGTATCTATTTCCTACGTCAGTTACATTGCAGATAAAGCTGCGGTTGTCTCATGTGAGAAGAAAATAATGTATCTGCAAATCTGATACTTTGCATTTACGATGTAACTGAAGTTTTTCATAACATTTGTAGGTATCTTACAATACTCGTACGTTCACAATATGTTCTTTATTTTTAAAAACTGTATGCACGTACCATGTTATCTTCATATGCTGAGATTTAACATTTTTGGTATGGTAACTGTCACATTCAAATGAATCTATCTTTTAATTAGTACTACTTGTATATAGGTCTATATAGGTATTCGATTGCTTGCTTCGACAATGTAAGTAATGTCGTTTCGCATCAAAGTTCGTTGTAGTAAAATTTCCACCAATAGCGGTTAACGTACTCGTATGCGACAAATGAAAGCGTTCATTAGAGGAAATGTTTCTTATAAAGAACCTCTATTGAATCGCTCCATAAATAATGTTATAACTTTGTCTAAGATCACCTTTCTCTATAGAAAAATCCCTTAGGTAAAATTAGCCTTGTTCGCGGTGGTAGCCATAATGCGACTATCTCATAGTATACTACATTTGTTTATGGTTACGGTACCCTGAAAACAGTTCCGTTTATTTTGTGCAAAAAGAGACGGCAGTTTTGATAGTGGATTCATAACATGGCACGCGGGGAATTGGGAATTCCTGCTCTACAAATATACCCAGAGTTTGTTGGAATTGATATAGTGAAGTTATAAAGTGATGAACAATCTAGATGCTTCTCTTTTCAATTTATAGAATTCAACTTCTGTTTCTCTATCGAAATGTTTGCTTTCGAATTCAAAGCAGTTTATTTTCTAACTGTCGGTATATTCAGTTTAGTTTTTATTATATGTATAATTGTGGGTAGATAAGGAAGAAAATAAAAGGACAGTCTTGATCTGCACTTGCTGTTTGATTGACCTACCAAAATACATTAAACATGGCGCAGCCGGTAGTTGTCTAATAATTCGTAGTACTAAGCATAAAAAATAACTGATAACGTTCAACGAAAATAAAGAAGATATCTAATAAATTTTCAAGATTTTTACGAATAATCTGTCACAATGGAATCATTATTGAAGCCGCCGCAGCCATTTTGTTACGTGAGTAACCTTCAAAATATAACGTCTGGTAACACAACTCAAGAATGGGAGAAATGGAAAAAAGCATTCTTAATTTATTTTGAAGCATGTGAACTAGAAAATAAAACTACAAAAGTGCAACAAAACATATTTTTACACATTATTGGCGAACAATGCCGTGAAGTCTATGAACAGTTTCAATTCAATTTTGGTTGTATGGCTCCGTCGATTGACCGACGATTCTGCCAATGTCAGGGTTTGACATATGAACAGTTTAACGAAACGTTTAAAGATTTAAACTCGATAATTAAAAAGTTTGACACATTCTTCGCATCCAAGAAAAACTTAACAGTCCAGCGACACTTATTTTTTACTCGCGAACAGCAAGAATCGGAATCTATAGATAATTACGCAACAGAATTGCAAAAAATGGCTACCACCTGCGAGTTCAAAGATTTATGCAATGACCTAATTAGAGATCGCTTGATTTGTGGAATCAAGGATAGTGCACTGAGAGAACGTCTCCTACGGGAACCAAACCTTACATTACAGAAATCGTTAGATATTTGTAATTTAGCACAAATATCAAAGGTACAGGCGGGTACTATAAAAAAAGAACATTCAGAACATTGTGCATATTCCCTACAGAATGTATGTTTAAACAAGGAGTCTGAAGACGGTGCCGTACATTGGGTGCATCAAACAGGACGTGCATGGACGCGCGGAAAGCCCGGTCGCGGTGGCTGGCCTATGCGCGGTGCACATGCCACGATGGGCAAGCGAGGTGTTAACCCTAATGGCCGAAATGGTTTGCGCACGTATTATCAACAATCCAACGTTTACCCGTCGTCATCTAAGCAGTGTGAATATAATAATTATAATCAACAAAACAGTGCAATACGTAATAACAACTATAAAAGAAACTGTGTACAGTGTGGTGGTGTGCATTATTATAATATGTGTCCCGCAAAGGGAAAAAAGTGTTCAAAGTGTAATAATTTTAACCATTTTGCAAAAGTATGTCACGTATTTGATCTACACATGGATGATGCTTCCCCCGATCAGGTAATCTATTATTTTAACACATCTAATTGTGATTGGAGTGCTGATTTATTCATTAATAACTACAAAATAACATTTAAATTAGACACCGGTGCAGATGTAAATGTATTACCGCGTAGTTATTTAAAGCATATAGGTATCAGTGAAAGTGAGTTAGTCAGCACTTCGGTGAAGTTGCGTGGTTATTCTGGTGGCGATATCAAGGTAATTGGCAAATGCAATTTGAAAACAAAATACAAAAACATATGTTACGTTTTGGAATTCTTGATAGCCGATGTAAATTCACCGCCTATTTTAGGTCGTCAGTCATGTCAGGAGCTTAATTTAATACTTTTGACATTGTCAGTTACAAAAAGTAATGAAATTCAAAATAAAATATTTATGGAATATTCAGATGTTTTCGAAGGAATTGGCTGTATGCCGGGGGTATATAAAATAGGTATTGACAATAGTGTCTTACCAGTGGTACATGCACCGCGGAAACTTCCGATTGCAATCAAAGAGGCTATTAAGCACAAATTAATTGAAATGGAACATCAACAAATAATTGCAAAAGTAGAAGGCCCCAGCGAGTGGGTCAATAGCATGACTGTAGTAAGGAAACCAAATGGTGACCTTCGTATCTGTTTAGATCCAAAAGACTTAAATAAAGCGATAAGGCGAGAACATTTCTATTTGCCTACTTTAGATGAGATTGTAGTAAATCTAGCGGGTTCAAAATACTATAGTACATTAGATGCAAAAAATGGATTCTGGCAGTTAAAACTACATAACGAAAGTACAAATTTATGTACATTTAATACAGCTTTTGGTAGATATAAGTTTTTGCGATTACCCTACGGAATAACATCAGCGTCGGAAGTATTTCATAAAAAAATGTACGAAAACTTTGATGACCTTGAAGGAGTTTGCTTGTTCATAGATGACCTGTTAGTATATGGTAAAACAAAAGAAGAACATGATCAGAGACTATTGCAAGTATTGAATCGATGTAGGAAGATAAATTTAAAACTAAATAAAAATAAATGTAAATTTTCATTAACGGAAATTAAATATTTAGGGCATAAAATTACAAGCAAAGGAATCTATCCTGACGAATCACATACATCTCCTATTACCACAATGAAGGCACCCGAAAATGTAAAAGAATTAGAAAGATTTTTAGGAATTATAAATTATGTGGGTAGATTTGTTCCAAATTTATCAGAAAAAACCTATGAGTTAAGACAGTTACTAAAGAAAGATGTAGAGTGGCATTGGTCGGCGTCTCATCAAAAATGTATGGATAATTTAAAAAAGTGTTTGACTAGTGTACCAATTTTACAATATTACGTAGCTAATAAACCGGTAGTAATATCTCTAGATGCCAGTAAAAATGGGTTAGGGGCCTGCTTACTTCAAGAAAATCTTCCTGTGAGTTACGCATCTAGATCTTTAACGAAAGCTGAGCAAAACTATGCACAAATAGAAAAAGAACTATTAGCTTGTGTGTTCGCATGTGAAAAATTTTATACTTACATATATGGTAAAAATGATGTTACAATTGAGACTGATCATAAGCCACTAGTCAACATAATAAATAAACCGATAGCAAATGCTCCAGCACGTTTACAAAAAATGTTTTTAAGGCTACAGTTGTACAATTTCACTTTAATATATAAACCAGGCAAATATTTATATATTGCAGATGCCCTGTCCCGAGCGTCACAAGTTAATTATAAAAGTGAAAAAGAAACACGAGATCACTTTGACTCGCAAGCTCAAGTCTGTATAGTTACTGCATGTAATCCACTAATGGATACACATTTTGTAAAATTGCAAAAATACACTCACAATGATAACGAACTGCAATTATTAATAAAGTACATAAAGGATGGTTGGCCAGTACACAAACAAAATGTTTTGGATTCCATAAAACCTTACTTTAATTATAGAGATGAGTTGACAACCTCGTTTGGTTTAGTTTGGAAGAATAATCGCGTTATCATACCTAGAGAATTGCGTGCAGAGATGCTCAAAAAGGTGCACATTGGGCATTTAGGTTTAGAAAAATGTAAGTTACGTACACGAGAAACTATGTTCTGGCCTAATATTAATAGTCAATTAGAGGACTACATAAGTAAATGTCAAGCATGTCTCACATACAAACCGGAGAACAGAAGAGAAACAATGATCTCGCATGACATCCCAAACAGAGCGTGGTCTAAGATAGGTACTGATACTTTTCACTTTAAAGATAACAAGTATCTAATCGTGATAGATTATTATAGCAAGTATATAGAAATAATTCAATTACAGTCATTAACCTCAGATGAGATAATACACCAATTAAAAAATATTTTTACTAGACAGGGTATCCCTAATTACGTAATGTCTGATAATGGGCCCGAGTACAGATCAGATAGTTTTCGTAAATTTGCAAATGAGTGGAACTTCACACATGTGACGTCATCGCCTCGGTATGCGCAATCTAATGGCCAGGTTGAACGTGCAGTTCAAACTGTTAAAAACATTATGAAGAAGACTAATTATGACAAAACTGATTATAGATTAGGTTTGTTAGAATACTTAAACACTCCTATTAGCAGTGATATACCATCTCCTTCTGAACTATTAAGCAGCCGTAAATATAGGAGTACAGTACCCTGTGCGCCAAAATTACTAAAACCTACCATAATTAAAAACATACATAACTCTTTAAATCAACGTCAAGAAAAACAAGCTAAATATTATAATAGGGGCGCGAGAGTTCTCGCACCATTAAAGATAGGCCAAAAAGTGAAAGTCAAAGTAAACAAACAATGGGTTAGTGGAATAGTTAACGACTTGGTGGGCATAAGGTCCTATTCTATAAAGATATGTAACGGCGGCCGTACAATAATTAGAAATCGTAGACACTTAAATATAGATCCAACTATAATTATTAATCCTGAGACTGATAATTTAAGTTCAAATAGTTACGATGATATCGCCATCCAAGAGTGTCCGCTCGACATTACCACGACTACTAGCGCAAATCAACCATATGTTACTCGTTTCGGCAGGGAGGTGAGACAGCCTGATCGGTGGGGCTATCCAGTGCAACAATGAACATGATATTGTAGGTTTTATATCGAATGTAACTATCAATTAGAAAATTAATTATATAATTATTGGATTAACTTAGAAATTCATTGAAATGTAATAAATGAAACATATAACTAATATTATTTTTCTATCACCTATGAATATGTAATTGTTATTTTATATATCTACATATAACTGGTGACATTGAAACCTAAGTACATCATAATGTATCTACAATGAAAACCGAAATGGTAATTATCAATAAATGTTATTTAAAACATGACATTCAGTGTAATTTACTGAATGTCATAGTCATATTGAGCTAATTCAAGTATTTAATGGATTTGTGTGTATTATTACTATTGATTTATACCAGTTTACTTATAGAATAGTATAAGTGATAAAAACTAACTCATTCAATAAAATTAATGCATGTTGAGCCTACCTATTGCATGATAATAATATGGCGATAAAGATAACTGTGTATACCCTGTTTTCTTTTTTAAGATGGAAATCTAAGTTTCGGTTCAGTTTTATGTTTGTGAAACTAGCTTCTTTATACTTAGTGCAAACCTTATATAAGTAGGTAGGTACTATTGAACTGAGTAGCAATTTTTTTTAGGAACGTATTTCGTTCTTTAGGATTATTTATGTTTTTAAAGAGAATAGGGTATAGGTACTTATGTAGGTAATTATGTACAAATAGGAAATTTTTGTAATTTATTTTTGTAAATTTATTTTAAAAAAGGGGGTTGTCGGTATATTCAGTTTAGTTTTTATTATATGTATAATTGTGGGTAGATAAGGAAGAAAATAAAAGGACAGTCTTGATCTGCACTTGCTGTTTGATTGACCTACCAAAATACATTAAACATTAAACGCGCCAATTTGGGTTTGAACTTTTTTGGTCATTTTTAGAATCGAATTGCAAAAATCATAGCAAAATGATTGAGTCATATTTTAATAGAATGACTTAGGTACATTATTATTTTTATTAGTTAACAAAAAGCTTATTTTCTTAACTAACGTTAATAACTAAAATGTAATTTATAGGTAAAAGGCTTATTATCTTGTATAATATTTACAAAATAACTTAAAAGTTAATATTTTCCAAATCTTAAGTGTAGTCTGTGAGTCTATATAAGTAGCTCAATGATTTGAGTGCTTCCATCTATGTAATTTTAAATTAGTGTCTAAGGACTACGAAGGTCGAACTGTCTACAAATTGGTCTAGATTCTAGAGCTTGTTTAGTCTTGGAAACTTCAAACGTTACATCACTCACCAGGGAGGGATGTATAGAATTAGGATATGTTGGTAAATAGTCGAATTTCTGGCAAGCCAGTAATGCTAGGTTATTCTTATGCTCATGTTATGGGGTTATGAATTCTCTAACAAGCCACATGGAAGAACTCTGCTGTCGGAGTTGGAACGTGCGTAGGTACCTGTCTTGCAGTTTCTTCTTCGCAAGGTATAGCGATTTATAAAAAGTAATACAGGCACGTCATCAAAACGTTTCTTCCAATAGGACGTCTTTACTTTGCGTTTTCATCAAATATGATGTAGTCTAACCGCTATTGCTGAAAATTGTTATTACGAAAGTGAACGTCGCCAATGCGAAATGATGATACATTGTCTAAGCAATCTGTACTGTTGACAATCACACAAAATACTTATCAACGTTCCTAGAAAGATATAAAAATCTGAATCTGTGTCTCACATTTGCATACTCGTATTATTTTTAAATACTTGTTTAATGGTACACTATCGTAGGTATGTACCAATGTCCCTCATAAAGGATTATACTCGTAGGTAAGTATTATAACCAAGTTTACATGAGCTTTATCACGCATATTTTATTTCTTACGTCTCCTGCTTAGGCCTCGAGGGAGCGATTATTTAAATACGTCATGTGGATACGAGTAAAACATGGCAACTTTGGTGAGCAAAGGAACTTGGCCACGGTATAATAATGAACAGTTGAACTTAGGAAATTGACAATTTCGATAATCATCGTCATCGTAAGCCTATTGGACGTAGGCCTCCCACAGAGCAGGCCACAAGGCTACTAACATAGGGGGTTTTTGACCATAGTCACCGTCACCACGCTGGGCATGCAGGTTGGTAACCGCAATGCGACTTTCGGACTATGTTGTCAGCACGGGAGGCGCTGCTGCCCGCAATTTCGATATTAAACTTTATAAATTCATGAGCATGTGTTGCACTCTCATTGACTCCTATAGGTGAATAATAACCAATAATACAGTCCTAGAGATGTTTGTAAAGTAAATTACACATAGTATAATAGTTTAAGAAAAAAATTACACTAGGTGTTATGATGATAGTATCTACATCTTAAAACCTCAGCAGGTCCTGCTAAAAAATTTAGAGGTTCTTGTTAAGAATCGTAGTCTATCCCTTAGACTCTGTATTGACTCTGTAAGTACGAAGTTGTTCTACTAATGTTACTTAACTGTGGCTCAGTTGACTTAAAAACCCTTGGTTTGTGCAACATTTGGATTGCGGTTATCGGGTTTCGTTCAGTTTACTTGCAGCTGCTGAACTAAACTTTAAACCAAAGAGACTTTAGTTAGTTGTACAAAGCCACGTTGCATTGAGGTTATTTAATATTTCAAATAATTTTATGTATTTATTATAATTATAAATAGTACAGAAAGTCAATATACTCTGCGACACTGACCGCGTGGGCTACGAGTACAAAAAAAAATTGACGAAATTTTTAGAGATAAAAACAAAATTTTTCAAGATTAGTTCAGTTATTTGATTACGTATCACATTAGTCATAGACCGAGAGAGAAAAAAATACCGGAATGACTTGATAAGTTTTTTTCCTACGTTTTTTTTTCAAATGGACCCATGTCTGTCTCGTTGTCACACGAGAAATTACAGAATAAATAGGATTAGGAATAATACAATTTCAATGAAAATAATAAAATATATTCAACAGGGATATAAGCACAGTATTGGGTTAAACCAGGGTTAAACTTATAAATATTTATCATCAAAAATTGTACAGGAAAAGTTTTGGTAAAGGTTTGTGTCTCTCACAAAGAATAATCCTCTTCAGGTCAGTACAAAACCTTTAACATTTAAGTGCGAAGATACAAAGCTACAAAATATACTTGCAGTAGTGCCGTAATATACCAAAAGCGTGTCTCTCAAGAAATTGTGAAAACGAAACACTCCTTTGAGTTCATTGTTCGCTCGTATTCTCGGTGCCCGGGAGACTTGTCAATTTATTTTGTTGTGTTATAAAATGGGGGATTTACTATATTATCATCTAAAAAGGAGCAGACGCGTTACATATCCCAGAAAGGAGATAAATATTTTATGTCATAATTCATCCGAGCTATAAAAAAGGGTGTGCACCGACGAGCGTCTCGAAATGATTTTGCTACGTTTGCAGGGACGGTTTACACAAAAAGATGACGTATTGGGAGATGTTAGTTTCCTGAAACGGTACGGTAGCCTACGTCAGGGAAGAGCCTAGTGGAATTCTTCTTTTATTGCTTTCGGAGTTTGCAAGAATGGAAGGTACATTAATTTGGAAGATGGGATTAATTTTTATTTGTCTTACTGGCTTTTACGGTTTTTTGACATAATAATAAAAATTTATTTAGTACGTGCCTAATTTTTTCATTCATATTCTGTTTCTTGTCATGTAATTTTCTGTTTCTACCTTGTTTGCACCTAATTAACAAAGTTAAATTAAATCTACGTTATCTTGAAAACGTAATCTACTTGTTACTCAATTTGTATGCTTGTAACGAACTGTTTTGAGCGGCATCTTTCTTTAAGAATCTGCTTTTATTTTCGACAAATTAGATGTACCTACTTTTTATTAAACTTTTGGGATATTTCTACGTTTTTAGATATGCATATCATTACATTTTTCTAATCTTTTTATGTACCTATAGGTTCTAGAGATTGACTGACTTAGTACTAATTTACTTAGTTAAATTAATTCGTCTGACTAGCAGAAATACCTATTATGAAAAATGATATGCGTTCACAAACCTTCACAAATAAATAAAGTTTCCAGTCAATCTTTAAATTCAGCGCGTAATCTTGTAATGCTACGAGTAGCTTCCCATGGTGCATGAGTTGCTTAATAAAAAAATGGGTGATAAAATATTGATTGGTTAACTCATCCTGCGGGGATGAATACAAGTGAGATGATTCAAAGAGCTTGAACTGATTCAGACTCCATCTCAATTCATTGTATTATTAACATGTAAGGTACTTTAGTCTTCCCAAATACGGGCGCAGCTGGTAAGCGGACGTTCACAAAAAATATGCCCAAAAAGAAGGATAAAAAGGAATATTCACTGCTATAATATTAAGGCGATACAGAACAAAGATAAAATAGAAACAAAATGTATTTTAGGGTCGATAATCTTGTTATTTCTCATTTCCTTGCATGTAAGTACCTATAGTAAATATTTATTTATTGATTTATTGACATGCAGCTACCTAGTAGGTACTCGTATGTTACTTAACCTTTGTCATATTTGGCCAAAATAAGTGAACTGATATTGATGAAATTGTGTAACTATATTAAATTTTACAACAGTTACTTATACTTATTTCTCCGCCAAACTTTGTTTAACTTCAAATATATTTTAATAAGTAAGTACCGTGGTTAGGTTAGATAGAGTCTTCCGGCGACTCGGACCGCTGGAAACTCGGACCGCGGTCCCAATCGCCGGATACCGTTGTTGAATCCATCGACTAGGACCGCAAAATATCTGACGTAAATTGTAATTTTTCATTTCTTAAAACATATTTATAATATAATAATATCTGATTTTAGATAAATTTATAAGATACTTCTCCATAATGTGATCCGCTGGGATATGGTTGATCGTTCGATCATTAAAAACATTGTGCTGAGGGATTCAGTTTTATTTACAGAGGATTTGGCTAGTGTATAGCTATCGGTATGAAAAAATTACGTTGCCAATAATGTAATTTAAAAGAGATGGTAAAATTCGTCATCCGAGTAATTGACCCAGTAGCTCAGTTGGTGAAAGCTCTGCACGGAATGTAAGAGGTCGTGAGTTCGAGTCCCACTCGGGTGATGAACTTTTTCATTTCTTAAAACATATTCATAATAACACAATTATTTGCTAAGTGGTGTTTAGTAAAAAAGAAACTTAATTAGTCGGGATATCCCTCGAAAATGGTAAAAAATAATTATGGCTATAAAAGGAAAGGTACTCGTAGCACCGGGATAGAAACAATTTCCTTATTTTTACTTCAAACAAAATATGAAATTAGTTTCATAATAAACATGCACTATAACATCGATATAACGTCCGCAGAAGCTTCGGAAAATAAAAAATAATCATAAATAATAACACAAAAAATATTGGACATAAGCGATGTTATTACAAAACTGCGTCTAAGTTAGACACTACTTAAAAAGACATTTGACAGCAAAATATATAGGATATCTGTATAATTTAGGCAATGTTTATCTTTTGTAATGACACGGTCATTACAAAAGTATTTGTAATACACAAAGTATCTGTAATTTAGATACTGCCTATTAATGCATCTTTGAAATTGCATATTTTAGCTCTATTAATAAATTCGTTCATTTATTAAAGTTTAAAGGCAGAAGAGTTTCATTGATGATTGCGTCTTGTCTCTGCTGTCTACTTTTGGTATATAACAACTAAACGGATTTTTTACCTCTAGATTTTCGAGAATAAACCTAGGTCAATGTTTTTTTAAAAAGACACACGAATAACAAAGTGAACCGATAAGTTTATATTCCTAAAAAAAAAAACGAAAAACAAAGCTCGACTCAACACACCTAGGAATTACAAGTAGACATGCGCCCTTATTCAAATTGTATCATGCTATCTATACCCGTTCCACACGATATAATTTGAGTGGCATTATTTGAAAATGGCCCGTGTAGAGCAGTTGGTATTCCTATCTAAGTCGATGTGATTAGTAAAATATTCTATTCCATACTATTTTATGTCGACGCCGGCCAAAAGCTAGAAGTAATATTCAAATGTTTGATTGCACGGTCAGGTAACGTCAAGCGCAGTGTTGCTTGTTTGTGGCTCGCTTGCGGAAGCAGTATTGTATTTTCTATTGCTCAAACAATGGGTTTAAACGTGCACGCCAAACATAGCTACGAAACTTTTTACCAATACACCAATATATTTTGGTTGAAAATGCCCAGCGGTTAACTGATTTTTTTTGAGGTTTTACATAGGTACAATACATATATACATGAAACGGCGGTGTTCCCGAAATCTAGTAGTCAGAACTGCAGTATCATAAAGGAGATACTACAATCGCGTTTAGGATATCGGGGTCAGATGTTAAAAATCAGTGATAAGTTGCAAGCTTGTCACCTGAGAGAATGCCCGAGTTCCTTAGTCGACTCTTACGACATGCACGGAAGGAAATGCAGCTCATAGGTACTAGTAAAACCTTGTATCAGCACAGTGAATTTACAAGAGATGGGTACAATTGGAAAAGGAGTACAAAATCAAGTGACAAACTGAATACACTGTTTCATTAAGAGTTTTGATATTATGTTCATGTTATTAAAACTTAATTTACAGTAATTACTGAAATATAATATCAATAAGTCTTAATACATTTGAGGTCCAAGAGAATTTTAATTACTTGATATCTAACCCCTATTCTTCTATGTTGCTCTGGGAGTGCAAAAAAGATGTATAATACTACAGCTGCTTCTTTTCCCGGGCATACTGTAAGTCAGTAGAGGGACAAGAGGGTCTTGGTGTTTTGTAGGCGATGGGCTGACAACCTGTCACTACTAATCGAACTTGTACATCTCAACTATACCCTCAAAATTGGTCAGAAGTGGCACCATGTGGTTCTATCGGCCCTTGGTGCTCTGCCTACCCCGTAAGGGATACAGGCGTGATTGTATGAATGTATATCTAACCTCTCTTAAGCGACCACTTAAATAGATTATCAGAAAATTATGATCGTAAATCAAAAGTACCGTAAAGCAAGATATCTATTTGATTTGAGCTAGGTTATATAATAGATATTATGTATGGTTATATAATGGATATTATATAATAGATATTATATAGTAGAGGTTTAATAGTTTAGTATTTTAGATAATATAATCACTTAATTAAAAACCGAATCTCAAATTATTTGAGTAGGTTCTCTATATTGAATCTCATTTAACATACCCCTTTTGTTACTAACTATAGAAATAGAACTGTAGCTGTACCTATAAGTAGTGAACGAATGTTTGAAAATAATATAATTATATTCTGGAATAGAAAGCCCGTAGAAAGCGGTAAATGAATGAACACTAAAATTGGACGAAAGACCAAACTATTGACAGCAGTTCTGGCTAAAACTCCCTACATTTAACTGCCACATTCTGGAACAATAAATACAGTTACAGAAACATTTCAGTGCAATTTAAATTACTCCAAAACTTGGCCAGCATTAGAGCGACGAAGCACTAGGAGTGACGTAAAATATAGAAACCGGTGTATTTTCGTTAAAAAGTTGTTCCATCTCACTCTAGCATATAAAATCGTGTTTAGCGTGAAAGAGCTGACGCTAAGTTTTGGCTGTAGGGACGTTAGGTTAGCAAATGTTCGAAAGTTCGGGTCGCGCGGAAACAGCTTCAAATTGCATGTAATTTGTGCTTCAGAAGAGGGAATGTGCTAATGGTGGTCGAAATTTACATATAATCAAACATACATAAACACACACGAGTTAAACTCTTCTTTTGGCATAATTACATTCATAATATCCTATCCCTCAAAGAGGTTGGCCAGAAGTGTGCAAACTACACACCCACTTTTTACCTGTTAGCCTATTGAGTTCCACGAGGTAAGAGGTGAGCCTACCGCCGCTTTGAGAATGGCACAGAAACATTTTTTATTGGATACCGTTACCGGTTACTAAATTGCAACATTCGTAAATAAATATTTAAGCTATTTAGCGTCAGAGTTTAGTCCGTTATATAGCAGGGTGTACCACGGGCAGGTAATGTTGACTTTGGGTTCTAAGGTATTAGTCGAACCCACTGACACCCTATTATTTTCTTTATATGAAGCAATATTTCACAAACGTGAGTCCAGTTAAATTAGAACAGGATCGTTAATTACTCTAACAGTTTCAAAATACATGTAATTTGCATGCTCCGAAAAGGGATCTACTAATGGCCGTCTAAAATTCGTCTCAATAAATCTTTTCACAATTAAATTGTGTTACATTTTCGCGCGAAGTTTAAGAAATGTCTTCGGGGATTAACCGTTAATCTTTTAACCGCCGATTGAGGTTAGAATACAGAGATAATGGATTTTGGAACGTAAGTAATGGAAATATTGAAATTGGGTATTTGGTAAAGTGTGAAAATAAAGCAAATGTTATAAAGGTAAATATATTTTGGAACATTACGAGTCTTGGTTACGCAAGAGATGTTTGTCTCGATAAGTACGTTGAAATGTATTTTAATTTTCACTCGAATGCGCCAAAAATTTAGGGTTATGTTTTTCGAGTGTAGGTATGTTCTTTGGTACGCTGTAGACTCTACAGCCTAAACAGTTTGTTGCATTTGAGCTTGACAGGAATAATTAGATTCGGATTGGTCTTAATCATGAGAGTGACAATGGGTCTAAAATTTTACGCAGATATTATGTGATCTAAAATAATAAATTAAATTGTTCATATTGAGGGGTTGGAGTACCTAGTGATATTTTAAGTACCCACCACCACGCAGTCTTATTGTTTTGTTCTGATTATGAAGTCTTAGTATCTTTATCCTTCACATGGGCTAAGTGACAGTTGGAAAAAGTGTATCTAGTATCTACCCATTGAAACGGCTCTCAAATAATAGAATGGTTTTACCTACTTAATGTCGTATTATAAATGAAATTGTATTAGGCGTTACAATTCGGAAGTTCAAACATTCACTATGGGTGCGCCCACCACCGGGCCCTACACCCTCCACTGACCCTCGGATCTGATAACTCATAATTGTGACAACAGGCACTTGTACTTGCACGTGCTCGGGTCTGGTTTCTCGTGGCGATTGTATAACTACAAAACTAACGTGCAAGTGCCTGTTATCGCAATTATGAGTTATCAGATCCGAGGGTCAGTGGAGGGTGTAGGGCCCGGTGGTGGGCGCATCCATAGTAATGTCGTATTTATTATATTCCTGATTTCTGGGAACCTACAGTGGCTTCTATCAAAGACATCTATTTGGGCGATTTATTTGGAGCTTTTTTTCGTTCAATGCTTTTCATATGCTTCTATTGTTTGTGATTGTATTTATGATAGTATAACAGAAATATGTACCTATATACTCGTATGGATACGTCGAACACAATATAGTCGACAGATAATCATCACGTTAATAATATTACTTGGAGTCTATTATTATAATACTATTATAATCTTATTCTTAGATAGATGATTCCTCAAAACGATCAATATTCTTTCTAAACTTGTTTTGTGACAACTGATATCTATTAATATCTAATACTAAGTCGATGAAAAGCAGTAAATAACAATCAAAATTTTATTAATCTGATCAACGCAACTCTGAATATTTGAAAATGAATAACAAAAGATAAGTAATAATACATGTGGAAATCCAATCAGACATGGGTTACGGGACAGGACAAAGCATGAGTAAAGTTCAAACAACTCATTAGTCCTAAAACAACACAAACTAACAACAATTGGGAGGTATTCGGTAGAGAACCTTGAAGGTACTTATATTTAGGCAGTTCCTGTGCTGGTAAAGGTTACAGTAGATAAAATCAATTTTGTTTGTGTCCCAGCTACTTGAAATTATAGCGAAGAAGAACCTTTTTTATTTTTTATAGGTACACACTGGGAAATGCATGTGTGGAGTGGAGTGTCAAGCAATATTTACAATATCTTTTTTGGTGTTAAGTAGCCACCCTGCGGAAGAAGATACAGCTCATGTATTCTAGTAAAGTTCTGCATAAGCACAGTGTACTATGACAATGTAACATCATACCAGATGTTACAGAATGGAAGACCAGCGCTGGTTGGTTACAGCCAGCAGTAAGCTGAGGTGGGACCGAGTTTGTGACAGAATACTTCCTCTAATGTAAATATTTTATTTTATTCTTTGTTATGTTTCTGTCTCAAATAAAGCTTTCATTCATTCATTCATTTGGCATCGACTAGAATTCATCACGTTGCTTGACGAACGCGATAAAATGAGGCTTCCCATTGGAGCAAACATATCGGTGAAGAATATCTGTTCATTCCATCGAGTAATAATGTTACTTTCTCCAAGGCTCATAATTTTTTAATGTAATGTTAGATAGTAATCAATAGAACGATAACGGTGCATCCTCATGCGTTCACCCAAGTACTGGGCAAAAATTATGTATCCTTGTTTGATAGGAAAACAAACTAAACAATTGCTTCCTAATACGTTTATAAAATACTATTTAATATACATAATTGACCCCTTATAATTTTATTTGCAAGGCTTTATCTTTATAAAATGGCATTTGACTGGAACGTACTTAATTGTGGTTTATTAGGCGGTACCTGATTCTGTCACGTTTGGTATTCTGTCCCTGAAAAATATAAAATTATATTGTATGAACAGAAGCAAATATATTAGGAAGTACAGAGGCTAGGAGTGGAAGTTTACCTACACTGACTCAATAGAGAAAAAGAGAAAACAAGAAAGCAAGAAAAGAAATTATATATTCAATATTCCAAATTCCACCATTCCAATTCATATTTATAAAAATAAGTATCGAGCAGCAGTGTGATAAGCTTTTAATTAAGACTTCAAATACGTACATTAGGTTGGAATTTAATTAGATAGGTTGGATCAGCTGGTGTGTCAAATTTCTAATGACAATCCCCAATAATTTCGATCGAAATATGTTACGTTATCAAGCGTTGTTGTACGTCAAGGTTTCTGTTAAACCCCTGTCAGATGCTCCCACTTTAATTATATCAATATTGCATACAAGTGGTATACTTACAAATGTTTAGATTCATATTTGCTCGGGACCATGAAGCAATTGGATTCTTTGTACATAACGTCGCGCTTCTTATTGCACGGCCAGGCTAGACTCCAAGTTTCATTCTAAAGATAAAAAGATCAAATTATAAAATAATGGCCGATGCCCGCAACATTGTCCGCTTGAACGTAGTAGTATTAAGTAGTACAATAACATAGCCTATGTGTTATTCTTATAGTATAAGTTATATAACTATGACGTGATAATTTAGATTGTATTTATTATAATTATATTATATAAAAAATAATTTAAAAAAATCTGTCTTCGCTATACTAAGCATGACTGTTGGATCTCATATATGGATCTGCAGTTTTATCTACCCTATTTCGGGAACACGTCCGTGTCTTTTTTATGTATGCATAACTATTTTATAATCGAAAACTGATAGTAATATTGTAGTTACATGTTTCTAGTAGACAAAATTTGTATTTTCAAAATCCTTGCTCAGAGTGCCAGACTACAAGATGTCTTAAGTGGCTTCTTTTGAATCTCTGAAGCGCTAGTTAATAAGAAAGTGGATAATTAAAATACAAACCGTTTTAGCTCCTTTGAATGTCATTATCTGTTTTCGAGATTCCAACTCGAGCAGCCTCCGTCCTTCCTTTTGTTCCTCCTCCTGCAAATTGGTATAAGTGGTTTAGTGCGGAAATAAAAAGGTAAGTAGAATGTTTCCGTTCTCGACTAATTAGCTAGGTAACTTGTGGAATTACGTAGTCTATTCAATTGTGTTTTTAAATTATGTCCTGAAGATTAATTTATCCATTTATAGATACGGCGTAGATATTGAAAATATAAGATCAATAACATAAATATAGGTATATAAGCAGTAGTGTATTATATTTTGCACGTCTATTGCGATACGAGTCTTGCATTTGCGATCAGGCATTGGCGTTAAATCGTTAGAGCTCACTATACATTGCGGGGTCATCTAATTTCTGAATATGACGTCAGATTTTAATAATTAGGCTTATAATCTTTACTTAAACCCTGTATTCTTAAAGATACTTGTAACGAATATTTTACACAATCTAGTTCGTTGCCTAGAAGCGAGTTGGTTGCAGTTTGAAGTTTGTGAAAACTCTTCAAATAATTTCATACATACATACATATAATCACGCCTTTATCCCTTACAGGGTAGACAGAGCACTAAGGGCCGATAGTACCAAATTATTAATAATTTCAATTATAAATAAATCGGTACTCCTACTAAAATAATAGCCGTATTTATTTGCAACAATGATGTACAACAACTTATGTACTTAAAGGTTGGTTTTGTAATAAGTGTAAAAAATCTAAAAACTACATTGCTATATTACCTAGTTTGAATAGAATTTAATGTAACTTACATACTCATCTTGGTACATATAATACGTTGGTTCTACCACGTCAGGTCTGTAACAAAAGATATCATCAATGTTCATTATTGATGTAAGAGCCGAATACAGCCTAGCTAGACTGTTTTTAAAACTAGTTTATCTTTACTTCAAAGCGAACTTGTTACTTATAGTACATCTACTATAAATTTGAATTTGTGCTTATTTATATTACATAAGTTTCCAATTAATAACTTTTATTATTTACATTATGTTCATTTCACACTTGTTTTTAATAATTTTTTTTGATCAATTAGCGAGGCAAATATTTGACCGCCATCGTGCCTGATGTTAAGCAATTTACTTGGATGGATCAAAACTTACGCAGAAAAGGCAAGTTTAATCTCAAATCCGGACTCGAGGATCATGGCGTGTGCTTCTTTGACAGTTATCGTGGTAGTTTCTATATTGTTAATACTTTTCAATATATCTCCAACTTTTATTCCTGCATGCTCAGCACGGCTGGATTCTTTTACCTGCAATTTAATTTCTCGATTACTAACTGCCTCGATACACCATGAGACTTTCCGGTACTCACAATTCTAGTCCTTGACACTTACGGACATTAACACTATGTGACATCTCATTCCTCTATGATACATGACACATACTCTTTTTCATTATGGAAGCGAGATGTTGCTCTGCACTCCGCAGGTAGGTGCCATCTCGTTCCCATAATGGAAACAAACAATCCTGCTATGTTAATGGTTATAATGAAAATGAACATAATGATGAATATTCAAATTCCACTTAAGATTTTATATATGTGAAAATATTGCCAGCAATATTAACAGTATACGAGTATTAGATTAGTTTTATCGGCGCTACAACGCCGGAAAATTATTGTCCGTTGAATAAATAATGATAATAAAATTTATTCAATATGAAACATTTGGTATACATACATTAAAAATCTTAATATTTAAATAGGTAGTATATAAAATTTACCTAAACTAGGCTGGGCCTGTGCTTTAGGTTTGCGAAACCTCACGATTTATGAAAAATAAATTAATAAACACATGCATAAAAGATTCTTACATTTTGATCTATAGTACCACAGATATTAATAAAATAGGTGTAAATATGCTAAAAAAACAAACGTTCCACTTTTGTTCCATTATATTTAGTGTTGCCCAAATGCAAGAACAAGACGAGACTTAGCCAGTCTTGGTCTTGGTCTTGGTCTTGCGCTCCCAGTCTTGGTCTTGGTCTTGGTCTTGCAGCAAGAGTCTTGCAAGTCTTGCAATTACCTATTAGTCTATTACTATTTATTAAAGTTTACTTTAAATCTTAGAAAAACGTATTAGAATTGACATTGTGAGCTTGAATTAACATAGCCATAGTAAAGATCAAGCAGATTAATAAATAACTGAAGATTTGATAAGAAATTCGAAAAATCAACTGACCTATATGTCGTTTTCCATTGAAGTAACTGTTTCTTAATAAACATTTATGATTTATAAGCTTACATTTGCTAAAACATGTAAAAAAACAAATTAATTACAATAACTTGACTGTATTTTAAAGAACAATACTTATCTGTCTAGAAAGAGATTGAACCCTCAACTTATAAGAAATTTAATAAAAGAGTTTTACGATTTATCATTTATTTGAATAAAAAATAAAATACAACACAAATCAACAGCTTTATCATTAGGTTATGATACTTTATATCAATTCTTTTGACCAAGAATTAATACAAAGTAACCATCTGGCTGACTCATCACTTAACCTATTTCTATGTTTTCTAATTACTAATGATGCTTTAGAAAATAACCTCTCAGCAGGTACTGAAGTTGCAGGTATTGAGAGAAAATCACGGGCCATTTTCGATAAAATCGGATACTCTGTCTCATGCGTCCTCCACCAATCTAAAATGTCTTCCGAGCTGGCAGTTCTTGGTTTTCTCAGGTACTCCTCCAACTCGTCTATCACTAAGCCTTAAAGACAAGATCCAGATGACGTCGAGGGACATTCATAGAGTTTATCAAAGTCTATTACGTCTTCATCTTCATCACATACTTTATTTTCTTTTTCTGGTAATTCCAGAGATTTGTTCAGTGAGTGTAGACTTTTATATTCTTCATAAAGTTCATTGAACTTGCGCAGACTTTCTGTTTTAAGTTGCTTCCCCCACATTGTCAGGTCAAAAGTCTGAGCCTTATGCCTTGGGTCTAAAATTAAAGAAGTACAATAAATCCAGTTGCTCTTCTTGTAATGTTTAAGCATTTTGTCTCGAGCTGCTTGGAAAGCTAGAATGAGCCTTTCATCCACTTCAGATCGATTAGGTTTCTCATCTAACTGTTTTACCATGGATTCAATTTTATCTAGCAAGAGATTGAATGATACAATGACTAGCGGTAATGTAACATATTTGTCTCCACCAAGTTTTGTACTTAAAAGTTTAAAGTTTATTAGAAATTTATGTAATTTTTCGAGTACCTGCCATTCATTAGCTGTGATTTGAAAATCATTCAATTCGGTGACAGAACTGCACAATATGTCAATGCCCGCTCTCACTTTTAAACCAAATCCAATCATATCATGTGTGGAATTCCATCTCGTTGGACAGTCAAGAATGGCATTTAGATTTGATGGCACGCCAGCTGCTTCACAAGCAGACTGAAACTTCTTCTTCACTATCTCACTTCTTTTTATTTTACTGGAAATACTGCGTAACTTTGTTACAGATGTACGCGAGTCAGCAATATTTGGTGCAGATTCTTCATCTTCCTCATCCTCAGTTTCGTCTGCATAGTCTTCGTACTGCTGATCTTGCGCGTTAGTGTCAGACTCACAGTGTAATGCTAAGGTCTTTAATAAATCTTGTACACCAAGGTTTAAAATGTGAGCAAAGCACCGGAAATGTTGATTGTCTGAATCAAAGTGTGGCGGCAGCTGTTTGCCCAGTTCAAACATAAATTTGGTATTTGCACTTGCGTTGTCGACCGTGATAGCTTGTATTTTATCAATTATGCCATATTCCAATAAACATTCATGGAAAATCGTTGCAATATCTTCCCCAGTATGTCGACCGCGTGATGGTATAAAATCAAGAACTACAGATCGATACTTCCATTCGTTGTCTATATAATGAATAGTAACCCCGTAGTAACTCCTACCAGCAATTGACGTCCACCCATCAATGGTAAACGACATTTTAGATGATAATTGTTGAAGTCGTTCCTTGAGATTCAATTGGAGCTCTTCAAATCGCTCTTTGACTTTCCTTCTAAGTGTAGACCTTTTAGGAAACACCATATTAGGGCAAATACGTCGAAAATATACTTGTGTAGCTTCGTCATCGAAAAATGAGAAGGGAAGATATTTTTTCACCACCCAATCAACTGTAGCTGTCGTGATGTTGTCACTGCTGTTTTCCGACTGAAACAAAACAATAAATCTTGTGTTATTATTTAAAACATACTAGGTTTGAGCGTATAAGAGGAGGAGGTTTGTTGTTGTTAAATCGAGAAAATCGTTAAATTGATATTTGTTATATTAAGGTTGCACTGTACTGTAATTTACCAAAATAAAGTACTTAGTTGTTACTGGCCGATTAAATGAAAATATGGGTGTTTATAAAAAATATTTAAGACGATAATTACATACTTAATATGTCGCACCCCTAGATGAAAACACCACTAACTCAAAAATACTTACGTAAGTTAATGGCGTTTTTGAAAGTATCGCATGAATAGCTACGCGGAGTTAAAATTCTTTTAACTGTTAAAAAAATATTCTTACCTGTCCACTTCTTCCAGCGGTTACTAAAAAGCTTGTGATATCTCCACTTAATTTTGGTTTAACAGGAAGAAATATTTCTGATTCCTTTTTGTGGAAAGATATTAGATGTTTCCTTAAGCCTGAAGTGTTTCTGTTTTTCATTTTTATTTCAATCTTTTTATGTTGGCACAATTTACACAAGGCAGTTTGGGATGCATGAATTATTTCGAAAAACTCCTCAAATTTGCTTTTGGGTCTTTTAGATCTGTGACTCAAACTCTCGTTACTCGGACTAGAATAATTTGAATCTTCGTCACTCATATTAAATTGTACACGTGATACGTTTTTAGAAAACAATGAGAATTAGTAAAAACAATTATTAAGTTAGACTCGAAGCACAGCTCAATTGGAAATGACTGGAATTAAAATAATTCGTATTATGAAGTATAAATAAATGAAGTACGTTTCCTTGCTTTCTACCGCGCCGCCTCGCCACGTGCCGGCTCTATGAAAAGGATGCCGCCGCAAATCAAACGATGCCGCGTGCGGCGTACAAACACACACTAAATATTACCTACTTGTACAGACGCGACGCGTGAATAAAATATATGTAAAGAATTAGTGCCAATCACTATTCTTTACATATAAGTGAATGTTTTGGCGTACATCTATACTAATATTATAAAGCTGAAGAGTTCGTTTGTATGTTTGATGACAGAAGTTTTAAAATAAATAAATAAATCCTGAACGTCATTATACCTCCAAAGTTACTATTCCTCGTTGACGAAGTCGCGGGCACAGCTAGTAAATACTTACTCTCATCATCTCTCTCAGAGATATTCGGGCTGGTAAGTAATACAAAACTCTTATCGCAGGCTTTTTATTTTATTAGTAGGTAAGTACCTACGCTTTTTATATTATTTTATTAGTTTTGTAGAATTTTTTTACACGTTTCAAGTATATTTAAAAGTGGCTACAATATTTATCAAACGGGTGATATTTGAACACTTTTTTGCTATTTTTTCTTGTAAAAACTTAAGAAATATAATGACTAAATGTACAATAATAGTACCTAAGTAATTAGTTTAAAACCATATAAGTAATCAATATTATAATATATACTTACTAGAATGAATTATTATGATATCTACTACCTATCCTTACCATTTTATCCTAATCATAATACTACTTGCGTGATCAGTATAATGTATTCATTTTCATTCTAAGCACTCTGAAACTTATTTATTCTTTGGAACACCTGTAGGTACTCTTAAAATTCGAAATTATTTTGCATGAGTATACCTACGCCCTATGGCGGCAATCAAATAGTGTCAAATGTTATGATTTCGGCGTGGCGGCAACGATTGTTTTAGATTTCAAAAGAAGCCGCCGGCGCGTGTATCATAAGTTCATAACCATGTACTTCCGAAAAGCGGCAAATTTCTTTGAGAAGTAAGTACAAAACCTTTGATGCCGCATTATCAAAGTGCCGATGGTTAAAACATAACTATGCATGCACTCAGTTTGATTTTAATAGATATTTTTTTATTCGCTATGTTTATGGTATTAGTCGTAATGCGCATAGGTCCAGTTTTTCATATTCTTTGATACAGTTTTTTGCGTCTCATAGAATTCCTAAGCGTACCTACCTATACACCGAACTGTTACACCTAACTACTCCGTGAAATAGCGCTAAGTCCTAGCTGCAAGACGCAAGAGTCTTGCAGGCTATGTCTTGTTCTTGCTCAAGTCTTGCACGGTCAGTCTTGGTCTTGGTCTTGCTAAAAATACGCGGTCTTGTTCTTGGTCTTGGTCTTGCAAAAACGCAAGAACAAGACCAAGACTGCAAGACCAAGACTGAATTTGGGCAACACTAATTATATTATTTACTTGTATAAAATAAAAATAATAAAATAGTATGTAAGGCAACTAACTTGAGTTACCCGTAAAGGTATGTTATAATCTGAACCTCCGGCTAAGTTGAAGCCCCATATAGTATCTTCGAAGCTGACCCTCTCATGAACTCCTTCATTGCTTGACTGCCATGTTGGCTTTGCTGCTGCTTTTTGGAGTTCTTCTTCTAAATTTCTATATAGTAATTTTTTCTGTAAAAAGTACTAAAATGGAGAAGACAAGAATGCAGCTTATGTATTCCAATGAAGCCCCGAATCACCACAGAAATGAAACCCCTCATCAGCGCTGAAGAAAACATATTTCGCCGATTTCAAGTTATTAACCTACTGGGTGTAAAAAGACAACTTTGTTATTTTAATACTTCGTATTCTTTGAAACATCACGATTATTTTTTTCAATGGAAGCACCCCTGGGAAACCACGGGTTTCCAGGATATTGAGGTGCAAAGTTACATTAGTATTATCATTTTTTTTACATAAATTCATCTGAAATCGGTTAAAAAACATTTTTTTTCAAAGATACCATGTAAAAATGTTATAATGTTAGTTTTGTAGGTACATTTGTACTCTTAGCATCAAACGAATACATTGCTTGCAATAAAATGACAGTATTTTTTCATATTTTTTTGTCGTTTCCCAGGGTTGGTTCCATAGAAGAAAATGATCGTAACCTTACAAAGAATACGAGGTATTAAAAAAACATCGTTGTCTTTTTACACCCTGTATAGTATTGTTTATTTTGAGCATTGTTAAATGCCTTTATCCATAGGTGCGTGCATCCAATTCCAGTCCCTGACTAGAATCTAATACCTCGGAATTTCTTTAGCAATATGACTTAGGAATAAATATATTTTTTTATCTGAATATAACTCTTAGTTACAATGTCATAATGTAAACCACAGTCTGCTCATAGTTAATCTATACAGACTAGAAAAATATAATGATGTTAGTGTACTGAAAATGTTCAATTCGACTACGACTATAGTATTTGATGTAGTTAAAGTACTCGTAACTTTTATTTTCAGATGATTTTTTATAAAATTAATAAGAAAACTGTTATTAAATGTTAAGTATTATAGTAATATTGACTGCTTAGAAACTAACTTAGAGACAGTAGTCACTTGGATTATAGTACAAAAATAAATACCATCCTATGGTTTAAAATAACTAAAAGTGGTAATAAACTTGAGTCTGCTATGACTAAATAATGAATGCAACTTACCCCGTAAAGATTTTGTTACCAAACATTTTACAACACAACTTTATATTAACATAGTTGCAGTTAATTATAAAGTTGAGGCAAACAAACTTACGTTTTTCGGTTTTTCATCCATGTTAATATTAAAGTTGTTATTTAAGTTGTACGTGGTAATGTTTAGGAAGTAGGTAAGAAATTGATGCACTTATTGCACGACTAACGGGTATTATGAGTGTGGTTTTGGCTATTGTTGTGGTACACCGATCTGTGTAAGGGTAATCGGTAATTGGAGGGTATTTTTAGATCATGAATGGTAATGTTACAGTTAAATAATTTTTATGGAGACAGTGCATTACCGAAATTTGAATTTTGTATAATTACCTATACTGCTGTAGAGGTTTTAGATGAAATTATATGGTGTTAAATGACTATTTGTATGGTAAAGTCCGAGTTAGGTTTATGCTCGGATCAGATAACGTATTTTCATTCATAAGATCGAATGATATCTACAACTTGGAATTCCACTATTTTTCACAAAACTGTTGTACCTATTGAGTTTACATTATATTTATGTCTCTTGATTTAAATAGAAAAATCCTTTATTCTGATAAAGAATAGCTTGACAATTAAATAGCTGCACATTTTTAAACTTTTACAACAGCATAGAAAAGAGAATACAGCGTCACACGGTTGATGACATACAAAGGACAGTCGCTGATCGATTGACAGGTGATAAATATATGGGCGGGAAACTATGCAGGGATCACGCGGCTGCCAAGTAAATAGCGTAGTTCAGTCCATGTTACTTATTTCAAGGTGTTTGATTTTATTAATATATATATTTTTTACAGTATAATCTCTATGGGAATTCATTTAAAATACTATCTTTGTATACAAAAAAGTTAAAGGGTGCTTTTACACAGGAGTGAGCTGGTCTGACCTGGAGATGTTTTATAACTACCTACTTACCTAATTTAATTATATTGTCCCGTGTTACGAATAGATAGTAAAAATCATAGTATTATAAGATGAAATATGTGACAAAATGTAAAATATCCGAGTACCCTAACTCGAATATCATTCGACCAATATAAAATTATAGACAAGATAAAATTTGATAATGTACAAAGCCAATAAAGTTTTGTCTCAATCATTATGAAAACTATGCAATTATTGCGACTCTCTTTTTATAACTCTTTGCTTTCTTCTTTATTTCGTCGAACGATAAAGAACGTCGTTTCTCAGCGTCTTCATTCCGCATGCTAACGTTTATTTCCTTTCATTGTTTTGCTGTTATTTCACGGTACACGGAATTCATGTTTGTATTGTGTTATAAAAGGGACGCTACTTTCCCTTTGAGGGCTTATACGGCGGGAAATTCGAGTGTGTTATGTTATGAAACAAGGTAAACGTACTTTGATGTACGTGTTTTGTTGTTTCATTGAACTTTGGATAGTGAGCATTTACCTTATGTTACTAGGTTCGTGTTTATTTTGTGGTAGGACTGTCGAAATTAAAATCATTCACATACATACATAACAGGGTATTTTTTCGTGGCCACCCTTAACGAAGGGTGCGTACGCTGGGAAATGATGTAAATTTTTTGTTTTTTTTTTCAAATTATTTGTTCGGTCGAAATTTATAGTGTCCAGTGTTTATGCTAGTTTTTTCATAGACAGATATTAATTTTTTCTCGTGAAAAAATCTTGCTATGCGCGTCTATGTGCATTTATGCAGAAAAACGCAGTCTATTTACTCAACTTTGGACCCCAATATTTTGGAAACCGGACACTTCCCAGGTATGCTTCTATGGAGAAAAATGATCGTGATGATGGGGAGATTTCGTAGTTTTCGGGAACGTTGACGACCAAAAATCACCCTGTATAGGTGACTGTGTTTCCGAAATGGGGTGGCCAGTGCTGCAGGTTAATGACGAAAATCCCACAGTCACGATTAGCATAGCAGGGACAGAAATGTGAATGATCAGTTAGCCATCTCCTTAGATGTAGCAGGTATATTATGCAACAGAGCATGGTCCACACAGCCCCCTGATTACGTAAAAGCAATAGTAAAGCCGAATTCGCGCGATCGCGATACTTGAGAGTGTGTGTGTGCGCGGGGCGAGGTGCGGGGCGCGGGAGGACGCCGAGCGCTCGTTGCGCGCACGCACACACTCTCAATTTTGCTATTACTTTTACGTAATCAGTGGGCCGGTGTTGACTGACTGATAGATAACGCACATAGACTTCTGATGATTGGAAAAAGCTGAAATATTACATCTCTGATAGGTGTAAGGAAGCACAACAAAATGATTTCCCGAAATTCACATGAATTCCTCCACTGGAAATACTAAAGATTACGCGGACGAATTCATTCGCGTTAGCGTCCGCCAGTTAGTAATACGACTTCAAAACTTGGCCCCTTACAGCCCAGTCCATTCGTAATCCCTATCCTTTATCAACTTCTAAATGTCCATACAGATAACGTAATTTGAAATTTTTACCATTCCCTCCTATAATTGGCAAAGTTTGAGAAGAAAACTCGGGGTCGCCGCGAAGAACTATAAAATGGCGCTTAACGTCCTGAACGACCGTTCAATACCATTACACTGAAATACGATGTAATTGACCATCTTTGTACATCTCTATCTTGTAGTACTTAATTTGTCTCCTTATTTTTTTCTTTGCAAATTTGTTTCCTTAGTAGGTGCTGGTTTCAAAATCGGATGAAATTAAATTGAATTTAGGATCTTTCACTCTTATATATTGTTATTATTTTTATAGAATTCCTACAAAAATTATAGAATCACATAAAAAAAATAAAGCTCACTCTCTAATATAGATTTTATTCCAGCGAAATCGTGAAAACTATGGACATCTGGTCTAATATACATATATATATTTACCTCACTATATGCCTGGCCGTGTCAAGTGATATTCACAGCCTTTTATAAAACCTCTACATACCTAAATAATTAGTATATTAGATAGTTGTAAGACAAAAACTCTATGGACAAAAGCTTACCTATTCGCGGTAGTCGCATTGTCAAATTTTCAATACCAAGTACGTACCATGAAAAAACGGGAGAATCTTGTTATAAGGACAGAGAACATTTTTTTCTTTATGGAGAATAATCATTTTATTTCTACTGACTAGGTAGGTATACTTTATGCACATTTTATTGTAGAATATTTGCAGCCCGTATACGAATAGCCATAACTTTTTCGGGATAGCACTTGGCTCGAGCTGCAGCCATAACTCAGCCATTTTGTCAACAATTTATTCTCTTAATTGTTAGTGTTTTTATAACGTCGCCAACAGACAGATTATTCCAAAATTTTATTTGATTTTGTAATCAGAATAATTTTATGCCTTTTATTTTACCAACATGCATAGGTATCTACCATTCTATTACATAATTATATATTGGTAAAGTAAAAGTAATAGAATAGGATATGTGAATGAAAACGGAAAACACTAGTCACTAGAATTCTAATGTTTATGTGGAAGAAGTCATGGGCGGGCGCTAGTAACATATAAAGAAACATTACCGCAGTTTTTTCTGAACTCAATGTAGTTGAAAGTTCTATTAAAGCATAATTCACTTGGATACACGTGACAAGTGCCAGCTTCACAAGGAACCTAGATTTTACTAAACTCTTCAATACCGCAAGCCTATTTAATGGAGGGACCATCCTGTCATAGCACAATCATTGCAGTACAGCAACTTCCGCTGTGTTTTGCATCCATTGTTTGTTATTATAAGTTAACGATCGGTGGTGTAACACTAGTAGTTAACATCTATTTTGTTATAACAAATATAATGCATTATTCAAAATTCCTAGCCCTTTTGTAATACGGTATATTGAGCAATATGCCTGCGACATATCACTAAAATTAGATCTGTTACGCTATACATTATTATTTAAATTATAAATCTAATAATAAGATAAGTTATGGTTATAATATGTAGTTTATAATATAAGAGTCTATCATTAAGTTTTACAAAATCGATTATGTATTTAGAATCTTTTCAATGACAAAAGTTTAATTGCTCTACGAGGGTTTTAAGCGGAAGTTACCTATTTATAAAATATCTCCTTAATTGGCTCAATATAGAAATTGTCAGTATTGTGTTAATTATTTTATTTATGTACTGATTTTCGTACACTATGCGAGCAATAAGGCATGTTTTACCCGATTACGTCTCCAGGCGTAAATCCGTTCGTTCTACCCCGCAATGGATATTTTGTCACTTGTCCGCAACGTTTCCGAGTATCCGTTAATCTTCAGATACGGTTACGAATATTCGATAGGGGCTTAAGATTTATGGCTATATTTTGGTTCGTCTAGGTATTTGAATGTCTTTTACATCCACTAACATATTGATAAATTGCCGCGATTTTTTTTCTTGTCTATCTACTTAATATACCTATATAGTTAAAAGAAAGTTGACTAATTTAATAAGACCTTACACTTACTTGTATGGATGGATGGATGGATGTTTGTTACTCTTTCACGTAAAAATGCCTGGAGCGTTTTAAAAAAAAATTGGCATGGAGTTAGCTGATTCCCTGGATTAACATATAGGCTACTTTTTATCCCGGGAAAATATTTTTATCCCAGATAATTTCGACATTTTGTTTTTTCTGCAGTCCACGCGGACGATGTCGTGGGCTTCCACTAGTGCCATAATATTCTGACGTACTTACCTACAATTGGATCTGATACCACGGAGTCTCTATTTCCTTAAAGTCAAATAATAGAAGATGCCACTTTAGGGAAATCAAATAACTAGTAATACTCGTATATTATATTATGTACCTAATATAATATATATGTCGTAATATAAAAGCTCAATTCACTGCCTTATTGCACGCACATGGATGAGCATAAGAAATATCACAACTAATGGATATTTTTTGTTTGCTACCTATCCATATAAAAAACTGGCGTTCATTGTATTGATATATTTATTTATTAATTTCACAATAATATTATAGTTACGAGTATGTTCAGAAAGACTGCTTGCTTTAATTCTAATTAAAGTATTCAAATTCTGTAACTAAGTTTTTGTTTCAATATTGTTGTTATTATTCGTGAACATTGTATTGTTTTAAATTAAATTAGGTATATCAAAAATAAGGATATCTCATCAACAAGTAATATAGTAATAATAAAATCAATATAAAATGTAGGTTCATAATTTCTTAATTGGAAGTAAAAACGTAACAATAAAATTTAAAAAAAATGAAAAACACAACAAAATCAGTTTATGTCATTCCCATCATGAGAATGAGTGTGGTACGTAGAGATAATAATATGAAACCGATCGGAAATGAAAAATGTAATTGGTAAACGACATTCATCGCATACAAAGAGCATTTTCTGGTCATATTTATTTAAACAATGAAATATATTCCTGAAAATATGCCATTTTTTGACAGCAAAATAATGGAAACGATTGGAAAGATAATATTACGGTATTCGTGAAATCTTAAAAGGAAGATTTTGAGGTCTAATAAATGACAATTCTGCTTTGTAACTCTATAATTAAACCAAAGAGAACTAAAGCCGGAGTAAAAAATGACGAATGACACATTATAGTGCACAAGTCTGTCCGATACGACCTTTTATATACATTTAATTATTCAAAATTATTTGATTAATTATAAGTATTCAGTAAGTACACGGTAAACAATGCTTCAAACTGATGCATGTTAAGGGTAGGTCCAGGAAATGTCAGTAAATTTTTCTGTTCCTAATATCGGCTGAATCACAAATACTCGATATAACCCGCCTACCTGTGGTATCAATGATACTGTATTCACAATCAGAACTCAGCTATGTTACAGGCATGTGCAAAATTCGTTTATCAGTGCCAGAGCCGGCCCGTCAATCACGGCATTCCTTTTAGTACATCACACGCATTGGACGGTTTTTTGGACTATTTTGTGTTGTCAACACGTTCCGTCAGGCAGAGTGCCAGTTCTTGGTACTAGTATTAGTTATAGTAAGAGACTTGTTCAGGTTGCATATAAATATGAAAAATGTAGTAATGTGTATGTAGTTTGTAAATAGTAATTAAATTCTCATCATGCGCACTATAAAGTTGATCAGAGCAGGCACCAAACTGGACTTTTCATTCAATGAATTGAATGAAATTGATTTAATTTGACCGTGATTTATTTTTTGTAAAAGGTAGTTACAGCACAAATGCCAGTATGCGATAACCCTAAATTAATGTAGTTATGAGGTCATAAACATAATAATAAAATATGAAAACCTCTGAGTCTGAACTTTTCCCTTTGGTGCAAAATTTCATAGTAGGGTCACTATGTCGTACCGTAAACATAAATCCATAAGTCTGTCTACTACCATTCGTATCTACTGTTTTTCATCCAATTTTAAAATAAAATCATAGCAGTAGACAACCCCGAAGGACTCTGAAGGCAATTGTTCGTTGCATAAAAATCGATATTTTAGTTGATTGCATTGCTATTGCTGCAATAAGCTCAGTTTGTTATTCCGTTCTGGGAATGACATTGCTTCTGCATATGCGAATGGAATATTAGAATAAAACTGCACTGCATATTCTCAAATAGGTGCATACGATATATGATATATACGTAAGGCTGAGGCCTGATTCGGTATTATTGTGAATGCAACAGTATTTATCGTATGCAAGGAATCCTATATGATATGCATGGCTCTTCTTTAGTAGTAAATCAAGCAAATCGTTAATGTTAATCTATGAAGTAGGTACGGATTTATTTTACTGATAACATCACATTTCTTACTGTATCAATTTATTCGATTTGGTAAGTACCTACATGACGAGGGAAAAAAATATTTTAAAGATAAAAAATAAGGTTGTTACATCTGTACGTCTTTTTAAATTCACTTACATGATTTCAGGGATTTATAGGAACCAACATATTTTTTAAAGTTTGTATGTTATATTCCAAAATAATTAAAGCACTTAACTCAAATATCGTTAAGACGTCCATTCTTAGCTTTCAAAAGAAACAACCAAGAAATAATAGCTGTTTGTGGCCCTTTTCAATACATTAACGAAAAAATACGAGCTAGAACAAAGAGCAGTAAAAGGGAATCTAATGGTGGATTTAATCACATTTAATCCTATTATTGTATTATTAGATATATGGCCGCAAATAATGGCCTGTCTGACGATGTCCAGGACTTAAGGATCGAAAGAGACTTGTAATGGGCTTTGGATGTGTGGTTTATGATGGATAAAGTAGTTTGACTTGATAGAAATATAGTACTACAAGTGGCGCACTAAAAGCTGAGGCAAATGATGCCATTCCGTAATTAATTATTTAAAAAAAATATATATATCTAAATAATTCGTTATAATCTAGGAATAAATATCGCGAGGTAACACAACCAAAGAGTCTCATCTTTAGATGAGTACATCTCATTTATGATCGAAAGCTTTTAATTTATCTTATTTTGTCTGTTTGGCATGAAAACGTAACAAATAAATGAACATGTAGACAGAATAACTGGCATATTCTTTAATATTTGCATTCAAATCGTTTTATTTACGTACCATACGTTTTACTGATGATCAAAACGAGATAGAATAAACTCTCAAATCGCGATTTTCTATAAAAAGAAAACCCACATTTGTGAAATTTCTTTTAAATGAACTTGGCATTTCAATACAAAAGACCAATTTTTCACAAACGAAATACATTTAGGGTACCTGTCGTCGGACAATTTCCACGATTTGGGCAAATTCAAAGGAAGGTTGTGAAGGTTTTCAAGTCGCTTTTCTTATTTCTTTTCAGATGGAATTGGTGTTTAACTTTTATATTGATACTTTAAAAAAGTTTTTTCAATGGCGTGATTTTGTAAATAATTTTAGGTTGACAGATAAAATAATTCTTTATTATACATACTGAATGTAGACGCCGACTTTAATACCTATATTATCTTGTGATATATTTTTGTATCATACTGTAGGTAACATAACCATCATCATTATTTGACCCGTAGAAAGTTCACTGCTAAATATAGGCTTTTACAAAAGGGATTTACTTGCCTAACTTCTTCTTCTTCAGCCTATTGCAGTCCACTGCTGGACGTAGGCCTCCCCCACAGGGGGGTTTTGCCCATAGTCACCACGCTGGGCAGGCGGGTTGGTAACTGCAGTGTGATTTTCGGACTAAGTCGCTGCTGCCCACCTCCCGTTAATGAATAGTAACGCTCGGTACAATTCAGTGTATACCAAATAAATTAAAATTTATTAGTGTCTAATTTTAGAAATAAATTTTTCAAAATGTACAATCGAAACATTCCTATTTACTAATATAGGTACAATGTGGAAGTTCTACGAATCGTAGGCACTTGAGTGGCTGACCTGATATTACCTTTGAGATATTACGTTGCTTAAGCGGATAGGATCTTTCATCTTAAGGTGCTCCTGCACCGAGAGCCTTCGCATTCGATTTTGAGCATTACTTAATAATATTCGCCATTTCTGACGAGCTTTCGCCTCTTATTAAACGATCCATTTTCCTACGTATTTAATATACCTTCACTACGGTCATTCATGATTGGTGCATTAGTTACTAGCTGTTTAACAAAATCTGACTGTATCCTTTGCGAACTTGCCCTTGTTGACGAGCTTTGACCTCTAACGGAACATAAATTTTCCTACGTATTTAATTATAAATAGTACCACCTTCATCATGGTCATTCATTATCGGTGCGTTTGTTACTAGCTGTTTAACAAAATCTGTTTCGAAATTGCGAACTATATAGCGTATGGCAGACGAATACTCCAGGTGAGGGAGCACCCTTATTATGAAGCTTGCACAAGTTGCACGTATGTAAGTAGGTACTTTGTCGCTGAGATAATGCGAGTTAAAGCTCTAGTATACTACTGTCCAAATCCATAAACATCGAAGATGTAACTGGATGCGAGTATTTTAATATTTGTAGTTATTTGATAGATTTATGGTAAAATCGGAAAAGTAACGTTACGCACTGCGCCGGGTTCAGTCATAATTATTTCTGTTATAAAAAATGATTGAACACATTTATATATATAAAAATTAATTTAAAGAGGCTATGTGACGATGCGGGGCTTCACTAGAAGCTGATGTAAGCTACATCTCCTTCCGTGCATAGGGTAAGAGTCGATTAACGAACTCGAACATTCTCTCAGGTAAAGGTAACAACTGATCATTTACATCTATTTTGACATTGCGAGACTAGTGTTTACAGGCACCATTTTGATTAAGGTTTGCTAAGCATTGCTAAAGAATAAATATAAAACGCATATACCTCGAAACTTTTACGCAATTCGCGAGTCCCACGGATTTCTTGAAATGTACATACTTATAATATTTCTGGATAAGGTTCCTTTTGAAATCCTGCAAACCTACCTACCCTAACTCTAAAGATTTTAAAAGCTAGAATAAAACCAATAAGCCAATAACAACCTAAACGTTAGTATAAGGAACATTAGGACCGTCCAAGAAAGTTCCAACCTGCAGTTTTGTCATGTCACAGTGGACGTTAATGTCCAGCTAAGGCCGGCCCATTCCTTGTCCGGGAGTTTTAGCAAACAGAGCTAGCCGGGTAAAGCCGGGCATTCATTAGGCCGCAAATGTTGCCCGTCATTCTGAGCCTACACGAAGGTGGAAGCTCAAGCACATTTACCCGTTGAAAATATGTTGGTTGGTGAATTGAGGGATAAGTTAATGCGGTTTTATGATGAAATTAGTGGATATCTGTGACTCTACTTGTATCTGTTGGCGTGTAAACTATAGAATATATTAAGTTACCTTTTCCGAGATGAAAAACTTTCCCGGAATAGCAAGCAAGGAATCCTTCTGGAAATTCAGATTTAAATTGAATTAAAAAAAAATATTTTTAGAAAAAAAAGAAATTAGTACTAAAAAATAATCAAAGAAATACACCTAAAGTTCACCAAGTTCAGTTTTTACATAAGTTTTTCCAAAAAGAGAACCCTGTAATTTTATCATCTGCAGCCAATGGTTAGCCGAGTCCGACCCATTTCGTGTACCTGAGCTCACCGTTGGGAGTACTAGCGTGACAGAAACTATAAAGGGGTTTATGCACCGAGCATAGAAGTTTTAAGATATTAATTTTGTCATGGTGTTCATTCCAATCTAAGTTGAATAATGTTGGGAACTCGTGTATTATCTTCCAACTTCGGGAGTATGATATGTTAAGGTTGGAAGATTCACATCCTGTAGTTCGAGCTACCCCATTTGTGGGAACAGTTGTGTACCTATGTAATGCGCCCATTTGTAATACTAGTAATAATACCTACGTAAAATTACTATATTTTTCCTAGGTTGAAAATGATAATGGCCTTTTATAGCTAGCTATAGCTATAATCGGAGATGATTAGTACTTATAAGATTAATTGTTTTTTTTTTATTATAGGTAAACAATGTTGAACAGCCATAATATGTAAAGTGTAAAAGTTATTTGTTACAATGGTAGTACCTTAAAGGATCTATGCATAATAAATATTTTTTTTAGCCACACAAACAGTCACAAATATTAAACTACATGTTCCGTATGAAATAATCTCTTACGAGTATGTAGAAAAATATACTTGTAAAATGAAAATTTGTGACGCTGATCTATCCGGGCTATCCAACGTGGGATATAGATAAATAAATAAAAAGGTATATGTCTTATATGTGAATTTTCCTTTACAGAAGTTTTCTCCAGTGCAACCAGCACGTAGTTTTCTCGTAACGCCATTTGATGTCCCACCGTGAAGTGTCTCTGACTTTTCTGGAATTTCGAGAAAGATTTTGGCAAGCTACACGGTGATATCAGCGATTCTCCCTTGCAGCGATGCTGTTCATTATGTACACAATAAAACTGGAAAAGATAACAATTTTAGATGCAGTAATGATCCACGATTGAAAATATTGTACTATATAAGGTACATGTATTAGCTGCGTGGAGCCGACAGAGTAGAATTCGTACCACCCCATGTTCACCAAGAAGGGGGGCAGCAGCGCCTCCCGTGTTGACAACATAGTCCAAAATATAAACTGCGGTCACCAACCCGCCTGCCCAGTGTGGTGACTATGGGCAAATACCCCCCATGACAGTCTTGGGGCGTGCCGTGCCTACGTCCAGCAGATGACTGCAATAGGCTGATGATGATGATGAAGGTACATGTGGGAATGTGTTCCCTTAAATAGAGTAGCCAAAATTGCAAACTTACGAAGAAAAATTTATATTTAGCCATGTTTAGCACAGCGGGGCCAGATGTATGATGTATATAACCAGGGGGCAATTCTTGAAATTTTTTGAGCCAAAACGCGATGACTAACCAACCGTTAAAGAAACACGGTGCGAATCAATATAAACTTACCGCTTAAGTAATAAGGTATATTTTAGCACGCATCGGTCGCGAATATGACAGAATAAAAACAAATATCTGTCTCGTGTTGAAATGTGTCTAATTACGTCACCGTAAAGTAATTATTGCTTTGTTCTGAGCGTCTACAACGGTTCCGTTTCGGCTTCGTTCGAACTCGAGACTTTTCGAGAATTGGCCCCCAGTTACAAGTAGCTAGCTGAGAGAACGCCTCTGCGGCATCATATTATTATACCTATACATTGTAAGGTCAACCAAGGAAAGGTGACTTACGAAAGAGATGTGGCTGATAAAAAAATCAAACCCCTCATCTTCACAGGATCTTTCACAAAAATGTATTACACTATTACATTTTAAATTACCCATTACCCATTAAAAGTTTTTTATTAGAACATTTACTATAATTTTAAATAAAATTCAGAAAACGTTTTCTGAATAACAAAATCTCATTACGTTTGTCTCAATATTAAAGTTGCGGTGCTAATCGTTCGGTGTAATAATGTCAAGAAACTGCTACTGCTACTAGACATAGAATAATGTAGAATCTATCCAAGTTTAACATTCTATTTTAATATCTTTGGTTACAACTTATCTCATTTTGTAGATAAGGTTCTTGTGGCTAAACATACAAAAGATCTTTTACCACATTAAGATTTAATATATTGAAGTTCTTAAATAGAAAGCTCTGTAATACATAGAGTAAGTTAGGAATGAGAAATAAGTTATAGTTTGATTATTTGTTAAGTTTTAATATATTAACTTGAAGTGCTTTTATTACTACAAAAACGATTGAGGCTACATGAAAATTTAAATTCAATTACCTAAGATTAGCAACGCAAAGATACACAAAATAACTACAAAAAGTACTACCAGTTTACTTAAAGAAAACAGTAGGCATAGATGAATTTAATTTTGCGCGGAATTGTATGATAAAAACAATAGTAAAGGTACCCAAAGGCAAGGGCCAGATAAGGGCACACGTTAACAGTGACGAATTCGCTAAGAGGATTAGCCCATACAATATGAGCACAATTTCACAAGAGCAAAAGGTCGTGACAAATGCCATAGAAAATGTCTCTCAATTTATTTGGTGACCCTCCTTCACTAAGTACGTTTTCTAATAAAAATGCTAATGTGAGGAATTTTCAAAGATCTTACGCCGCCACGCGTAATAGGTGGGCCGAGTTTTTAAATTAAAAGTAATTTAGTTATGGCTAGCCTTGACTTTTAGGGTTCTAATAAACTGTAACTGTGGAGGTAAAAAAATCTTAGAGTAATTTTTTTTACAGTTTTCAACAAATGTTTCATCTAAATTCTTCTAATTATGTAAACATAAATATATATATATTAACTGCAGGATTGCAAAGGAGATCCAATAGCTACGCTTAGCATAGCGGGGTTAGATGTTAAAAATCAGGGATAAGTTGCCTTCACAAAGATACATCGCCTGAGTGAATTAGATCCTTGGTCGACTCTTACAACCTGCACAGAATGAAATGCAGTTGGTGTATTCTAGTGAAGCCCCGCATCAGCACAGGACAGGAGGATACATATAATTTTACCTTACACATCAGCTACAATGTTTCATTTTCATAGCATTTCGACGCAATTCACTGGAATTTACAGTTTGGTATCGAATTGTCATCCGCTCCGCCGTGCATCGTATCTATATGACGTGTTTCAAAAAGCGCGACCGGCAGCCAGTTATTAAATTTCAATTTTAAGCTTTATGCCGCCCAGCGATAAGAGGATTTTGATCCCGCGGCGTTTTTGCCACGTATTCATATGTGCCTGTGAAAAAACTTCCATGGTATAAAGGTGGTTCATTCGAGCCATCATTTTCCGGCCGACAATGGCCTAGCGAATTCGGTAAGATATTTTTTGGATTCTAAAGTTTATTACTAGATAACTGGAGGGTTTTATAACCACTGTAATATTTTTAAGTAGTCACATAATTGATACAGTTCAATATGGGGCAAAGAAAGTTTGTGGCTCCATGTCATAAGCACTCGCTAAGTTGCAAGTTTAACGGTTCTGTCAAGTGAGTGAGTGCTCTGAATTTATGAGATAGAGATTCTTAGTATTGAGTAAGCATATTTTGATGGAATTCAGTGCTGTCTGAAAATTTTATCTTGATGACTGAGAAGCTTGTATTTACAAAAATCGTCTTAGCGTAATTACATTAAATTAATTACGCTAGACATAATATGTAACTAATAATATAAATATATATACATAAATATTATCAGTTTGGTTAGTAGTGACAGGTGGTCAACCCATCGCCTACAAAACACCAAGACCCTCTTGTCCCTTTACTGACTTGTACAGTATGCCCGGGAAGAGAAGCAGCTGTATTATTATACGTTTTTTTAACTCCCAGAGTAGCATAGAACAAATATAAATTATAAATAAAATATTTCTATGGTGCTCTGGGATTGAAAAAAAAGTATAATACTACAGCTGCTTCTCTTCCCGGGCATACTGTACAAGTCAGTAGAGGGACAAGTGGGTCTTGGTGTTATGTAACCGTACAACCTTATTTTAACAAAATATCTCTTCCAGCAAACCCTGCAAATAAAGTGAAATCTATCTATATCTATCTTCTTCTATCTATCTATCTATATACATATATAATAATAAACATCTAACGGATCGCTGTCTGTACATGAAAGATATATGAGAGAAAATATTATAGGAGACCTTTATCAATTCAATAGTACCCAAAAGAATGAATTTTGGAATTTTTGTCTGTATATCGGTTTGTCTGTGCATTTGTGCACGCTAATCTCAGAAACGGCTGAACCGACTTCGATGCAGTTTTCAGGAATATATTCTGACAAGTATAACTTAACATATAGGCTAAAATGTTTTTATCCCGGATAATTTCGACATTTTGTTTTTTCTGTAGTCCACGCGGACGAAGTCGCTGGCGTCCACTAGTTTTTAGGGCTTTATTTCGCCGGGCGGCCATAGCAGCGCGATCACTCGCCACTACCAGCAAAATATAAGCACAGCTCTATCATAGAGGGTTACTTACCTACCTAGTGTCCGTTTGGTCGCGCGACCATTTTGGCGGTGCCTGTATCCGTGGAGTTTAGTTTGGTAGCTTATGGACACCACAGTCGCGCGACTGGTCGCGCTGCCATGGTCGCCGGTGAAATATAGCCCCTATGTCTTGCATCGGCCATTTGCAATATTCGCACTAAAAGTATCGTGCGCGACTACCTTTGAAGTATTTATAATGAATATTAATTATCTTTAAGTAAATTGCTTCGTTATTACGATGGAAGTCGAATTTCAGAACACAATTATGGTTTGGGACAATTAAAAGCATTTTACGTAGGCACCTATTTCATTAATTATCTTTTGGTATATTGCTAGAAGTCAAAAAATCTCATAATATCCGTTTTGGATAGCTACATAAAATTTCGTATTAATTTCCATTGGCCATTTTTTACAATTTATTTACCCATATTAAAATTTTATATATCAGCTTCAACTTATTTAATATATTTTTTTATAAATTTTATTTACGATTTATTAAGGGATATTTTTAACTGTACATCAAAAAAGTAATCGCCCATCAATTTATTGTCATTTTTATATGTTTTTTTACGTCAAATAAATTAATTAAGTACAAATAAACTAAATGTTTAACAAAACAACTACAGCCCAATATAACTGTTTTCCTCGAATGCAAGACAAATTAATACCTTTTGGTACAAAAGAATAAAGATAAAAAAAAGGTTACAATCTCATCATAAATACTGACTGCACAGCAAATTAACCTTAGCGCTAAACAAATAAGTCAAATAGTAACATTTTCCTTTTCATACATTGATATATGATAAAAATAATAGGTTAAGTTAGAGTATGACAAACAACGCACGAGCCGAGCGAGCGAAGCGAGCGTGCTGCGTCAGCGGCCGGCGAAGTGCCAGAATCAAATTGTTAAAACATTTTGAAGTTATCTACTATTAGTATTTGATTTTTTTTTTGTGTTGATCTCATGTAGCATAATGAGATCAATCCTAAAATATAAATTCAGATACAAATAGTAACTTCAATATGTTAAAATGTTACAAATAGTAACTTAACAAGTAATAAGATGATTATGTAAAATAAAATGCCGTTTTATTTAGGTTCATTGCTGTATGTTAAATAAAAATAGACACTGTTAACTGGTATAATGTGCATTAGCAAATATTAGCCGTGCATTAATAAAAAAAGTTTTATTTTAAGATAAATAGCGGTATGTATGCCACAAATATAAATTGCAGTTTGTTGAACAATATTCTCATTTGAGTATTTTGCTGTGCAATCAGTAATTTTGATATCCATTCCGATTTGTGACTAAAAAAAATCATTTTATTTGATGTGCGAATTAAATACTACCCATTTATTTATACATTAAAATATTTCATATATAAGCTTAAACAGAATTATTTTTAATACAAATTTAATACAAAATTAATTTAATGATTTGATTAAGTATTAATATATTTTTAAATAGGCTACCACATTTCAAACGAAAATTAAATTAAATAGGTTTTCTTTAATATTACCTATACAGGATGTTTTTTCGTTGCCACCCTTAACGAAGAGTACGTATTCTATACATCAAATAAAGTACGTTTATGCCAAAAAAAATGCTGTTTTTTTTTTATTACTTGATCGGGCGAAATTTATAGTGTCCAGTATTTATGCTAGTTTTTTCATAAACAGATATTAATGATTTCTCGAGAAAAAATCTTGCTACACGCGTCAATGTGCATTTATGCAGAAGAATGCAGTCTATTTACTCAACAATTTGGACCCTAATATTTTGAAAACCAGAAACTTCCCAGGTATGCTTCCATGGAGAAAAATGATCGTGACGATGAGGAGACTCCGTAGTATTCGGGAACGTTGACGACCAAAAAGCACCCTGTACATGAAACTCAGTAGACTAAAATCAATTTTCGACACATTCTTATTCCCATCATCCAAAACGCTACATCAGACAAAGTTAATTGCCTATTATAAAGCTAATTTTTGCTAATGAGCGTCTAATAGCAATTGATTACTTTTATTAATTAATATGTCATCTCCATACCTAATTTGCTTGTTTTAATTACTTGGTCCGTCAATTAACTTTTTCCCGTCGAATGCGGGATCAATAGTAATATCGTGTTGGGCGACGATGGCGGAATTAGATCGACGCCCTACAGGCCCCTGGGGAGGGTAGCCCATGAATAAAGGACAACAAGGAGATGCTATTGTCAATAGGCGCGTCTCCACAGAGCTCTCTGTGCACTTGTCTTGGTCTAGAAAAGCTACAGAGCGCCGAGCCATCATCAAAGGCGCCTCGGTCGATTGCCGTACCCACTCTGTAGAGTTTGTTTCATAGAATATCCTATGCCTGATTTTGGAACTAACACATTTTGTAGGGTGTGACAGAGAAAATGTGGTAATAGACATAGTAACTAGCGCCATCAACCAGCGGAACTATACGGTGTAACGCATTTATAATACGCTTATGTTTCGTGCTCGCTCGAGAATAACAGATGTGTCACGCTTTCCACGGCACATGCCTCACGAGGCTGCTCGCTCTGTGGGGACTAGTCTATTGAAAACCTGCAATCGTAAATGTACCTGGCGCAGCGGAGTAACACAAAATAATATATAATGTATACTAAACTAGAGTAATATTATTTCTCGATCGAATCGATATAGATTCGAGTCCTCCTTTAGCGCATTCGTAAAACAGCCTGAGGTCTTAGACTAAGTTGTATTGTTTTTTCGATAGAGGTTCGGATGTGTCATCGACACATTTGTTCCAATAAAATACCTTCATTTTCACTCAAGAAGAGTCGACAAATGAACTCAGGCATTATGTCAGCCCATGCCTGACGTGGCTGTGGGATTTCTTTTATGATTTTGCAGTTTAAGCTACCCCATTTTCTATAAACAAACGTTGATAATGTCACCTCTTCATTGTCTTTTATTCATGGCATAACCAGTGTTCCATCAAGCCTATTACACTCATTCCCGTTTTTATTGAGTGCGAACCACTTCGGTCGAACCAAATTTTCGAATGATGACACCGTATGAATATTGTGATGGAATCAACCGGAACAAATAATAATGCAATCAATATTTTATGGCAGATTTGTTTAAAGTCAACAGAGGTGGACGCGGGTCGATTTGTCCGTAATCATTTGACCGTTATTTCTTTGTAATTGGGAGTATTGGAGTTTGTTTTTTTTTAAACTTTTGTTCGGCACAGGATAAGGTCCGAGCAGACCTGATGCGTATGCGTAGCTAGACGTAAGCATAGACGTGCACGTACAACTGAGTTGTAATGTATGGAACTGTATAAGACAGGATACACCGCTTGTCGTCTGCGTTTAGGTACGTCTACGCATACGCATCCAGTCTGCCCGAGCCTATACAGTTCCAAAACGTGGGACGTGTACGTCTACGCATACGCAACCGATCTGCCCGAGCCTATATAGTTCCAACTCGTCGTTAATGCACGTCTACGCTTACGTCTACGCTTACATCTACACTTACATCTACGCTTACGTCTACGTGTTCTGTGTGCTCGAAGCTTAAGGATAATGAAATACGGAAAAACCCACGCCCTAGGATACTGTTTCCGGTTTCATGTTTCTAAAATTATGTTTACAGATTAATAAAGGAAATGCGGTAACAAAAATAATAAAGGTTCTCTTCTTGAGTTTTTACCTAAAAATAACAAAGATCTTATTTTATGGTACATTACCTACTTGCCTATTAATAGGTAATTATTGAAGAATTATTCTTAGTGGAGGAGACAAACGAATGATATTTGATCAATGAAGGTTGTACAGGTAATGAGGGTCTTATCAAAGCCTACTAATGAACCAAAGAAATCTGTTAACTGTGCTGCAAGCTTACATGAATTTGAAACTCTTTTATTGTAAACAGCCAAAATTCTGGCTGCTACTTAGGACCAAAGAATAAGCATAGCCATCCAGCGCGACAACGCAGTCAGCATTTTGGGCACGCTACCTGATAACGGAGACCGGTTGGCCATCCTGTAAAACCGGAACTGGTCAACCGATCTCCCATATAGAGTCCTAAGTAGTTTTAAAGTTAGTTATAGAAATTTCTACCCTTCCTGTACCTACTTGTAAATAAGTGTATAAATAAAATTCTGTACCACAGATAGTAAGGTGATTTTGTGGTGTTAGTAAAATATTGTAAACAGTGATTATAAATGTAAAGGTTTGTGAGCACATGAAGATGTTTGAAGGGGTCCCCAAACTTTTTTTCTCATAGACCACTTTCAAAAGTTAACTGGTTCTGGTAGGCCCCTACAGGACTACGTCATTTGCAAATTTTAAACCGATTTTTTTTTACGCCAAACTAGACCCCCGTCGAGTTTAACCCTTCGAGGTAAACCTGGACCACTTTCGGAACCCCTTGTTTAGTTACTTATACTCGTATATAATTTACGGACACGCGGACGAGGTTGCGGGCGTTAGCTAGTCTTATATTAGATGAAACTGCGCGCTCTCAATTATATTTTAGCTTTTGTAAAACTAGTCCAGTAACACACTTTGTACAATGAAGAAATTATTTTTTTTTAATAAATTTATTTTCTTTACCTTTGTACGTAAAAGCGAGGTAAACTAAAAGAAGCAAAATTCCTATTTTACCCTTTCACTGTTCATTATGCAGAAACCTTTCTAAGCAACTGATAGTTTTATTTCTTTCTCAACGCTCCAGGGAGGTTTTAATAGGTCCGTTCAATGAAGAAAGAACTAAAAGAAGCTGCGATGACCAATTTATCCTAATTCTATTATCTTGTTGTTGTAGTCCATGTATGTGTAATTTTCAAATAAATATATTCTATTTTAATATTAACTGCGCGATATGAACCAATCACTACTCAATATTCACCTTTATTGTAGAGGTTTTCCGACTGGATTTCTCCCACCGCCGAACCTTACACCCCCCACTGACCCTCGAATAATAACTCATGATCGCGATCACAGGCAACTAACAGTCACCACGAGAAATCAGATCCAAACGCCTAGCATGAAATATGGACTTACCTGCCATTTCGAAATTATTTAGTATCTATAATTATAATAATGCCATTTTTATATTAGGTACCTATACATATATTTTTAAATGTTTAAAATACCTCTAATATATTTTTAAAAAATATAAAGAATTACAGAAAATATTAATGTCTTGTTTTTATTAAAAAAAAAGAACTAATTTGGAATTTAAGTTACCTATTACGTATTGTAAGACGTCATTTTATTAGACATCTCCCCTATGTCATTCGTCTTTCGTCTGTGCTTAGCATAGTAGGTACCTATCCAAATATGTACAAGAATTTTCACTTTAGTTAGATTATGTTTCTACAGTTTAATCGTATTTATTGTAATGTCCTTTTTATGTTAGACTAATGATCACCCTTCTTGCTTTGCTCAGGTGAAATAAATATAATTGCAGATACTCTGTTTTTTGTATTTTCCGCGGTAACTCACAATTTTGTGTGCTAATCAAATCCTACTTGCAAGAAATATTTTTGCTTCTTAACTTCTCTAAAATGTATATATCTAATGTAAAATTTGCTTTGTATCTCAGAGTATTTTAGCAGTCTAAAGCTATTATAAAACCATATAAATTCATTTCTCATTTACATTGTGTCAAGCAAGATTTTACCTTGCACATGTTGCACATCCACGATTATTAAAACACATTTACGAATACATATTATCAATATTATTTTTATTGGGTGCCTACGAGCGAAACTCTACTCGTATTCACGGGTCAAAATAATAAGCTATCCACGAGACAGCGACTACTAATCCGTACCTACCCATAAACAAGCCCTTACCGTAGCAACAAATAAATAACAAGGAAAAACTAAATACAAATTTCGAACCCAATCAGTTCATAGTATCTGATCAGACGACGTGCTAGAAATTCAAACAACTCATTAGTCCTAAAACAACACGAACTTGTTTTAAACAAGAACAGGAATGGGGAATGGAGTCACTTAACATTCCCGAAGTCCCTGGAACTGATAAAGCGAGGGTGACACAATATACATATTCAGTGACGTCATGTTGAAATAGGTAAACTGCCGGTGAATTAATTTTAAAAGTTCCAATACGTGTTGGGAATTTTGAACGATCAAAGTTTAGGGGGGATGCGAGTTGTAAAGCTGAGTTAGTGTTACCGTTTGAACTAATATGGCTCAATCGGATAACGGTTCTTATATGCCGAATGACACCAGAAGACGTGTGAATCTGTAAGCGATGTTACTATCTAATATGCTGCGTTATCGACATGGCATTAAGGTAACAGCTATTTTTGGGTGGTTCTAAACACAGGTTCTTGCTTGTATATTCGATTTCCATTTTCTAGAAACATGATATGCATGGGTCGTGGCTTCTTTTTGTAACGTATAGTTCCACTAAAAACTGATTTCCCGAAAATCCCACGGGAACATAATTAACAGGAATTGTAAAGTTTATGCGGATTAAGTCGCGAGCGTCAGCTAGTTATGTCATAAACTCAACCTCTAGCCATTAGTAAGTAATACATTTATGTAAGTTCGTCTCTCCATCTTCTCGCTAAAGGGTGAAAAATAAGTAAGATCATAGCCACCTCTATGTTCACATTCAAAATAATAATATTTTTACATTAAATTACTCACTTACCAACTACAATGAGAGTATGTCGGAGCCTCGCTTACAATTTCACCGATCAAATCAAACAAACCGTATTTGTACGGGAGTGTTTGAACTTTGACCGTGTATTTTGATTGTGTCCCGGTCTTACAGCATCGACATTTGTGTTTATATTGCTGCTATTGCTGTGAACTATTGTTTTGAATTTTTATCTGCCATATTGGCCTTACCTTTCCAAATAATTTTTGTATGCACCCTATTTTGAAGCAAAAGCATAGTTTCATTTTCTTTCATCGCCTTTATTGATTTATTCTTATTTTTCATGTAATTTGGCACTAAATAAGTTCATATATGATTTCGAGTTCGTCTACCAGATATCATGGGTTTACATTTAAAGATATTGAATATATTTTATTCTTCAGGGATACTGTTTAACAAATATCTTTTCATATTGTATGTATAAGCGTTAGGATAATATAAATCAGTCATTTCAATTTGTAATAGACAAGATATCACCAGGTACATCAGACCCCAAGTAATACGAAAATGATCACAGAAAAGATGGAAAGCCGCAAAGTCTAGTGGGTGGGTCGGACCCTGGACAAGGAAAGGGTCGGTCTGACCCAACGTATATCATGGTAATTATTTATACTGTGTTATATACTGTTGGTTTTTCACATTTCCCCGAAGGTTAGCAGGAGAAATTTAACTTTAAATCTCCTGTAGACATAAAATCACGAAATAATCCTTTTGAGATGGGCGGAGTTGGCAATTCAGAAAATTGGATTACGGGTAACGACGAAGCGACGTTTTAAATATAAGTATGTACTTGCATTGAGTATTTATTTATTTTTTTATTGAGTACCTACCTAATGATTATGGTGAAAAGTTTTAGACCAATTTACCCAGTCGTCAGAAGACAAATGAATACTCGTATAAATTAATTATGCTTTATAATTAAGTGCTAGTAGCTGAAGATAAGTATTAAGAGGAAACTTTTTAATACTTGCATACTACCTGTACTAACATATGGCTGCCAAACTTGGGCACTCTCAAAAACACACATCAAGAAGATAGAAACATTCCAAAATTCTATGGAAAGAAGCATGATTGGAAAAAGACTATCTGACAGATTAAAAACAAAAGACAAAAGATACCATAAAAACTAAAAATATTAAAATGGAAGTGGTCAGGTCATACAATCAGGGGCAATGAAAAATGGCCAAAATTGGTAATGAATTAAAAATAATTAGAAAGAATTCACTAGTCATATGAAAAGGAAACGGGAGAGACCACTCAGAAGGTGGGACGACGACGTAATAGCTATAGCAGGTGCCACATGGAAAAGAGAAGCTATGGATAGAAAGAAATGGAGTCAATTGGAGGAGGCCTTTGTCACCTAATGGCATACAGACGAGTTTTGATGCAAAAAAAAAAACTATAAATTATACTATGATAAAATTAATTACAAATGATATAACTCTGAATAAATATTATTATTATTTGTATCTCTGTTGAAATTCTCGGGACTACAGAGTCCCGGTCATTTGAGAGGCGTGCATCGGGCCGTGGCCAAGATGTAGAGACCCTTTTTAGAGAACTTTAATATGGTGTGGGATACACATGGCGGATACCAACGCTAACCGCACAATATGATACACCCGGCGATGGTCCCCGCCATGTGCAAGACTATTGGAGTGCAGATCTATGTCATGCGATGGAAACAAATGTCATGGGCTATGGGGCTGAATATTGAGTAGGGTTGGGTAACTGGGCTATTGAAGGAGACTAACGGACGCCTGCCATTACAACCAAGTCTCATAATTGTTTCGTGGCAGGCGGTGACTCGCCGACTCATTTCATGCCCCCCCCCCTGAAACGGGTGCCCCTGGACTATAAACCGAAGCCAACTTGCCACTTACTGACGGGCACGTCCACCCTCGTGCTGTCATAGCTCTCGCGACTCCACTCTGCCCGGCCGGCGAAGGCAAGGCAGAGGCGGGGGAACTGTTCCTTGTCAGACTTCACTCCGGCGCCGGAGATGAGGATCAGGGTCTTCCCCCGGGAGTACTTCAGGTCCGTGGGAACGCTACCTCCCAATAGCTCGCCACAAGCTGCCCTGCGGGCTTATTATTATTATTATTAGCTGAGAGAAACCCCCTGAATTCCATAGTCGACTCTTTCGACATACACGGAAGGATATTCAGCTGATGTATTTTAGTGAAGCCTCGAATCAACGTAGGATATATTTTTTTAATGTTTCTGAAATTTATAAGTCAACGATTTTGAGTAGCAACAGGATTATTAACCGACTTCAAAAAACACAAACGACAAAAACTTTAACTAGAAGCGATAAATAACGTATGTAACTGAATAAAATATATTGTGAAGGTTGAATATTTTACTAGAGGCAAGCTAGCGGCCGCCCTCGACTTTGTCCGCGTGACAGAGCATTACACCCGTGCGAAGCCGGGGCGGGTCCCTAGTTATACATATAAACCTTGCACAATATTCAAAATCGATGAGATACATTTGAAATGCAAACCTATGAAACATTATAGTCTAAGATCCGGCTACATACATAATATATGGAAGCAAATATATTTGCACATTACACACAGAGCTAGGTACCATTCTTCCCGTAAGATTACGATTCTTAAATGCAAGATGCGATTGTACTATTATTCTAGGTATTATTGTACTAATATTGTTTATCACTAACTATACCTGTAATTTTATTAGGTATGCTTACATCAAAAAACACATTCAGCGGATGCGCTACTCGTATAAAGTCGCTGTCCAATGTTCAATTTCTTATAAGGTATAATTATTGTGATATAATATACCTATGAATATCTCCGACCGTATTTCGGCCAAGGCGACCAATCTCTACGGAGATTGGCCAGGTACGCAGGAGATATTATAGTGCACAAGTGTATATACCTATAAAATACATACTTACCTACGTATACACATGGCTGTGTTTCCAAAATGACGTAGCCAGAATCGCAAAATCATAAAAGAGAGCCTACAGCCAAGTTTAACATCGTCTTCAGCCTATGCAGTCCAATGCTGGACGTAGGCCCTGGGGCACGCCACAAGGCTACTGCCACAGGGGGCTTTTGCCCATAGTCACCATGCTGGGCAGGCGGGTTGATGACCGCAGTGTGATTTTCGGACTATGTTTTCAGCACGGGAGGCGCTGCTGCCCGCCTCCCGGAAACCCTCAATCGCCTCGTATGATACCCATGGGCAGGCATGGGGTGGTACAAACTCTACTCTGCCGGCGCCACGCAGCAAGATTAACATAGTGGAGACAAATTAAAATTTTCATTGAAACAAGTTTCCAGCTCCTCAGTCGTCTCTTACCATATGCACGGAGGGAGATGCAGCTGATATATTCTATCGAAGCCTCGCATTGGCACAAAAAAAAATTAAATACATTGATAAATATTTTTTTTTAAAACGAAAAACCGACTTCCTCTCAAAACTCGAGCTTACTAAAGTAAAATTTTACTAAAGGGCAAATATATATTGCGTTAAGCCATGTACGAAGTTTAGAAGGCATAATATTGTAAGATTTATATGCCAGCAAATGATTAAATAGGCCACATGACAAAAGAGAGAAATGACAAGTCTTCGAAACTTTACGTCTGACAATATAAGCAACATATAATTACACTCCTTCTTCCTGCCCTGTTCCCAATCATTTGGGATAGGTACTTTTCTTTCATTCATGACGGATAATAGGAATCCGTCATCTCGTTAATCTCATGTCTACCTCTTCCTCTATAACCATCTTACTTCGGATACGGCTTAATGCAACATATATTTACACTACTTATTACATCTTCATCTTCATAAGCCTATTGCAGTCCATTACTGGACGTAGGCCTCCTCCTGCCATGGGGGGATTTTGTTACTAACAAGTTCCACTATCTGTTTTTCAGCGGCTCCATCATCAGACCCTCGTTTCCTTTATATTTAGACTACATGTGCCTACAATATTTGAGGATTGCCCTCGATTTCTCCAAGATCCCATCATCAGATTCTGATATGGTGAATATGGGACCAACCTGGAAGTATACCATGACCAACTATAAAAAAATAATTGAAATCGGTTCATGAATGACGGAGTTCTGAGGTAACACACATAAAAAAAAAAATAAATAAAAACATACAGACGAATTGAAAGTCGGTTAATAAATAAAAATACAAAAACCTCCATATTTTAGCAACCGGATCTAGTACTATTAGGTAGTCGATTAATGCGAACTTCATCAAAGTTAATCTTGAATCAGTTGAATGAAGCCAATAACTAATAACTGCAGAAACTTGGTTAAATCAAAGTGGTATGATTTGCGATTTCTGCATATGTGATACTTTGATATCGGTTTAGTTTAGTTTATTAGTTTTGTTAGTTTAGACATAAAACTGAAGTGATTAATCTGTTTATTGAGTATTATTATTATTACAAACATTTACTATTAAGAGAATATATTATCTAATTAATATGTCTATCAAAATATAGTATAATAGTAAGTAATAGATTTTAGCCTCATTTTCTATACACTTAACATGCAATACGTATAGATGATACTTTCGTATAGTATCTAGGTTATAATTGTTTAGCGGTGATAGCCCAGTGGTTAAGACGTGCACCTTCCAAGCGGGAGGCGTAAGTTCGATCCCAGTCACGGGCCTGTACCAATGAAGTAATTTCATGTACAGATTTTAATGCTGTAAAATTTTCACTTAGCTCGTGCCTCGGATAGCACGTAAAAACGTTGGTCCTGCGCCTGATCTCTCTCCGGTCGTGTCGTCTTTCTGTCCCATCGGACTATGAGAGTAACGGAATAGAGAGTGCATCTGTGTTTGCGCACACACTTGTGCACTATAATATCTCCTGCGTACCTGACCAATCTCCGTAGAGATTGTTCGCCTTGGCCGAAATACGGTCGGAGATCATCATAATTGTTTATATTGTTTATCAGGAGATGTTACCATAAACTAAATTGTGGAAGCGTGAGTCACTATAAACAGTGTAGAGTGACATCTCGCTTCTTAAGTGGAAATAATTCTTCCTTAAAAATTTATGGAACTCCCTAGATTTCAGATTGTTAGTGAACCTACAGCAAAATTTCTTGTAAAAAGCTTAGCTAGCAATAAAGTAAGCAAGAGCTAATGATTGTTCAGAATTCAAAGTTTGTATTAGGACAAGGAAGTAGGCAGCTTATTTGAACTACTTTGAACTAAATTAAACTGCCTTACAAAGACTAAAGTTTGTTAGCTCAATATCCTGCCTATTGCCGAGTTCCAGCTAATCGTATAAGAATAAATGGATAGAGTAAAGACTTAAATTTACGGATCTGTAGGTACTTAGACAATTTTAGAATAAAAGCGTCGTATCTAGTTGTTATAAAATTAAACTTGAGATAAATGGACTTTTTGTGTGTTTGGTGAGCAGAAACTAAGCCTATTAACACAGTCACCATTTTGATATACTTATTTACGACTAATTTAACAACAATATGCGTCAGCTAAAACCCCCCGTCCAGAATGGTTAATTCTATCGTGATCTTGTTTCATCGTAACGTTGATCCAAGTCCAACTCTTGTGGATCGTGTAATCGCGCCAAATTATTTAAGAGCTATTTCACGGCACAAGCCTCAAGGTCTTGGTTATTTAACTAAGAGAAACATAGAACTTTGTGACGAACTTGGATAGGTAATATCCTGTGGAAGAAGCTGTTTTCATTACAAAATTATATGATTTTCTAATATTTTTAAATGTACATATAAACATTGAACATTCGTGAAGATACACAGACATTGTACGAGCTTATCTCTTCAAGACCAGCAAACTAAAAAACACAACATGTACTCGAACAATTTTTTTTCTAAAGGAACAAAAATCTCAATATAATGTAAGGCTCGAAGTCTTACCACAAAGCACAGACTTATTATAACGTTCAAGTACTGCATTACAAAAGAAACCACATGTTTTAAAAAGTAGTATCTGCTTTTGCCATCAATGTCCATAGAACGTGACTTTTCCCCAGTAAGAAGCACCGTCCAACGCATTTTTCACGGCAATGGATTTTCCCGGCAAAATTGCAAATTTCTGCAACGATAGCCAGGTAAGTTGTCACGATCTTCGCTAAGAAAAATTCGATAAATGATCAGATTTCTCATTTTACGATCTACTTAACGCTCAACGTTAACCTAAAGCTGTTTAGCATTAACCCTGCTTAATCTAAACTCAAACCGGCTTAGCATTGCAAATAAACAGATGAATATTATTAACCTGTTGATAAATTGCATTAAATCTAAGTTTACCAAACTGAAACAAATTTATGCACCGCTCATTTATTCCAATGAAAATGGCCGTATCGTTTACGCGATAATCATAATTGAACGAATTAAATTAGTATCCGCAGAACATTTTCCAATAATCCCGCGTTGGACCGTAAAATGCTTTTAAAGCGCAATTTCGAGTGAATTCATTGCGTCGAGTGCTCAGTAAAGTTCAATGTTGTATGAATGCTTGTACGAAGGTAGGTTCATACAAAGGAATGCCTTGCTCCACATTAGCCGTGGCTTCCTCCAACGTCGAATAAATGTGGCCAATTTGTGAGAACGTTTATCACCTAAAGAAAAGTTCTGGCGACGTCTGAAACTGCGGTAATTCTGCTCCGAATTTCGGGGGTTAATCACGCTGGCTATACATCAACGCTTAATTTAATACGGGCAACTTTGCACGGGATTTGTGAGGGCATTGCGGCCGATCTTTTCATAACGACAGGTATCAACGTAATTGCAACGGTCATGGATACGAGGGTTATTTATTTTGTTCCGCTATTTTGGGTGTGTTTTTATTCGATGTTTTTGGTAAAAAATTCAATGTAAATATATTATGGGAAAACAAAATATTGTGTTGATAAATCTGCTCGGCACTTATACATTATGTTTTGACTATAAATGCAGCAATTTAAATAGTAAGCCATTGAATGTATTCATGGATATTGTCAAAAATTTAACTACACTACGAGACATTGTCTCTGGAGGGTCAGCTAGAAGAGGTTCGTGCTTGCTCCACTGCTCCACACTTCAAGGTAGATATTATATTTCAATAAATAAAGGAATTAATTACTTTCATAAATTACAAGAGAATTGTAATTACTCTCATTTATAACATGCCAGTCACACGATGAAAGGATTCAATAACCCGCCCAGCAGGTTGAAAGAGCGTTGATCGATGTGCAGGAATTCAAAAGATCTTGAGTTTTAGATAGTACAGACGTATTACGTACATCTTGATAAGAAAGTCAATTACATTACTACATTTCTCGGAAGCACGTAGTCTTTCGTAAACGTATTTAAGAATAAAGTCGTAAATACTTTTATATGTGTGTGTGCTAGCTCAATACTGTAACAAAATAATTGTATTATGATTATATAAGTTTAATAATTTTACTCATAACAGTGATATGAAGTGAAAAAAACTTCTGAAAATATTTCGTTACAGAATTTTTTTATGAATATGAGAATGATAATGATGCTTATACGAACAAGATGGAGTGAAAAAAAAACTATTCCACTACACTATAAATATATTTATTTAAAAGCGGTAATAGCCCAGTGGTTAAGACGTGCACCTTCCAAGCGGGAGGCGTAAGTTCGATCCCAGTCACGGGCCTGTATCAATTAATTTTATTTCATGTACAGATTTTAATGTTGCAAAATTGTCACTTAGCTCGTACCTCGGAAAGCACGTAAAACCGTTGGTCCTGCGCCTGATCTCTCTCCGGTCGTGTCGGCTTTCCGTCCCATCGGACTATGAGAGTGAGGGAATAGAGAGTGCATCTGTATTTGCGCACATACTCGTACTTGTACACTATAATATCTCCTGCGTACCTGGCCAATCTCCGTCGAGACTGGTCGCCGTGGCCGAAATACGGTCGGAGATCATCATCATATTTATATACCCCTTTACAGTAAAATTAATAAACATTTCATGCAATAGGGACTAATATTTCTACAAGGACATTAATTGGTCGACCGCGTTTTGGCGTATGAATATAATTATGATATTTGAGTACAAAATTTCCTCATTGTTGTTCACAGCCAAAATTTCGTCTAATGAATTGGTGCCAACGTTACCATTAATTTCGTATTAAATTTGGAGTTGCGTGCTAAAAGGCTCTTTATGGGATACATGCCATAATTTATTTCAACCGTAAAATGTTTAAAATACATGTGTGAATGATAATTTATACCTTGGCGAATTAGTTAGTTAGTAGGTGGGTACAACTCGTATTAGCAAAAATTTGTGTTCTTTTCCTTTGATTCTGGCCTAAAGCCTCTTATTTTTCATAATGTCCGCGACCGGCTCACATCACATTAGTTGTGGACTATTTAAAAGTTATGGGAATGTTTATAGTGATTCCAATCGTATCTTATCCAGGTATACATACTACTACAAATATTACTACTTACATACGTATGTAAGCCGTGGAGCTTTGTGTATACAGGATGATTTTTGGTCGTCAACGTTCCCGAAAACTACGGAATCTCCTCATCATCACGATAATTTTTCTCAATGGGAGTTTCTGGTTTCCAAAATATTAGGGTCCAAATTTGAGTAAATAGAATGCGTTTTTCTGCATAAATGCACCTGACGCGTGTAGCAAAATTTTTTCACGACAAATAATTAATATCTGTCTATGAAAAAACTAGCATAAACACTGGACACTATACATTTCGCCCGATAAAGTAATAAAAAAAAATATATAAAATTATTAATAAAAAAAATGGAAAAAATTCAACATCCGAGTGGGAATCGAACCCAACCACCGCAAACCGTGCCAGCCGCTTTAACCACTAAACCACCGGGTCAATTTAAAAAAATAATAAAAAATTACATCGTTTCCTAGCATAAACTTACTTTATTTGATGTATAGAGTACGTACCCTTCGCTAAGGGTGACAACGAAAAAACACCCTGTATGTATACACACGGCTGTATTACTGAAATGATGGAAGTTGCTAGCTTATCGCCTGTGAGATTGCCGGTATTTCTTAGTGGAGTCTTACAACATGCACGGAAGGAGATGCAACTGATGTATTTTGGTAAAGCCGCGCATTAGCACAGGGAATTATCATAGTGATCGTTTCTAATCCATGTACAGCAAAAATTACTACATATACAAAGAATACTTATAGAAAACTAACCGTTATCAGTTACTAACGTTATTATAAGTTCCCGGCTTCCATATTTTACAAAGTGAGCATACAATAAAGAAAGAAAAAAGCTCACCTCGCCAGAGTAATAAGGGTCATATTTTGTTAGCGCGCTTCTCATTCCACGGCGAGTGTAAGATAGAAAATTTACAATGTTTCGAGCTCAAAATCAATTTATCCTGATATAGTGTTGGAGGGACCCATCTCTACCCGTTCGTGAAAAAAGTCACGTAATACTATGGAGAATATTTTGTAGATAATGGCTTCGCGAGGAGCTAGGAGTTTTAGAATATAGGTTGTGACGCAGTAAGCTATTTACAGATGGGAACTTTTATAGCCTTTTCACTTTGATTGCTTTGTGACTATGTGAGTTTGTTACAAAGTGATCTTGAAGATCTTATCAATCGTTTTGGCTACTGGGGCCTTTTGTAAAATACATATAAAAATAAATTTTCGAAATGTCTACTAGTCTCCTATGTGTTATTTAGAAACTTCATCGTTATCAAATTCACCATTTCAACGAAAGGAAGTACACCGCTGAATATATTTCATTAATACATTCATTCATACAACTATACCCTCAAAATTGGTCAGAAGTGGCACCACGTGGTTCTATCGGCCCTTGGTGCTCTGCCTACCCCGTAAGGGATAGAGGCGTGACTATATGTATGTATATATGTATACATTCATTGCATACTCTTGCTTACGTTTTTTAGTAAAACATTTAATTATTAGAATGCTATTTTAGATATAGTAATTTCTTTGCATCTTTCTAATTTTTCTTAATATTCCACCTTCTTTATAATCTATAAACCAATTTAATTCTTCTGAAACGATGACTTGAATATCCAACCAACCAACCAACTTCTCATATTAATATCCAATTATTTTGATGCTTAGCCTATAATAAATTCAATAGAAATGGGAGTTGTAAAGCCTTCATCATTTGCTTAGCGTAAATTATAACGACCTTATTCATCATACAATTTCGTTCCTGTTTTAAAGTAATAAAGGCTATCAAAGGCGAATGCTCAACGACCGTAGAATAATAGCTCAGCCTTGGGGGGAAATGGAATGCATCTATCTCTCTGATTATTGAGCAATGTCTAATTCTTTTAGTATTGGGAAAATTGTTTTTCCTGGCTCATTAATTTTTGTTCACACTACTAAACTAACTCTATCCTATTAGACGGATTTAGAAATTTCATTATTTTTCGTTATTCATTATACAACATAAATTAAATGTTTAATTTTACTTTTTCCATAATAATGGATATATAACAGAGAGCTAAATTGCGATCTAAAACTGTTACATCAATCACGTAGTGCCGTTGTCATCACTTTTATTTTATCCCGTCAATATGCTATACCTATAATGTGATTTGTTGGCTCCTTTACGTTGACGCGAACGAGTTTAAAGTGAAAAATAAAATTAGGCTCTCAGATCTCCCGTTCAATCTCAGTCACTGGAATACTTCTAGTTATTTATAACTGTAGCACTTTTATGTTTATTATGATATTTATAATACATGACTTTAATACTTACCTTCCTCAATAATTTCAGGATCTAAACCACTTTAGTATCTCAGTAAATTTGTATGTTTAAAGGATTATTTGTGTATGTAATAGATATTCCTACTTTCATCGGTTGCCATTTTTTATGGACGTTGAGCACACTCCTTTACGGCTTGCTAATGTGAGGAGCCACCTTCATAATATTAATGAGAAACGTAAGGGGGTTCTCGTGTTTGATACCAGACAGATTAAGTTTAATTATCGTAATTTTACACGTCTCGTGTTTTTGTATATACCTACATAGGATTCCACTGTGATGACTAAAATATTGTGATGTTAGTTTACTTTAATTACCCAATCGTGGATTTAATATTAATATCGCATTGTCACACATGTGTCTTTTTTTATTATAAGTTAATCTGGGGAGCAAGGATTTGGTGCAACCGGGGAAACTAATCATATATACATAGGTAAATCATCATCATCGTCAGCCTATTGCAGTCCACTGCTGGACGTAGGCCTCCCCCAGTGTACGCCACATGGCTCGATCTCCCGTTTTTGCCATCCAGTCACTACCAGCCGTCCTCTTTAAGTCATCGGTCCGTCTGGCCGGAGGGCGCCCAACGCTATGCTTGCCGAGGCGTGGTCTCCATTCGAAAACCCGTTTACTCCACCGTCCATCGGTTCTACGACAGATGTGGCCGGCCCACTGCCACTTCAGTCTGCTACATTTCGAGACTATATCTGTCATTTTGGTCTTCTGCCGGATAATCTCGTTTCGGACTTTGTCCATATGCGAGATTCCGAGTATTGACCTTTCCATAGCTCTCTGAGTGACATGTAATCGGTGAGCCAGATCCACCGTCAGGTTCCACGTCTCGGCTCCGTAACTCATGGCTGACAGAACGCATTGATCGAACACCTTAGTGTTGAGGCATTGTGGCAAGGATGACTCAATGATATGACGCAACTTCCCAAACGCTGCCCACCCAAGCTGCACTCCTCTGGTGATTTCTCAATCAAACTTATCTTTACCCAACTGCAAAATTTACCCAAGGTATACATACTTCTGAACAACTTCTAGGGTTACACCTTCGACGGATATCGGCTAAGGGATGATGTGTCGATTGCGCATTACCTTGGTCTTGTTCAGGTTCATTCCGAGTCCCACACGCCTCGAGGCAGCATTGAGACTAGGCAGTATTTTTTGTAGGTCCTGCAGCGATTCAGCCATCAAAGCTATATCGTCTGCAAAGCTGAGATGCGTGAGACATTCACCATTGACGTTGATGCCTAGTCCATCTCACTGTATCGTCTTGAAGACGTCCTCCATCGCGTTGGTGAAGAGTTTCGGGGATATTACGTCACCCTGTCTCACACCTCGGAGTAATTGGATCGGTCTTGTTTGGTGGGTTTGGACTTGAACGGACATGGTTGCTATTTGGTAGATATTTCTCAGCACCTCTACATATCGCCAGTCGATTTGGTATCGCTGCAAGGATTCCAAAACGGGCGGCTATTTACATAGGTAAATATAGTACCTATATTAAATATAGTACCTTTTTCAACAAACTTAACAATTTAATAAACAAAACAATAATTAATTTTAACAATTTATTGTTGTTCAAATTTTTCGTTGCACGCAGAAAGTATAATAATATAAATATAGATCCATAGTAAAATAACATAGTAACTAGCCTGTCCCCTTCTTCACTTTGCATAATTTATAACTCTTTGTATTAGATATAAGTAGATTTAGAGGTAGCTTTGACGTCTCATTCGCGTTATTAATAAATTCATGATTTATGCGCCATCCGTTATTCAGGGACAGGGTTTTTTGAACGTGAGCTGTTTTCCACATCCAATCGTTAGCCTCAAACGCAGATGTAAGGTTTAAAAGGAAATGATAATTGTATTTGATTATTATTACTACGTAAATGTAAAATCATTTTAATAAATACAATGGCTGCATGGATATAGTTTCCATTGCCTTTCCTTTAGGATAAACATTTATAGTTATCAGTACCTAGCTAATAATAGGCATGCTTCAAGAAACATCTTCAACATGCTCGGCAGCAAGAAGTCTCGTCTTTTCATCGTAAATTTCTACTGTCTAAAAACTTATATGTGAGAATGGTTGTTACGCAACTTTAAATCGATATAAATCCTAAATGGTCAGTCGAATCAAAAGATGTTGAGAAAAAACTAAAAATTATTTTTAAATACCTATTCAATGATATCCCACTTGATATAGTTTGACGACTTAATTTTTTTTTTTCATTTTAACCATATGACGTCCAGTAGGCGCCATATTGAATTTTCACTAACGTCATGCCTTTAGTGACACTCGCCGGACTAAGAGGAATGGATTGACGTGCGAATCATAAAAATTGGCCTAGGTGTTTGGTCTAGGCTATTAAACACAATACCACTCCTTTGCGTCGTGCAGGCGGGTAAAAAAAGTGACGCGCTGTGCTAAACCTTCGAATTAAGAACGTGTCATTCGGCGGGCAAGGCTAAAGAAGTGTGGTTACATTTTTTCGCTAAATCCAAATTTTGTTACAAATGTAACAAGCTTCAGTTTAATAATCTCTATTGAGGGATCGCCCGCCACCGGGCCCTATACCCTCCACTGACCCTCGGATCTGCCTACTCATGATCACGAACACAAGACACTACAGTCGCAACGAGAAGCCAGATCCAAGTACCTAGCATGCAACCATAAATACATAGCTGCTAATCAGAAAACCAATTAAAATTTTAATCGACATATGTTTCGCCAACACCCGTGGCATCATCAGGATTAGTTTTCCATGTTAGTTCTATCTACCGAACCAACTAACTAACAACTAAAACCAATGTATTGCAAATCATTTTTATACCCTCAATCAAAATATAAAATAAAAAATGTTAATACCTACATATTAGTTTGAAATATAAAATTATTATAGATAAATAAATATTAAAAATATACATACTAGTTATTAATTGTTAAATTAGTAGAAGAAAATTAAATTTATAAATTCAGTTTAAAAAACCTTTTTACCAAGCTTAGGCTAATATTCAAAATAATTAGTACTAAAACATTTAAGTCAGTTATTAGCAGCCTGATTAATTAATATAAATTAATTTGAATACATACATATTAATATGGACAATCCATATATTTATATCCATGTCCCAAACCGACCGATATGGGTACCGATAACGCGATAGGCTATAAATCATTGCTGAGGTTTGATGCTGTTTCAAATGAGATTGTATAAAATTATTTCTGTTTGAAACCATTTGGACAGTCATTTGGTATATAGGTATCAAAGGTATTTTATCGTATTTCATATACTTTTCAACACATTTAATCAGCTCCACACTAAAATTTAAAAGACCTATATTCATTTAGGTGATTAGATATTTAGATGTTTGTTACTCTTCCACGCAAGACTACCAATGTTGCAGACCTTTTGATGAAACTTGTTAGTTAGTGTTCTAAAAAAGCTACAGTCTTATAAGTAGGTTACATTAGACTTCTACAGCAGATTTATAATATCGTCATTTTAATGTGAGCAATGTCGCAGGAAACAACTTGTGAAAGATTAAATCCTCAAAAGCAACTGGTAAACACTTTTTAGCTGCAACCCGTTAGCGAAATACAATTCAGAGGCTTAGAAAAACATAGGATTAATTTGATTTTTGTTATTATTTGGGCCGTGCCAAGATTACAGATATTAGCTAGCCTTCCATATAGGTTCGTATAAATGAGCAATACAAATCTGACAGTAGTTATCTATATGCAGGATAACCGTGAACACATAAAGCAACATTGAATGAGGAACTTGGGCATGTTCTCATTCAATAAGCTAGCAACTATCCCTGCTCATTTACATCTGTCACCGTTATACTAAGCGTGGGCTCTCCTTTATGATCACGCAGTTCTGGCTACCCCATTTCGGGCACACTGCGTATAACGGTGTCTCGCTTCTACGATGGTAACAATTATGTAGTAAAATATCAGTACAAGTACATTACAGTGCTTCTAGTACGCAATGCAATCAAGTTGAATTTGCGTGTTCGACTCTGAATATGTGTAATCTAATATCACCATCATTTCAGCCCTGGGGAGTCCGCTGCAGGACATAGGCCTCCCCCAACAACCTTCATACCGATCGGTCGGAAGCAGCCTGCATCCAACCGACGCCCGCGACCTTGGCCAGGTCGTCCGTCCATCTCGTGGGTGGCCTTCCCACGCTGCGTTTGCCGATACGTGGTATCCACTCTAAAACTTTCCGGCTCCATCGGCCATCAGTTCTTAGAGCTATGTGGCCTGCCCATTGCCACTTTAGCTTGCTGGACCGTTGATCTAATATACACAAACTAATATGAAATAACAGAATCGTAACCATCAAACATGTAGAAAGACGAAAATATATCTAATACTCAACTAGAGATTGGGATAAGTTTGCACTACAGATTCATTTCAAATTCAATTTTTATATGAAGAGAAAAGATTAATTGATCTGCGAAATAGAACAGAAATCTTGTTATACTCGTAGACAGAGGAAGAGCAAACTTCGCAACTTTTTAGTATCTACTACTTAGTGCCAGCAATACTGCAAGACGTTGCTCGTCTGTAAATAATTATTCCTTAGCGTGTCAAACTTATCCCAAACATAATAATAAGATCAAAGGCCTGAAATTATATTCGGCCCCTACTCCTTGCTAGTGATAGCTCCGGATCTAGTTTATGCATGAATATTAAATTTAATTATCGGTACTTCCCCTAAACGGGTCTGTTTGCATAATCATAAAAACAATTAATATACAACTAGATAAACCATAGACTTAATTGGTAGCCGGGGATTAGAATTTGAGCATTGATTAATGCTGTAATAATAATGTTTATCTACAAATAGACCTAATTGTATTCATTTTTAAACTTTTAAAAGCTTTTGGGTTTGTGAGATGTTTACATGTTCGATTCTCTGAACGGATTTTATTGAAGCAGTTGACACAGAATACTCTAGAAAAAAATAGCTTAACTAAGTATTATGTAGGTACATATGTACATTATGTAATTTTTTTTAACATATTCACACACACACATTCACACACTTCACAACACATTGACCTAATCCCACACTAAGATCCCTAAGGTCTTGGGTCGTGGGTACTAGGCAACAGTATATAAATACATAGATAAGTATAGGTATATAAACATCCATGACTCGGAAACAAACATGGATATTCATCATCATCACATTAATGTTTGCACCTACCTGGATAATATATATATATATATTTCTTGACGTACATATATGAAGTTGCAAGTTTATAATAAAATTTATAATGCGTCCATGGAAAACATTACATCGATCATTCTAAAGATTCCATAAAGAACAACAACAAGTTACTCTCGGCTTAACATCATATCTTCTAGAGCGCTCGTATATCAAAAACGCAACTTTAAAATTTTACAACAATTTATAACATCGAATAAGTGTAACAAAAGCATCCGTTTTCACGACTTTAAAAAAGTACGTGGATGCAACACACATGTTTGAAGCCATCTCTGTCTAATGCTCATAATCCTAGTGACAACTTTTTCTCTTGAACTGGGTTGAGGGATTGTACATTTTAGTTTATTTGGGCATAATGATTATTAAAATGGGGTAAGGTAAAGGTCACTTACACCAAATGTTTAATACACAGGTGTTACTTCTTTTGAAAGAGATATTACTGACACTGGCAGCTTATATTTCTGCTGTCTAAGAAGGCCCACTTGTAGTATATTCCTATATCCATGAAATATTTAAGTATGTACATCGAAAATTTAAATACAAATGACAGCCTAGCTCTTTTTGTTCACGTAGGTATATAGGTTTCATGCAAATATTTGACGGTATTGCATCCAGATATATTTATAAATACATGGTTTTCACGTTGCGGAGGTAAAAACAAACGTACGGATGTGTCCGGTCGCATTTCGTTACCCGGCCATGCGACCGGCTGATTTAGCTTACGAGTTTCTAAAGCTTGGCGCATACAAGCAATTGAAATCCACATTGTGTGTCTGATCAAACGTGCGATTTTGTCATAGATACTAATATCATAAAGTGGTCAATAACTGGGCATGGCTGACGTACAGTAATAAATATATTTTTAATTTCCTTCATGCTACTTATTTAAAGATTATTGTTTACAAGTTACAGAACAGGTGCTTCAATCAATTTATTTTTGTTTGGTAAGCGTTAATAAATGGCGACATATTTTCAAGGGACAATGCAAATTTACCTGTGATTAACTCCTAAACAGAATCATATCAGCCGTTTTGCCATGAAATATTTGCAACCATACTGATTTTTAGACCTAAATATAATATTATTATCAGTAAGTTATTTATAGGTACCTACCTAGATTTATGCAAATAGTATAAATTAAAGAGAAAAAATAATACCTAAACTTAAAACCAAACATACATATTTTTGTACATTTTCCAAACCAAACGTACAACTTTCAGGCGAAATGTAATCTGGATAAAGTTTTAATTTGATTGCTGGCGATTTAGTACGTTTGTGATGGTCGTATACACTTATCGCTCGGCTGCGTAGGCACTTAGAACAAGCGCTAACATGCAATCTGCCTAGACTTGCAAAATGAACCTAATGAAGACGTTTTAAGAATTGAAATCACTTTGCCTCTTATGCTATCATTCCTTAGCATGTAAAACAAACTTTATGCTTTTAAAATACAGAACAAAATTGTCTGCTGTAGCTAGTCGTACATGAGGTTTTCAAACGTTTTAGAAAAATTTGCTAAAATTGTAGTGGACTTGTCGAGTATTTCGTTAAAGAACGATTTAGCCATATAACTACATTTATTTCTGTGTGCTTTTTTCTTTATTTACTTCTACATTATAATTAAAAAGTTGTTCACTCACAAGGGACCTAGCTACTTATAGATATTAAAAAATAAATGAGCAATCCAATTTAGTAAGAGTCAGCTGTGTTTCTTATAAAGTATAACTCCAAATGATCCAATATTATATTGAAAAGAAGGCATAAGTTCCCCTATATGACGCCATAACAAGATAAAAACATCACACCCCCGATATCGGGCCCTAAGAAAATATTCATTGTGTAATCAGCTAATCTCGCGCGAAAAACCGAACACTCTTTCGACACGGTATAAGTGGCACGGAATTTACAGACCTCTATATTAAATCCCTTTATCCGACATCGGATCGGGACAAAAGGGAAGATCTGAACGAAGTTCTTGGCCAAACGAGGAAAATTTACATTACAAATAAAGAGAGAAAGGAGGCAGACGCGAAATTACAAGGGCGGCGTGGTGTGGACGGATCGAAATATGGCTGTCGAGTTTAATGCGATTCGCAGTCGTAATTCTACTGATTGTGTGTAATAGAATGTGTTTACGACTGTTTATTGATTATTTTTTGCATTACAAAGAAAAGAACCCCGATCGAATGTACAAGTATAACTTATCTAATATATAAATATAATGTAATTATTAGTACCGATGTTTTCTGTGCTGATGCGGGACTTTTGAATAAATCAGCTTCATCCCGTTCCGTGCATGTCTTAAGAGACAACTAGAAACTCGGGCACTCCCTTGGACAATAGGCTAGCAACTTGTCACTGTCAATTTACATCTGCCCCCTAGCATGACCACGCATCGTGGATATCGTATCGTACGATATCGAATAGTCTGTATACAAAATTCAACATGGCGGCTATATTTATCGTATTTTGACAGGCTAAATGTCGATAAATCGGTTTATCATTACGTGTTTCGCAGGTCATGCTAGGCTTGCAGATTTATCTCTGATATACTAAACGTAGCTATGGAACCTCCTGCAGGTTCTGGTCACCTCATTCCGAGAACACATCCGGGTCTATGCTCGTAATGTGTATCTGTATGTTTATTAGTCTAAATTCTTCATTTTTAGGTCTTTGTCTAGAACATTTTTGAGCTCAGTTTCGTAACTTTACGTAGAATCTTGATTGATTCTAATATTTGCTTTACGAAAGTTTACTAAATTATGAACAATGAATATGTCAGACCGATTTACCTTTCTATATTTTTTGCACTAGGTTGTACGGAACACAATTTTAGCCAACGTTGTTAGCATAAATTGCGTAACATCTGGCTGTATGAAACTATTAACAATGTTTTATATTTTACTAGCAAACTGGCAAATTGCATTCGAACTCAAATTAATGGATATTTTGAAAACCATATTGGTTTTGAGGTTAAAACATAATTTAATAAACAAAAGAACCTATATTTTAGGATGTTATCTATTCGACTATTCTATATGTCACAAATTCATATATGTAGTAGTAACCATAATACCTATTTTTGTATTTATGTGGCATCTGAAAAATAAATTAATGACTAGTATTTAAGTTTTTATTTTTCTTTTAACTATTTGACTATTGGAATACGATATAGTCAAACACGAGGAAGCTAGCTAAAAAAATTGACTATCGAAAAACGTGGAGAGCAAACTCTAAAAATATTTAATAACTCGCTGTGTATAAATTTTGTACATGTTCAAACCTAACTAAGTTAAATGTATTTTCCAGCAGTAAGCTCCTTAAAATGCCTAAAAGATAAACGTCGAACCAGCCCTGTCTACAAAATATGAACAAAATACGTTTTACGCCCGCAGTCATACGCATAAATAACGTGTACGGAAGTAATAAGGAAAATGCGAACGTAAAGTACACGTAATAATAATACATGCAAACATAGACTTTCACATAAGAGGGCCACGTCTAGCTTTCTTTGATGCGAAGCTTTTAAGTTACCATGACTCTCTCAGGCCTTAGAATGCCTGTTTTTCACACACGGTGTTTTAGACGTGAAAATCTACGGTTAAATCATGTTCGTATTAGGTAGAGTAGACTAGCCCCACTCCATGTCTGCCCGCGGGTATCATAAGAGGCGATAAGGGTTTCCGAGAGCCTCGGTATTGGCAACAATGTCCGAAAACCATACTGTGTCACCAACCGGCCTGTAAAAACCCCCCTATAGCAACAGACTTGCGGCGTGCCCTGACGGAGGACTACGTCCAGCAGTAAAATGCTATACGCTTTTGTATGCACATAAGGCGCGGTTTTCAGTGTTGTTACTATTTTATCAACACTTCGGAATAAAATGTGGGTGTTTAACAGGCCTTAAGGTGATCCGTTGTAGTTTTTCTTCTATTCTATTAATATATATTTCTATTTTGCGCACGTTTACATAAATATGGGACTAGCAAATATGGACCCAGACAGAAAGCTAATATTTGTGGGTCATATAAATATTTATCTGGAATGGGAATAGTGCAGAGACGATAACTTTCAACAGATTAGAAATTAAATGGCCCAATAATGAAGATATTCTTCTAGCTAACCATGAACTTAGGAGTATTATTTATATTATGGAAGCGGGACGAGCTATTAGCATGGTATAGCGACATCTTTCATAATGGGCATTGTGCATGTTAGCCCGCTATTTGATCAATCCATATTAAAAATTAAATGGTAATGTACCTATAATCACGTCACTGGTTATGTACCGCCATAGTACCACAGAAAGCTAAACGGACAATGAAATAGATTGCCTTACCTCCATAGCGGTTCAATTTTTACCCAATTTTCATCTATCAGTCTATTTAAAGTTTACGAGTTATCTTAACGTGGCGAACCTGCTTCCGCTTTTCGGATACAAATATTCGACGAAAAAGGTGTGATGTGCTTTATCCAGTAGAGGGACAATATAGACCAAATAAATAAATCCACATTTGAGAGTAGTTTCAAAAATATGTCAATGGGATTTCAAAGAGATACATCGAATTTCGGAAACAATCCATGCCAAATGATTCAACACTTTATTTTTACATGTGTCACTTAATATGAAACCATTTTCGATCCAATATAAACATATCTTTTCCGATATATTGTCGATTACAATATTATTTTAATAATATCAGTATTATTCAGAGAACACACACGATGTGAAATGGGTCTGACATCTGAATAATCAAATATTGAATGAATACGACATTTTTCTCTCCCAAGAAATAGAGGATCATAATAATATTGGTAACAATGCAAATATACTCGTATATTTTTTATCCATAGTTCGAAAGTAAGTAAATACCTCTCATTTATATGTATTATTTAAAATTTTTGATACTTGCATACTTTAAAATATATGTAGTAATATCAAATACTTAGTAAGTTAATCAAAATACGTTCCTATTCTTTAAGTCAGTACAAATACAAGGAAAATCAGTTTTTTCGTACGAAACCCGTAAAAGAAAAAGTAGTTTGTTTTGATGTAATGGGAACCAGGTACGGTTTAAGAGGGTGTCTATATTTCTTCACTAACTTTGTTTATAGTATCAGAGGAACATTCGCAGATACTTTCAAGATAGAAAAGGGGAAAATAGGTTTTATATGTCGATGTTTACCCCAATTAAGGAGGTCATACAAGAGGAAAAAAACTTGTAAATTATCGGATGAGGTTTTTTTTAGGATGTAAATAAACCTTGCAAACCGGGCCAAGTTTTACCTAACGACGAAAATAAGGAACTTCATTTGCAACTTTTCACTTAACGATTTCATCTTAACAAACTCGATCCCATTTTATCAATTGTCAAAGTTTAAAAACTTAATCCACTTAAGGACCCTTTAGGGGTAGTTCATACTGCGCATGACGTAGAGCCAGTGGGAAAACCAAGGACATTCGACGGACAGCTCCCGACGGAGGCGGTCGACTTTCCCGCTTTTCGAATAGTCCCCTTGCTCGCGAATTGTAAACAGCGAGCAACCTTTTTCGATTTTAGAAATTTTAACTCCTTATAATCTAAACTTTTTCGGTATTTAAATTTAGATTGTGTTTTTGTGGACAATGGAATTCCGGCCAGTGGCTAACAACTTTGTTCTGGAAGTTTAAAATTATAATATTTTTTTTTGTTGCAGTGAAGTTATTTTTAACAATGTGACTATAGTAGTTAATAATAAAGTGTATGTGGATTCCTCGGACTAATTAATATGTAAAAACAGTAGAAAAAACGGTGTTAAAATGAAGCTATTACCTCTCGTCGCCTTGTGTGGTAAGTAAAATTAACTAATTATAGCTAATAAAAATTATCGTTGCATAACTTCCAAAAATATATTTTTTACTGGTTTTACTACGTTTTTATTAACTTTACTAATTAGTCTGTTAAAAAATATTAAATTTAAATAATACAATAAATTACGCATGTAAATAATGAAGGAACGCCGTAATCGATGCCTAGTTATGTATATGGAATGTTATATGGCATTAACTCTACTCTATATATACATCTAACATCTTGATGGATTTCAATGCAAAATGGTAAATAACTATTAGTTGATTTTGAGAGGTATATTTACATATAGCATTAGTTTCGTACTCTATGTCTATCGATTTTTAAAAAATTTCTATATATTTTTACTTACTTACATAGATACTTTTATTTAGGTATAAGAAATTCGGTGGCATTTATGAGACTACCACGAAGAGTTTTATGTACAATAAATAAATATGTACTAGTCTTATAGTAGGATGGATTTAGACTAATATTCTTCCTATATATATGTTTAAAGTCGAGATATTCTGGGCGACGTATTGCTCTACAAATTAATGTAATATGCAATGGTTGGCAAATCCGAGTTGAATTCGTAAATCTGTTACATTTAACAATATACACTCTATTAGTGGCCTATTTTTAGCTTTTAGTTATAACATCCCCCTTTTGTTAAACTATGAAAATACCATTAGTGCCTAACTTTGAGTTAACTTTTAGCGTATTTTCTGTCTGAATTCCATTTAGATTTATGTTTGGTTTATGTTGCCATATTCTGCCATCCGACATTTCGAGAAAACTGTCATTTTATCAGTGCAAATCTGAAAATTCTGTCCAATAACGGACAGTACATATTATTGGAGATTTAAAGAAATAATTTGCACTAAAGCGGTTTTAATCATAAAGTTTTACTATAATTTTTTATTAGAAGTTTTTATCAGGATTATAGGTTTTAGTTTTCTTTATTTTACAATAAGGGATATTCTGACAACTATCAAAAGTAAAATATTCGTACAAATTACCTGGTTAGGTGGCGTAACCGAATCTACTACCCGAAATTCTATATGGAGAGGTGAAGGGGGGGGGAAGCTAGGAGATGTAGGTAACGCCATTTAATTTTGACAGTTATTTTAACTTGTCAGAAAATCCCTTATTTTTTACACAACACAATTTATCAACGTAATTTCTTCTCAAGTGTAAGACTTCATGATATGCTTCTTGCAGGCACAGCGCGGTACCCTTGAACTCTTAAAGAAGATTTTTTCCATCGTGGAAGTAAGATGTCGCTCTACACTGTACTATTGGATTTGTAATAAATAAATAATAATATAAATAATTAACACGACGGATGGTACAGTTAAAATTGAACCTTCAATGACCCCGTAATTGACTGATAATGCTTTGATATGCCTACCAAACTAAAAACATGTTGCTGTGCCCAACAGGGTCATATTTTATCTATAAATTAATTAAGATTTATGTGATGATCTCCGACCGTATTTCGGCCAAGGCGACCAATCTTTACGGAGATTGGCCAGGTACGCAGGAGATATTATAGTGCACAAGTGAATGCGCAAACACAGTTGCAATCTCTATTCCGTCACTCTCATAGTCCGATGGGACGGAAAGCTAAGATCTATAACTACACATGAATACAATAAATGATTGAGTATTGAATGTAGCCTATATCTCGCTTCCACAATTCCTGCTAACAGTTCGTGGATAAAAATTAATATTTTATACAATACAGATCGCAAAGATATGAATAATTTATTACTAATACCATAAATTCCACTTCCTGCAAATAAAAGATATCTCAACGCTAATTTCAATATATTTAATCAGCCCGTCCAGATTCAACTAGGTCACCTAATTAAGAATTGGACAAATACTAGTTTGCTGAAATAATATTACTAGATCGGTTGGCATTGATGACGTCATGAAGGTATAACTAGAAACTGTAATGTAACAGATTTAACTCCCTGGCGTATAGAGTACGAGTACGAGTATACATATAGAGCGTATAGAGTACGAGTTATCCTACTTGATATGTAACATTTGGTTCGTTAAAGCACTTGTAGAATATAAATATTAAATAGAGATATTCTAGTGCGGAATGATAACTTGGCGATAATTTATTCTCAGTGTCTAGTCAAGTCTAGTCTTAGATAAGTTAGATAGATAGATAGATAGAGAATTCGATATGTCCTCTACATTTACTAAGCGAAGTAATACCGTTTCCTTTACGTCTACGTAGTCAACTTTATAAAATTTACCATGCCATCTAAAATTCTCGAAGAAATAAAATGAAACTTGCGCCTATTTATTGAAGCAAACAAGTCCACAACTAACCGACTCGCACCAATTACGTCTTAGACCACTCCCAGTTAAATTGCTAAATTAATTTCGAAGCGAAACTGGGCGAATTCGCGAAATTAAACCAACTCCGACGTTTCTTGACATCGCGGAGTGACTGGCCCCAGGCCAAACTTGTTCCGTTTGTTTATGAGTTTATTCTTTTCATCTGAAACAATGTGCTAGAAAAGGTGCATGAAAAAACGCCACGAATTTTATTGTTGCAGTGCCAGAGCCAGTCTTATTTGCTATTCATTGGATTTTTTGTGATGAAATGTTTCATTTAGTGAAATTAAATGGTGCTTTTATTGTGGGTTTCAATGTGATTTTATAGACAAAATTATAACAAAGTTTATTTCTTTTTACCTGACTTCGCCAGAACGCATGTATATTTCTTTGACATGCTGTAGAGCCTAAACAGCCCCCTGATTACGTAAAAGCAATAGCAAAGTCGAAGCCGCGCGATCGCGATAATTGAGTGTGTGTGCGTGCGCGCAACGAGCGCTCGGCGTCCTCCCGCGCCCCGCACCTCGCCCCGGGCATTTCTTTTACGTAATCAGGGGACTTGTCACATTTGGGCTTGAGAGGTCTCATTAGATTCGTTTTATTCGTAAAAGGGACGCAAAGTTAAACTTTTAAGTAAGTTTTTTTTTTTTAAGTAAATGAGGTTATAATCTATTATTTCTTATTAAAGTTATCTAAAGGTTATTTTAAATCATCATTCAATGTCGTTACTTATTACAATATAATAGAGATAGATGAGGTTTATGAGAGGTACTCTCGATTTCGTATGCATAGGTCTTTATAGTCACAATTTTAATATAGAATCTTTTACTAGTTCTTTTTACTGAAAATTTAAAAGTTTAAAATACCCTCCTTTACTAAAGAACACAATTACACATTACCTCAGTAAGTAGGTAATTGTAGACAGTAGTTTCATTAACGAATACGCTATACCTACTCTTCTTGTTTTAAGATAAATCTTTACACATTTTTTAAGCTACTACACTGACCGTGGTCTCACTTTCACAGACATTTCGTACATTTTTAATTTGTCAAATATTGTAGACAGTAGTTTCATTAACGAATACGCTATACCTACACTTCTTGTTTTAAGATAAATCTTTACACATTTTTTAAGCTACTACACTGACCGTGGTCTCACTTTCACAGACATTTCGTACATTTTTAATTTGTCAAATATCATCTTAAACTGTATTCAAAGAGTGTTTTACTAAGTTATAAATATATAACTACGACATTGTTATGAATAAGAATGCATTCGATTATCACATTATCATCGTACAAAAGTTTGCACCCTATCAATGAAAGGCAAAATTATTAGTTCCTACTAAACACATAAGTTGCATCTTTCTCGCGCCTCATTTTGGCAACGTTCCAACTATCCGTCTTTACTATGTCGAGGCATTCGTCAAGTATCAAAACGTTTCTACTACGACTACTTATCACTATACAGCCTTTTCTCATCATAAACTAGACTTCTGCCCTAGTATAATATATAACAGGAATATTTACACCTGTTAGATATTTGTTCTACTTAACTCGTAGGAATTCAATTTGAGTCAACATAAATTATATTACGGACTTATTTCAAAATGAAAAATTCCTGAGAATTGCATGGCTGCATGCTTACCTACCAATAGAAATCAACTTAAATATTATAGTTATGTATCTACGACAGACATATAATATTTTATTTTGCATTGACATTTCTTTTAACGAGAGCCCCAGATCATACTCAATCTTCAACGGTTTGTAATGTTTTTACTATACTTACACCTATGTCTCTGCCATAATAATGTAAAATTAAATAATATTACATAATAATGTCATAATCCCATCTTCAACCTATATATAAAAAAACATAGATATAAATATAAACAAATATTTTGAAAAGTTTCATTTCTGCAAAAAATGTTACAACGTGACATCTAAAACAATTCACTCATATTACAAAAGAAATATAACAAGTGCGAATCGAGTACAGTTTTCATTTATCGATATCGCAGTTTACATCGACCTCTGTCCACGACAGGAGCGATAGAGTTCATTCCGTCGATTCGAAGCACAGAAACCGCGTCTTCGTCGCGTCCTAACCTGGCAGCCATCCAACTACGTCCTGCTTTACTATGTCGGTTATTTTCACTAGTGGCTTTCATCCGCGAGTACGTTTGAATAGACTCGAAAGAATTTTTCGTGTGCACCAACTGTAATGATGGCCGTTTACTCTTTTTGAAAGCGGAAACGAACAAATTGTATATACACAGCGGAGGAACAGTGGAAATTTTCAGTGCAACGTACAGCACGATTATGTACGCATGACTTACTTTGAATCTACTTATATAAATCGCTTGTGAAATTCCAAGTAAAATACAATTATTTTATTACATGTAAAAGATTCAGATAATTTACTTGTTTAAATAATACTATAAAGTAATGGAGCACTTTATACTGTTTTGTACCTTTATTTTGCCTTAGGAATTTAAGTGTAGTTTTTGATTAAGTAATCGATCTCTATACTAATTGTATCAATTTGGAGCTAAAAGTCTTAATTTAGTCACATCACTTAAGGTTTGGTTAAAAGGGCGCTGAATATTTTTTCCATATTCCACAATAACTTCATACAAACAAAATGGCTATTTTGACTAAAAGCACTTTATAAAAAAATGGTGTACCTAGGTATCAACTGCTCGTATTGAACACTGTTTCGAGTTGATTTCGAGCGTAATAAAGATGACAAGTCGAGTACTTAGAAGTAGTTAATGTGAAATTAAAGTGACACAAGACCTTAGGGATCTTAATATGGGACTAGGTTAATGTGTTGTGTAGTAAAAAAAAAATTCTTTGGACCTCGAGTAAATAGGTAAAGGTATATTAACTTGCATATAACAGCTAAATATCATAAAGATTATTTTCAAAGAAGGAATACATAAAACCACATTACACGAAACAAAAGAAATAAAACAAGAACGAGATACACAAAAGTGTACATCAAAGACAATAAATTAATAAATAATGAATTAATGAGGAATTTATCTATATCTTCAGATAATGTGAATAAGTTTCCCGAGGGAATCGAGAACTCAGTGAACAAAATAAGCAATAACCCCACAGAATCGGCATAAAAGAAACTATTTTACATTTTGTATTGTCTTAGTTAGTGTCCTTGCACTTCTCTCTTATCATCATCATCTTCCTGCCCTTATCTCGTTATTTATGGGGTCGGTGCAATATGGATACTTTCAAAACTCACAATACCAAAGATTTGGCATTTGTTTTACTGCCGGTAGCCTATCTGACGCCAACACTGACATGAAATAAATCCAGTAGTATAGGCCTGTGAGTGGGATCGAATTGATGCCCTCTCGCTTGGAAGGTCTTAACCACTGGGCATCACCGCTTTGCACTTCTCTCTTATATATTTGTGTACAACTCAAATAGGTATAACCAATAGATTATCAAGTTAACTATACCTATTATACGTACATACATGTTCGTTGTAGGTACTCTACATGAAACTGCACGAACACAACCATAGGGATTTGTGATATTTACGAAAATGGAGAAAGCAGAGGAAACAGCGCATAAAGACACTAATGGCAATTTTGCAATGCAACAACTTTAAGATCAAAATCGCAGATTTCATATTCGACTTTTCACTGCCTTCATATAACTTATATTCAATGTTTACAATCTTTTACACCTTTTTTTTACAATTAACTACGCAAACATTTGACCGCCATCGTGCCTGATGTTAAGCAAGATGCACCTACTGGGATTCGAACCCGATATGGTGACACGGAGGAAATCCGTCAATCGGCCGGGTCAGTCAGTTTCTAATATAACACTCATATGTAAAAAGAAGAAAAAGTAAGTAATTACCGGGTTTTACGTCCTTCGTAGTGCTATTTAAATATGAACTAGTATGTCGAACTGCGCGATCATCCATAATTTATCCGGTACAAAATACGGTAACAGCTATTTAGCTTTACGCCAAAGTTAATCTGTCCAACTTTTGGATGGACGAATTGATAATTTCGATATGTTTGTGGAATGTAATATTATTTCTCTGAACACATAAACATCAACCACCACAAACTGTCTACGTCTTTAATAAGTTATACCGCCCTGATGCAACGTCGCGTATTTCAAAAAACCTACTTAGAACATTTAGCGCTTCAGCTAAATACTATGAATACTAGAACTTCGTTAAACTTTTAAATATGCAAAATTAAGTCCTTTAAAATTTTTACAGCAAAATAGAGATTGCATAAGCAGCACCTAAAACGTTGAAAGTTTCAGGAAAGTAGTCGCCTTTGAGCTCGCTCTTAAATAATACACTTTAAAAAGTTCAGGCGACATTGGCTCCTTGAAATTTTCATTAAAGAGAGTTTAAATCAACTTCAAATGGAATGTGACATCGCTGAAAGAAAGGGGCGATCGATGTAATGAGTTAGCAATATAGTAAGGTTGTTAGGCTTCCAAAACTGGGGCTCCATTCCGCAAAAAAAATATGAGCCAAAATGCTAAATAACGCTGAAATTCGGTGCAAAACAGTATTTACTACATGTTACTGCAAGAACGGTAGTTTATGATAATTATAATTACCTACTTTTATTAAATAAACCAATAAGGTAGACTTAAAACTTAGTAGGTAGGTAAGAAGGTAGCTTTCAACCAGGATGAACTGCTAAACTGCGAACACTCGCTGTAATTAAAAAATCATAAGTTAAGTTTAGTAGCATTAAGTTCACCTTTGTAACATTTTTGATAGAGCTCAAACAATATCTGAGGATTTTTGTAATAACACGGAATGAAGCTTCACTTTAAGTTTCATAATATGAAGTACATATTATGTACTTCTCTGATTCACCTTCCATTTTAGGGCCGATTTTTCCAAACGTCAGATAGCCTATTAGAAGAAATAAGTTGATGCTATCTCTATCATGATCAAGTTTTAGAGAGAGACATCATAAACTTTATTTTTCTGATAGATCATCTGACGTTTGGAAAAATCAGCTCTTAGTCAAAAAAAGTTATTTACAGGTACGTATGTTAATCAACCTATAAAAATCACATTTTGATGAATTGCTAATACATTCTGTTTGCCGATATCATATCGTGAATTTCTCGTATTTTTACAAATAAACATCAGGCATAATTTAGTGAATTATGTGCGATATTTTCGCATTATCGGAATATTCATGACAGGTTTATTTCTAAAACTCGTGGCACTAATTTGTTTAATCGCATTGAACCTGGAACATAGTTCCGTTATAATTACAACAGATGACACGGATGACAATTAGGTACTTCAAATAGTCAAATCGCTAATGGGTTAGCGGAATTTGATATTACTATTTAAATTAATAATACAGCGCTAAATATGTGATAGCTCTATCGCTAACAGCTTAAAAATAAACATTTAGGACAAGTAAACTTTTCCAATTAGATTCGTTAACGGTTACTAGATGGATGTAGTTGTGTCAGAAAACGCTAGTAGGCTCATATTAAGTCGGCGGCGTATAATTTGTGCACTTCTGCCCAAGCTCTTAGAGAAAGTTGACATGACTCTAGGTATGTATATATTTTATGAAGGATTTAAATGGAAATCTTATTTCCGTACATTTACAAATGTACAAGGTAGGTACTCATAGCCGCGTAGTGTTCACAATTTGAACCTAGGTCACAACAAAACCACAGACATTCCACACGAAACACAAGGATTCTGAATGTGTCATCTACACAAAATCCTTTGCTGTCCAAACACACAGAAAACAGGTACAAGATAAAACGTGTAGCAAACACAATTATGCATGTAGCACGCATGGAATACACACAAAGAGCACCATGCTACGTTAAATCCTTTAAGCTCGCCTCGGATTTGGCGTTTATTTTAGGTTCAAATAAAAATTATTACTTTTTTCGGTTGAAACGTCACGATCCCCGTGAGGATCGGAATGAGGATTTCGTTTCATATTGTGGAACATCAAACGGTTTTTCTGAAGTCATGCTGAACATTTTTTATGCCGGATCGGTTTTTGCTATTATTCATATATGAGTTTAGTATGTATTAGATTTGTGAAATTATGTAACCTAGCATAATTCATATCTTTGAAAAATAAAAGTAGACTATTTTTAGGTACCAAATTTTTTAGCTACTTACCCATTAATTTTATGAATATTCTTCCTTTAGTGTAGAGGAGTGGAGGTTGTTGGGGGAGGCCTATGTCCAACAGTGACTTCTCAGGGCTGTAAATGATGATGATGATGAATGTAAATTGTAGCATAATTTAAGCTTGTCGATTTTTACACAAAAATATGTGTGTAAAGAGTTAAATGTTCCATATTTTTTTCAGTTACAGTCTGATAACTTGGAAGATAATGGTATAGTATGTTCTCATTGTAAAACAGCTTCTCAAAGTAAAGTTCAAGTAAGTATTAATATGAATTCAGCATTATTAAACAGGCAATCATTTACTGGTGCCAGAAATCCACAAATAAATAGCCTGTATTTACAAAGAGGAGGCATACTTTTTTACTTTAAAAATTCTTAAGGTGAGTATACATTTTCTCGATAATTTCTGAGTAATGTAACGTTCTTACGAATGGTACAGCACAGGTAAAATCTCAGTTTCCAAGGTATTTCAATGTAACGTAACGTTCCTGCGAATGCTCGGCGTAATGCTTACAGTAAGTGTGCATATTTTACTCGTAACATTTCGTTGTACCTTGCGTTCATTCTTCATTGAGATGTATTGAATATTGAATCACCCGCGCTCGCGAAAAGGCTCGACGAAATGTTACACCAATACGCTCGTTGGTTTGTACAAAGAGGCGAGCGTGCTCGACGTTTAGTTCGTAAAAGGATGATACACTAGAATATATCATAGAGCGGCTCGTTATTCTGTTACAAGTAAATGCTCTAGTCTATATTCACCTTTAAGCTGTCTTATAACATGGCCGGCTGAATATTATTTTGACGTCTGTATATTCGGGAATGCAAGCAAAATGCACGCCGGAGTGTTATATGTTCGTAAAATAAATAAGCCGAGTTCACATGCTGGGATAGGGAGCTATTCGTATTCCTGTGGAGGTTACCCTGGGGACAGCTAGCTTGTGATTTATCGGAGATGGTTAACTAGCTTGTTGAAGTGATTTTTTGGTAGTTATAATTGGTTGCTGTGAATATTCTTTTATTCCTATTTAAAATATTTGTCGTGCTGGAACTGGAACATAAATAACTTCGCGACTGTCCTTCGTTCTTGTCAGTTTTCTTAGTATATTTCGTATTAATAAGCAAAAAACACTTCTTTATTGTAATAACTAGTATAACAATCTCCAAGTCCATGGAATTTAGGGACGTTCTCTCAGGCGATGAGCTAAGATCTTTTAAAAGCTTTTTACACGTGATTCCGCTATGCTAGGCTATTGGGATTTTCTAAAATTAGATAGCTAGAACATAAGTAGGTAGGTATTTACTTTACTAAATAATTAAATAATTAGTAAATACCTACCTACTTATGTTCTAGCTATCTAATTTTAGTGACACAGCCTTGTGTACATGTATGACTACATATTATAAAACAAAGTCGTTTGCCGGTGTCTGTCCGTCCCTATATATGCTTAGATCTTTCAAACTAGGGATCGGATTTTGATGCGGTTTTTTTAAATAGATAATTATAGATAATTCACGAGGAAGTATAACTAGGGTCCCGGATAAGCACACATGGTGAAATACCTATACATTAATTTTGTATTATTTTTAAATAACGTCGAGGAGACCCACTGGAACATAACTACGTGAACTAAATACAAAAACTTATAGACGTGGCTTAGAATGGCCGACAATGACATGTAGGTTAAACCAGATATGGGTACGGGTATAAATAAATAAATTACATACATACATACATATAATCACGCCTTTATCCCTTACGGGGTAGGCAGAGCACCAAGGGCCGATAGAACCACATGGTGCCACTTCTGACCAATTTTGAGGGTATAGTTGAAATGTACAAGTTCGGTTAGTAGTGACAGGTGGTCAGCCCATCGCCTACAAAATACCAAGACCCTCTTGTCTCTCTAGTGACTTGTACAGTATGCCCGGGAAGAGAAGTAGCTGTACTATTACACTTTTTTTTTTCACTCCCGGAGCAGCATAGATGATAAATAAATTAATATAAATAATTTGAATTATTCATACAGATATGTCTATCCCATTTAAAACGAGGTTTAATACCACGCTTGATTGAAGCCTCAGCCAGTAATTACCTGGTTTTGGTGGAATATCCTCTACACGGCCGGTTTCTGGGACACTCCTACACACAGAAATTGTCAATTTCCCTAATGGCTCTGTAGAGAGTCTATCTAGGTAGGTATAACGTGAGAATACGTACGAATCGAAATATTCTATGCACTTGAAGATGTAGTTTTATAGATGAATATTATCTTTACTTGAAATTTAATAGACAAGAATTTGATCGCGATATAATAAGTAGGTACGTGTCCAGAAAAGAAGGTAATTTTTCTGATTAAAAAGTAGTATATTTTTATGATCCAGTATTTTATTGTAGTTGCATGTTCCGTTGCTTATGCGGGGATTCACTAAAATACCTAAATTAGTTCCATCTCCTTCCGTGCATGTCGTAAGAGTCGACTTAGGAACCCAGTGGCATCAATTAAAGAGCAATTCCCTTTATTAACACTTATATGTCCTTAACGTCAATCCCTGAGGTTATTGCACGTTGCTAGACAGGAACTTGGAACAATAATATCTGCTTAATGAAACTATAGAGGCTATATTTCCATTGATTTAGTAAGCTCTTATTATGTAGGTATACAGGGTGTGGATACAGGCAAATACTGAAATTCTGAACAAGTACCATTGTGTTGAGTTATACCTACCAAAGTGTTATTACTCACAGGAAATGTATTTTTAACCGATTTAAAAAAGGTTATCAATTCGTCTGTATATATATTTTTTTACATATATATTTTTTTATGTGTGTTATCTCAGAACTCCGTCATTTATGAACCGATATCAATTTTTTTTATAGTTTGTCATGGTATGCTTCCAAGTTGGTCCCATATTCATCATGTCAGGATCTGATGATGGGATCTTGGAGAAATCAAGGGGAAATCCTCAAATATTGTAGGCACATGTAGTCTGTTTTTATACTTTTACTGAGCATTTTGAACACCTACATATAAAACATAACATCTGATGATGGAATCTCTAAGGAATCTAGGGATATCCTCAAATATAAAAGGCACGAGTAGTCCGGTTTTAGATTTTTATAGAGAATTTAGGTCAGCTACACATAATATAAAGGAAACGAGGGTCTGATGATGGAGCCGCCGAAAAACAAATAGTGGAACTTTTTAGTAACAAAATCCCCCTATGGCAGGGGGAGGCCTAAGTCCAGTAGTGGACTGCAATAGGCTTATGAAGATGAAGATAATTGTGTTAAGTGGTGAAATTATATGTTGCGTTAAGCTGTGTCCGAAGTAATATGGTTATAGAGTAAGAGGTAGACATGAGAATAACGAGATGACGGATAATAGGGATGAATGAAAGAAGAGTACCTACATATTGCACCGACCCCAAATGATTGGGTACTGGGGGTCTACTCTGAAATGCCGCTTTCGAATCTTTCGGTCCGACCGAAGCCCGACCGAATCTAAGCCTTTGACCCTACTACGAAATTGCTTCGGATTCATTCATTTGAGTTCACAACTCATTCGGAACCATAGAGAATAATTCACATTGACTTATTATAAGCTTTCTATTATCTAGCCTTATACCTGTCAAATGAAAAAACGGCGCGACTGATCCAATCGAAGGAAGTTCGTAGTAGGAAACACCTCGATATTCGGCCGATACTTCGTTTATCGTCACTTCAGAGTAGACCTCCAGGCCAGGAACAAGGAGTGTAATTATATGTTGCTTATATTGTTAGACGTAAAGTTTCGAAGCCTACTCATTTCTCTCTTTTGTCACGTGGCCTATTTAATCATTTTCTGGCATATAAATCTGACAATATTATGCCTTCTAAACTTCGTACACTGCTTAACGCAATATATATTTGCTCTTTAGTAAAATTTTACTTTAGTAAGTTTTGGGAGGAATTATCAGTAATCTTTGCTTTGCGCGCCAATTGTATCGTGCGATCCTGTGACTAATTAAATGGGCTTATTGGTTGTTGTGTGACATATTGCTGTTTTTTTAATCACTTGTGTTGTGACTCTCCATTAAAGTTAATTAGTTATTTCAATTTTTTTGACGGCAATTTTTTTTGTAAATCATCTTTTGGTTAAAATTTTATTTTTGAGTCATTATGTAAGGCCCGAATAACGAACCAAACAATTTTTTTTCCTGAAAATATGAAAAAAATGTCTGAAAATTTTGGAATTTTCCTGAGAAAAGTGCCTTAGAATTATGGTCTGAAGTCATGGTATTAATATTTGTCTGGCCGACACAAACACCCTGTATGTATGTCACTAAATTTTATTTACGGTGTAACTGGGTTCGACTAATACCCTAGGACCCAAAGTCAACCTTACTCGCTAGTGGTGCACCCATTGAGTTATTTGTACGTAGTACATTATACTTCAATGGATGCACACTGCTATGTAACGGACGAGGCTACCGAGACGAATGACTCGGTAACATTTCCCATTGGATTAGTCACCAGTTGCTAGATTGTTGTATTTGTGCCGGAAAAGTAGCGGTAGGCTCACCCATTACCACGTGGCACCTAATAAGCTAACCGGTGAATAGTGGGTGGGTAAATTGCATACTTCTGCCCAACCTCTTCGGGGGATAATGGGCGTGTTTGTAAAATATGTCACCATTATTGGGATAAGGGCAGGAAGATTATGGAGATTCTTACGTAAAAACGTGCTCGTTTTCATGGTATGTATAGACATACCTATAGAGTGGTAATCGGAGTAACATAAATAACAATAAGCCTATCTCTAAACTCTGCATCTTTGCTAAAATTCTGAAAAAAATTGTCTGCGCAGGATTATGAGAGTGTTAGTACCGTATTAATACTTCAAAAGCACGGATTTCTGAGAAAAAGATCCACAACCTCGAACTTGATAACCTTTACGGATTATGTGACTGAGGACATGGATTCTGGAGGCCAAGTCGATGCAGTCTTTACTGATTACAGCAAAGCATTCGACCGTATTGATCATGGAATACTGCTCGAGAAACTCATGCTTGCCGGTATCCATGGCAGTTTATACCGATGGTTCAGCTCTTACATAGAGAAGCGGTCCCAGGCTGTTGTCATTAATGGTTTTAGTTCTGTATGGCATAGCATACCATCAGGCGTCCCGTAGGGATCTTTGCTTGGACCTTTATTATTCAACATTTTCGTTAATGACATACGTACTTGCTTTAAACACTCCGAGTTTCTTCTTTATGCAGACGACATGAAGATCTACAAAAATATAAGTAGCATAGACAATTGTCGCCTGCTGCAGATAGACTTGATTGAATTTGAAAAATATTGTGGTCGAAATCGTTTAGATCTAAATGTTAATAAATGCTACTCTGTTACGTTTACGCGTAAATTGGTCCCCACTCGTTTCGACTATATTCTGTTAAACCAAACGTTACAGCAAGTTCAGCAAATTCGTGATTTTGGGATTATCCACGACTCAAAGTTGCTATATGATTGCCATATTGAATATATAATAAAAAAGGCTAATAAGATGTTGGGTTTTGTTTTTAGATCTTGTTCTCAGTTTTCGAACGTAAAGGTAATAAAGGTTCTATACTGTTCATTTGTACGTAGTATCCTCGAGTATTGTAGTCGGATATGGAATCCGATATATGACATCTATATAGATAGACTCGAGTCGATTCAACGGAGATTCTTGAGGTACTTGCAATACAAATGTAGCTATCACGATCCCACTTATGAGGCCAGGTGTCGCAGATAACATATTCTTCCTCTGCAGGAGAGAAGAAACATTGCTGATGTCTGTTTTATTGTTAATTTAGTCCACAGTGACATTGATTCTTCTCTCCTTCTGTCTAAAATTAACATAAGGGTCCCTAATCGGACAGTCCGACACCCTAGATATTTTACCGCCGACTTCACAAATTACAGACATAACGCGTTCCTAATCCGAGCGTCGGAGCGCGTATTAACAAACTGGCCGACATTCCAACTCTTGATTTATTTTGCTGTAGTGCGAAAAAATTTAAGAACGATATGTCCAAGTCCTGATTCAATGGTGCCTCAATTGTTTAGATTTTATAGTTATTTTATTTCTCTTTTTTTAAATTCCTTTTCCCCATTTAATAAGGTGATCTTTCAAAAAATTTTACGCCCTTTCCTTTCCTTTCCCCTTCCCTCCTTCTATTTCTAATTACCTAGATTCATATATGTGGAAACATTTAAATGGTTTTGTGTTATTTTAATACGAGTAGTTACTTTTTTAGTTTGTACACTGTTTGTTTTCCGAAATAAATAAAAATAAAATACATTTTAGGTGGAGATTTAATGTCAAGCTAAGACACACCCGAGTATTTTATAGGGAAAACATAACATTGTAATAAATTTTAATTACGCATAGACAAAATTAATTGATGTACGCGAGTAGTACCATTTTAGTTAGTGTGTTTATTAGGCGTTTCAATTCTCATCAGGATTAACCTAATTAGTTTTACTAGAATCCCACATGTAAGCCCTGGTTGCTAATTAATAATTACTTTAAATAATTTAGTGACACATATTTTCTAGCGCAGCAACGGAAATTATTATAATAATGTTCATAATAATTACAACATTCTTTCAATAGTAATAGTACTCACTAAAATTCTATTTACTTTTTCTATGTATTCTATTCATGTGTAAAAAATAAAAATAAAAAATTCCCAGGCCAGGCAGAGTAGTAAATAAAAGTAAATATTATATATTATAAAATTTTCTTTGTACTTATTGGTTTGCTGGAAGAAATCTCTTTTAGAGATAAGCTCGCCTTTGTACTATTTCTTTTACAACTTACTGTCTATGATAAAAAATTATGTGTACAATAAAGAATACTAAGAATACTAAATATTCCATCTCGGCAATTAAATTGAGACGTAATTTTTATGGTACTTTAGGAGTTTTGGAAATTAATTTTAGACGTACATGTGTCACAGAATGTTTTTTAACTGTTTTTACTTGAAATAATAATAATTCATTCTTATCAAATCGGCCTATCAGGGTTGGTGACCGCAGTGTGGATTTTCCCACCATGTTGTCAACACGGGAGGCGCTGCTGCCAACCTCCCGGAAACCCTTAAATAATCTTACGATACGCACGGGAAGACATTGGGCGCTGCTATTTTACTCTGCCGACACCAAACGGCACAAATTCATTCTACTGGAAATGTAATATCGTCAGAGCCTTAGTAGCAACGTGCTTTAGAATGAGGCTGAAATTATTATAGGTAATTGTTGCTTGAAGTAACGTTTTCGACAAGAGTTTTAACTTTAAGTAATTTAGATATAATTTGTGTCTAACGAGTTCTTCTTCGCGTGTTCAATTATCAAGTAACTTAAAAGGTTACAATATGTACTATGGTATCTACAAAATGTCTCTGTGAACTTATTTACCTACGTATGTCAAATACGCTAACGTGAAAGGGGTAAGAAATTTGAACTATAGTATCTTTTCAAATTAATGTAGGTACTTAAACATTATATCAAAATATGCGATACTGTATTACATTGTATTACTATCACGAATTAAATAGCGAAAGTCAATCATCAAGCTTCATCAATAGTATACTATGTTATGCGTTCGCCCATGCATGAATCAGAAATTTGCCTGACGAGCGCTCCGTTGATTTAGTGCTCCAATTAGTCTCGTTTCGAATAGCAGTTCTAAGTAACATTTCAGAAGTTAAAGTAATTTTTAGTAGTAACGGCTGTATTCCCGGAATAGGGTAGCCAGAACTAGAGGATCATAAGGGAGATTCCACAGCCACATTTAGAATGGCGCTGACAGATGTAACTATCAGTAACAAATAGCTAGTTCGTCTGGGAGAATGCCCGAGTTTCTAGTCGACACCTACGACATTTACGGAAGGAGATGCAGTTGCTACATTCTAACGTAACCCCGCATCAGTACGGAATAGGATTTTCAGTTGTGATTGACGTAAAATATAAAACATACATAGATACATAAAAATCTCGCCTCTTTCCCGGAGGGGTAGGTATCACGCATCTCCATTTGCTACGATTTTACATTTTGGCACACCTATTTCGCTTCATCTACTTTCATGATATTCTTCATCATCGAACAGGATTCTTGTATAGGTAATGAAAACTAAAATCCTGTGAACCGTGAACTCATATAAGTCAAAATTCAACGTAATTACTCATACGACCACCAATTGTATAGGAAAAATAAAGAATTACATGTTTACCACCAAACAGTAAACATTGACAGCAATTCTCGCAAAACAACTGGTGAACAAGTGAACATCGCAAACAAACTACAATTTTATTGTCACCAATATTCCGGTAAATTCGCAAACCGATAACATTTCCCGTCGAATCCGCTGCCCAATTTTCATCTATACATTTTTCCTTTTCGAATCGGAACGTGCGTTGGTGGGTGAAAAATTTCAAACGGTTTTATCAAACGGTATCCACGGCAAAAGGCATTGTCGCTGGCTCTTAGCCAGGTTAGGAAGTGAGGCCTTAGTACGAGGAAGCAATGTATCGGCGAAGTTATTGCAATGTGTTGATGCCTTGTATCGTGCACGGTTTCAAAGTGAAAGAAATTGATTAGAGATACACCTTGAACCTTATTGAAAATAGTAAGACAATTTGTTTTTGAATGGTTCGACTCGTTATTATTATCGTGGTCAATAGTAAGTTGATATCTAGTGTAGAAGTATAAATAAATATCTTAATTACTTTAACTAAAATACCATTATCAGGCGTCGTTAAATCACTGGACAACTTATCAGGACATAGTTTACCTGTCCTACGCGTTCTAGAACTACCTATAGTGCAAGAACTAGAATCAACTGTAGTCGGCATGTCATCAACTGCCAGGAAGGTGTACTAGGTAGAGAGGACTGGAGAGGACTCACTAAGCAAATGAAGCGCGGCGGAACATAAGAAGGAGGAATACGCACGATCTCCTTTCTGCTCATAAGCTTAGCATATGATCCGGCCTTGAGTTTATAACTTTATACCTCAGAGTAAAGATATTGCATATTATCTAGCCCACATTTATTACGAGTATAATAAGAGATGCTGTATAATATTATAGTATATTTAACGTAATGTTATGAGAATAGAGAGACTATTACTATACCTATAGTAAGTACATATTACCTTAAGCGACAGAGATTAAAAAACTAATTATTTACTATTGCTGTAACTCGTTGACATATCTGACTTGATGTGGTAAATTAAAATATTATAATGCTTCAGCATCGCCATTGATGGTAATGATTCTAGCAAATGTTATTGAACAAAGGAATTGACGCCATTGTTCTAATCCGATATCTTAAAGGCATTACGGTGTGTCTCTGTACTATATTTACATTCAATAGCTGGTTCCTATCCTGAAGACTCCTGATGTATACGCTAGTGTCGTTAGTATCTATTCAATTACAATAGTATTCTTTAGTTCGATATAAAATCGCGGGACTTCGCAATTGAAATATATGTTTAACTGTATCCTGTTCTCGAGTTACTGTAGCTTATGATACTGTTGACACTGTGTGTTTAATTGATAAGTTTGATGTTAAAAGCAACAGCGTAAAGAAAAAACTTTGTACAAACTATGCTGTCGAGTCCAGAATAATACAATTTCAAAACAGTGATGACAGGGGTAATTTATTTCTTACATTTTAAACAAAAAATGTTATATAACGAATGAGCTTAAAATCCTCTGTTCTAATGATCGTCGCGCTAGATAAGCTCACTTTGACTTAATGGTATAACAGTAATTCTACTATTTTCCAGCTAATTGAGCTTAACTTTCAGAAACCTAGATAGTTATAATACCAGTATTTTCAGCTGACTTTTTAATATCCTACTTCCAAGTTTTGTTAATTTTGAAACTTATTTTACATTCCTGACGTTTCAACTGGCTCGCAACAGCTGTGGTCGTCGAATGGAAGCTTCGTATTTTATAGCTTCGATGTGCTCATATTTAAATTAATGAATATATTTTTACGTTGTTTATTTTATCGTTAAAGTAAATTTTAAACACGCCACTTTATAAACTCATAAAAGGATTTAAAAATATGACCAAAGCGGTTAAGTTTTCAGCTTTGGTATTATTGAATTAAGTGGTTAGATACAAAAAAGAGGTATGTTTAGAAAGTATTTACACCAAAAATATGTTTATGTATTTCGTTTTAATTTGATCGGATGATATACATAAGTGTTAAGACATCTCGTTTGTATCGCCACATAACTCTTACTCTCCCGAACCATTAGAATGAAAACCATGAAGTCATGTAGGAGTAGCAACTACGTATTGCATGTTAGGTGCCTGTATCTGGTTTCTTATAGTAACTATAGTTTCCTGTGATCACGATTATGAGTTTTCAATTAGCAAAAGGTTTAGAACCTGTTGATGGGCCAACGTCAGCTGGGTTTTGTTTTAAATAACGTTTTTGTCAGTACGAGTATAAGAAAAAATATATAAAAACTCTCTAGGTTAAATTGTCTGTTATATAACAACTTTACAATTTGGCATATAATAAACAGGAATAAAAAAATATGGACTGCAATAGGCTGACGACGAAACAGGAAATTTACCGCGAAATGGTCGACCTTAAAACAATTGAGACTGTCTCCAGAGGTATAGGCGAGGTTGGTGTTACACGCTATATGTCAAATTAACTTTTGTCATTATTGTGTTTGAGCATTAGTCTAATATTAATTATTAAAATAAATGTAAAAAAATTATGATGGACAGTTGAATAAGTAATAAAATTAGATGATTTGTTGTTTCTGAAACATTTTGCTACCTATCTACTGTCAACTTACTAGTCACAACCAAAGCGCCCCTATTGCGGACTTACATTTTTATGCAAATAGTCATATACCTAAAGATAGAGACAAATAAAAGAAAGGACATAAAATAAAGATAAATTTAATTAAATTAAAAATATTGTACATTTCTTAAATGTTTTGAAAGTGCCATAAATATTAATTTTATCTGGCAATTCATTTTCAACAGTAAATATTTCATTTTTCCGATCGCTCGTTCTGAATTCTAATGGTAGTAAAGCGACTTAAGCAAATTACTCTGTGGAGGAGGACTCCTTAATTATTATTCAACCTTTATCCAACGCAAATCGACAAAATTCGCTCCAAAATTACTTTTATTAAAAGCATTTCTTTCCCTCCAGCGAACCAAAGTGCTAAAGTAAAGTAAATGGACCGGAATTTCCTTTTCGAGAATAAATTATCTCTAAGTACAACAGTAAATAACTCTTTTAAAAGATGCTAAAGAGTGATTGCAGTAAATATTGGAATGTTTTCGAGTGAAAAGTGTTTAAATTTATGAAATGTTTGAGCGTATTTATTAGCAAGTATTTGGTGCATACTTTTCGCATCGTCGTCTTAAGCAATATTTCAAGGCATTTCCAATATTTTATACATTTTATTTGTGTGATTTAGTTAGATGCACTACACTTAATTTCTATGTGTTCCCTATTTCAAACTCCGTTTATTTTATTCAAAAAGATGATTGAAAATTTATCTTTGTACATTATGTAATCACACTGAAAACATTTTTTGATTTAAGTACTGCCAAAATGCACTAACGTAACTAATGTAAGTATAGGTAGGTAGTTCAAACACAACGCCATGGCAACGTTATAATTATACTGGTTAGTAAAACTCGTGTCAAATAATTTTACTTACTGTCTAAGCCTACTGGTCGAAAAGTCCAATCAGTTGGCTGGATACGAACAACTGGATTATTTGCTGTTACAGTCACATCGAACCCTATTAGCCATTAGTGATTGTACATTCTGTAATCTGCATCATTCGTCACTGTCAGAGTCGGTCAATGTGGCCTATGTTCGGCCGATTGATTCGTCTCATTGAATTTATATCCATTAATTTACGGTAAACTTTATACTTGCGTATTGCCAATTTCACGTAAATCCTTTTTTAATATAAATGTCAAACTAATACGAATTGACATGAGTATTTATAATTATACTGATAGAGATACGTATGCTGTCAATAAAGAATTGTTTTAGGATAGCAAGATTCCTCTTGAACAAAAAAGGTCCAAATAACACGGAAGCAACATTGAGCAAATTGAAAGAACAAACAACATACCCAAATGTTGCCAAATGAAGATCAAAACGATTTAAGTAAAGAGGTCCACCATGAGCGCCTTTTCGCACTTGGAAACCATAATAAAAGGGGATGGCGTAACATTAATGACGTTGTTAAACAAGAAAGGTTTTTCTGCCGTGTGTCAGGACTGTTATAATTTAATGGCGGTCAGAGATTTAGAGGGTTGGCAACTAGAAGTATTTAAATTGGTCGTTGCTCGTTAGTCCAGTCGATACATCTATGAAAGTGGAAAGCATGAGGGATACGTGCTAAGTCAAAAAAATGTTGAAAATATGTTTAGATATGTACAGCTATTGTTATAAAAATGATAAACCTATATGTAGATTATATTTAGCTCTTCCTCCCACTCACATATAGTGACCGTAGTGAATTTTTTTGGGATATTTTCTCAACACGGGAGGCACTACCACCCGGAGATTCTTAATCGCCTCTAACGATACCCATGGGCAGACGTGGGGTTTTTTACTCTGCTGACACCACATGGCACTACAGCATACATTTAGACGAAATAGGCTCATCATATTACAAAGTACCACATTTGCATTGCGTTAACAGTTTCTTATACTACCAACCTAGAATAACTCATTTTATGCTATTCTTGCGTCAAACTGTACTGCAAGAAACGCATATAGAGCGGTCGTTTCAAAACGACTAGCAAGCTAAACGTATCACGCACTGTGCGGTTTGTACTTTGTAAATATTTACCTTTTCACTTTGTTTACTTGGGCCGTAATTACTTTTGGCTTCCGTGGAAGCGAGTGTTAATTCATATTAGTGTGAAAATAATATCTGTCATGTACGAGTATAGGTACTTTTTAGGCACTTACATAAAATTGAAATCTTATTATAGATACTTCATATCTATTTGTAGTACGGTTTGATGACTTTTATTGAAATATTTGGAAACAAGCAGACAAAAATGTCCAAGTAAAACATAGTGGTATCTATATAAATAAAAACTTGTCACATTTGTGACCTTGGACACTTTTTACTGAGAACACACGCTTTTTTTTATAAAACATTAATTATATTAATAGGTAGTATATATCTTAACTATATATACTACAGCTCATAAGTAGATCCCTATCTCACAGATTGTCAATTTACCATTTTGCCACGCAGATTTTTCTCATTCCCTTCATCTTTTCCAAAAAGATATTTCTAATTTCTCTGCTCACCACATTTCTCAGCCATCGGCCACGGAGCTTGAATTTTGCAAATTTCGTCGAAATTTCGCGTAAACTCAAGCGTTTTCCATTGGTCTATAGCGGCAGCAGCGATTGGATTACCTAACAATTCAGATTACCCTGGATTGCGGGCATGATGTACACTAGTACAGTCAGCGATCCCGCTGATTCCTTTGATGAGCATTAGTGAGAGATCAATCAGCTTTGACGCCGATTGAGGAGGTTAAGGAGGTTATTGTGTTGTAAATGTAATTGTATATTGACGGCATTAACGAGATTGAAAGATTGTGGGACAAAGGACCCATAGAGTGGGGTTTATCTTTTTAATATACGGATTTTTATCGTCCTATAGAATTTATAACTGAATTTCTGCTTTTTTTAAACTTGTTCAATTCTATCTAGTATTGCAAAGAAATTGTTATGTATTTTCGGTTAATACTTTATTTAAGGTTTATACGAATACGAATTTTACACAGATAAAACTTACGAAATATCAGCTGTAAGAGAAAAGTACAAAAAAACTATACTATAAAAAAACTTTGTCTATAGTTCTAACCAACCTAATAGTTAGCACTCTACATTTTATGTTATGTACACTCGTAACAACCGTAAAACGTATTGGTTTTACCAAACACTATTCGTACACACTCATCATCATCATCATCATTCTCAGCCCTGGGAGGGAAGTCCACTGCTGAACATAGGCCTCCACCAACGACGCCCGATCCGATCGTACACACTATTCAAGATTTAAGAAATAATTGTAAAATCTTTGTCAACAGTCTTCACATCGGCACACGAAATCACCCAGCTAAAGGTGCCATTGTACGCGGACCCTCGGCGAGCAGCTGAGCTAAGCTGCCACTTCCAAATGGATGATCAGCGACTGCACTCCGTGAAGTGGTACCGAGATATGCATGAGATCTTCAGATATAATCCTTCACAAAAGGTAAGGAATCAAGTAGATTTTTAATTGATCATAATCCTGACATACATTGGTTTAGGCAAGTAAGTCAGTTCATCAGGCCTTATTATTATAAAAATGGCGCCGACTTTCCCATTCCATAGATAGACCAATCTGGGGTCGGTAGTGACCCGCCAAGATGAGCCAAAAACAAAGCGCATTTTTTCGATGAGTTTCGTCATTTTTTTTTGAACACTCACAACTCGGGTTTGGAATATTTATAGGACACAGCTCAGCGATTGAAAAAGTGAGGCCAACTTTGTAAATGCACAGATTAACATAACGAAATTGTGATTCATAATAATATGTTAAAATTGATCCGCAAAATAGAGTAAAATTTCGGAGTTTTTTTTCTCGAGCTTCAGTGAAATATATCTCAGATATTTATTGTTAACCAGCAGAATAGAAATCGATGGCCCAATCACTTTTAAAAGTTTTGTGAGATTTCTAAAGTTTGCGACTTTTCTTGTCATAAGATATCTACGACACGACATCGTTCTTGGAAGTTTTTATAACAAACCATGAACATGTTTACAACCAGACATTAGATTAGTGATGGAAGTTTTTATAACTTCATATTTTAATCAAGTTAATAATTGAAAAAGTTGAAATAGCATAGTTATTAAAACTTTTCAGACTAGCGACTAATTTTCCAAAGGAGAATTAATTAACTTACGTTTTTTTATTTAAATCTGGTTTGTTATGCTGCTTAAGATTTCTTAAATGCTAAAGTTTTGCTTATTCGAAACAATTTTAAAAAGAAAGACCTAGTTTTTAAAAATTGTATTATATCAGACATAAACAATTTAAAGATCTTTTGGTATATTACCTAATTGTAGGCGTATTGCAAGAAATATTTTATTGCTGTCTTATGCAAAATACGTAAATATCAGAGATAGATACAACGTGATACAACGTAGGAGAAGCAAATCAAGTTACGTGTAGTTTCTAATAAATATCCTATACTAGCATAATACAGGGTGTAAGTGACAGCCAGGACAAATACTGAAATGCTGAACAAGTACCATTGTGTTGAATTATACGACAGTTATAACACTCGCAGGAAATGTATTTTTGATTTGATTATTAGTAATCTTTGCTCCCCGCGCCAATTATATCGGCCGATCCTGTGACTAACTAAATAGGCTTACATTGGTTATTGTGTGACACATTGCTGTTTTTTGGATCACTTGTGACTTTCCATTAGGGTTGATCATTTATTTGAACTTTTTTGAAGGCAACTTTTTTTTTGAAAATCATCTTTTGGTTAAATTTTATTTTTTAAGTCATTATCTAAGGCCTAATTAAACAATGTAAACAATTTTTTTCATGGAAATATGAAAAAATGTCGGAAAATTTCAGAATCATGGTCTGAAGTCATGGCATCAATATTTGCCTGGCTGTCACAAACACCGTGTATGTACTTTTTACATACAGGTATACCTATATTTGTTACCAAAATGCTAACTACCCTCATATTTCCAGCCACCAATCCGGTTGTTCAACGTGACCGGTATAATGGTGCACGACGGTGAATGCCACGCCGACTCCTGTACGGTGATCGTGATGCCGCCCCCGCTGGCCACCAGGGCGGCTTATACCTGTGAAGTGTCAACGGAGGGCCCCAAGTTCCAGATAGCAAGGCAGACGAAGCATATGACTGTCGTCGGTGAGATATTCTAAAACTACATTGCGGTTCCGAAGTTCTCTGACAAGGCGTTCTATTGTCTCTTGTAATTCGAAAATGTGAAACTTAAAAGAAACAGGAAAATAATAACAATATCTAGGAATACCTATACATTTTAAACCACGTTATTTTTAGTCAAAACATGGCATTTAATTTACAAAAGTATTAATAATCACAATGCAACTTAGCCCATGCTTGATGTAAGACTTATTTAGTAAGTCGATGTAAATCGGACTTACATCAAGGCGTCACTAGAATACATGAGCTGCAACTCCTTCCATGCATGTCGTAAAATTCAGATCATTTATATCTGTACCAGTAATGCTAAACGTGACTGTCGGATCTCCTTTGTGATCCTGCAGTTCTGACTACCTCAATTCGGGAAGACAGCCGTATTTATACAGGGTACTTTTTTGTTAAGGTTTACGAGGGGTACGTGCTATTTATAGTTACATCAAATAAAGTTTATGCCAAAAAAATTGCAAGGAAACCAATTTTGATTTTTCAAACAATTTTTTTTCATACTTTTTTCTTCTTCAATTTTCTTTCATGCGCGCGCAATCTATGGTGTCAGTGTTTGCGTTGAGTTCTTGATAGGAAATGTTTTATTGTTATTTGTGAAAAAAATGTTTGTTATATGAAAACCAGACAGGCATGTTTCAATGGAAACATGTTCTTTACAATAAGGAGTATACATAGTATTCGGATACGTTGACGACAAAATCCCTGAATTTATGTATCTATGTATGGAACTATGCCACAAGCAAATATGAATCTTGTAACCAAAAGTTTAAAAATAAAACAAGGGTTCGTAGCTAGAGGTATAAAAATTAAATGGAGAGGAATTCGGAAGCGAAATTCGCAAAGTGTTCTGTAAATGAAATGGAATAAAATTTACTTGAAAGGAATTATATTCTGAACATTTAATTATTTGCAAATACCACGGGATTTGTCAGGGTTCTTCTAAATTATTGTGCTATCCGTTTGTTCACTGACTGGAAATAAGGGCCGGAATACAAAAAGACAAACCTGGAATTGGATGTGGGCAGCAAAATTTGTGTTGACTTTATGTAAGCTGAAATCAATAGAAAGTTTACTTATCGTATGTGCAAGTATAAGCAGTAATTGGCAAATGGACTGCTAAGTACTTCAATTTTCAATGGATTCGACTATAAAATTGTTAAAATGAAATAAAAACATAGTTCGTCGTCGTCGTCAGCCTTTTACAGTCCAGTGATGGACGTAGCCTTCCTCCAGAGCACACCACACGGTTCGAACCCCCGTTTTACCCTCCAGTTACTACCAGCCGCTCTCTTTAAGTGATCGGTCCATCTGGCTGGTCGGCGTCCAATGCTACGCTTGCCGAGGCGTAGTCTCCATTTGAGGACCCGCTTACATTATATATTACATAACATACGCTTGCATTATCATAGCTTTACGATACCCCAATTCAAAGAAATAGTGAGACAATATCGGGACGACGACATGTTCGTGGATACGTATGTCGAATCTTATCGAATCATTTGTACGAACAGAAGGAAAAGATGTTTCTGAGCCATTTAAGTAGAAAATGCCATGCAGCATTAAGTTTGCCTATACATACATACCTATACATACATATAATCACGCCTTTTTCCCTTACGAGGTAGGCAGAGCATCAAAGGCCGATAGAACCACATGGTGCCACTTCTGACCAATTTTGAGGGTATAGTTGAGATGTACAAGTTCGGTTAGTAGTGATAGGTGGTCAGCCCATCGCCTACAAAACACCAAGACCCTCTTGTCCCTCTACTGACTTGTACAGTATGCCCGGGAAGAGAAGCAGCTGTAGTATTATACTTTTTTTTTCACTCCCAGAGCAGCATAGAAGTTTGCCTATGTATAATATTTTTAGTACAATAAAGAATTTTCTATATCTATCTGTCTTCCATGATGCAATTAACTAAATTTCATCTCTCGCAAAGCCCCTCTCCTTAAATAAGTGTATTAACTACTCTTATGAATAACACAAGTGTATTAAAGTACAAGTTTAAGAAAAGGATTTGCTCTGCTCAAGCCATATCTATCCTCCTTGCTCTAACTTCCTGAATCCCACTTGATTTCTCCACTATAAACTAGGTAATAGAATTATCACTAGCTATCTCTACAACTTGTAAGATACTCAACTGTGTTTCGCTAGGTGCCGTACTAGACAGGACTAACGTTCAAATTGGCTCTTGGTCTCTATGCAATGAATATTTTAACGCCTGGCAAGTTTACATGGGTTAACCTACTCTCTACTGTTTGTTTAAGTAAGTTCTCTGATAAAGTTTTTGGTAAAGTAAAAATAACGATGCCAAAAACGTAATGTAAAGAGATGGTATTCGTCTCCGAGTTTGTTTAGCTCAGTTGGTAGAGCAAAAGTTCGAGAGGTCTGATAATCTTACTTGGGTGATTTTTTTTTCATTTTCTTAAAAATATTTTGTATTTCTACTACTGCATTATATTATATTTTATTTACCTGTGCTGATGCGCGGTTTTACTAGATCGTACCTATCAGCTGCGGCTCCTTCCGTGCATGCTGTAAGTCAACGTAGGAACTCAGTAGCGTTCCATTATGTGACTTAGCTAGTCAACTCGCCATGTTGCGTCAAATGTGCCAAATCGGATCTTCTTCATGATCTTGCAGTTTTGGCTACCCCATTTCGGGAACACAGTCATGTCATTGTGTGTTTATATACTCGTATTATGTAGGTATGTATTTAGTGCCATGACAATCCGTGAGATTATGAATATGACCACGATTTCCTATTTTTACACGTGTGTTGTAATGTGTCCATAGATAATGCAAAACTGTTCGGCTTAGTACGCGAAGACTTGTATATACAGTGTACGAGTACTATTCAAAGCGAATACGGGAAGTAAATGGGTGTATTGTCCATGTTCTCTTTTGGTATTGCATTAGTTTGCTAACGTTGGCTGATTGGTTAAACAGAATTTTACATAATGTCTGGACCGACAGAAAAGATAACGAGTTCCAACATTTCCATAGATAATTGAATTAATCCATGGGTACATTACACAAAGTTTAAAATTGTATGTTTGTCAGGCTGTTCGGCTTCACCGATATTTCCGTCAATTATTGACGGATTTCAAAATTTTTTTTTTTGTTGGATAGAGCTGAGGTGGAAGATCTTGTATATACAGTAATCATGTACGAGTCAACATCTAACTGTGCTGATGATGAAGCTACAGAATTCAAAGCGAATACGGGAAGTAAATAGGTGTATTGTCCATGTTATCCTAACGTGTTACTTGAATCAACATCTGAGTAGGTATCAGTTGGGAGACAGTCTCTCTTGGAATAGTTGAGTGCCTTAGCTACAGAACTCCTTAACGGTTAGGAGTTGGGAACAGTACAGCAATTGGTCGATGGAAACTATTTGTACTATTAGGGCTAACGTGTTACTTGAATCAACATCTGATTGTAAGCTAAATTAATATTCGAATGTGAATCGAAATGCTAAATCATTACGAAAGCATAGTCGTAAAGGATTACGGTAACCATGTTTATAATCCAATCATCATTGTGAAACAAGGATTGAAACTGTCGGTAGTTGGTAACTGTTTATTAGCAGGTTACATATAGCATTCAATAAAATCCATCAAAAACATAAATTAGAGATGAACCAATTTCTTCTATCGCCCGGCATTGGCGATTGGTTCAGACACCAAAAGATTGAAGATCGCAAACGGTGCCAAATTCAATTTTAAACGCGAACTCCAAGTCGAACTTCTCTTTCGAAGTAAATTTCGTACATAACTCGAACCCTTTAGCATTAAAACTTTTAGTTCCACCAGAAATATAATAAATCAAAAATAAATAATGATTTACGAGTGAGGGTACATGTACGAAAATTGTTGTGGGGACAAAGTTTAAAATTGTATGTTTGTCAGGCTGATTAATGTTGAAAGTATATTATTTATTATAATTACACAGACTTAATGGCATTACAGCAATACCAAAGTAGGTACTGTCAAGTTCAGGGGAGATATTTACCGAAGAGGTTCTATAACACTTTTCTCTTACAGCCATGCCAGACCGGGACCCCGTCATCATCGGAGCCCCAAAGGTGGTCAAGCCAGGCGAGCAGATGCTTCTCAACTGCTCGTCGGACTACTCGCTGCCGCCTTCCGAAATCAACTGGTACATCGATAATGAGATACAAAAGGTACCTAATTCATAACTTATAGCTTTATATTAATTAGTAGTATTTGCAAGTACAGATAATTTTAAGTGAAACCGGTTACTAAACAAAAACTTGTATTCTAATGCTAGCGTCAATAGTTTTACTAATGAAAATAACGCCATTTGTATGTAGAATTCAAACCGTAAAATAATAACTCGGAAACGTTATTTGGATCGAAGCCAAATATTACAATTGCGATCGAAAATTTATAGTTTTAATTAACAGAGTTAACGAGTACAAAGATTAATTGATTGGATTTCCAACCTTAGTTAATAATTCACCATAAAGCAAAGTCATATTTGAGTGAAAAATTGGAGCCATGAATAAAATAAGAGCACTTATTGGGGTTATGGGGTACCTTTTCATAGTGAACTGAACTAAATCGAAAAGTTTTTATCATAGATTACACATCCGAATATTTCTAAATTAATAATAAAAACAGTCAACTCATTTGTAACATGCATACAAAAAATTGGACGGCTTGGCCGATTTTTATGAAATTTTATATGCATATTCAGTAGGTAGGTCTGAGAATCGGCTACTATATATTTTTCATACACCTAAGTGATAAGGATTGTCCACGCGAGCGTAGCTAGTTATAATCTAATAGTCTATTCCTTCAATTACTAGGAAAACTAACACATAGAAATCGATTATGATGTAGGATTAGGCATGTATACGCTCTAATCTCTATTCTTCCCCGAATACATCTCAAAATTTAATTAAAGAGTTTGTATTCTGGTAGATAGAAAAACATATTGACAATAGACTCCTTGCTTAGTCTGTCAATTTTTAATTAATCTATACTTTAGACTTCGAGACCGACATACTTGACTTTAATGATAGGCCTCAAGTCATACTTTAGACTTTTAGATCTACATATTTAATTATATTAGTAGATTATTTTAAGTCATTTTAATTTACTTTAACTTTGATCTCTGAGATCTCTCATATAGGGTTGCCAACCGTCCTGTTTTCCCAGGACATGTCCTGCTTTTTGGGGTGTCCTGGGCTGTCCTGGATAGTTTTTAAGTATCGTCCTGAGTTTGAGAGTCCTGACACATACGCTACCGGTAGATATTCTAAGGGTGCGGACATCAGATCAACGCCTAGTGCGACGACGCAAATAATCGTCAGTGGCACCTCTAGAACGCCTAAAAAAGTACGTAGGCGCCGGCACCGAATGTTTTAAAGCCTATGTTTTGAAATTCGCACGCCACTAACTCTCTCCAATCGTATTGTCACTGGGCTCGTACATGTATAGTCCTGGCTTTTAATCGTAATGTTCTGGTATTTCTTTTTCAAATCCTGGTTTTCAAAGTTCTGAGATGGCAACCCTGTCTTCATACCATATTAAGGTTCTCTATATGGTATGAACACTGCCCCCTGGCTAATTGTGATTTCAATATGAAATAATTTACAGTTAAACTCAGGCCACTGACTGCCCAGACAGTAATAAGTAATTAGGCAGACAATTTATTTTATGTAAAATAATTAAAATATTAAAATTTAATAAATTGAATTGCACAAGCTAACTTAATTAATTGAATCAGTCGGTTTACAATTTACCCATTCATAACTAACTATCGCAAAGCAGAATCTAATACCCTTATCAAATTATCCTGGATTACAAACAATTATGTACTGAGCTACATTTGAATTTCAATAGAATAGATCAAATAGAGATTAGAGTTAAGCGTAAATCATTAGAATTATATTATCATGTAATATAAATTATTATGCCCTGAAATCGTTACTGTAGAAACAGATTAGATATACAGGGTGTGGGTGACAGCCAGGCAAATACTGAAATGCTGAACAAGTACCATTATGTTGAGCTATACGACAGTGTTATTACTACTCGCAGCAAATTATTTTTGATTTGATTATCAGTAATTTTTGCTCTCCGCGCCAATAGTATCGGGCGATTCTGTGATTAATAAAATGAGCTTATTGGTTATTGTGTGACACATTGCTGTTTTTTGGATCACTTAAGAATCTCCATTTGTGTTGATCAGTTATTTGAACTTTTTTGAGGGCAACTTTTATTTTGAACATCATCATTTGGTTAAAATTTTATTTTTAAGTAATTACCTAAGGCCTAATTAAACGAATCAAACTATTTTTTTCCTTCAAATATAAAAAAAAATCGGAAAATTCTTTCAATTCTTTCATTTTCCTGCGAACATTTTCAGTGTTTTCCACCTCAGAATCATGGTCTGAAGTCATGGTATCAATATGTGCCTGGCTGTCACAAACACCCTGTATTTGAATAATTTTATATTTACACATTGGTTATTATGATTGTGTACGTGATTTTTATCACTTAGCCTAATCAACATCTTCCTGCCCTTATCCCATTATTTTATGGGGTGCGCGCAATATGGTTTCTTCCTAAACTCATATTGCCAAAGTTTTGGCATTATTTTTTACGGGCGGCTGCCTGCCTGACGCCAAACCTTCTCGGGTATCACTCAGCCTAAATTTTTTACTAAATGTATTTATAAAACCATTAACAAAAATTTTATGCATCTAGCATCTATTTGCTTTAATCGTTTCTTATTTATCCTATGTACACCGGCTCTAGACTGTCTTTGTACCAAAAACATTAAATAGTCTTAGCGTAATTATGTAATACAGAGTCAGACAAAGTTACTTCTGCATCTATAAGTCTGGCGGCCAATTTCAATAGTAAAGATCATAACTAATCTAGTTTTTTTAAATTTGTATAAAACCAATGAAGCATGCAAAAAATCTCTCGAGATTATTAAAATTGGCTGTTAGCTGTTACTATTTTCTCCAGAATGTAGCCTTTATCCTCCTAGATAATTAAGCGTAAAGATGTATTAAAAAAAGTGATGTTGGTGTGCCTTATAAAAAAAAATAAAAATAAAAAATAAAATAAAAAAGCGTAAAGATGTATTTATTTATTAGTTGGAATATTAGAAACAAAATTTTTTTACTAGCGGACGCCCACGACTTCATCTTGTAAACTTCAAAATTGCACAGTTTCTTGTTCCTGCAGGAATTTCGGGAAATCTTCTTGGTGCAGTTTATTTCAGCATCTAATATTTTTCTTTTGAACATTACCGCGCTCATTGTTAAGCGACTAAGCAGCCGAGGTACTCTTTAAATCTTCACTAATGGCCTTTTGAAACGGTCGGTATATCTTCTGAAATAACCCCACGGTATTTCGGTACTTGCACCTTAAATATTTATGACGAAACTTCCTTGCAGGTGTTTCGAAATGGAGCATGTCAGAATTCGTAGTGTAGTTTTAACAACAAGACCTAGTTGTTTAGAAAAAATGTAATAAATTATTATATGTGTCTTCATGACTTTCTGGAGGTGCCGCTGACGGGGGTATTTGCGTCCTCACATTAGACATCGGCATGCCTAGAAAATCTGCAGCAAATGTGAAAGCAAGTAACAAAAAAAATGTATTTCTTTTTTCTAGCTGGACGCCTGGCATCGGACCGAGCAATCGGCTCCCCAGCCAGGCGGTCTACGTTCTTCATGGAGAATCCTCGGCGTGAGGGTACCAGCCAACGCAAGCGGCTCCCTCCGCATCCGCTGCGAAGCCCTCGTCATGGTGGAGCCGCCGGTAGTCAGGGACACTGATACCATCATCACCATACACTCTAGGACGCAGCTGTCGAAATATGTCGCTAATGGTGGTGAGTTGGTTTTTCTTGAGTACACAACATTCCTGATGCGGGGCTTAGGGACTACCGATAGCATCTAATCAAATGTTTTTGCCAACTAGGGTACATAACAGCTCTTTTTTTATATTCACACATTGACACAACACATAAACCTAGTCCCACATTAAGATCCCTAAGGTCTTGTGTCGTGGGTACTAAGCAACGGTATACAAATACATAGATAAGTATAGAAACATCCATGACTCGGAAACAAACATCGATATTCATCATGTCAATGTTTGCACCTACCGGGATTCGAACTCAGGACCTATGGGTCGCAGGCAGGGTCACTACCTACTAGACCAATCAGCCGTCATGCTCTTATATCTCACCCGGGCATGTAGTGGGCATTTTTAGGCGATTGCCCAGTAATTTGTCACGAATCATTTAAGTACATCTGTCCCCGCTGTGCTAAAAGTGGGTCAGGATCTCTTTTATGCTCTTGCGGTTCTGGCTTCTCCACTTCAAGAGTCCAGCCATGTATATATGCATGTATACCCCATTCTAAGAATGTTTTGTCCACATGTTTTATAGTGTGAAAAGGTAACAAAAAGAATTGTATTCACAAATAATATAATTGTTGCGGATAAAAAAGCCTTATAATTCTTTGGTACTAAACATATAGGGCATTAATATTTAATATCGCACCTAAATTTGAATGATACAATTAGTTTATGTTTGTAAATTTCAATCAAGTAGAATTTTTCTTTGAGTTAAGAGTGTCTGTTAGTTTTGTGATGGTGCTTTCGTAGCACCTCCGTAGCTCGTAGCACGTGCTACGGAGAGCGCTGGCGCAGCAACTGATAGCGTACTTATTTCTCACGCTCATGATTTTTTCAAATCAAATCAAATAAAATCAAAATAAATTTATTCACAACATTACGAGTACACTTTAAACAGTAATACTTACACAAGTTAGCTAAACAATAACTTTTAATTTTAAATAGTGACAACTGTTTAAAATTAAAATAAACACATTAAAACGTTTTTCGATTGACTGTATAATAATAGTTATAAGAGTGCATGCAAAAATCATTCACCGATACACGTGTAATGTACGTTTCGTCGATTCTTATTTCTGACGTATTTCTTTCAACTTATCTTATTTTTCACGGAACAGCACCTCAAACGGTTTTGCACATTCGTGTATGTAACTTGACATAGTACGGGCTATTTTTTAAATAAAAAATATGAATTTTCAATTTAAAAAAGATCATCGGCGAATGATTCTTTCAGAAAATCAACCGGTTGAAGAATAGTGCCTTCGGCAAAACGTTCTATCGGCGATGAGTAGTTCGGCAAACCGTTACAAGCTCTATATTTTCAATGCGAAGTCACTAACACTCTTTTATACTACTTTTCTTTAAATTGTAACAAAATGTAATCACCTTATAATAAAAAGACAACGATAAAAATATACAGTAATAATAATCTTTATACGCTATACCATTTTTGCCATAACCCAACACTTTAGCGTTATGACGTCATTGAAGTGACATTGTCGGATTTAATGTCTGGTTTTGACCTCTTTCGCAACTCTCTTCACCTTTCAATAGAAATTTTAGCTGTTTCTAAATTGTGGTATTTAAGCCATTTGTGATATGTTAACTAAGATTCATTGCTACTTGCTATAATTTATGTACGTTATTTAAGTTTATTTGTATTCATATAAAAAGATACCCGCTAATCACCAGAGTATAAAATATGATATTAATTTGACAAATACCATACAATACATAAAGACAACTTATAACCGCTCATGTAATATCTCTTACATTTACAGTATATCATTTAAGAAAGGATTAGTGAAAAATAATATACATATCGACAAGAAGCTAGCTTATCACCGGAGAGAATGCCTGAGTTCCTTAATCAACTCTTACGACGACGTATACGGAAAGATTTTCAGCTGGATGTATTCCAAGCCTTATGCGGGGCTTGGAATAAATACCAAGAGATCGGCCGCTCCGATCCAATATGGCATCACTGCTACAAACTCCCCGATTTAATTCTGGGGCTTTTGGGTATTCTTTTTTGGTTCAGGCGGTTAAGCTCTGGAATAAATTACCCCATAGGGTTAGAGATTGTCGTACTGTTGGCACATTTAGGGAAAAGCTGAAGAATCACTACCTGTCCATTATTTGAATATGCTGTCATTTGTTTCTCTCCTTTTTTTCAATGTAAGTATTTAGTTTCTTAGAATTAGTTTAATTACATGTTACCCCGTATTTGTTAACAATTTCTCTTTACTATAATAAGCTTGCCATTGTACAAGCATCTCTTCTTTTATATTGTATGTAAATATCAGCTATCCGCACTGGACTCGGTGGAAAAACTGGCAATGAAACTTATTGGAGGTGAAACCGTAGCAAATTCTAAACTCCAGGACCTGACCCACCGCCGTAAAGTTGCTGCTTTGTCAGTGTTTTACAGGATACACTTTGGAGAGTGTACGTGGGAACTTCACAATACAGTTCCACCAGCCCCTTTTCACCATGGGAATACTAGACGGAGACTAGCGTATCACTCTTATGTTGTTGATATCCCACCCATCCGCACCAAACGTTATGCTAACTCGTTTATAATGCGAACGGCTAAGGAGTGGAATGCACTTCCTGGCGATGTATTTCCCGAGCACTACAATATTGGTCTCTTCAAAGCTAGAGTGAATAGGCACTTTCTAGGCAAACATGTACCACCCTAGGTCGCATCTTGCTTAACATCAGGCATGATGGCGGTCAAATGTTTGCCTAGCTAATTGTAAAAAAAATGCTATATTCTTTTGTGTATGTGCAATAAAGAATAAGAATATTTTAAATATACAACGGATTGTATAATTTTTCATTTAGCAAGAAGATATTTCCGAGAAAGTACCTACATAATATCTTTTCCTCGAACCACGCAAACGTGGTCATGGGAATTAAGAGGTGGCTCATAATTTACGAAACTTGCTTGTTCTTGACAGCCGCTGTAGTGGCAATATTACAAGCTCTCTCAACTTGTCTTCTGCAATTTAATTCAAAAGAGAAGTTTATTTAAAATGCATTTATAAGATTGCGAAAAACGAAATTACTCGCCTAAAAGTTTCCCGAGAATTCCCCGTTGCCGCTCAGTCGTGGTACTCCAGTTTTTTAATGCAAAACAAGCTATAGAGAGCAAGTAATTTAGTATTTATTCATTACGCAAGCCTAGTAATACAAAATATGTCAGGCTGTGGTTTAAATTACCTATCATGTAAATATTACAACCAAGATACTCGTACATACCCGCAATTTTATAATAAAAATATTTCAGTTTATTTTACTACAGATGTACAAACTGTCGAGTCAACATTTATATCAATTTTAGAGATAATTTCGAGAGATACAAAAATAAGCACTAGATTATGTGCTCGTTCTTATTAATAATACAGGGTGTTTTTTTGTGGCCACCTTTAACGAAGGGTACGTACTCTATACATGAAATAAAGTAAGTTTATGCCAAAAAAAATGCTGGAAAAAAAAATAATTTTGATATTTTTTTTTAATTTCTTGATCGTGCGCAATTTATAGTGTCTAGTGTTTATGTTAGTTTTTTTATAGACAGATATTAATTATTTTTCGTGAAAAAATCCTGCTACGCGCGTCTATGTGCATTTATGCAGAAAAACGCAGTCTATTTACTCAACTTTGGACCCTAATATTTTGGAAACCAGACACTTCCCAGGTATGCTTCCATGGAGAAAAATGATCGTGATGATGAGGAGATTCCGTAGTTTTTGGGAACGTTGACGACCAAAAATCATTCTGTATAAGTAAAACTTTTTAAACGAAAACATAAACTTTTCAAAACTCATTACATCAAGTAAGACGTTATTTAAAAATGCTGTCTTGTATAAAATATTTTAAAGGTTAGTTAACATAGACCTTTAAAATGATGCTAAGTAATGCAAAAGGTGTAAGGGGCTTAAAGTCCGTTAAACATCTTAATTTGACTTAAGCTAACCTTGCTTACAAGCGGTGTACCCTATAGAATAACTAACTAGGCATGAGTGAACATTTGGAAAGGTTAAAGATCTAAAAGTATTAGGGGTTTGTTCATTATTGAGCTGTCGGCTGAAGTACACCTTTTGAAGTACTCTTCTAGGTTGAGATTTTGTGAAGTATCTAATCGTAGTAGGTAATCCTTTTCTATAATTAGAACTTTCTTAATTAATTCAACAGCGAAGTTCTCAAAGTTATCGAAAAATTGTCACCATTGGAAGTCAGATTTAATTTTATTACGAACGAGCTAAATTAGGGCGTATTGGAGGAAATAGGTCGTTAACTTAGCGAACTTTGCTATCGTTTATAAGATTGTTACATTATCTTAGCCCTTGGCTTTCTAATTTCATATATTCATACTTTAATTGTATCAGGCGTCACTATTCGGAAGTTCAAATTTCCATCGCAGGCTCGCCCACCATCGGGCCTTACACCCTCAGCTGACCCTCGGATCTGCCGACTCATGGTCACGAACACAAAACATTGCAGTCGCAACGAATAGCCAGATCCAAGCACCTAACATGCAACCACAAGTACATAGCTGCTAATCCGAAAACCAATTAAAAAATATTAATCGACATATGTTTCGCCAACACCCGTGGCATCCTCGTAATATATACAATCAGTTGGCTCCTGGGTTAATACAGAATAAAAACTTAAATCTAAAACATATTTACAAATAGAAAATTAGGAATAGAAATATTTAATAAATACAATATTTTTTTTGTTTCAGGTACCGACGTTGTAAATAGTGAAGTTTTTCTCATCGCATTATTCTGGACATTTAAAGTATTTTACTCCTTTGTGAGCTTATGAGAAAAAATTTGAAAGGTTTTTTTTGGTGATACTAGTCGTAAGTGTAGATATATCGGACAACCTGGGGTTAGAATAAACTAGAACATATAAATATAAAGTAAATGTTAATTGTACCTATGGTTATATATACATTATTATAACATATAGTATCTTCAGATTCTTGTGTACGAAATTATATTTTTTATGTAATGTTATAAAAATTCAAATCAAAGCGGCAAAGGAAGTTAATATACCTAGTTATTTATAACATACTACTTTACTAAATTGTATCAACTGTTATTATTATGTTCAAGACCACAAAGAACTACTGTCGTTATGAGAAACCAATCTTTGCAAAAACCTGATGATGTAATTAGTGTCGGCGAAATGATTTCAAGGTGGTCACTCCATTGAAGATCACTTTTGTGTCTCAAATGGCGCCATTTATAATGATGCCACGGTTTTACATCCGTAACGAGCAAAAGTGAACATCAATGGCCACCTATAAACTGTCTCTATGTAGCACCATCGTATACCTGGCAGGCAATACATATTTGCTACATAGAAACTATTTACAGGTGGCCATTGACTCGGATCTGGTTCCTTGTTGTGACTGCAGTTGCCTGTGATTGCGACCATGAAGTTGTCTGGGTCTAAAGTCAGCGGAGAGTGTAGGTAAAGCCAGGTGGAGGTACTCATCTGCTGGAAGTATCTGTAGTAGCAAAATGTGTATCTACTAAAGTATAACTTAAACAACATTCAATGTTGACCACTTCTGTATTTTGTAATTTATTAAGTTGGCGCATTTTTAATTAACAACCAACAATGCAATTTGATTAATCATAGATAGCTCTTCCTAGCCTAATATTTGGTTTAAATATGGTCTATTTATCTAAAACAATGAAACTACAGATTACTTCAGTGTAACTAAGTTAATAGTTTTATAGGCGTAACAATTGAATAATGCGCCAACTCTAAACTAAAACTACTAAACAATAAACAAGAAAACTTTATATACGTTTACTTTATCCACAAATAGAATGTTTAACCAGTTTACGCTGCGTTATAAATTATTTCCCATTTAACTACAGAAATGTCAATACACTAACCTGTCTAGATTAAAATATAACATCTTGCAGCGAAATCTATAATAATTTTTCGCAATATTCTACTGGAAGTAAAGCGAACGGTCTGTGGTTTTCATTTAGCTAAATGTATACATAAAGGAACGAATAATTAAATAAGCTCTAGATATAGCGTTTTCATTCTCGATCTACTCGATAGTTTGTCATCGATACATTTGCTCCAATAGGAAGCGTTCATTTTCGCCCTTTCGTAAAGTTACGTGATGGCTTCCAACAGCGTTGGTAGGAGTGCTGCAAAAATGGACGTCGATGCCAATGGATGTTACATGGTGTGAATACCTAGTTCCGTACGACGCTCGTACTTATGTACTAAAGTTGCACATCCTGGGCTTATTCTGTACGTGGATCCAGTCTAATATAATTTTATTTATTTCCAAAGCTAATAAGCAGGATGAATCAGTATGAAATCTTGCACATATGCACTACGGACGCTTCTAGTAACAGTTCAGTCAGTATAACAGAGCGAAACACCGGTATCACGTAGGTGTGTTACCCATTTTATTACCACGCTATTACATACTGTAAATGTATAGATTTCTGTTAATTTGGTACGAATATTTACTTCGAGAAACATAAATATTTATATTTGAATGCAATACGGAGGTGGCAATTTTAATCCAGAAGAAGTCTAAAAGATATTTATATATCATGTAATGTTAAAGTTGTATATGTTTTTCATTATAAAATTAAGTAGCTTTCCAGGGCATAAAATAGTATTGTCTAATACAAAATAGTTTTAGTAGTTAATCTATGGCTGTGTTTCACAAAGGTTATGTCAATTCTGTGCACGACATCATCTTTTTAAATTTTAATGTACAGTTACACTAATTGTTTTTATTTAATAAATTGTGTGTATAAAAACTTAAATGAAATAAAGTTATGATAAATTATGTTTTGGTTTTTATATTACTCAGCACTTCCTCCTAGAATCATGCACCAACCACAATTTTGAACTTGCGAGTACTAGTCATACTCTACAACTTCGTCCGTATTTTCCGCTATTTTCCGTACTTATCTGTAGGAATTACGAAAAATTATTTCCAACTACTCCTTCATAACTAAACTGCCCAAGAAATATAACATGCTAAACTGACGTCCGTCTGCAATATCGCGACGCACCGTAGGAACCTTACTAAAGACAATGGCTTTATGGACAATGGACATAGTTTCTCTTGCCTTTCCTTCGGGTTAAAAAAAGTAAATAATTCTGATCACATATGCAAGCTCATCATCATCATCATCAGCCTACAATCCACTGCCGGACGTAGGCCTCCCCCAGGGCACGCCACAAGACTACCATGGGGAGTATTTGCCCATAGTCACCACGCTGGGCAGGCAGGTTGGTAACCGCAGTTTGTACTTTGGACTGGCAAGATAGGGCGATGATATCACTAATGCCATCCATCCTGACGATTTGTCCTAAATTTTTAATGCAAGCCGCGTGCGCCTTAAAAAAAATAATCTAACCTATCTCATCTTAATCTAATAAAATGCCTCATTCTTTTTATAAAAAGATCTTTGAAATCAAATAATGTACAGACTTATCTTACCTTTAATAATGTCTATGAATAGAACGTTATCAAGGAAACGGACTCACAAGTTCATTATCACATATTATGTATTATTATCGTCAGCCTATTGCAGTCCACTGCTGGACGTAGGCCTCCCCCAGTGTACGCCACATGGCTCGATCTCCCGTTTTTGCCAGTCACTACCAGCCGTCCTCTTTAAGTCATCGGTCCATCTGACCGGAGGGCGCCCAACGCTACGCTTGCCAAGACGCGGTCTCCATTCGAGAACCCGTTTACTCCACCGTCCATCGATTCTGCGACAAATGTGGCCGGACCACTGTCACTTCAGTCTGCTACATTTCGAGACTATGTCTGTCAATTTGGTCTTCTGCCGAATAATCTCGTTTCGGACTTTGTCCATTCGCGAGATCATCTTGTCTTGTCTTGTCCAGGTTCATCCCGAGTCCCACACGCCTCGAGGCAGCATTGAGACTAAACAGCATTTTTTGTAGGTCCTGCAGCGATTCAGCCATCAAAACTATATCGCCTCGGAGAAATTGGATCGGTCTTATTTGGTGGGTTTGGACTTGAACGGACATGGTTGCCATTTGGTAGACATTTCTCAGCACCTCCACATATCGCCAGTCGATTTGGCATCGCTGCAAAGATTCCAAAACGGCCCAGGTTTCGATGGAGTCGAAGGCTTTCTCGTAGTCCACAAAAGCCATACACAGCGGTTGGTTATACTCCTCGGACTTCTGTATAACCTGCCGTACAGTATGGATGTGGTCTGGCCTGTTCCAGTGGCTGGAAGGCGTCAAATCTCAATGCCAGACGATTCGTGATGACTCTCGAGAACAGCTTATAAACGTGGCTCAGAAGTGTGATCGGCCTATAGTTTTTGAGGAGCGTTTTGTCTCCCTTCTTGAAAAACAATGCCACCACACCTCTGCTCCACGCCTTTGGAGTAGTCCCATTGGCCAATACGGAGTTAAATAACCTTTTCAACTCCTCAAGGACTGGTTTTCCCCCGGCCTTAAGGAGCTCACAGGTCACTCCGTCCTCCCCGGGAGCCTTCCCATTCTTAAGCTGTCTGAGAGCGGCCCCGATTTCGTCCATATCTACGTCTGGGAGATCGTCTGTAAAGTGATGGGAGAGTGGAGCTCTGGGGTCGCTTGCGTCGGGTGGAGGCTTCGGTGCGAGGCATACAGATTTCCATAGAAGTCCTCAATTTCGGCGAGAATCTCTGGAACCGATGTGACGGTTTGGCCATTCGAGGTTCGAATCTTTGTCAGGTGACTCCTTCCCAGCGCCTTGGTAACTTTCGATCCTCGATTTTTCTCAATCGCCTCTTTAACGGGGCGAGTGTTCCAGCTTCGAAGGTCGCGTCTCACCATGCTCCTGATCTTTTTGTTGAGCGACTGGGGATCTGGCAAAGCATCCTCTGGTGATTTCCGTCTAAGTCGCATCAGTCCCAGGGTCTCGCTAGACAGTTTGGACTTCTTCTCTGGTCGCCTTTTCCGAAAGTGCCCTGTTCCCACTTCGATTACAACCCCGATTATTCATTCTCGTCAACACTTGCCGGGGATTTCAGGGTGGCAAATCGATTTTTAAATTATTAATGTTAATGTGTTGTGTAGTATGAAAAAAAAAATCCAATTGGAACGCATCATGTCCTGCTTGGGGCAAATTGGGACGGAGAACTTGCCTTACCATACGGCTCCTTTCAAGCTTGAAGTCGATATTTAGGGTGCCTCTTACAAGTCGGTGATCGCTTCCGGTATTAAACCTGTTGATCACTGAAACATCCCTAAATATATGCCTTTTATCCGTCATGATAAAGTCGATCTCGTTCTTCGTCCTACCACCGGGGCTCCAGGTCCACTTCCTTTTGGGGCTTTTTCTGATAGAAGGAGTTGAAAAAGAACAGCCCCTGCATGCTGAGGAAGTTGACAAGCATTTGGTCTCTCTGTAGCGTGGGGTAGCAAATTTTGCCTAACCAATCCCATGCGTAGAGGTGCGTTAGTGTTTGGTTCTACTTACCTTTTACTTTTTATAGGTTTGTTTGTTTTTGCTTTTTTTGCATCGGAGGTTTTTTTAATTTATATATATGACATAATTTTCACATCATTTTAAAATATGATAGTGGGTGATATACCTTACCCGCCTCCTGATTACCTGACATGCAAAAGCAATGCGATAGCGATTACACCTGGCCGAAACGTGACTGTACGATCCCTTTCGTGATCCTGCAGTGCTGCCTACCCCTTTTTGAGAACACAACTGAATGTGTATCTATGTTTTTTTTTTAATCTCTGACATTAAGGAAGCACAAGAAAATTGAAAAGGCGGACTCATTCCAGAACGAGCTCGCGAAACCAAGGAAACCCAAACAATATTCATTTCCCTTTCGAAGTTTCCAGAACAGCTGACCCTTTAATATGGATTTGCATTTTTTTTTTATATAAAAGTTGAAAAATCTGCTTACTTGGACATAACTTTTTATTTGGCGTAATATTAAAGATCATCCTATTATTAATAATTTAAATTAGGTTAAATTTTTCGTTGGAAATGCATAATTTATCTTCACAACAAATAGATTTATTTTCATGTAATATTCCTTTTTTTTAGAGAAAATAAGGAAATATAATCAAAAATAATAAGTAGATATACCTATAAAGCTAGGAATGAATTATAATGTATTTCGGAAAATAATGTAGTTTTGAATTTATAATACACAGATATAGACGGAGTTGCCTCTGAGCTCCTTAGTAAAAAGTAACATATGTAAAATAAATTACAATCGACAAATAAGTTGTGTATGCAGTTATGTATCCAGATCGACTGGCACTATGTGGAGGTGTTGAGAAGCCCGCCGCTGTGCACTGCCACTGCCAAAGATCATTATCCTGTAGTTATAGAACCACATAATTAAATATGTAATATAATATGTAATATAAAAATATCTGTGAAATACGAGATAAGCAAAACAAAACATGAAACGTATAAAAATCGATTAACTATATTTTCTCAGTACATTTGCAGTTCTCTTCAACCACAGGGAGGAGAAACTAAAGACATCAGCTGGCACAGCCGACCAACTCCCTCAAGAGCGTCAAGTAATTTAGTCGTAAGCTCGGATCATATTATTCGTATGCCTAATACAAATGATCCGCAGTTCCGTAGGGACGTGCCAAAATGGCTAAATTAAAACGTAGTACACTACGCAAGGCGAATTTGTTGCATATAAAAAGCCGCTCTGGCTTCCTGGCTTGGCTCCAGTCTGGCGGTCTGTCAACTGGTCCACACACTGGATCTTTATCAGCCAATCACTGGCCTTAATGCATTTGGCCAGGGACTACGTGGGTCTCCTTGCAATTCCAAGTTCTTGTTTACAAGAAAATAATGTAGCAACTTATAAGAATTTGAAATTATTTACAGAAAAAACATTAACTTAAGACATTTTGTAGGTGTAATAAGAAACCATCAAAATGAAAACTGATAGTAATTTTTTTTTAAACGAAAAAAAAACCGACTTCCGCTCCTATGAGCTGAAACTCGAGCTTACTAAAGTAAAATTTAGCTAAAATGTATGTTACGTTATGCCGTGTACGAAGTTTAGAAGGCATAGTATTGTCAGATTTAGATGCCAGCAAATTATTAAAACGGCCACATGACGATAGGGCATAGAGAGAAATGACTAGAATTCGAAATTTGACGTCTGACAATATAAGCAACGTATAATTACACTCCTTCTTCCCGCCCTGTTCCCAATCATTTTACCTCTTCCTCTTACCATAACCATCTTACTTCAGACACGGCTTAATGAAACATATAATTACACGAATTAATTTATTATGTAATTATGTCCATCTTCATAAGCCTGTTGCAGTCCACTACTGGACCTAGGCCTCCCCCTGCCATAGGGGGATTTTGTTACTAAAAAGTTCCACTATCTGTTTTTCGGCGGCTCCATCGTTTCCTCTCAATCATCATATTATGTGTAGCTGACCAATATTCACTAAAAAAATCTAAAAACCGACTACTCGTGCCTATAATATTTGAGGATATCCCTAGATTCCTTAGAGATTCCATCATTAGATATTATGTTTATATGTAGGTGATCAAAACGCTCAGTAAAAGTATAAAAACAGACTACATGTGCCTACAATATTAGAGGATTGCCCTCGATTTCTCCCAAATCCCATCATCAGATTCTGATGTGGTGAATATGGGACCAGCTTGGAAGTATACCATAACCAACTATTAAAAAAATTGAAATCGGTTCATAAATGACGGGGTTCTGAGGTAACACACACATTAAAAAAAAAACATGTAGATGAATTGATAACCTCTCTTTTTTGAAGTCAGTTAATGAGAAATATCCAGACTTACACGCGCTCCAATTATCCAATAAAAGATCTTTTGATAAATATTTGTAATATTATTTCCAAGGTTTTTGAAGTGGATAGTGACAAGAGAAATTGATTTTTAGAATACCTTCTCAGAATTTCGTTTAACATAGTGATGTTGTTCATTGCTGCTTTGATTATTATTAAAAATAAAGGCCAAGGAGATATCCGAAAATATAATCACGTTTTAGATCTAATCCGTGCTTCCGGGAAACATAATCTTTGATAAAAGTTTTTTAAACTAAGTAAACTAAACGTTAAAACGTTTGGTAAACAGCATAGGTCGTTTTTCCATTAAACGACATGACAACGACACGACTACAACATTTTGTCATCTAATAGGGGAGCCGTGTCTAGTGGAAAAACGAGCCATTCAATTTCATACGTTGTTGCTTCCAAGAAGCCATGGTCGTCTCGTGGCGTATTGTGGACGTGGTCGTGCGGTGATCGTGCCGCCTACTGAAAAAACGCCCATTTGTTAAATCAACTAAAACAAAGTGTGGGACGCTACATGCGTTGATACACTGGCGCCGTCCCACCTTCCTGAAATGTCACAAAAAGCAGGCAGCGCGCCGAAGCTGCGAACTCCCTCAAACGGCGTAAATGGCGTAAATATTCCGGCCTCGACAGGGGTTACTAATTTGCGCCGTTTGGCGTGGAGACGCTGGGTCCCTTCTGGGTCCAATTCTACAAGGACCTGGCCGGACGGCTCGTGGAGTTCACATGTGACCAAAATGCTGGCTGCTACTTAGGCCAAATAATAAGTATAGCAATCCAGCGCGGCAACGCAGCCAGCATTTTGGGCACGCTACCTCATAACGGAGACCGGTTAACCATCCTGTAAAAAAAAGCGTTCAAAAGCGGTTGAGATGTGATGGAAGATTTGCATCGCTCTGGTATCGATTGATCTTTCTCCGGTACTTTCTTGACAGAGTTATATCGGTGAAGTACTAATACTAAATGAGTACTATACATCAGTAAAATAGTAGAATCGAGAAACACAATGCGCACATTGTAATGATACAAGACGAGTATACATCAGTGAAAAAGTAGAATCAATTTGTTAATAAATAACAAATAAATTTATTTTAATTAATTTTTATTACTAAATCGAGTTATTAACGTTTTGAAGAGAAGAGAGAGAAAGATGGAGATGCGCTCAGAAACGGATATCGAAGCTTTTTTTACTTTTAATTGTATTTTTTTATGAACATAAAATTCCCGAAAAGTACAATGCTCACCTTGTAGTGATACAATCTGTAACATAATCTTATAAATTGTAATATTGTGTAATGAAATGGACTAAGTCACATGTAATGTGTTACGTTACTTGTTACATCCAGTAACGTGTTTATATTACTTCACACGCAAATTCTCTGAGTGAGGGAGCACCTTAAAGACAATCATATCTATTACACACATACATTTCCAAGGACTACGATAATAAAAATTTAATAATCATAACGGCATCCATGCCCTGTTATTCTCACCGTAATTTCTCAGAAACAAATACATACCAATTCCTGAAAACATTATTGAATTTGATGTCGCCTTTCTTAGTCAATTCAATGTTGAAATGACTGTAAATGAGTTTGGAATTTTTGATGGAGTTCGTAATAATTTAGTGTTAGGTACTTGAGTGTTTGTAATTAAAGGGGTGTAAAATATTATAATTGGTAAAATGCTTAATGTCTGACAGTTAACAAGATTAAAATTTGAATTACTAAAAATCTGTGAAAAGAGTTTATTGTTTGTTTATATTGCCAAACACAATCTAAATAAGACAGGTATTTCATACATTTTGCTGTTAAATGTCACTTTTGTACAGTGTTTAACTTTAGACACAGTGTTGTAATAACATCGCAAAATATAAAATATTTTTAAGCACATACAAGATTTTTTTATATTACTTATAATATCTACTTGATACTCGTATAGTCGAAACCAAGGTGCTAATTCTCTTTGATAACAGAATAGATTGAAAGTAATTCTTAAATTTAACTCTTTAGTAACTTCTTCAATTGTATTTTTTTGCATTTATTTCCTCTTTGAGATATGTTCTTTTATGTAGGTATATTAAACTATCGACATTTCTGCAGCTACAGCTTACCCTTATGCTCAATTCATAAACGTATAAGAATAACGGACAGTGTTGTCACAACACGGAGTGAAGCATTCATAGTAAGTTCGGTGACGTAGTAGGGATGTGTATTGACGCGTTATCCACCCACACATACAAACCATAGTAAACTCGGCGCCTACCAGAAAATCCGCACACATGCCGCCATTATGACACATACACATTACGTCCGTTGTTCTTTATACGTTTATGACTCATTTAAATGACTTGCTGCTATAGTTCGGTGTGAAGCTAAATGTTTACATACATATACACACGGCTGTATTCCCGTAATGGTATAGCCAGAACTAGAGTATCATAAAGGAGATACAACAGTCACATCTTACTATATCTACACTAATATTATGAAAACAGGCTCAAAAACTACTGGACCGTTCACCGTTAGAATCCTTATTGGACCTGGATGAACATAGGCGTTCCCGATTTCCCACGGGAAGGCGACCAACGGGAATTCTATATTTTTTACGAAACCGCTATACATATGAAGCTGAAATCGGGCATATATGTTCATTGGGGACAGCAAGGGAGGACTGAGTTCCCACGGGAAGGGGACAAACGGGCATAGTTTACGGCTATACATATGAAGCTGAAATCGGGCATATATGTTCATTGGGGACAGCGAGGGAGGACTAAAAACGGATTTCCCGAAATTCCACACAAACGGGAATTCATAGTTTTTACGAAAACCGCTATACATATGAAGCTGAAATTGGGCCATTAGGGACTGCGAGGCACTAGAACGGATTTCCCGAAATTCCCACGGGAAGGAGACCAACGGGAATTATTTATTTTTTACGAAAACCATGTGAATCTGAAGTTGAGCATATATGTTTATTTGGGACCCCAGCACTGGGAACGGATTTCCCGCACGGGAAGGGGACAAAGAATTAATTTTTTACGACAACGATAACATATAGGCTACTTTTTACACTTTATAGGCTACTTTTTATTTTTTCTGTAGTATACTAGTAATATTATAAACGTGAAAGTTTGTAAGTATGGATGGATGTTTGTTACTCTTTCACGTAATAACGGGTGGAGCGATATTAATAAAATTTGGTATGGAGTTAGCTGACACCCTGGATTAACACATAGGCTACTTTTTATCCCGGGAAAACATTTTTATCCCGGATAATTTCGACATTATGTTTTTTCTGCAGTCCACGCAGACGAAGTCCCGGGCGACCACTAGTTTATCATAACGGGAACAGATGTAAATAATCACTGACAAGTTACAGGCTGACATCTGACACCTGATTCGACATCTACGACATGCACGAAAGGAAATGCAGCTGATGTAGTCTTGTGATGTACATCTTAAAACCTAACAATCCATAAGTAAACATGCAAAAATACCTACTGCCTCTGTTTTAATGCTTTTGTCTGGGATGATAAAACCAGCTATATCGTAAAATTGTATGCTTAGTGCCCAGACATGCTATAAACGTAAGTCCTATGCTCTTTTGAGACAGTGTTTATTCCCTGCCAGCTTATAACTATATATTCTATTTTTGCAATTTTTAGATTTTTCAAGTTATTATGATCAATAATTGCAAAATTGTCACTAGCGCATTTTGATAGTTTATTTTTTATGTGCTTACAGAAATGTAACAGTATTGTTAATGCTGGCTTCCCATGGTGAGGAGTGATCTTGCGAATCATCGTTGATATTCATTTATAACGATCATCTAAATAAATTCGGTACAATAAGATGCAAATTATATATATAAAAGGAGGAATTAGAACAAAACATTGTCTGAATTTATAGTTATTCATGTTAGGAAAATGTTTGCATAATATAGTTAGTTTGAAGCTTCACCTGGGCTTCAGGAACAGCTGGCGAAACTGTAATTTATCAAGAATTAGAATTTCCAGCTGACTGCCACATTGGGCGGTATTGCATTAAGTTTAAGCATCCACTGGAGTTGAGCTTCATTATATATAACGTGAATGTGTCCTTTCGAGTTCAACTATTATTGAACGTTGGAATTTTAGCAAAACTTTCATTTGATGACGACATCTTGTGTGACTTGCAAATATTTGACGTTAATAGGGTATATGCATGATTTTTTTAAATTTCATTTTTATATTCTATGTAAAAAAATGAATAAAGTTTGCCCTTGAAATGGCATATCTAACTTTAACCGTTTTGGATTTACAGCAATTCAAAAATACGAGCCGGCAAAATGTTTTTAAAACGCTCCGTTTGCTCCATACTAAAATGGCAAAGACTTTGACGTCATAGTAGACAACCGTCTCAAGTTAGTATGGGGAAAAAATGCAATCTTATTTTATAAACGTAATATTTTATATTTTGTGTATTATTGTCAATAAAAATTGTTTATTAATAAGTGCAGATATTAATAACGTATTTATTAAATCAATGAGATAATTCAAAATATGGGCAAAATTATATGTTTTTAAACTTTTTAAACTCCTGTAACTTTGGTATTTACTAACCGATTGATGTTATTTTTACACTATTCGGTTTGTATTTGTAATATCTTTCAAATAAAATATAAAAAATCAGTTTTCGTGTCAGACGCATATTAGGAAAATATTTATCTTGATTAGAGCTTAAGAAGGTTTAAGATGCTAATATGCAGAGTAATGTGAGCTATTTCATATCGATGCCTGTGTCCTGGAAAATGACAATACTCAAATACAATAAACTTAGATAGAAACCTCAAACAATTTTACAGTAATTACGCTACCTAAAAAAATTGGTATGAAAATGTATTATTACTAAAGGAAATAAGTGGAAACGGAATTAAAATGCAACACCACGGGGCAAAACATTTGCATCCAAACACCGCCACAATAAGATGGAAATGCTACTGTAATGCATACTGTCTGCCGCGCTAATATTCACTGCTGGTGTAGAAAAATGAGAGTAGTTTACATAGTACATTTTCTCTACCCTGGGGTCACATGATGAAGTCTAACCCCCATGAGGGATTTTCTGACAAGTAAAAAAAACTGTGAAAAGTAGATGGCGATACCTACATCTCCTGCATAGCTGCTCCTCTCCGCACTTTACCTCTCCATGTAGGAGATTCGCTCACGTCATCTATTCAGGCGATTTTTACTAAAAATTTTTTACTTTTAATAGTTGTCAGAAAAGCCCTCATTGGTGATAGTGTTGCGACAACGAATGTCGATGTCATACGATATTATACTAGACTGCCTGTCCACTGCAGCGGAGCAAAGCTGCGGAGGGGAGCAACGAGGAAATTTTAACAATTAGGATTGTATAAAATATACCTATAAACGCGAAAGTTTGTGTATGGATGGATGGATGGATGGATGTATGTTATTCTCTAACGTAAAAACGGCTGGAGTGATTTTAATAGAATTTGGTATGGAGTTAGCTGACACCCTGGATTAACATACAGGCTACTTTTTATCCCGAGAAAATATTTTTATCCCGGATAATTTCAACAATTTGATTTTTCTACAGTCCACGCGGACGAAGTCACGGGCGTCCACTAGTTGGTTAATATTTTCCTGCAATCTCGCTCCGCTTCGGTGGCCAGGCAGCTTGACACTTTGATTTTGATATTTTTGATTGATAGATTTGATTAAGATAGCGATAATTCCACCGTTTTCACTTTCCATAAGATTTTACAGGTGAATAGTCAAAATGTTTGAAATTTGTGTGCACGTTCATGTAAATTATTATCGACTGAGTGTTAAAGAACTGGCGAATTATGTCGCGTCTACTAGCGCCGCCATCATGCAGATTCGATTTTGCTTAGATAATGGTAAACTTCCAATTTATTCAACTATGTTATCTTATAGGGTTTAAATTGTCAAGGGTGAACTTGGTATATATAACTAGTGTTCTGTTTGCGTTTTTAAGAAACCATGATTTTAGGAACCTAAATAATAAAATTGACGTAAATTTAGTTATATTCTGCTAGCAAAAGTTTTATGAGCAAACGTAAATTACGAGTATATTGGTTGATAAAATAGGTACTAGATCAGGGGCTAGCAATAAATATAAATTAATTCGCAAGAACATCAAATTGCTGGCAACTGGCAACTCGAATGTAGTAGTAGTTTGCATACAAATGAGAGTTACAATAGAGATGCATCATATTGTACACATTGCCAAGTGTCATTAAAACATCATTTCTGTTAAAATTATGGCAATGAAGATAGGATAGCTCCTTTGTTTTTATTGCTTTCCTGCTTGCTTGCCTTGTAATTATAACATAACCTACGACTAATTAGTGCAATCCACCTGAACGTAACTTTTATGTTTTCTGTGCTTGAACGTTCTATTACACGTGACTTGGAGTATTTATATCGTAGGTACTAGCGGACGCTCGGGACTTCCTCGCGTTGACTGCAGAAAAACATCGAAATTATCCGGGATAAAAATATTTTATTTATTTATTTCCACATATAAAAAAAAATATTATACATACAGATAAATTGAGAACCTCCTCCTTTTTTGAAGTCGGTTAAAAAGTACCCTATGTCCGTCCTCAGGCCCTAAACTATTTTGAGGCAAACTTCATTTAAATCGTTTCAGCAGTTTTAGCATGAAAGCCTACCAGACAGACAGACAGAGTTACATTCGCATTTATAGGTATAATATTAGTAAGGGTAAATTATTTGTAAAACGTTTTTCGATAAGTCACTTAATGTTATTTGCAATAATTAAAAAAAAATGTGTGAATCAATAAAAAAAAATACTCCACGTATTTATTAATAATTAGTGGCTTAGTGGTTATAGCGGCTGGCACAGTTTGCAGTGGTCGTGGGTTCGATTCCCACTCGGGTGAAGAATTTTTTCCATTTTCTTTATTAATAATTTTATAATAATTAAATATTTAATCTAACATAAATTAAATTCTCGTGTCGCGGTGTTTTTTACCAAACGGGTTGACTAATTTTCATTAAATTTTATATGTAGGTACCTATATTCGGTAGGTCTGACAATATAAACATGATTGATTATAAATGAAATTTCTCTGTAGTTTTTATTCACAATTCGGAAGTTCAAACATTCACTATGGGTTGCGCCCACCACCGGGCCCTACACCCTCCACTGACCCTCGGATCTGATACTCATAATTGCGACAACAGGCACTTGCACTAACTACAATCGCCATGAGAAACCAGACCCGAGCACCTAGCATGCAAGACGATACATGCACCATTCCGAAATCAAAACTAGATAAATAATCTACATATGTTTCGCCAACAACCGTGGCATCCTCAGGATTATAGAAATTAGTAAATTAGTAAACCACTAATTACTATGAACCTCTAAAACCAACACATTACTTACACAGAATTAACTACCCTCTACTAAGTATTAAAAATATATAAATAATTACCCACCATTATTTATATTTCAAATAAATATATACTATTTGTGCACACAAACCAAATAGTATTGGGTGAATTAGTTAAATTTAAATGAAAAAATTCAAAATTCACCAAAATATTGATAAATTAGTAAAGAAAACAAGGATGTATGGAACAACATATTCCATTGCCCACAAAAACAAAAATTGTTATTGACATTGACAAGCCACTACATTCTAAGGTTACTGTTTTATTTTTATTCTAGCCAATGAGTTCAATAGCGGAGACGAAAATTCAACCTGTTTCATTTAAAAGGTTTACACCAGAATATTTGGCTTTCAAATCTCCAACTGTTCCAAAATAGATAGACGAATGCCCTTTTCACACGTATGCAGACTAACAAACTGTGGTCATCTGGATTTTATGATTTGAAACTAACAAGTGTTTGGCAAAATGTGATTTTTCAGGGAATTGTTCCTATAGCTGCCAAATGTTCTTGGTATCTAATCTTGAAGTTACGACCCGTTTGACCTATATAAACAGATTACAGTCAGGACAGTGCAAGCTATAACTCCTGATTTTTTATCAATTGGTAATATTTGTTTTTGTGTTAATTAATCTATTCAAAGAATAAAAGTCTTAAAAGCCACCAAGATGTTTTGTTTTTTCAATGATTTTGCAATCATCTCTGAGATATAGCCAAAATATGGTAAACTACCAGTGTAAATATTTGTAATCTCCTCTATTTTTGGGTACAACATTTGTTTAACTAAAATGTTTTTCTTTTTATCATTAGGTTTATAAATTAGTTTGTGAACTAATCCATTTGATCTGGCTATTTGTATATAGTATTTATTTCTTTAACATAATTAAAGTTATTAAGCGGTAACGTTACTAACCTGTGTATCATTGATTTGTATGCCGCAAGCTTATGTTGCCATGGATGAAAGAATCAATTGGAATAGTTTACATCTGTATGTGTTGTTTCCGGTAAACTGAAAAATCATGATAATCTCCCAATCTAGTAATAGTTACATCTAAAAAATTTATACTATTGTTTATTTCTTGTTCTATTTTAAATTTAATCTTAGGATGTTTTGTGTTAAGGACGTTAACAAAAAGATGAAACTGCCTAACTGTGCCTGTCCAACATAATGATATCATCAACATATCTAAATAATATTTTATATGATATTACTATTAACAATGTATTCATTTTCAAACCAATCCATAAATATATCGGCTAAAAGAGGTGAAGCGGAGAACCCATAGTAAGACCATCCTTTTTGTATGTAATATGTATTATTATAGCAGATAATTCTGGCTCATACAAAGTCTAGTTAAGGTAATAAGATTATCTGCCTCCATTGGATTTAGTTTAACTTTTTCACACCAAGTTTTAATAATATTTAAACATTCCTTGTAAGGAACATTTGTAAACAACTCTCAACATCTAAAGAAAATAATTTGGAATTTGTTGATAATTTAAATATTTTTAATTTTATCTATTAAATTTAGACTATTATTGACACTATATTTGGGTTAAATTGAATTTTTTCCTTTATAATGTCATTCAGAAATTTTGCTATTTATAAGCTGGACTCCCAATATATGAAACGACTGCCTTATGGTATATTATCTTTATGAATTTTTGGTAAACCATATAACAATGGTGTTACCGGGTTCATTTGAATATAACGTTCCTTTAAATAAGCAGAATTTTTTGAAAATATATTCAGCAGAAGTAATACATTGCTTTAATTGTGCATGAATTTCTTAGTTGGATCAAATGGTAAATTTGAAATTCATCTGTATTGAGGATCTCCATTATCTTACCATGATACACCTCATGCTTCATTATTACCAAAGTATTACCCTTGTCCGCTTTACTAATTAAAAATTATTATGAATTATTTTTAGTTGTATAGATTTAATATTTTAGAAAAGTGTGTAGGATGATAAAGAAATAAATACTATTTACAAATAGCCAGATCAAATGGATATAGTTCACAACTAATTTATAACTAATTGATAAAAAGAAAACATTTTATTAAACAAATGTTGTACCCAAAAATAGAGGAGATTACAAATATTTACACTGGTAGTTTACCATATTTTTGGCTATATCTCGAGATGATTGCAAAATCATTGAAAACAAAACATCTTGGTGGCTTTTAGACTTTTAATTCTTTAAATAGATTAATTAACACAAAACAAATATTACCAATTGATAAAAAATCAGGAGTTTATAGCTTGCACTGTCCTGACTGTAATTCTGTTTATATAGGTCAAACGGGTCCGTAACTTCAAGATTAGATACCAAGAACATTTGGCAGCTTATAGGAACAATTTCCCTGAAAAATCACATTTTTGCCAAACACTTGTTAGTTTCAAATCATAAAATTCCAGATGACCACAGTTTTGTTAGTCTGCATACGTGTGAAAAGGGCATTCGTCTATCTATTTTGGAACAGTTGGAGATTTTGAAAGCCCAAATATTCTGTGTAAACCTTTTAAATGAACAGGTTGAATTTTCGTCTCCGCTATTGAACTCATTGGCTAGAATAAATAAATAAACAGTAACCTTAGAATGTAGTGGCTTGTCAATGTCAATAACAATTTTTGTTTTTGTGGGCAATGGAATATGTTGTTCCATACATCCTTGTTTTCTTTACTAATTTATCAATATTTTGGTGATTTTTTGAATTTTTTCATTTAAATTTAACTAATTCACCCAATACTATTTGGTTTGTGTGCACAAATAGTATATATTTATTTGAAATATAAATAATGGTGGGTAATTATTTATATATTTTTTAATACTTAGTAGAGGGTAGTTAATTCTGTGTAAGTAATGTGTTGGGTTTTAGAGTTCATAGTAATTAGTGGTTTACTAATTTACTAATTTCTATAATCCTGAGGATGCCACGGTTGTTGGCGAAACATATGTAGATTATTTATCTAGTTTTTGATTTCGGAATGGTGCAATGTATCGTCTTGCATGCTAGGTGCTCGGGTCTGGTTTCTCATGGCGATTGTAGTTAGTGCAAGTGCCTGTTGTCGCAATTATGAGTTATCAGATCCGAGGGTCAGTGGAGGGTGTAGGGCCCGGTGGTGGGCGCACCCATAGTGAATGATTGATTATATATAACTTCTCTGTAGTTTTTATTCACAATGAAATGAGACGTACCTAAACTATTTTTGATACCCTTTCTACACAATAAGCGACATCCACGCGAGTGGTGCCGCGGAAACAGATAGTAGGTAGGTATAATATAATATTTTATTATATTATTTATATTTAAAAAAAAGCAGTGGACTACCTATAGAGTACGAAGTATTGGACTTTGGTTTACATGTAAAATAAATATTTATAGTGTTCTTCACAGAATAAATCCAGCTGCACATACTGAGAGAGACTTTACCCCACGAAAAAACTGGTAGTTTTTTACACAGTGGATTAATACCGGTTATTATTTTACTATTAAAATTCCCGCGGAATTCTAAAAAAGTACTCTGCCGAATAAATTAGCTCGTTACAAGATGGTCGGTTCAAATTAAACTCGCATATTTTGTGGTAGAGTCCGTTTCATAGAATAAGTCCTATGCCTGATTTCGGAACTAATATTATTTGTATGCAGTGACACAGAAAATGTGGTTATACACATGGTAACTAGCGCCATCATCTAGCGGAACTATATGGTGAAACGCACAATACTTTTGAAATCAAATTCCACATCGGCTTGGATGTTTATTCGGCCACCGCGTTAGATTTTACCCGACAGTCGTGTGAAAATGCGATGTTGGTTTTCATATTTAACTTTACATATATGAATATGTTTACAATGAGGTTATTGTGGTTCGGCGTGAAATATTCTCATATTATTATGCTGATCGTGTCTTTTGGCGTTGCCTGTAGAGTTATATTTTCAGTAAAGCTTAATGTTACCCAACAAACATAAAGTTGGACCTTAAATAAATATAAAATATTCACACACTTCACAGCACATTAACTTCGTCCCACACTAAGATCCATAAGGTATTGTGTCGTGGGTATGAAAGTATAGAAACATCCATGATTCCGAAACAAACATCGATATTTGCACCTACCGGGATTCAAACCCAGGACCTATGGCGACGCAGGTAGGGTCACAACGACTACACCAATGGGCCGTAATGATGCAAGTAACGAAAATTAATACATTCATCAGCCAGTCAAAATTTCACTCTGTAATGCCTGTTTTTAACTCTGAAGTATTTTTAGATTTGATCCTCTGTAACAAAAAAAGCTATAAAAAGCGTTTTTAATTAAAACGGAACGTATAAACTTATGCATGATAGATATCACAGCCCGTTATGTAAATTAACTGAAATGCACATAATTTAATAAACAGGAAACCATCGTTTTGGCCAAACCGCGGGACGGAGGCCAGATGGTGACTGCCAAAATTATGTTTCAGTCATTCGTATTATGAGATGAATAATATTTTAATAGCAACCACAATTATTTATTGATGTTTACTATAATGAAATTACAAGCAGCTAAAAACATAATTCAATTCTGATACAATTAGAACTGAAATATGTTTTAGCTGCTTAGAGCATATGCATTAGTCTTATTTTAAAACTAGTGGACGCCCGCGACTCCGTCCGCGTGGACTACAGAAAAAACAAAATGTCGAAATTATCCGGGATAAAAACATTTTCCCGGGATAAAAAAAGTAGCCTATATACTAAGTGGGACCTGTTACAATATATTCCTGAAAACTGCATCGAAATCGGTTCAGCAGTTTCTGAGATTAGCGTGCACAAATGCACAGACAAACCGACAAACGGACATAAATTCCAAAAATCGTTATTTTGGGTACTAGTTGATAAAGGTCTCCTATAATATTTTTTTATCATATATCTTCCATGTACAGACAGCGACCCGTTACATTTTTATTTATATGTATAGAAGATAGATAGAATGTTAGTATAGTTGCTTTAACAGAAAATATTCTAAAATTATTAATAAAGAAATGGAAAATATTAGTCACCCGAGTGGGAATCGAACCCACGACCTCTGCATACCGTGCTAGCTAAATATTCTGTTTATTTTCGTTCTTACAGATGAGATCCCATGGTATAAGTAGTAAGCGAGTGATTCGTAACACTGTGTGTGTATAGACCTTAATTGGAAATGTTTTATGGCCCTGTGTTTTGTTACAACCGTGCCATATTGTCATCCATCGCAGTTTTGTAACAGTAATAATTTGCTATGCAAACACCAAAAACCATCCGAAAACGTCTTAAAGCGTGACCAAATTTAATACAGCCAAGGTCCCAGTAGAGCCCGTTCCGAGACTGATATTATGAAACTTTCTTCGACGCAATCTACATAAAAAATGAGCCCGGGCTCGCGGTGACCCGCTGGTAAATGAGTGCTTTTGAACTGTTAATTCTGTTTGCATACAAAATGAAATCTGACATGAAAGTTATTTGTGCCTTGATCTTTCGGCACTGTTTTCGCTTTTACTTCTTATTTGTGCTGTTTGTTATTTACATTTGTCATTTTTGTGAGTAATGTAATGGGTAATTATTTTTAAAATTTATTTCTTGTTTCTTTCACTAGACCTAGATGCTTATGTGATTGCTTATTTCTTTAAAACATTAAGTAAAAGCTTTTTACCAGGTTAGGTAAGTAAGAGTATATTATGATGACACAATATTGATTTAGCAATTAGGAATAACAGGTACATGATAATCTTTTTTTTATTAGTTATATGTTTCTGTACGCCTACCCTAGGGCACGCCACAAGGCTACTGCCACAGGGGGTTTTGCCCATAGTCACCACGCTGGGCAGGCGGGTTGGTGACCGCAGTCCACATCCAGCAGTGGACTGCAATAGGCTGAAGAAGAAGAAGATATGTTTCTGTAATAAACAAGACAAGATAATGTTATAGATTTACCTTGGCCTTCTGTGTCTAATGCTTTGATTTGTCAGCGATTAGGTAGGTATAGGTTAGAATCACATTTTTTGACAATTTATTTAGTGAATATTTTAATTATAAAACAATAAAAATTTAACAAAATATTAAAATTATAAATCTAATGATATCGCGACGCTCCTCTAGGCCCCAAAAACTAAATCTTAGAGCTACTACAAGACCGTCCCAGTACCGGTATCGTATATTTTTCTCTAAGCGCTCCATTTTCCCACTTTCGTGACGCAAGAGAAGAATGATTGTGTCAATGTTATTTTTGTAATTTCACACCTATTACACAAGACAATATGTATAAAATAAATCATGCATATTTACTAACCTAGCGTAAGAAATAATATTTAAATGAAAAGTAAGTTAAGTAGTGCCTGTTAAATAAAAAAAATGTAGGCACATGTTAGGGGAAACGCTATAGTTATTGGCCTCTTTACAGTTATTAGCCATTTTAACTTTGATGCCAAAAAACTAGCAACATCATAGACAAATAGCAGATTTAAAACACATTTAATAGCAACACTTTTATTACCTTTCATAAAGTTTTAACAGAAATCTGCTAGGTGGATTGATTCTTTTTCAATGTGCAATTTTTTGGAGGAGGATGAAACATACGTAGGTTTTTTTAAAAAACTGTTAAGACCGCAAATTATTTTAATGCAATTGTAAAAAAATTGCCTTGTATCACTGATATTGAAATCTGATGAAATACTTTGTTGTTATATGTTATAAACAAATTTAATGTGTAATGTGACCTGTTTTCTTCATAATCAAAAAATTTTGTTGTGTCCAATAGCTGTCACGATTATTTAAATAAATTGTAGTTATTGGCCTCCTATGCCAATTACTGTTTTTAATAAAAAATAAATAAACAGCATTACTATTAACCTTAACGGCATGTGGCACAATATTAAACGTCGTATTCAATTAACAGAGGTTTTAGACAATTTTAGACAATTAATAGCCTAGGCCAATAATTGTATCACTCGTAAATCTAACCATAGAAAAAGTAGGCCAATTACTTAATGATTAAACGAACTTACCTATACGTGAAGTTCAATCATAATTATACGAAGTGCCTCGTCCGAAGAGATTAGTTTACCTTTTATTATATTCATAACACAATGTAGTAACGCCTAGTGATACCACCTCTGCACTATGGTTGAAAGAAAAAAAAATGTGGGTAGTCCGTAATTTCAACCTTGTGCCAAGCACCGCCTGTTAGCCTCATTTAGTTTAGAGCTGATATCCATGATATTTTCATAGCATATGGGTGTCATTGTCTCTGTACACCGGGCGGGTGGGAATATATACTAATCTCTTCGGACGAGGCACTTCGTATAATTATGATTGAACTTCACGTATAGGTAAGTTCGTTTAATCATTAATTATACTCGTGCCTCGTCCTCGAGATTAGTTTACCTTTTATTATATTCATAACACAATGTAGATGTTTAGAGAACACATGAAAATATCATGATCTATTTTGTAGAAAAGTAAAATTAAAATCATGCAAGTACATTGTAATACAAACTTGCTTATTTATGTATCTAATGGAAAATAAGTAAGATTTTAAGATTTTATAAGATAAAAAGAAGTGGGTACTTTAATCAATTAGTGATAAACAAAAAAATATCACACCAAATATCTTTCTAAGACGAACATAATTATGTTGGAGCTAAGGCAGTACTTATCATTATTACCAGTAGCGACAGGTCTATTGTAATGGCTTACAAAAGTACTGGAATCGCCAGTCCAACCTGCGATTTTAAATATAGCATCGATGTTTAAACCCTATTTGTATGGTTTGGATGTCGCGGCATGTCGCGTGCTCATCAATGCCGCTGTCCTTAAGGATGGATTTTATCTCAGCGGCTAATAGTCTGAAAACCGACGCGGTAAATGTGGTTTTCTGATTCCAATAAACATTTGATCACCTTTTCGATTTTTTTTTTTTTTTTAACTTTACATATTAATATATGAAATCATAGTATTAGCAGGGCATACTGATAATATACGTTCTTTAAAATATGGTAAGTATAACCATAGATGTAATCTTATTCCTCTATGGTATAACATAGGTTGACGATTACCTAACTTAAACGTTTTAATGAGTTTTGGTATTTTGATAACAATTTACTCTGTGATTTTTGACAGATTTTGCACTCTATGTGCAGTGACTATAAGTAGGTAAAGTTGCATATTTCATAGTTAGTTGCTTGAATGATAATGGATCGTGAGGATATAGTGAACTTAAGTAATCTGAGACTAGGTACATTAGTATCCCGTGTTACATTATAGTGCGGCTGGGAAGGTCCAGTCTATAAATCCCTTTAAAAAATATTTTAAAACGTTCATTCTAAGCTAGAGAGCTGACTTATAGGGATATAACTAATCTACAACAATTTATGATACCGAACTAGTGCCATTATTAAATACCTCTGTGAGAAATTGTATTATAGTTTGAATGCAAGGTTCATATTATTAGTAACACAATATGGACATCATTTCTAAAAAACAGTCATCATAATAATGTTTTCAAGATTAAGTATTCTCAGAGAGTGACGTCAGCACGATATCTATGGCTGACGCGGGTGTACCTCGGCGCAATAATGCCGCCCTGACAACACTGCGACCACCAGGGTAATGCTGTACGATCCTGACACTACAATGGGGAAATTCTATGTAATTTAAACCAAATTACAATAGGGGAGGTTATCAAACGGATGAACAGAGGAAATCATGGCTGTGGTGGCCTACTATCAGATTTTCAGTAAAGTCTTCAACATTATTGATATGGGGAGAAAAGATTTTTAAAAAAAAAATCTCTTCAGCTTATGGTTAATGCGCCTGTAACAAAAAAACATCTGGGTTACGGCGCCATGAAGAGTACTTATCATATATAGGTATGTAATATTTGTTATTTAATCGACGACGAGCGATAAGATCCACATGAGGATTTTCAAATGATTTTAGTCAGTGTAGAAAACCCGACTCAGTTATTTCAAATTCAGTGTCTGAATGAGACCGACAACATTCTCGGTTTGCTATAGCATTGTCAGCTGAATTGATATTAAAAAATTGTTATAAATATCTGTACATTGTCACACCATTACCCGATCTTCTTAGTGGCTTTATTATGATGAGGAAATTGAACCCTACCCATACGGTATGGTTTACGTAACTCATGGCAGTGGTGTTGTCTACTCTCAATAAAACTGAACAATGACTAAAAATCTTTTGTAAATATCTTATTAGCAAAGAAATTAGCTAACAATTCTATGTGATTTATGTACAAAGTCTTTTCATAGGAGGACCACAGACCGCGCTAGCTGCCTGACCCTCACATACCACCCATCACCCCGTTGTTGAAGCGTCAGAATATATCTTAAGGGTGTAATCTCTAATTCTGTGTACAGAAGTACCTATTGATGGCGTTTGATCACCATTTAAAGTCTGATTCCAAATACTCCGGAACAGTTAAAATATGATCATAGTTATCATGGCCAAATTAATTTTAATGTTTATAACGCTCTAATTCTATTCTAAATATATATATATATATATTTATACATATATATCCTTATTCAACGGATGGACACGCAGAAACTAGTAGACCTACGAGTTGAGCGAAGCGTCTTTTCATAGTGAAAAAATCTCTAAGCACATCTAAAATAAATTTCCCTTTTTCGGAAGGTAGTCTTACTTGCCATTTATATATGTCTATTATGTACCCTTAGGTAATAATGGCAACATATTTCAAATAAAAAACAATCGTTAATAAAGTGCTTTAAGGAGCCATAAAGTAATACATATTTACATTCTCTTACACTCGGGATGAGATATTCCTATGAAATAAATATCGTCTAAATAAATTAAAGACAGAAATTACATGATCATAACCAGGCTTCATTACTTTGATAAAAATAAAAAAAGCCGTGCCAAGTCCGAAAGGTCGAATATTGAATTCGTACATTTGCGAACTAACACTATCCTTCCTAAGACCATTCGGAAGGATATCAAGAATATCAAGAAATAAGCGTCTTTTAAGTCGATCGTAGCCGAGAAGCAATCTTTAGTAAGCTTAAGATCTGTAACTACGTTAATCTTCTAATAATTACTTAAATCTTTTATCACCATTCGACTTATGTATAGAAATATGTTCATATATGGATCGTATTGAGAAATGGCGCCGATCGAAAAGAAATTCGAAATGGCAGATTCTGATTCAGAATAAAATATCTCAGTAATAGGAGTAAAATATCTCATGTACCGGACTATATATATATATAGCAGCATTCGGTCATCGGTGATGAGCCATCTCTGATTATAAAAAAGGCTGAGCCTTCCAGCATAAGTAGCATAACGTACCATTGAGTCCAGGTATGGCGAGAGCGGCGTGCGTGCCGCGGCCAGCGCGGCGGCACTTGTCTCGTGCGCTGCGACGACTCGCGTGACGAGTTAGCGAGCCGCGGCCTGCTGCTGTCCGCTGCAGACGGCAAGGGCGGGTACGGCGAGAGGGACCTGGTGCCGCCCTGCCGTTTCTAGTACCTACCCGCCTTCTAGTTGTAATGTTTTCTAGGATGCGCGGGAGTTATCGTTATCTTGGGTTGTTTGATCTTCAGGTCGGAGCCTGACTTTGAGACGGCTTTGGCTGTCCGAAGTGTTTTAGCTAAGTATTCGGCGAAGTGAAGAATATTTATCTTTGTAGACGTCAACTGATCTTTCATGTCTTTCAAAGAGTACGAGTATAAGGTAGATATAATTCCCCTATACTTATATATATTGTACGTCTCTTAAAAGGTCGTAGTTAGGGTAGATATAGACTGACCTAAGCCAGAAATTGCGATTTGCAATTGCGATTCCTATTTGCCGACCCTCTATCGCTTTATCCCTTTAACCACAGTATCAGGAACGGCCGCGTTCAGGCGAGGAGCGCCTACTATATAGGAACAATTGGCCGGGATGAGATATTATTCAATAAATTCGTTTTGTAACGATATGATTAAAGCAAATTTTCCAACGTGGCGAGCGGTACATCATCGGCGCGCGGCGGCAGTGTCGACTATTGTTTGATTAGCGCCAGCGGCTGTGTTGATCGCGTCGTCAGGGGCGGGTGCCACCTGCGCGCGCGGCGATAAGGTAGGCGCCGGCGCGGCGGGGCCAGGCGCCAGCATGGCGTGGAGCGGCCCGGGACGACATGCCCGCTGCGTTGCCGATCTTTTTCACGGGTGTCATGGACGGCCTGGACTCACGGTCTGCCGTATTAACGGCTATTCGTTAAAACGATATTGTTTTTTCATAGACTAATGGTCCAAACGAGCAAATGCAATTTCGCAGATAGTTCAGTGTGCATAATGATCGTACATCGAAACAGTCCCGCAGACTGATCTGGGTAGATCGGCACAACGTGCAGCGAAGTAGTCCCACAGACTATTCTGGTTGCACAGTGAACTTTATTCCATTATGAAAAAACAAACCTTCAAACGCAGCGAAGTAGTCCCGCAGACTATTCTGATTGCGTTATAAACTTAGTGTTGCATTTCAAAAAACCTTAAAATGCAGCGAAGTAGTCCCACAGACTATTCTGGTTGTACGGTGAACTTTATTCCATTACGAAAAAACAAACGTTCAAACGCAGCGAAGTAGTCCCGCAGACTATTCTGATTGCGTTATAAACTTAGTGTTGAATTACAAAAAATCTTAAAACACAGCGAAGTAGTCCCACAGACTATTCTGGTTGCACAGTGAACTTTATTCCATTATGAAAAAACAAACCTTCAAACGCAGCGAAGTAGTCCCGCAGACTATTCTGATTGCGTTATAAACTTAGTGTTGCATTACAAAAATCTTTAAAATGCAGCGAAGTAGTCCCACAGACTATTCTGGTTGCACAGTGAACTTTATTCCATTATGAAAAAACAAAGGTTCAAACGCAGCGAAGTAGTCCCGCAGACTATTCTGATTGCGTTATAAACTTAGTGTTGCATTACAAAAATCTTTAAAACGCAGCGAAGTAGTCCCGCAGACTATTCTGATTGCGTTATACACTAATAGTTGAATTTCAAAAAATTATCAGTCACTTAACTAACCTTGATGTTTATCCAAAAATGGCGATGATTCCCTCGATGCCGAACGCGATGATAACTTTCACTTAATATTAGGCGACGGCGTCGCGGCGAATCCTTGATAGAATAAATTTTCTTTCCCGACAAAATATCCACCGTTTCACTGCGCCTATTTGACATTTTTAATGCGTGCGAAGTGGAAGAGCACTAGAATGCGAATGAGGCTAACAGGCGGTGCTTGGCACAAGGTTGAAATTACGGACTACCCACATTTTTTTTTCTTTCAACCATAGTGCAGAGGTGGTATCACTAGGCGTTACTACATTGTGTTATGAATATAATAAAAGGTAAACTAATCTCGAGGACGAGGCACGAGTATAATATAATATTTTGAAAAAAATTGCTAATAAATATTTAATTTGTCTTGGTTAACAATAGTAAAAAGAATGCCCCAGAAAATTAAAAAAAACTTTATTCGAAACAAAGAAAAAACCCCATTTATCATAACTTCTGATTTTTTCCCCTTTTTTATGTTATATTTTTCTTGTTTTTCTAGATTTTTTTTCAATAGTTGTCTATTGAGAAAAAATATCTAGAAAAACAAGAAAATGAGAATATATAAAAGGAACGAAAAAGGCAAAGAGAAGAAAAGGCAGCAGCACGGTAAGAAAATGCTCTGAAAGCAATAAAAAATTTTTTGTTAAATGGAAAGATAATTCTAACTGAACCTTCTGGGGAAGAAAATCATCATAAAGGAGTAATGTAGTTAAAATTTTGTCAAGTTATTTAATTTGTTGATAGCCATTGTGTGGGCTAAAACTGCAATTATATGGCCAAACTGTAATTTTATGTTATATTTTTAATGTTAATTTTACTATTTTTTAAAAGTTAAATGTCTAAAATAATAAAAACATCTATAAAAATGTAAAAAAACCTTTTTAAAAAAATGATGATGTATAAAATAAAATTTATAACCTTTTTAAAAACAAGCTAATGCGCTAAAAAGAACTAAAACTTCTGGGGAAGAAAATCATCATAAAGGAATAATGTAGTTATAACGATTTAGCCAATAATTGTGTGATCTCATGGCTAATAACTGCAATTATATGGCCAATCACTGTAATTTTATGTTCCATATTTTTAATGTTAATTTTACTATTACAAAGTTTAATAAAAGTATTATGTAAAATGTCTAAAATAATAAAAACATCTATAAAAACCATATGGCACTTTTTTTCATTCCTTACTGTAAAATTTATTTATGATATAAATTTTATATTTTTAGGTCTCTTAACTGGCCAATAACTATGCCGTTTCCTTTGGATATTTAGTATGTAATATGTCATTGTATTTTTATTAAAATACAGAGTCTGCAAAATAGTTTTTCCCTCTCAACTATTACTCTCAATTTGAATCTGTGTGCCCATGTCATCAATATCCATTTGCTTTTATAAGCCCGTGCGAAATTGTGCTCATGTCGAGACTAATATTATTTATTTATTTACAATTTGTATATTTTTGCTGTGTTGGTATGTTCAACTTAAATCTCTAGGATCCAAAGGCAATAGGATGATAGAAGAAAAGTAGGTGTGTAATTTTGCCCACCTCTGCCAATTATTTTTGGATGTGTGTTCATATATACTTATATGTAAACTAACTTAGTAGTTATATTTGCACAAAATATTGCTCAAATGGAAAAATTCAATACAATTTCACAGTTAGTAGCAGCAGACATCAGGCATTACAAAATATTTATTGATCGAATATTATAGTCATTTCTCAATAAACAATATCAAAAATTCAAAGTAAAATTTATATAACTAATATGAGAATATTACATTATATATTTATGTTCACAGAAATTATTTAAGTTCCTGGTATAATTACCAATAGACAGTATTTGCATTTTTTATATATAGTGCGAATTAAAAATACATAATATATTAAAAATAAATACATAATAAAACTTCCAGAGTTAAGATAAGGTAACTAAAGTTAAGATGCGTTCACTACAACTTTGTTATTAAAATTTAGCTGCGTTCCAAGTGTACCAACATAACAGTCAAAGAACAATTAATTAATAAGTACTTCTGAATGCACCAAGTTCGTTGCTTCCTAAGCAGCTAAAGTATCACCAGTATATCTTGAACCGTCACTACCCCTTCTCTACTTTAATACTACGGGGACAGGCGGGTGTGTAAATCATTTGTAGAGCTCATTTCAAAATGGATGCATAAAGATAAAGTTACACAGGGAGCGGTTTTAAGACGTAATTCTGTAAAAATGTTTTAAATGAAATATTGTAAGATTTTAAGGTACCCCATTATTTACAGTCTTCTAAAATATGAGATACTTCAATATGATTTTATCTTAGTAAATGTTTTTATCTTAGTCAAGATATTATAAATTATAAAATTATTAATAAAGAAATGGAAAAAAATCCTCAACCCGGGTGGGATTCGAAATAAATTAAACACAATAATGAAAATTTTCATTAAGATTTTATTTTCATATGGTTCATACTTACTTACATTTTTTTTTGTGACACACATCTCATGACACGGGGGATGAAGTGAAAATAAGTAGGTAACTTAAAAATTTTTCTTATATCTTTGTTACTACCCACGTTATCTGGGTTAGGTAAACAACATTGTACTGTAACAATCGTGAACTGATAACACACATTAACATTCAATAATAAGAGTAACATACATTAATTTTATAAATTTTCAATGTTGACGAAACAAGCATTGGGAGTGCAGTAACTTTTTCTAAAAAGCTTAGGCCGTTTAGTTTCGTTGCAGCTCTTAAAACATTCTCTGCATATATAAACAACATCTTTAGAAGGATATCTTAAGCCATTTGTCCACTCTTTTCTTATTATTGGATCTAAAGGAAACCTGAAAAAGTTTATTGTTTATTGTTTTATTACTGTTAGCATGCTCTTTATTTTTATATCAGTAATAGAAAAACGTACAAATCTCGTTCTGATTTCTTATTACATACGAAAATATAGTTTTAAATAAATCATAATACAAAAATTATTTTTCAAAATAACCTAAAAGTTGGGTAAACTCCACCAATTTTGTGTAAACATTCTTCTTGCTACTATATAAGGTTATGTTAATTTGAATGCAATTTTTTTTTTTAATTTAGTAATTGCGAATTAAAAATCAATATTATGCTAAATAATATCACATAGGAAATTTATTTGGGATGAGCATGTAACTTAGAATACGAGACATAGTATGTGAAAATGATTATTTACCTGTGGATGCTAATGTCGGGATTTTTATAATCACTACAGCCATATACGCTACACCCAACCATGCTTTATAGTTTTATTATATGATTTTATATATATAAACACAGAAAAATATCCTTTAACTTTAAAATAATAAATAATAAAGTCAACCGATCACAACAATCACACTCAATGACAGGTAAAGTTCTTAATAGTCAACTAGCTTTGACGTTTTGGATCCTCTCAAAAAATGGTTACGCGAATAAAAATAAAAGATCCATAGTTCTAACCCGTTTTGTCTTAGCCTAAGTTGTATATCGCTTATTCGTTCTATCTGTAGTGACGTCATTTACGGGGCATTTATATATACAGAGTGTTTTTTTGTGGCCACCTTTAACGAAGGGTACGTATTCTATACATGAAATAAAGTAAGTTTATGCCAAAAAAAATGCTGGGAAAAAAAAATTTTTTTTTTGAAAATTTTTTTTAAATTCCTTGATCGTGCGAAATTTATTATGTCTAGTGTTTATGTTAGTTTTTTTATAGACAGATATTAATTATTTTTCGTGAAAAAATCCTGCTACGCGCGTCTATGTGCATTTATGCAGAAAAACGCAGTCTATTTACTCAACTTTGGACCCTAATATTTTGGAAACCAGACACTTCCCAGGTATGCTTCCATGGAGAAAAATGATCGTGATGATGAGGAGATTCCGTAGTTTTCGGGAACGTTGACGACCAAAAATCACCCTGTAATCTAAGCTGCGTATTGACTCTGCAACTCCTAGCTTAACGCATATACCTCTTTAGATTGCTTCCAGATTTTTTCAATATAATTATTATATTTATGCTTTTCTCTGCTTTGTCATCTTTTTTTTCGTATACTCGTTCTGGGTGTAAAAATACAACTTTGTTCTTTTAATACCTCGTATTGTTTGTAACATCATAATCATTTTTTTTTCTATGGAAGCACCCCTGGAAAACCACGGTTTCAATGATATTGAGGTCCAAAGTTACATTAATATTATCATTTTTTTACATAAATCCATCTAAAATCGGTTAACAAACATTTTTTTCAAAGATACCATTTCAAATTGTTATAATGTTAGTTTTGTAGGTACATTTGTACTTTGCGCATTAAACGAATACATTGCTTGCAATAAAATGACACTATTTTTTCATAATTTTAGGGTTGATTCTATAGAAGAAAATGGTCGTAATCTTACAAAGAATGCTTGAGTATTTCCTATTGTAAACTCATAATGGATTTCAAAACCTGAAGGCAAATTTTTAAAGGTCTTTAGCTCAAAAGGCACTAGAATTCTTGAAGCCTCCTGAAGGCTTTAAAGGCTTTTTTTGGGGTTAGTTTAGTAATAAAGGGCGTTGAGTGGGCTAAAAGCCTAAAAGGCCTACTTATTCGTCTGCCGGTAGAGTCATGGTCACTACCCTGTACAATCCCATTTAATTGATAAATTTCAATAACTAGCACAAAAAGTAAATTGATCTTTTTGCATCACCGGCCTTAGCAATACTTTACCATAGAGACAAGGTGCCGCGCGTTTCGCGCCAAAACTGGCAGTTTCATGCCAATTTTGCATAAAACTCTAGCGATCTGCATCTTAAAGTCATTTTATATTGGTCGTATTTCAATTCTGCCCATTGAAACGTTATTTGAAAGTTGCTATGGGAACGATAAAATGCAGATTAACGCTTCCGACCGGAAATTCTTGCACAAAGTTGTTTTTTTTCAACAGTAGAGTTTTTTTGTATTTATTAAACGTAAGAAAATAGTGACTTTCTTAAGTTTATCCTGAGCAGTCATATCATGATCAGTTTTAAGAATTTCGCTTATTGAAACAGCAGCCGTAAGAGCTATTTTAAAAAGATGGTATTAATTTTATTTGTGCGCATAAAGCCTCTCCAATCACTGATCTTATAATATTTCACTTAATAATTAGCTATTTGTAAGATTAATTCTGATAAGCAAAATTATTTCCAGAAACTGATTGGTTAAGTTAACGCAATTTCTCAGAATGGCTCTTACTAGACACTTTGGTTAAGGGCCTTGAATGCTTCTGATAGAATATTTTTCATTTAAGGCGAAATAGGTCGTAACAACGGTCTAGCAAGTTAAAGTGGCAATGGGCAGGGCACATAGGTCGAAGAACCGGTGGCCGATGGAGCCGAAAGGTTCTATGTTGGATACTAAGTATCGGCAAGCGCAGCGTGGGAAGACCACCTGCGAGATGGACGGACGACCTAGTCAAGGTCGCGGGTATCGGCTGGATGCAGGCTGCTTCCGACCGGTCGGAATGGAGATTGTTGGGGGAGGCCTATGTTCAGCAGTGGACTTCTCATGGCTGATGATAAGGTCATACTAGCAACGCCATTTCACATGTAGTAGAAATAAGGAAATTATTGACAATTCTAATACATCTAGTGTAGAATGTAGCATAAATAGGCAGTCAAAAAAGATAATGACGTTTTCTTTCATTAATAAATCTTGTTCACATGCTGTCAACTTCTCAAAAACATATTTTATTACACGGGGCATCAGCGGCCATTTTGGGCATTTATCATGTAAAACAGATTAACCATTCAGAAAGCAGTCTGCGGGTTGTCACCATGAACGAAGGACAGAGGTATTGCAATAATCTATCCAAGAATGCTAGTGTAGAGAAACCCATAACAAAAAAAGTACGCTGCTAAAGTTGTAAAAAGGTACTAAAAAAATATTGAAATATTTAAAAAAATGCCACGATAATTTTTAGATAGTATCATTTAGCTACTCAATATTATTAATTAAAAGTAGTTATGTATACAAATAAAATATAATAATTATGTCTTGATTACAAGTGTTTTTACTTTACTGTCTTTAGGACATTTTCATCGACAAATTTTATTTATTGATTTTATTTTAATTATTTATATAAGGTATTATTTAAAGCGAACTTTGAAACCAGTTATTTTGCTAATATTTCAAACATTTTATTTAATATTATTAAAATTTAAGTGAGACCAAATTAGCTATTATATGCTTCTTAAGTGGCTAAAATTTTCCTTCTACCAAAGATTACTTTACCGCCTATCGCCCATGCAATGGCGGCGACAATTTTTTCTGTTAATTATTATACGATGATATACCACCTCCTTTTGTTTCTTCCTCCATAGTTGTCACCTCATTCTTTATGCAGATTGACTCCAGGAAGTTTTTACACTTAACGACTTAGCACCACAGTTGTAATCAGTAGCGATCTTTGGGAAGCCTTAACTTTTTAAATAAAAAAATTAACCACTTTTTACATCTTTTTCTTGTTTTTTTCCGTTCATAAAGTTAGGTGTAAATATTTTTTATAGCATTTGTATATCCCTTAACGGTAAAATTTTAATACCTATATATTAGTAAGTACGTTTAGTTGCATATGGGTAGCCTTTTACTTCTTTTTTACCTTGTGCAGTTCGAGGCAAATGATTTAAATGTTTTTATTTCATATAATTACTTACTATATAATGTTTTTAACGTAAAGAATAAAAATAAAACTAATTCATAAACGAGTGTTAAGTAACGCCAAGGTTAATCCGATTTGTATGCCAAGTTCATCCACGACTACGTTCCTTTAAAGGATACTTTTCCCGAGTCGCTCATCCGTCGGAGACACAAAAAACCTTTGTCTTTTAATTTAAACCCGTTTTCCAAAGTCGGCAGTATTGACCTTCCTTCTTGAGGCATTCTTGACCCAATTGCAAGATATTGCCGCTCCGCTCTAATTAAGTATGCCTTTAAGTTTGTCCAGATTGTTCGCGAAATATTTTTTAAAGTGCGCGCACATTTTGTTTTTTAGAAGACCATCCAAATGCTAGTTATTTTACACTGCTACTAGTTTCGTGCGGTTTTCTTTATTGTTAATACTTAAATATTATTGCTTTTTTAGCTGATCTAAAACATAAAAATTGTGAGTAAATGCTTGAATGCATTTTCGGTTTGTCTCTATTGGCCATGGATTTAATTTTGCAATTTCAGTATACAGATATACAGAGTGTGTGTGACAGTCAAGCAAATACTAAAATGCTGAATAAGTACCATTGTGTTGAATTATACGAGGACAGCAGTGTTTTAACTCGCAGGAAATGCATTTTTATTTAATTATCACTAATGTCCGTTTTCCGCGCCAGTTGTACTGGGCGATCCTGTGCATAGTAAAATGGGCTTATTGGTTATCGTGTGATACACTGCAGTTTTTTGGATCACTTGTAACTGTCTATTAGGGTTGATCACTTATTTTAACTTTTTTTCAGTCCTAATTAAACGAAAAAAACTATTTATTTCCGGAAAATTGAAATTTTCCTGCCAAAATTTTCACTGTTTTTCGCCTCAGAATTATGGTCTGAACTTCTGAAGTAAGCATTATAAAATTTGCCTGGCTGTCACAAACACCCTGTATAATATAAAATTATTAATAAAGAAATGTAAAAAATTCTTCACCCGAGTGGGAATCGAACCCACGACCTCTGCATTCCGTGCTAGTGCTCTTACCACTGAGCTACCTTGTATAATATACATCATCTCTACAACTCCACTTAATATTATAAAGAGTTCATAGCTTCTGTCTGCGTTAATGAGGGTCTGAGCGTATTTGGACTAAAAAAAATTATAACGACGACGTAAAGCTTTAGTTTGCCGTTACATAGCGGCTGCGAGTATGCAAAAAGATAGCTATTTCTATTGTTACAGTGGCAATAGATAATACATTCCTCCATGGCCGATATGTGAAAATCCTAGCTTGAACAAGTATCTTGACAAACGCCTCCCAACGTCGTCGAATGGTGTCTAAAACGAACGAGCCTTGAAGAAGCCAACTCAATTCATAATATTGACTGAACTGTCATGAATTAATCATTGTAACGAATAAAGAGACCGCTCATACTTTATTCAGGAACTATTTACTGCGAATCGAAATTCGGTTTCTTTCAGCAGGATTTTTATGACTGAGAAACTTTTCGTGTAACGTGTTTTCATATCTTTTCAGGAAATATCTTCTGCTTTACTAGAAGCATCATATAAATATACTAAGCTCCGGCCATTACTCCTTTTTCAGGTTCTCTGAGAAACTTTTAAATTGAAGTAGATTCCACGTTTATGTTGTTTCATTTATTTATGCAAAACCTGAATACTAATTTAGTTTTAATAATTCAAAGCTACTTAAAATTAAATTTGCCAAATAAAACTCAATGTTTAGGAGTTTGAGATTAGTTATTCTGTATAATCCCAACAATTAAGAAAACTAATTTATTATTACGAATACTTATGCTGTAGGTATATGTATTATTTACGTACTAGGTACTTCTCGTGAGAAAAATATACACCAAGCTACCAATAGGAACATAAAGGCTGTATATTTTACCATTTAGCATAAAATACCATGTAAGTGTAGCCGAAAGCAACATTACAGTCACCTGCATTAGCAGGGACATCAATTCTGCAGATAGGCGACTTTGAACGTTCGCAGGCGAGGTCTAGCACAAAGTACTGCGTCTAGGATCTGACCGGGGCATTTATTACCACAACGATTTCGGTTTACGACGCGATGGAAGCTATTTCGATTTGGTTTTTAAATCGGACGTGGATACGTTTATAAAATTTATGTGTTTCGTAAATGATTCGACCAGGCTTGAATAAATAACACTTGAGTTTGAGTACAGCTTCTTGAAGTATTGTGACTCTGGGAATGGTTTTGATGTGAATATAAGTATTAGGTAAAGCGGGAGTTTCTATACTAGGATACTGATTTAAATTTAAGGAAATAAAATGAAATAAGTATGTACTTACACTTTCTTGTTGTCTCTGTTATATTGCCATTGTTTAGAAATAGGTATGCCAATTTGGATTTCTGGTTTTTGTGTAATATTTAATTGTTATTGACTTTTATAATATAATAAAATAAAAATATAATAATTAATTTGACGTCTGTTATTACAATTTTGCATGCCGTAAATGGAAAAATAAGAGAACTTCACTTCTGTACTCTGTAACATACCTTATTTTGTGCAAAATAATTAAATCGAATTGAATTAAATTGACTAAAACTTTCTTTTAATGCGAGAATAACTAGTAGGTGTATAATAAGATGTGTGTAAGCGAGATATATTCACTCGTATGACTAAGTATTTTATTCAGCATATGGACGAAGAGAAAGAGGTATGTTTATAACGTATCTCCCTATATATAGGTAGTCTCTAGCTACCCCTATAGAACATAGGCATGAGGTTATATATGTATGTATAAGTATTTTTTAAATTAATTTAACTGTACCAAAAAATGTTCCTTCAAAAGTTATGATGTTTTCGTTTATTGTATAAACTAATAAGGAAAAAAAGAGTGTAAACTTGATTTACATATTTTTTTGTAAAAAAATGTTCAAACAATATTCTGTTTTACACAATAGGTAATTATGTTTCTTTCCAAATCTATATTTCTTTTGAAATTGCAAATCTTTCTCAAGTTACAGCCATCAAGGGACGAATTTATTTTGTAAGCCTTACCCCAGGCTTATTTCTTTATGTACTTTGTTTATTGTCGTATTTTATTTTATTTTTTATTCTTATGTTTGTCTCCATTGATGAGTAGCTGAGCGCACCGAGAATTCGCCAATCAAACGTAAGTAAGCTTAGTTATTTCTATTAGTAGCTTCTTTGAGGCTCTTGCGAAGTGCAACTGGGGCAAAACGGCGCCCGTAGGCTGATTTTGTAACTGACGATCGCAGGATAATTTAAAAAATTTACTTTGAAACATAAAAAATAAGATTTTTTATTACCAAACAACTGACATTAAATATTTACAGAAGGGTAGATATTTCTATAACTAAACATAAAATGAGTTATTGTCTGTGCTGCAATTTTAAAACAGAGTCTTTAAATCGCTTGAGTAGTCGCTTTTGACTTTTAGGAACCGCTTCACTAGTTTTTACAAATTCAACTGTTTCTTTTCCTTAGGACGAAATTAAGAGGTCCGCCCTAGTCTCTATAAGCTTATGGTAAAATTTTTATTCACACAAAGTTGTTGCATATGTTATCTAACTATATACATTATCATATTATCACCTTATGGCAGTCCACTGCTAGGCGTAGGCCTCCCCTAGGGCACGCCATAAGGCTACTACCACACTACTAAATCTAAGTAAAAATCTTTTTTTGGCTAGCTTACTCGTATACCTGCATCGCTATAGGTACTGTGCTCTAAAAAAGAGTCCAAATAGATGTTTATCGATTTGAAAAAACGATATTAGATTTTAGTCTGTGTACTGTGTCGTTTCCAGAATCGTTAAATACGAGTATGTTGAGTAGGTACCTATGAGTAATACGAGTATGTTGAATAGGTACCTATGAGTAATACGAGTATGTTGAGTAGGTACCTACGAGTAATACGAGTATGTTGAATAGGTACCTACGAGTAATACGAGTTATAGGTACAACATCTCGGCCAATTTCAATAACCGATCTCGAGATATTTTTACACATTTTAGATTAAATTTTCAATTGTTTTTAAACAAAATTTCAAATTTGGAATAAAAATCCGGGATTCTTTATAATCTCTAGTATTGAAATTGGCCGTTAGCCATTTCTATACACGATATTCCTAGTTAGAGATGTCTAAACTACTAACCTAAACAAAACAATTACCTAAGTGCGCGGTAACATATTATTATAACAAGTTACGTGTTATCGGTAACATTAGAAAATTATAATCATGCAGGTCTATATCTTTTCTTACGACTAGAACATGAAGAAAATCTCACTGTGAAGCTATTGCAACGTTTACGATCACCTTTTGCTAATTAAGTTTCAGTTTTTTTATTCATGCTCTCTTTAATAAGGAAAGTTTTGTGTTAAAATATACACGACCTTTTTAAGTTTATAAGTAAGAATAAGTAGTCATGTTTTCTATTTGAAATTATAAAATTTTAACAATCACAAATAAAAATCAAAAAATAACAAAATACCTTTAGATTTTTGCAAGAATGAAGAAGACAAAACTTTAAAACTACACATCTCTTATTCTCAAAGAAACCGGTGTTCTTTCAACATTTCAAAAGTTTTAGAATGAACTAAAATTGAATTGTTATTTCTTCGTAGGAATAAATCACCCTTAACGTCAAAAAAATGATATATATTCCGATAAAAAGACATTTGTGAATACATTCTGGGCTCCCAGCTACGTTCTCACGGAATTTATATCTATCCAAGTTACATTGACGCTATGTTCGCAGACTATTTATACCTACATACTACGGCTATATTATTTATACTGCTTAACGAGTGTATGTGTGGGAGGTATCGAAATATTTCAATAATTATAACTCCTTATTTTTTCTGTTTAACAAAATTCACAAATTATCCACATAGATACCTAACTAACTGTTAGTCGTGTCGGTGCAAGTACGAGAACAATGCATCCCAACACGAGGAGCGGTGCAGTGATGCATCTCGTCAATTAGAAGGAAATGCAACTTGCTGCCTTCACAATTGTGTGGCTAATCCGGGTGGCAATAGTTAAATTTCCTGTTCAAGATTATACAATGTCTTATTGAAACTATACCCTCAGCTTGTACTAAAATATAAGTACCTATTGATGTTATTGATATTATATTGACTTACAGCCAATTTCCATATTAGAGATCTAAAAGAATATCGGATATTTATGCCAAATTAGAAATTTTTGATGAAAAAAATGGAAGATTTTAATCTGATACATACATACACATAGTAACGCCCATTATCCCTCAAAGAAGTTCGGCAGAAGTATGCAAATTAGACACCCAGATTTCACCAGGTAACCAACGTGGTTTCAATCCAACGTGGTAAGTGGTGAGCCTACCGCCGATTTTTGGGCACAAATACAACAATCTAGTGGCCAGTAACGAATCCAATACCAAATGTTTCCGTGTCATTCTAATTAGGTATTAGGTATAAGCTTCTTAGCCTTGTCCGTTAAATAGCAGGGTGCACCACGGGCAGGGTGAGGTTAATATTGGCTCCTAAGATATTAGGCGAACCCACTTACCTACCTACACCCTATAAAATAATGGCAGAATTTTAACCTACATACTGGTTATAAATATACCTTCATATCTCTACTATGTACCTATAAAAATATTTCTAAAATATTTTTAACGGCTTCCTATAATAGAAAACGTTTCGATTGACGAGCTTTTACTGATTCGAATATTCGATCAAGAAATAATTTTACCTGCTATGTCTATACGCCTTTTATTCTAATAATTTAAGGGGCTTTATAACGACAGGATTGTGTAATATCGTCTAAGTAGATCAAATACCTCGTCGTCAGCCTATTTCAGTTCACTGCTAGACGGCCTCCCCCAGAGCCCGCTACAAGATTACTGTCATGGGGGGGTTTTGCCCATAGTCATCACGCTTGGCAGGCGGGTTGGTGACCGCAGTCTGTTTTTTGGACTATTTTAGCAGCACGGGGGGCGCTACTGCCCGCCTCCCGGAAGTCTTTAATCGCCTCGTATGATACCCACGGGCAGGTATGAGTGGTAAGAATTCTACTCTACCGGCACCACCAAAATTTTCCTTACATTTCAGATTGGCAGATGTAGTTCCGGCATCCGAATTTCAAGCTACATAGGTAAATATAACAAAGATGTATTACAGTGGAGCTCAGTAGAGCATCTCGCTAATTACATGGGGCTGCAACTTGCTGCTTCAGCAACTTTGGAGCTAAGTACGCGGAACGAAATTGGAGGCTGCGAAAGGACGAAGAGGAGGTGCGATATTAGCCATCATGCCATCAGTCGACATATTTGTCTATACAGGGTGTTTTTTTGTGGCCACCATTAACGAAGGGGTACTCTATACATCAAATAAAGTAAGTTTATGCCAAATGCAGGGATTTTTTATTTATTTTTTGATTGAAATTACTTGTTAGGGCGAAATTTATAGGGTCTAGTGTTTATGTTAGTTTTTTTATAGACAGATATTAATTATTTTTCGTGAAAAAATCCTGCTACGCGCGTCTATGTGCATTTATGCAGAAAAACGCAGTCTATTTACTCAACTTTGGATCCTAATATTTTGGAAACCAGACACTTCCCAGGTATGCTTCCATGGAAAAAAATGTTCGTGATGATGAGGAGATTCCGTAGTTTTCGGGAACGTTGACGACCAAAAATCAGCCTGTATTAATATCTAAAACAAAATGGTGGATCAGCTGATATTTTCCCTAGTATTAGTAAGTACATACCACCGGCACATAACAATCATCTTTGGTACCGACCACTCGAGATACCTACTAGAGCACTGATAGAATCCAGTTTCCTATGCTAGTTTTAACCATGTTGATACCCAAAGGGGCTGTTGGTTGATATCAGCTATTAAAATATCCGTCATTTTAATGATATCTGGATATTTGAAAATATGAAAAAATATTACTCATGATTTAGATACAGCACAATAGACTATAAAATGCAAATGAAATCACTGGTACCCGTTACTAGATTTCTTTAAAGAAACATCACTGGGACATTATCTTCGGCATATCTTCTTTGTACTTACTTCATGCGCAGAACGATAGTTCAGGTAAAGAGGTGCCGTTCGCATAGCTTCATGTAAATGAGGAGGTTGCACTAGATAACTTGGGGAGTTTTAGAAATAGCGTGTAAATATTTATTCGTCATGCCACGAAAGTTAATTACCGCTAAGTATATATTTTACCGGGCCACTATGACAGCGCGCCTAGTAGCCACTGCCAGTAAAATGTACCTATGCAGCTCTATAGAGTTACTTGGTGCCCGTTTGGTTGCGCGACCAATTTGGCGGTGCGACTAGCTCAGATGCTGGTCACTTGACCATATTAATCTATAGCGCTGGTGTCTGTATTGAACTGTATGAATTGTGTGTCTGTGATGTCTGTATAGTGTCTAGATTTTTCCAAATTTCTTCTGTCATGATCAAGTTTTAGAGAAAGACAGCATCAACTTTATTCTTCAGATAGGCAATCTGACGTTTGGAAAAATCGGCCTGAAAGAAATTAATATTTAGACTTTGGTGCCTACTATCCACTGGTTATTTGTTAGACTATAAAACAAATAAGTGACACACAAGTGAGGAATTATGTGATCTTACGTGGAATAAATGCATTCAATTTGAATATGAAACTATCCGCATGCACTTAATTGGAAAATTCCACTTAGATACCATTATCCTGTTTTTTTTTCAAATACCCATTCGCTTAATGGAAATCAACGGTGATTCAATAAAAATTTAGAGTGAGATAGCTAGGTGCATCTTATAACTATTGCAAGGTTGTTTATTTAGTAATAGGGCATATGCAGTACTGAATACAAAGCTTGCCAGATCGTACACAATTTAAGTAGATTACTTAGTGGCCTTTCCACAAAATACTTCTTCTACTGAGAAAGTTAAGTAAGTATATTCTTCCCAGTTTGAAATCATCAATCGGACTGGAGTCCGTTCTGTAGAATAACTCCTATGACTGATTTTGGAACTAACATCGTTTGTATATCATAGAAATAGAAAGAAGAAAGTTAAACTAATTATTCCCAAATCCCTGTTGTATGCACAGTAACATACTAGTCATACACTACATAGTAACTAGTATTATCATTTATTGGAACTATTTGGTAAAACGCACAGATTTATGTATTGACAATTCTTTATTTAAACGCTTAAATTTAAATAAAGAATTGCCAGGCAACGAAATAAACGTCCATACAGCCAACATAAAAACATTCTGCCAAAAATTAAAACATAACTAACAGGGGTTTACTCATATAAAATGCAAGATAAGAGCAAAACTTGCAAAATATCTCCAGCCGCTCTGCATACATAGAACAGCACACCATCTTGTTCTCATTAATTAGTTCGGAAGTGTTGTTCACAGAACTCCTGAGATTGCGAATAGTGATAGTCTAAGCGACATTCATCATGCCGGATGCTAGCTATTATAGTCCTTACCGCTATCGTGCAAGGTTCAATTTGTGGTATCTTAACGCTAAAACGCATAGTTTGTGAAGCAAGCTGACTTTGATGTATGTCGGAATGTAATTGGGTTGTAAGTGATGATAGAGTTTGGTTCGGTCGCAGATTCTGCTAAAGAATCACTTAGATAGTGACTTGCGGTCACCCTGAGTGAATGAACAGGGAACTGGTTAATCTTATATATTAATAAAATATATATATACGAAAATATTATTGTCGCACACCCAGATCTAAAGTACTTAAGGGAGAACTAGTAAAAATCGGTAATCTTTATTACAAATACCAAATTTTTTTCTTCTGAAATAAGGAAATTGATCGTATTTTAAACTAAAATAAAACATTTTCGAGATCTCTCTTCAGATCCAGCTTTGCGTTTTGTAAACTGAATGTAAGCTAGATTTCTATAATGGTTAACTACGAATATGTTGTGAGTATTCACGTGGCTTAATTCACAGTTAGTTTTTATACTCAAATACCTTTCAATACCTATTCCTTTCTGTGTCTTTGTTAAATCAAATAATAAATTTTAGACCGTTCAATCTTAGTAATAGTAGCACCCATTGTTGTAACATATTTGGTATGGAAACTTAAAAGTTATTTCGCTTCAGAGAAAAATTTTACTATTTCATTGTTGAATAACAATTTTATTTTTTACATAGACAGAGTTCACTCTGCTAAGCCATCTCCAGCGCATTAGGTCTATGGCAGTCTAAACCGAGCTTAAATTCCGGATAACTAAATATTTAAATTAGCAACTAAAAGTTGTAACATACATAAAAACCTTATTAACCGCTTGATTGTGGTACGTGCTTGAAACTCCCGTTTCCACCAGGGAAAACATCCCTGGTCGTCCCAATAGTCCCACCTCGGTATAAACACAGTTATCGCACCGGGATTACACCCGACCCACGCTATCTGCGACGTAAAAACATCGCGCTGGAACATAGAGCATGTATGTACAGACGTTTCTCTTGGTAAGAAAGGTTCTTTAAATACCTATTCATATTTTAACACTTAATGATATAAATTGTTTTGTAACGACCCGCCCCGGCTTCGCACGGTTGAATGCTGATACTATACAATTATAAACTTTTATCTTGAATCACTTTATTTATTTTAAAAAACACATCGAAATTCGTTACGGACAGACGGATAGCGGAAAGTGACTTTGTTTTATACTATGTTGCTAATCACATTCATTTAGGATTAAACTAATTGTCACACACAATATGCATTTTACTTTTATTACCGTCAAGTTCAAATTTCCATTAAGGGTATGCCCACACACGGGCCCTACACCCGGCCCGGAGGTGGGCATACGCTTGATGGAAATTTGAACTTCCGAATAGTAACGCCTGATACAATTAAATCATCATTTTCCTGCCCTGTTCCCATTTATTTGAGGTCAGCGCAATATGTTCTTTTCTTCCATTAATCTTTATTATCCGTCATCTCATTGCTCACTACACGCCTATCCTCCCTCACACAGTTCATCCAACACTTCTTTGGTCTACCTCTTCCTTTATATCCATCCACAACGCTCGCTGTAAAATATGCCTTTCATCTCGTCGCTTTACATGCCCGTACCAAGACAGACGATTACTTCGTAACTTGTCTGTGATCGGCGCAACTTTCAAACTTCCTCTTTTTATACTCATTTCTTATTGACTTCGTTATCATTCGTCTAGCAGACTCCGTCATTTATGAACCCGGTATACTTCCGTCCCATATTCACCATATCAGGACGGATCTTGAAATCGAGGGCAATCCTCGAATATTGTAGGCACATACTGTTTTTTATACTTTTACTGAGCGTTTTGAACCTACATATAAAACATAACATCTTGATGGAATCTCTCTAGGGATATCCTCAAATATCGAGTACTTTAGATTTATCAGCTACACATAATATAAAAAACGACTGATGATCGAAAAACAGATAGTGGAACTTTTTAGTTATGGCGGACCTACACTGAGGCTTATGAAGATGAAGATAATTGTGTTAAGTCATTAAATTATATGTTGCGTTAAGTCCGAAGTAAGATGGTTATAGAGGAAGAGGTAGACATGAGCGAGATGACTTTGAAAAAAGAGTACCTACATATTTGATGGGAACACAGGAAGAAGGAGTGTAATTATATGTTGCTAATCTGTTGTACTGCCAAATCTCTTATATTTAGGCGTGGTGCATACCGTCGCCACATACGCACTCTGGATCGAACCTTGTCCGACATCATCAATGGTAGTGTAATACATTTGTAACATTTACTTAATGCGTCGGCAGCTTCGGTGGTGCGGTCATGTGTCTCGTATGTTGGCTAAGAGCATGAACTTCAGATACATGTTCATGAAGAGATGCAATATAGATCCATCATACCAGACGCAGGACGGTGATAAAGCAAGTACACGAGTTACCAGCGTCAAGCTGACCTTGACGCTAAACGAACTAAAGACTCCCTCCTGCTGATACAATTGCACTAACAAGGCGGATTGGCTATGGTAAGTAGCATGAACGGTAATATCTAGAGTAGAAGTGGTCGCCATGAACGAAATGTCATCATTATCATCATAATCATCTGTCAGATAAAGGAAGCCTATTGTGGGACAATATTATGAACTTCGTAACGGCTTAACGCAATATATACCTTTAGTTAAATTTTACCTCGATGGGAGGAACAATTATTTTATCTATAATTCCATCTTTCTATTACATGCAATTGATTTTAAATATGATACAATTAAATATTACTTTTATTATGTATTTATTTTTTATACATTTTCAAGACACAAACATCGGATGTAATAATAGGACTAACTTTTGATAATAACTTCGGAGGGCAATCGCGCAAATATAGAACGTATTTACCAAAGATAAACCACAACCAAAAACGTTATGCACATGTGATATCGCGGTAAAGTTGACAAGTTGACGCACCTACATCAGATAAGCACACATCCATAGTACATCAATTATCGACACTTGATTTAAAACAAATATTGATCATCAAACAAAAAGGACGTTCTGTACTTACCTATTCTAAAATATCAAGTAGTAGCCAAATTGTGTTTTCGAGCGGAACATTTTGGAGCTAAGATTAGCAAGTAGTATAGATAACAAAAAGCGAAGACAGTAGCGATATCTTTATGTTTAGATGTGTTTTAATATAGGGGTGGTTACATGCTTATTTAGAATGTTTACGATGAACGCAAAATATCTTGTGCAGATAGTTTGCTTTTGGCGTGAATTGTGTTGAAATTATAGTATGCGGACCGTATGTAGGTACCTACGTACATTGATGTATGTATTTAGTTCTTATTTTTACTAAAGATCAGGTAGACACTGCTGACAAAAATTTGCTCATTCTCTTTAGCAGTGTAGCTGCGTGACTGCGCGTCAGTCTTACAACCAATTTCGATTACCAATCTTGAGAGATTTTTTGCATATCTCGGATTTAATTGTTCCATAATGTAATAATTCAAATTTTCACCGAAGGTTCGCCCACCACCGGGCCCTACCCTCCGCTGACCCTCGGATTTGCCAACTCGTAGTCACGAACACAAGACAACTAACTAACAACTTGATTCGGTAGTTAGGAACTAACCTGAAAAACTAATCCTGATGATGCCACGGGTGTTGGCGAAACATATGTCGATTATCAATTTTAATTGGTTTTCGGATTAGCAGCTATGTATTTTTGATTTCATGATAGGTGCTTGGATCTTCTCGTTGCGACTATAGTGTCTTGTGTTCGTGATCATGAGTCGGCAGATCCGAGGGTCAGCGGAGGGTGTAGGGCCCGGTGGTGGGCGAACCCTCGATGGGAATTTGAACTTCCGCATAGTGACGCCTGATACAATTAAATAAGTCATTATCATCATCAGCCAATTGCAGTCCACTGCTGGACGTAGGCCTCCCCCAGGGCACGCCACAAGACTGCCATGGGAGGTATTTGCCCATAGTCACCACGCTGGGCAGGCGGGTTGGTGACCGCAGTTTGTATTTTGGACTATGTTGTCAACACGGGAGGCGCTGCTGCTCACCTCTCGGAAATTCTAATCGCCTCGTACGATACCCACGGGCAGACATGGGGTGGTACGAATTCTACTCTGCCGGCACCACGCGGCAATTAAATAAGTAATAATTCAAATTGTGATTTTAACCTTCTCAAAAACATGCCTCTTCTAGGTAGGCTCCTTTTATTTACATCTATTCACGTGTACCTTCAAGTAGCTATCGAGCAAGAATTCGAAAATTGTTTTAGACTATTCCACTCCGAAGTTTAGCGAAATTGTATAAAGGCCAATTCACGGAAACTCTGGCAATGGTTTCTTCAAGGAGGTATTTACGTAAGTTCCTTTTATGTGCATGAAGTAATTGCTTTTAACTACGGGAACTTGTAGCTTGAAGCCGATGGTCCACCGACTAGTAAACTAACTTAGTTTAGCTTACGATCGATTGGCTTGCATAATAATATTCTTAGTAGCACCAATACATGGCGATATAATTATTTTTTTGTGATTACGCTGCGTGACTACCCTTTAATACTAAACGACTATCTTAAAACAAAAAGATATTAAAATCGTCACCTTAATTTGATCGTCTAGAGTTAACCTTTGTCAATACTAATAGAATCATCTTTAAAATATTTAAATAACTTTCACTGTTTGGCCTAATTGTTTGGCCTGATGCTGACATGGACATTAGGTTGTATTCAAAAGAAGAAATTACCAATTAGAAATTTTATATTCTATATACATTACCGATTAAAATATTATGTTTTGCTTATTATTGAGATTAAAAAAGTACTCAAAGAATAGGTATTACAATACAATATAATAATTAAATGAGTTCTAAGCTTGTAATAGGTCGGTTTATATAATAAGCCTCAAAGCTTAAAGAAAGATTTTGAGCATGAAGTATCGATAGAGCCCTCATTATCCCATTTTGTGCATTTGCGAAAGCAGCTGCGAGGCGTTTTCATAGACTAAGTAATTTAGAAAGTCTCTTTAAGATAACTTCATTTAATTACCTAACTAGTTTTTATAATAAAAATCAATGGCTTAATAACATGATAAAAATAGAGTATAATTACCACTTAGGTATGTATACATAATCTTTTAGTTATACCTAGTTATAAATTTATTGAAGTCGTTCTTTCATCATTTTATTTACAGGATATTATTAAATATACAGGGTGTAACAAATACCCCAGAATGTTGAGCATAAATCTATGAAAATAGCACTCTGTAACGAACCTGTGCACAAAATGTACCCTGAAATTAAAAATAATTTAAAATTCGTAATGAGCTCTAGTTAAATATATTTCTTATAAAGTTACAACTACAAACTTGTGAACGATATGAAATATCACCGACCAAGCGTATTAAAAGTTGTATAAGTTAAAGACCCAGTTTAAAAATAACGCCCCAAGATTCTCATAAAACGTTTAAGAAGTGCAAGATTTTAAATTATTCTCTGACACGATCCTTGTGGAGCGGGCGAAGTAACGAACTTAGGAGTTAATGATTCCAACTCGTAGTTCAGTTACTTCGACTGCTAGCGATTGGTTGCTAGGTAAGTAGGCAGGGCGGTGAATATATTTTTGTAAGGAGAAATTCTTCTGGGGAATACCATGAACTCTTTTAGCACGATTGTTTCTTTTGCGGAAGTAAAGCGCCACGCTATAAGCGGTGTAGAGTGGCATAATCACGAAGTCTTGTAGCAAGATTATTTTAATTATAGAATTGAGATTTTAGAGGGACATGACGTTGAATCCACCTTTCTTTTTGTGATTTTTTTAAACTACTACAGTAATCATTATTATCACACTACAGCGATGATTTTATTCAATTTTACATTATAATAGCATTTGTAAAAGGTATTGAGTCTGTTTAAAAGCTAATTATTCGATCTTTATTTTCTTAAAAAACTCGATATAAGCTTGTAAATTATTTACCAACAGCTCTTAGCCTAGCACTTTAGCCTGAAACAGCCGGACGGTAACTAACATCAACTTGACCCGCAATCGGAAGATAGATTGGCGAAAATCGTACCATTTTCAAAAATCTTTTCTCTTTAGCGCTTGCTGGCCACTTAGTTTTGCTTTTCTTTATTTTTTTTAATGCTAACTACATTGGTTGAACTCTTTCTCTGTTTCAGTTTGAATGTATTACAGAATAGTGATGATATAGTATATATAGGTACAGAAGAATTATCGCAACTCGGTTATGAATAGTCAAATAGTGTTGTAACAATCAAAGAAAGAATTATTATTTATTTGTTTTGTGGGGGTTGTGAAAAGTGAAGTGAAATTTGGAGCACATATCAATTTTGCAAGCCTCAATATGTGAGCCAAATTTGACAAGTTTACGTGAAACAGTTTTTGAATTATGAGGGCGTGGTTCCAAATGGTTCGTGTAAAATTGCACACGGTGCTGCTCGCCAGTTCTGCTAGCTGGAACTTTGGCTCGACACGCTACCGCATCTTATTATTGTTTTTCCAATTCAATGCACAATTAATAAACAATGTTAAAAATGTTAAATGAGCATTTGAGTGAGTAATGAATTATTAATTTAGCAATAAAATCACTAATTCTACACTTTCCAATATTATATTTTTAATTTACTTACTTGCCTACCAGTAGGTAATACCGTAGTATTACCTACAGCGAAAAACTAGAACCTCAAATACAATTCCGGAGTTTGTAATAGAAAAGGGAACTTGTGTTATCTTCTCCTGGCGGATACGAGGCGATACTAGTTCTCGAAATACGGACTTGAAAATTCTCGATATATCCAGAAAATTCCTGATCCAGCCGGAAAATATCGGAACAAACTCGAAAATATACAAGCTTTACCAAAAAGCTTGTATTAGTGTATATTACGAACGTTATTTGCTTCGTTGTTATGTGCTCTAAAAAAAGTTACTTTCTGCTTGTATTCTGTTAAAGATATAATTCATATTGTAATGTTGACGGCCGATTGGTGTAGTTGGTAGTAGCCCTGCCTGCGACGCCATAGGTCCTGGGTTCAAAACCCGGTAGGTGCAGACATTGATGTGATGAATATCGATGTTTGTTTCCGAGTCATGGATGTTTATACAGGATTAATTTTAAAACATCAATAACCTCGCAGGACTTAAAATCATAAACAATAACATTTATATATATATATACAGGATGATTTTTGGTCGTCAACGTTCCCGAAAACTACGGAATCTCCTCGTTATCACGATCATTTTTCTCTATGGAAGCATACCTGGGAAGTGTCTGGTTTCCAAAATATTAGGGTCCAAAGTTGAGTAAATAGACTGCGTTTTTCTGCATAAATGCACATAGACGCGCATAGCAGAATTTTTTCACGAAAAATAATTAATATCTGTCTATAAAAAAACTAACATAAACACTAGACACTATAAATTTCGCACGATCAAGGAATTTAAAAAATTTTTTCAAAAAAAAATAAAAAATTCCCAGCATTTTTTTTGGCATAAACTTACTTTATTTCATGTATAGAGTACGTACCCTTCGTTAAAGGTGGCCACAAAAAAACATCCTGTATATATATATATATATATATATATACAGAAGTATGTAAGTGTTGTATTGTAGTGTGTGTGTGTGTTGTTATGGTAGGCAAATGAAAAATTCTTAAGCTCAATGTGGTGGCTTTAATGATCATAAAAAAATTAACTTATGTGGTTATAAAATAATTTTGCAAGATTAGAAGTAACCATTCGTGTGTATGTCTCTATGCCAATGCATGAGTTCACTGGAATACATCAGTAGCATCTACTTCAGTGAGTATTGCATAATGTATATATCTATTCCTAATCAAATTTTATCCCAGATAGTCTGCCATAAAATAAAAAATTAAACTTGCTAAAATAATAAACTTTCCTATTAATAGCATTTGAGCTAATTCTAAGATTTTATTATTTATTCATGCAAGTACCGACTCAAAATCGTTTACACAAAAACTTGCAATTCCAATAGGTATATAGGGTTCAAAATATTCATAGAAAACATGGTATTTACTTGTTAAAAATTTATTTCAGAAAATATCGACCGTGATTTTAAGTGTCCCGTACATTTTTAACGCTCGTATCCGATGTCTGTTGTCACTGTCTGCCGCTAGACGGCTCTTGATTAATTGCAGACGACGTTTCGTCCCTCCTGATTGATTACATTGTAATCTTGTTTGTGACTTGACTGATGCTTGCTATTGTATCACGGAGGTATATTTCACTTTTTTTTGCCACGTAATTAGTGCAACCCAATTTCTGTAGCGTAGGTATGATTGGTGGGCGATTCTTGTGTCAGTCAACATAATATCTAAACTTGACTTTTTGTCCATAAGTAGGTATATAAATTGTCTTATACAGGGTATTTTTTCGTTGCCATCCATAACGAAGAGTACGTACTCTATACATCAAATAAAGTAAGTTTATGCCACAAAAAAATGCTGGGAAACTATGTAAATTTTTTGGAAAAAATTTTTTTTTACTTGATCGGGCGAAATTTATAGTGTCCAGTGTTTATGCTAGTTTTTCATAGACAGATATTAATTATTTCTCGTGAAAAAATCTTGCTACGCGTGTCTATGTGCATTTATGCAGAAAAACGCAGTCTGTTTACTCAACTTTGGATCCTAATATCTTGGGAACCAGACACTTCCCAGGTATGCTTCCATGGAGAAAAATGATCGTGATGATGAGGAGATTCCGTAATTTTCGGGAACGTTGACGACCAAAAATCACCCTGTATATTAATCAGCAGGTAGTTTGTAATACCTCCTAAACTAGCACTGGTCATATCACGCAATCCCTCAAGTTTGCAATTGGTACTTTACGCAAAATGAAAGTGTTATTGATGACAGATGTAACTACATTGCATCCGCGATTTGGATTTTTGCTAATTTGTAGATATAAGCAGATGAGTCGAGCTGAGAAATACAAGTCGAAGGGCGTGATATTCGGGATCCAGTTAGTTATTTCGGTTTTCTTTCTTAATGGGAGCTAAGATTGATGAATTTGGGATTCGATTTGTAGTCGCTACGAACGCTACGCGTTACAAGCTACGAAACGTAATAAAATTATTAAGATTTGCTACGTCGACGTCTGAAGTGACAGATTATTTCTTTATAGAGAATACAAATAAAAGCTCTAGGTAACAGTATTACTTATTAGGTATGTAAATTCCAACATATTTTGCGATAATTTTATAATCTGTAAACCATTTTCCAGAATATTAGCGAGTAGTCTTAAAAATTCATGCTGCACTCATCTTGCGATAAATTAATGCAAGAGGTGTTCTACCTCCCTCCTTCAGAACTTCCATTGTAACGTGGTTGGTTTGCGATTACTGCACTTAATCAAATGAGATAATACCTAACTGTCGTATTAGCTGATAAACTTATCGAAAAGCCAATTTACGGTATGGTGCCAACTCGATTTCAAACTAAGATTTTTCTTTTATCCCGGGAACTTCGAGTTTCTAAGAGTTTGAGAAGTTTAGTTCGACAAGATGATTAGTTTTTAAAAGTTTGAAACTCCCCAGTTATAAGATCGCACTATTATTCTAAACTATTATGTACCCTGACTTTACCATACAAGTATATAAACCTACATTAAACTCGGCTACATACAACTCTCGTATGAATGACTTGCGAATGCTCGCGACTTCGTCCTCGTGATCTTCAAATCAAATCAATCAAATCAAATATTCTAATTTGTGGATCATAGGTAAATTATAAGGTGTTTGGTTGCGAATGTCCTACCCTCGCAAAAATGTTAAATTCCAAATAAATTCTAATACAATAATAATAAATCAAATCAACAATAATAAATTCAAATTATTTTATGGTCCTCGTGATCTTATAGCCTATTTTTCTGTTATTTGGTCGTTTTTAATCTATTTATCAAACCGTATTTTATATGTTATTAATTTATTTATTGTAATAATCATCTTATAAAAGACAATGCCTATACATCTTTGGATAGCTAAGTTGTACAGAGGTTATTATAACGAATTTGTGGACATTTTTGTCCATTTGTCTTTCTTTGGGATATTTGGGAGCTTACCAAATGGAATATATGTGATCATATTGCAGTAATCACTTTAAAAAAACTGACTTTATGGCATTATAATATACCACCGTAGTGTGATAGAAGGTTGGCAGCCAGCAGTATGGCATTACTTTAATTGGACGTACAATTTTATTGAGAGAAAGAACTCATAAATTCTTATTAATAAACCTTTATAGTCTGTAAGTTTGTAAACCTTTTTGATAACATATCACACAGCCCTATTGGAGCGGGTACTAGGACCAAAGTCATAAAATTATCGTAATTTTCATATACTTACTTATATTTTTTTGCTGGTTTTAATTTAGATGTTTTTTATTTACTACGCGCGCACAATTTCATTCACAAAATATATCGAAGATGACTAAATTCTATCAGTGATAGATAGACGGGTACATCTGATATACGACAACAAAAAAGTACAAAAAATCTAAATAGTTAAAATATCTATAGTACACGATGAATACAAATGAAAACAATGTTTAGAAATTCTCCATACTCTCTGGAAAATACATCTGATTTTAGAGTCTCTCTAGATAAGTTCTCTATAGTGAGCTTTTTTACATATCATTTCGCCTTTTATTACACTCTGTATAATCCACTATTAGGAAGTTATTGACGTTATTGTTACACTTATGCGCTATTTTAACTAAAAGTTGGCTGTAGTTTATTATAACTGTGTTCTGGTAACTTTTATAAATATATGTTTTATTCCTTGAGCATTATCCTATTGTAAGTAATGGATGGATGGATGTTTGTTACTGTTTCATGTAAAAGCGGCTGGAGCGATTTTAATAAAATTTTGTATGGAGTTAGCTGACACCTTGGTTTATCCCGCTTAATGCTTCTTAACCGGGGAAAATATTTTTATCCCGGATAACTTCGACATTTTGTTTTTCCTGCAGTCCACGCGGACGAAGTACTTGAATATATCAGCTGAATCTCATTCTGTGTACCTCCTAAGAGTCGTCTAACTAAGCAACTCGGGCATTTACTCAGGCGATAGGTACGCTAACAACTGTTACTGCTCATTTACATGTATCTCCGATGTGCTAATCGTGTTTGAAGGATCACCTATATATGATGAATGAATGATGATTAATGATTAATTAAAGTACTATGTAAGTTACTTACAAGAATGCCCATTGTCAATCTCATCTTAGGTACCATCAAAAATATTAAGGTGAACAATAAAAAAAACCTTATCGTAGCAAATAATACAATTTCCAATACAAAGGGCCCGGAAAAGGAGGAAAAAATTCGACGACATCGCTCTAACTTCACCAGTGTTCGATTTCAGAGACAGTTGAGGAAAAAATACAGCTAATTGTTCCCGTTACGTTCAATTCGCATTTACCCTAAACACTTTTAAGGTTAATTATCGGAGTCTGCTTTGCCTTGTCTTCTATACAATTCCACTTTGAGCGGTAAAGGTGTGTGCAGGCTAGTTCATGAAGCGATTAAAAATGGGTCGCGAGTGCCCTAAAAGTAGAGAGTATTATGCTAGAGGCGGATTACTCCAGAGTCTCGACAACGCTGGGCCTCGTCTCCATGAGACCTGATCCCGTAAATCCCCGTTTCTAATAGCCCCGTATTCTATTGGTTTATGTATACCTACCCTCGGGCGAAAAAATTCTCCATGAGACCTGATCCCGCAAGTCAATTACTCCGTTTCTAATTACGCCCCGTATTCTATGGGTTTATGTATAACCTTAGTCAAGATATTAAAAATTATTAATAAGAAATATTTATTACCTCTGCATTCCGGCGCGAAATTTATAATAATGTCCAGTGTTATGCTAGTTTTTTCATAGACAGATATTAATTATTTCTCGTGAAAAAAATTGGCTACACGCGTTAATGTGCATTCATGCATAAACGCAGTCTATTTACTTAACTTTGGACCCTAATATTTTGGAAACCAGACACTTCCCAGGTATGCTTCCATGGAGAAAAATGATCGTGATGATGAGGAGATTCCGTAGTTTTTGGGAACGTTGATGACCAAAAATCACCCTGTATAAATGTTAGTGCCCATATATAAAATAAGCGACACAAACATGCTCTTCATTAATGACTTGTCGTAATGTATTGTCGTAAATGCCAATACAATAACCTCATTTACCCCAAGAAAAAACCCGATTGCCTAATTTTTGGACCTAGTGTCACTCTTACGACTAACCGCCAATTTCAATACGAGCGATCAAAAAGAATCTCGAATTTTCTTTTTCCTCATATGAAATTTTGTATGAAAACAATTGAAGATTTAATCTGAGATATCCAAAAAATCTCAAGACCAGTTATAGAAATTGGCTGTAACTTGAATCTAATGATACCTCACAAGCTCAAATAGGACAAGCCATTTGTTGAGGCTCCAGTGCATGCCAAAGAAGTATACACATACAGTCGAAAAACATAATCCGGCGCAATCGGGTAAAAATATATTTTAAAACTAGCCTTTCTAACATCAAACTCTACCAGTCTGCAACCAGCAGACTACGATTTTAAACAACTCGAAGCATATCAATGTGTATGCAGCCTTACACAAAGCAAATTGCTAATACCCGATACTTGGGAAAGGGCGGCGAATAGCCCATTTCCTGAAGAAGCTTTATCTTTTTCTTTTCCCACTATAGACACGGTGTGGGGTCACAAAATCCTTTTGGCCCTAATACGGAATAGTCACGGTATATGGACGCGAAAAGGAAAATAAATCAACTATATTCTTGTAATGGTTTTGTTACGGTAAATGTTTGGGTAACGTTCTAGTTGAAGAATCATATCCTATGAGAAGCACTAATAAAAATCTTTAAGATACATATAAGGTTCACATAGTTTAAATTGATAGATATTTGATTATATTTTGCTGTCATAAAAGTAATGTGTAACGCGCTGTTTATTATCGAGTTACGATATAGAATAACAGGTATAATCGCTTCCTTACTATTTTAGCGTAGATACGCCATCTATTTGAAATTGTTGTTTATTTTTCAAGTATCACTCATTTCCGTAGAGGTGGATGGCAAAATTTTTATGGCGTGCACTGTCAAAAAGTTATCAAATGTCATGCACGTAGAGCCAAGCTTATTATAACTCTACACGCCCCCAACTCTACAAGCAACTTACTTCACAATCACAAACTTAACATCTTTACCAATATATGTGGCTTGGCCATTGAGTTACCGCAAGACCCATTGTGTATGAGAAAAAAAATTAACTCCCATCCCATAAGGCTGCGAAACGGCCATCCGCATGGTTTTTGACAGTGCACGCCATGTGGTCTCGCTCTCGTCTTGGCTACATTTTACATGAAAATGTTTTTGGGGGGGGTAGATATATTCAAAGAAAGAAACAATCACAAATAAATAAAGCATGTTATAATGTTCCACTCATAAAATCTCATTCAGCACACAAATATATTTTTTTCCAATAAAAAAGACACTAAAACTAAGTTCATTCCTTTCAATAAAAGAGACAACAAAGCTAACAAACCGAACGTAATAGCACGTCAATATTATACGCGGTCAATGAGAAAATAAAATTGATTATGTCCAAGACCATTGAAATAAGTTCAAGTACCTACCTTCAATCCGACCAACAGAAAAGGTACGTGACTAAAATGAGAACTACACCATTATCATACATAACGTTAGCTGTTTTACAGATTCTGCATAGACAGTGGCGCTTGTAGTCAGTTTTACATACTGTGTCTTGTAAGAAACGCAATGCGAACAATGTTTACTTACCGCTTAGGTATGTAATAAGTTTATTTTAGCTCGCAGCGGTCACAGGTGCGACAAAATAAAAATAAATATTTGTCTCGTACTGAAATGTGTCTAATTACGTCACTGTAAAGTAATTATTGCTTAATTCTGTGCTCTTTAAACGGTTCCGTTTCGGCTTCGTTCCTGCTTTAATGTTGAAGGGAATTGGAGGGCAGGGCTAACAGTGATATAGGTAACAGATTGATTGCCAACGGCCGCCATCTTTGAGGAAAAAACTTTACCGACAGATTACATTACCCGCTCCGATAAATCAAAATGTCTAACATTCTTCGCACTTGCCGAGTTCGTATTTTGTTCTGTTATAAATAGGAACCAAATGATGTACTCCGTCGTGTTCCAATTCAATATTATTGTACTGATAAAATTTTATATTGTCAAAAAGTTAATACGAAATATAATAGAGTTAATAATAGAAATACAGGTAGGAGGTAAATTCGTTAAATTTATTACTATCCGCCCAAGAATACCAATGCGTAACTTTCGAATTCCCGTTTCTTTCATCTACCCGTGGGAAGGCTTTCATACAAAAAAAACGCCTTTATTATTGACATATAAGTTTAGACAGATAATACCTTGAATTTATACATAATTTATAAATGAGAGGCTTAGACTCAGACGCACCCTGTATAATAAACCTACTGTCGATCGTTCGCCAACATAACTTTCATAAAATCTTCTGCTAATAAAAAAAACACCGATCTAAATATCTACCTACGTCTCGCAGTGGACTGCAATAGGCTGACAACAAAAACCTATAAAAATCGCACCAGCACCGGTATGATGAATTTGGTGAGAGCGAGATGTCTCACTTTTAAACGTCAAATCCATAGACCTAAGTAATAACTAGACTAGGCAAATGTTTCTACTTGGTGTGTAAAAAGGAATTGTAAACCACTTCTATCAGCCCTAATTTATTCAGTCCTGGCTCAAGAACGAGTGTCTATTCTAATTCTTAAGTCTATTTTTACATGCAAAGTACATACACTTAGTATATCTACTTATTAACAGCTCTGTGAATTTGACGTTTAAAAGTGAGACATCTCGCTCTCACTAAATTCATCATACGGGTGCAGGTACAAACCAATTTGCCCACCTAACCAACCACTTTTACCCTCTTAAATTCACTTATGCGCTTAGTATTTAAGCCGTACAATCGAAAACAATTCAACTCTCTCACCAGCACCTGGATTAAAATTTACGAAAACTTTACAACCTCCTTCTGCAAGGCTTAGCCGGATTACAGGATGACAAACAGACGACTTCAATTACAAGTTTGTGTTTACAGAGTTATGCTGGGGTTAATTACAAATTACATTGTCTGGGGACGTTAATCAGTTTTCAGGGTTTTCAGAATTTCAAGAAGGATGTATGTGCAGATTAAAAATATAGAGGAATTTCGTTGTCAGTGAAAATATATCAGATTTTATAGGCATTAGCCCGACGAATATTTTAAAATTAACATACAGTATTCAATTTACATACCGCAAGTTAATTTTAAGACATAACTTTCTTATATAATATTGCAAAATCTGCAGTAAGTACCTAAGTATACGTAAAAATTTAGATCTTTAGTAAAAGTGTTTACAAATTACTTACATGATACTTATTCCGATTTTCCGCCCATTCCATAACGTTCTTGTTTCTAACAATAAATCGATAATTATTCTAAAATGCATGAAAACATAGCCGGAACCATATGTTGGTATACACCCGTATATGGCAGATTGTACCTACTATTGTAACCAGTCATAAAGCAAATAGAAATGAGAGTTGTGACGTTCAATAAAAAAAATATTGACCGTCCATGTAGGGCTATACATTGCGGAAATTAACCATTGCCTCCCACAATAAATCCTTTCATTTAATAACGGTAACACTGTATGGGGATTACGGGCATATACAGGGTGTAGCAGAAAGGGTATGTTAAGCGAAAAGCAATGTATGTAAATAAATAGCCCACTATAGAGAACATATTTCCAAAATTTGAGACTCTAAATCACATGTTTATTTTTCAAGATTCTATTAACATTCCTGAGTTGTTTAGGAATTCTCCATAGGTACTATCTTGAAAAATAAACATGCGAACTCAAGTCTGAAATTTTGTGGGTAAGTCCCTTTTAGTGGACTATTTACTGTATAAAGTGGAAATAAAATTTGTTAGACCAACTCCTTGAGATATCTATTCCATGATACAGGTAGGTTTTACACCCTTTGTAATTTTGCATTTACCACCAAAGATTATGTAGATTGTAGATATGACATTTGTTAAACCCACGCAATGGTTTGTCTCTGTAACGTGATGAAATTACGTGAGCGAACCGACGAGTGTAGGCTTACGCTATAAAACGCAGGTGGATTATCGTGCGCTTATACTCATTTAACTCCTGTTGTTGTAATATGAGGTTATTCAAATATACATTATGAAATAAACCTATCTAAGTCACTTTCTTTTAGAGAAAACTAGGGACAATGAGGGACTTTCCGACAACTATTAAGAGTAAAAAAAATTGTACAAATCACCTGTATACTCGTAGATGGCGTTAGCGAATCTCCTACCGGAAATTCTGTATGGCTAGTGTAATTAATAGTTCTTAGGAACTAGATGTGCCAGTATACGTCCGACTAGATCGGGCCGCGTCAGGAATATTTAAAAAAGATATATAGTAGGTACCGTAAGGTAATGTAGGGAGCTAGGTTGGAGATATAAGTAACCCCATCTATTTTTAAACGATCTCAAGAGATTTTTTGCATATTGTAGATTAAATGTTCCATTGTTTTCATACAAAATTTCAAATTTGGATAACATAACAAACACCATAACAAAATTACCATATTTCGACTAAAAATATGAAAGGGGCGTTCTCTCAGGTGATGAGCAAGGCTTGTCACTGATCTTTTACTGATTACACTGATTTGTGATTTTAATGCCTTTTAATATCTTACATAGGTCCATAACGTCTCATAATGGGTAAGCAGAGACTATAGATTTCCATTTAATACGTTTGAAACATATCTCTTTCGCCTCATCCACATTCATGAGTTCTATATACATTATTAGAGGTGTTCAAGACGGCAATAGAAACGCAGCACGCTGTAAACTATAATTTTCCAGCGTTCTATATTTTATGCTATGTTATAACGCGCAATTTAGGATGTGTGTAGGCGGCCCATGCAGTGGCAGTCGCGTTAAAACTAACAGCACGCTAAATATCGCGCGCAATAAATAATACGATGCGAGAACGAATTTCTGTACGTAGTATCTGCTAGCATATCTAGACTAACTGCCGAATAATAATTAACCAACATAACGCCATAGCTCCGCTCACACGTATGCCATACTCTCGCTGCAGCGTTACAGCACGACGAGCAAGTGCTACGTTATTTATCTATCCCTAAGTTGCCGTGCAATACTTGCCGCGCATCGTTCGTTATATTTATAGCTCTACAGCGCGTACCTAATTAGCTATTGAAAAATAGCGTGCTATATAAGACTCTATATTAACCACCTCTATACATGATCGCCTGTTTCGGTTATTCTTGACTAGCACATCTCTTTCCCCTTAACACTTCCCCAATTTGATCTGTGTAGGTTCGTCTAGGGCAGCATTGTCATTCACTTCTGCCATGCAAGTAGGTATATGACATTTATTTTTCCTATTTATTTAACCAATTTATATTTAACCAAGCATTGCAAACAAACAAATTGCAAACTTATTCGAATGCAATTGCCGTGCCGTCAAGCATAAACGCCGAAATTGGGACCCAATTGAACGCATACACAGTTAAAAAAAAACTTAAAATCGCAACATTTACGTATTCAAAGCGCAGTCGCGCAAACATTTTTGTCATATTGGTCGAATAAAAGTCTGGGGCGGATTCAAATCACGTATGCGATAAGGGCCACCGCTTCTCCCGGCTTACAGCGACTTTAAAGTATATTGTAGTCACTTGCTGGTTATCCTACTGCAGACGCAGGGGTGCGGCACCTAACTTTAGTATTCCCCTCATGCTTACAAACTTGGAGAGTCACGTCTCGCGAGCTCCAAAGGTTATTTGCATCTCACCTTCACATTTCCTACTATTAGGTGTCATATTGTTAGATTAGCCCGGGTCTCTTACAAGCCACGTTCCTTCCAACATTTTTCGCGAACAAAAACTGTTATAATTCATACTCGGGTAGCCGAGGGACGAAAACCGACAATAATTCGTACATCGATCGGCGCATTGCAATAAACGGCAAGTCACATAGCCGTGTAGGCGGCCATTGGAAAACTAATAAATTTCGCTCGGGCTGAGAATTTATTTGATGAACGACCAAGATAAAGACGCGGGAGCTCGCCTCAACACTTTGTAGCGGTCAGCGAGAGATTTGGCGCTTAACTTACAAACTTTTGACCTCACCGCGGCTTTAATGCTCTGTGGTGGAGACTCGCATTCTATCGACCTTCCATCCGAGTTAGAAAACTATAGGAATTGGATAAAACTCGTTTGGGTATTTATGGGTGATCCCTCTTTGTTTATACCTTAACTACCGGAACGGTATACATCAAGCTAACAAAACTATGTAGAGTTTTTACATATACCTATACACGTCTTTGTTTCCAAAATGGGGTAGCCAGAATCACAGATTAATAAAAGAGATCTTAAAGCCACGTATAACATAGCGGGGTCAGATGGTAGGAAATGATCAGCGACAACTTCCCAGCTTATCACCTCAGAGAATGCCCGAGTTCCCTTTATTACGAAGTTACGACATACCCGGAAAGAGATGCAGTTGATATATTCTAGTAAAGCCCAACATCAGCACAGGGCATGTAGACTTTTCCTTTCCATTTTATGACATAAATTTAGGGCCGACAGGAACTAAGAAAAGCAGTGTATTACACTACTTTTGACTGAAATAAATGATGGTCAATCGTCAATACATAGAAGAATACCTAAACGATGAAATAGCAGTTAACTTGTCTCCTATACATATGCTTTGTGAACTCTAGTCTGCTACTGAACACACATTAAGTGGTGGCCTAAAGCCTGTGCCCGGGATCCCTATTATATTCGTCGTTAAATTGGTACGTTGGTACGTTTGAAGCCATTGTGCCACTAGGACACCATAATGTCGTCAGCAGAAACCATCAGAGATTAAATGACAAATAAATGGCATCCTATCCTGATGTAGGGTTTCTCTATAATAATTATCTGAATCTCTTTCCAAGCATGTAGTAAAAGTCGATTAAAGAACTCATGGGCGTTGCCATCCATTACGTCTGCTTCCGATGATTTTGTTAGCCTGCCAACATCAGTTTAACGCCTAATGCCAGTTACGCAAATAAATGTCGGTGGCACCTCACCAAGGAAATGCAAATACGTAGTAGGCAACGTACTATATTACCAGGACGAAGTCTAGTTCTGTAGTATCGATTTTGGAAAGTTTGCTTTTGTAGTAACCAGATCGAGTTTCAGTAGAATACAATGAAAAACAAATTAAAATGGCAAGAAATAGAAAAAACCTATGCTACGATCGTATTAGACTCCAAATGTAGTTATACTGTCCTAACGCTGTTCAAAATCACATGGTATCTGAGTATCTCTTTCCTAAGTGAGCATGAAGCATGAAGCAAAGTGCAACTGCCATCAGCGGCTGTTCCTTCGTATTTAGGTACAGGAAAAACCTACTGGATGAGGGTAGATCTGGGTATGAATCCATTTTTCCATTACGTCTGCTTCCGATGATTTTGTTAGCCTGCCAACTTATCAGTTTAACGCCTAATGCCAGTTACGCAAATAAATGTCGGTGGCACCTCTAAAAAACCAAGCTCGCCGAAACCTGCACTATCTCTTGCGTTATAAATCCTTTGTAGTCGGCAACTATTAGTAGAATGTACTATATTATAGTTCTCACGACACAGCGAATCCTAGTGTGAGAGCTAGAGTGTTAAATATCTGTATGTACTTGTTAATATCGGAAATATATAAAATATTATAAAATTAAATTAACTTATTAAATTTCCAGTATTTCACTCCCAGCTTTTCTATCTTCAGCCCATAGCGTTCAAACCTTAGTAGCCAAAATTCTCAAACAACCGCAACGGGAAATACCGTTCATGGCTGAAGCTAAAATGCCTGGGAATTGGCCTGCCCAAACGGTGTGGAGCCTTCAAATCCTTGCTCGCAACGGCTTTGGGACGAGCCACTCTGCAAACTGGTACGGAATAATCTCTTAGAAACGTCAGCCAGTTCTGCAGAGCGTGCCCGTCTCTTAGCCTTAGGTGAGTGGGAGTCGGGTCTGTGGCTTCAGGCTCTACCATCCCCCAATATCGGCACAACAATCAAAAGTGGCTCTGCGGCCAATGCAGCTGAAAACCTCAAACGACGCAAATACGCAAACCTCAGTGGTGACTACCTATTTGAGCCGTTTGGGGTTGAAACCATGGGGCCATGGGGTCCAGGAGCCCACAACCTTTTTAAGGATATTTCGAAAAGGTTGGTCGAGGCTCATTTTTTGGACAGCGAGTAAGCCTCGCTATCCAGCGGGGCAACGCTGCCAGCCTTTTGGGCACATTGCCAGCGGTGGAGGACTTGCAAGGAGTCTTCTATTTATTTTGTAGCTCTAGTTTTTTTTAAAAGTAGGTTTAGTTATTATTGCAAATAATTTTAGTTCGTAGGTTATTTAGATGTGGAGTGCATATCATATATATATATATATATGTATATATATATATATTAATAAAGTAAGTATTAGTAAAGTAAACTGTATTCGCTTTCTGTTGGTAGCGCATATGGTTGCGCCGTTATTAGTGCCCTAGTTAGAATGAGCCAGACCCACCGTTTGCCATTAATTAGCTTTGTCCCACTACATTCCGACTGGCGACGATGGCTTTGATCCGGCGACTTTAAGGCGGATTTATTTTCGGAAGAATCTTTGGATTGGTTATTAAAATTCTGACAATTTTAGAGTGAAAAACTTACTGTGAGAAAATTTTAGTCTGAATTCGTCGGTTTATACTTATCGCAAAATAAGAGGTCCGTTTACCGCAGAGCTAGCATCTTTGCAATCTGCACACTGTTTCATAGGTAAATTTTTATTTAGTCCGTAAATAATCCGCCGGACTTCTTATACCGTGATTAGTTTAGCAATTAAATAATTAATAAAAGAGCCGCTTGGTTCTACATGTATATTGTTTTCATAGAAAATTTCAAAACTGGGATAATAAAATTATAATATTTATATCGGTTTAGATTGCAATCAGCAGTTATTTTGCATAAACTCAACCTATTATACAATCACATTAAAATACAAAAACGAATATACTTCTTATTCAAAATTGATTTACTGGAATAATACTCGTACCATTTCTTATTAAAAAACTATTCTATTAACGTTTTATGTAAAATAAATAATTTAAACATAAATATTACTGCTATTAACTAAAAGAATGTATAATATTTTTATCTGAACGGTTTCATTTCTACTGCTAGTTCGCCATGTTGAACTACGTATTGACTGCTGATTGACGTTTAATTAAACTGGCTGTTCATACATCTCTATGTAGCTTCCAAGGATTGGGCAAGCCGATTTCGATATTTCCGGTATTCGAAAAGCCTTGCAACGTAACTTATGTCCCTTTCCAAAGAGCAGTCATTTCAGACCAATTTTAGATTGAAATTAAGAGCACTGTTGCAAGGCAAATTCAAGTCGTGCGCATTCTATAACAGTGGACCTATTATGGAATCTTTGGTTCGAACATTATATAATAATGTAGGTACCTCTATTAAAGGTTGTCAGCTGGGTAATGTACACCTGTAACGTACGTGGCATTTTGTGTGACACCGGTTCTCGGAAACCGAGCTAATAATTAGAATATATGGCGTACCTTTAGACTTACGCCATTTATTAAACAAATACAGACTTACCGTAATATATGTACACGAAGATTGATACAATGGCAAAATAATTTCTAGTAGAGTTTTTTACAAATAACTAAATAAAGTAAAAAAGGTTTTCTAGTCTTCAGCCCATTGCAGTCCACTACTGTACGTATTCCTTTCCCAGGGCACGCCACAAGGCTACTGCTAAAGGCATAAATCTCATATAGGGCTAACCTAAAAAATAACTAACTATCAACTCTAATATAATATGTAGAATTTATAATTTTTGAAATTCTTTTGAAACAAAAAACATCAATCAATTTCGAGCATTAGAAAATTGCTAATTTATATGGCCAAGGTCTCTCACGAGTAGTCTTCTTAACAACAAGAATATGAGACAAAAGCCCTTGAATACTAAAGTTAAGGCTTAAATATTAAGTGTGTGCTTCTAACATTTAGTACCTACTAGATAATATTAACGTTGCCAATTAGAGCTACAAAATGTGTTCAACTGAAAATTGGATTATAAAGGACTGTATCTATACCTACGTCTTTAGTGACGAATAATTGAATTAGCGAGATATTCTGGTATGGAACATTTTGATAAGGGATTTGTAGTTGTATTTTCAATAGATATTGTTTAATCCAGGAATAGGATGAGTAGAGTACACGTTAATAAGGAACACGTTATTCACTTTGTGTTATACATTGTGTATGAGGCGTCTGCATTTTGTAATGATGTTATAATAGCTATATTAAAGAATTAATTTAAGTTTTATACATATACAGAGTGATTTTTGGTCGTCAACGTTCCCGAAAACTACGGAATCTCCTCATCATCACGATTATTTTTCTCCATGGAAGCATACCTGGGAAGTGTCTTGTTTCCAAAATATTAGGGTCCAATGATGAGTGAAATACTGCGTTTTTCTGCATAAATGCACATTGGCGGGTGTAGCAAGATTTTTTCACGACAAATTATTAATATCTGTCTATGAAAAAACTAGCATAAACACTGAACACTATACATTTCGCCCGATCAAGTAATAAATTATTATTATTATTTTTTAAATTTACATCTTTTCTCAAATTTTTTTTTGGCATAAACTATATATTTGATGTATAGCGTACATACCCTTCGTTAAGGGTTTTTTTTTTTTTTTTCTTAATGTATTATCCGTGACGAACAGATAATTCATTAAAATTACAATCTAGCCTAATTAGACTAATAAGTAATTTTTATCTAACTTAAATTGCTAAACCGTGTAAAACTAAGAACGTGTCCATCGGCACTTTTCTTATTGTCACTATTAAGGGGAAGTCACTTTGTTCATGTGTTCTTTAAAATTAGCACCCACTGCACTATATCACTAATTTAATGCACTAACTCAAAAGGTTTTGTCCTTTTAAGCCTCCTGACTATGTCCGTGTTGTCAAGAAGCTGGATAGCCTCGACATTCACATGCTGGTGAAGCCTTTTTTCATGAGCTTCTGCGTATTTTTTTATAACTTTTACGACCATGTCCACTTTGAGGTCCCGATGGAGGTCGTCATTCCTTACATACCAGGGCGCGTTTACAATGCCCCGAAGTACATTATTTTGAAATCTTTGTATCATCAATGTATTGCTTTTTTTGGTACAGCCCCAAAGCTGAATACCATAAGTCCATACAGGCATAAGGACTTGTTTGTATAAAAGTAGTTTGTTGTGTACCGATAACGAAGAATACTTCCCAAGTAACCAGTACATCTTCCTATAGCGAAGCTGCAACTCGTCGCGTTTCTTTTTGACGTGGGCTTTCCAGCGAAGCTTTGCGTCCAGAGTCATGCCCAAATACTTGGCTGTGTTTTCGTATGGTATTATTTTGCCATTTATTAATACTGGATGATAATTAAATCTCTTGTTTGTAAAGTCTATATGAACGGATTTGGATTCATTTAGCTTTATTCGCCATTTTTTTGTCCACTGGAACAAGGTGTTGATGGCAGTTTGCACTTTTTCCACTGCTTCCGCATGAGTATTCGCCGTAGCCATTATAGCTGTGTCATCTGCGAATGTAGCAATGGTGCTGTTTTCTAAATGTGGGATATCACAGGTATATAGTAGATACAGGACCGGACCCAAAACACTACCTTGTGGTACTCCAGCTTTTATATGCTTTAGTTCTGAATGTGCATCGTCTTGTCTTACTCGAAACATTCTTTGTGTTAAATAAGACTCTAAGATTTTTGCGAATTGCTTTGGTAGCATATTTCTCAACTTATGCATAAGTCCTATATGCCATACTTTATCGAATGCCTGCGCTACGTCCAAGAACACCGTGGAACAAACCTTCTTTTCTTCTAGGGTTTTTTCTATTATACTAGTTATTCTATGAACTTGATCTATAGTAGAGTGCTTTTTCCTAAAACCAAATTGATAATCAGGGATCAGGTTTCGTTAAGGGTGGCAACGAAAAAACACCCTGTATAAACACACGGTTGAGTTTCCAGGGGTAACCAGAACTTCTGGTTCATGAAGGAAATTCAGCAAACACGTTTAGCATAATGGAGCTAGATGCAAAAATTCAGTGATAAGTTGATAGCATATCGCTTAGTTTGAATTTCTGTTGCGTAATTTAAAGATGATTTAAACATTTATTTTCTACTAGTGGGCGCCCGCGACTCCGTCCGCGTGGACTGCAGAAAAAACAATGTCGAAATTATCCGGGATATAAATATTTTCCTGGGATAAATTATAGCGTATGTATTATTCTGATGATATGTGAGCTATGTTATTGTGAAGTTTCATCAAAATCCATTAAGTAGTTTTAGCGTGAAAGAGCAACAAACATCCTTACATCCGTAGGTACATCTTTACATCCTCACAAACTTTAGTAGGATATTAGTAGGATTATGTACAGAAATAACAATTTACTTTATGGAAAAACTACTTTTGTTCATAACATGCCCTTAAAATAAAATATTATCTAATTTTACGAAAATCTTCGCTGTCTTTCGACATCATTAAAAAAACAAGAGTGATAGATTACTTCGATGGCTTCCAAAATTCACAGCACGTGTCCCACTCGAGTTATTACATTTTTGCCGAGTCATAAAAATAAATTGACATAAAGTGTGTTCGTCTCGCTCGAATCCTGTCAGTGTTTTTGCAATGATAAACTTTGAAGGCTACTTGAGCCTGCTTAGAATGTCGACTAGGTTTCTAAGCTGACACGTCATAGCGATGGTTTGGCAAGGGTGCAAAAATAATAAATAAATAAAAATCTATTTTTACGGACATATTACGACATGTTTTTATTCAGGGTATAGAAAAAAAGAATATGTTAAGCGAAATGCTATGACAATAGCCCGCTATAGAGAACCTATCTAAACGAAACTTGCAATCACATATTTAAAAAAAAAACCAGGATATTATATCGCTAATCAGATACTGCAGCTACATTAGGATACTCGTAGCGTGATCAGCAGGCCTATTGGCTATCTTTTTTGACAGTTCATAGTGATCATCACTCAATTGAAACTCAACAACTGGAAGTAGCATAATTCCTTATCTGAAGAAAATTTTGGCAACACACACATACATGTCACTTCTAGTTCAATAACTTTCAATGAGTGATCATGACTATGAACTGTCAAAAAAGAGAGCCATCAATGTACGGAGAGATGAGACAGCTGATGTATTTTGGTAAAACCGCGCATCAGCACAGCACAGGCTAATATTTATGTATTCTAAAGTAAAATAACATTCGATGGTGCCATACCGTGTCGGTAGTGGGCGAAATTTAGTAAGAGAACTTTTAATACTTATCACTGAATTTACAAATGAACAAATTAGGTAAGTAAAACCTACTCAACTTCATTAATTAGTTTAACTAACGAGTGACTTTCCAACTCCACACCCTTTTTCTACATCCTTTTTTCTTGATGTTAGTTTCATTTCATCTCATAGAAATGTATACCTTCAAATATTCTACAGTATCAAAACATGTGTAGCCCGGAACAAGGTCAGCAACTCAATTACAAGTCCTATAACCCATACGCAAAGTTGATTATCGAAGTCCACAAAGTTCAGTCTACAAGGAAAAAGTATGGTTTATGCGAATGTTCTGTCATGGGTTCTGTAGACTCATTTCAATATAGCAGATGCATTGACTATTACTAATGTAGTGGTTCTAAATACATATTTACCATATGCTGACAGGTAATTTCACCAAATAGGTTATATAATTGAGCTTAGTAGCTTTTATATTTTAAAAACTCTTAGTAAGTCCACCGCTAAACATAGGCTTCCGCCAACAACCTCCATTCCGACCGGTCGGAGGCGGCCTGCATTCAACCGATGCCTTGACTTGAACCGAGACCTTGGCTAGGTCTTCCATCCATCTCGCGGGTGGCCTTCTCATGCTGCGTTTGCCGATACGTGGTATCCACTCTAGAACTTTTCGGCTATCATTGATATACTCGTATCTTGATAATTTTAATGTTCTAACCCACCGCAAGGATTTAAGAAGATCGCGATCAACTAATTACTATTACTACATTAGCTTCAAGGGTAGCTGAAACAGTAATTATGCCATTCTATTTTCATTAGCGGCTTCTACCGTGTCAGATATAAAACAATAACTGGCCGCTTACGAATAAATACACGTCCAACGGAACCCTTAAATAAAGAAAAAAGTAGCGCTACCCTCAGATGTTTCTATAGAGATTATTGAATTGGAGGAGCATAATCCAGCAGCGCCAGACGAGACCGGCATATCGCCTCCTCTATTTACTTTGGCTGGGCTCGTAATGGTGTACTTATTAAAAGAAGAGCCCTTGTTAAACACCTCCGGGTTCGCATTGGGATTTTTATGAGATTATTTTATAAGGCCCTCCTATCCGTTATTGTAATATTATTATTAATTTGATTCCGTATAAAAATGGTCGCTAAAAGTAACTGAGCTTTGAGCCAACGATTGTGTGAAAGTTTATTTGGCAATGCTTATCTTTCAATTAAACTTTTTTGCAGCTCATGACTGATTTGTTATTAAAATAAACTTAATAAATGGCTTGTTTATTTTTATTTTTTTGCCATAGGCTAAAGAGTCGAATTATACATATAGTAAAGAGACTATCCCATTACTTTAAACGATAAACCCGTCCGCTAGATATTAAAACTAATAAGTAGTAGGTAAGTAGATAGACAGTATACTAAAACTAATAGCAAAACCGTCCAATTTCATATAAAACAACTCGGCAAACCGTCTGCTATGATTTTTATCTTATTGTGAGTCTTACATACCGACGTTTTCTTATAGACCATTAAGCAACGGATTCGATAGCTGCGGTCGTCCGATTACGATGCTCGCGAAACGGATGTAGGACCACTATCGAATTCACTTTCAAATGTCGATAGGAGATACCGTTTCAAGTCAATAGCCATCGATGTTTAAATAGGTCAAAAGAAGCATAAAATTTTATTCGAGCAGCGCTCAAATTTTAGTATTCTAACACCTTTTGGGATGGGTAACGATGCAGCTGCATTTAGACTATAGTTTTAAGACCTGCAATTGAAGGCAGCAGTAGAGATTACATACAATGAGAATAAGATTTGATGACTCCTTATATCATAAGGAAGTTAAGATACTTACGTAAATGGTAAAAGGTTATAAAACAGGTACACATACCTAGAGTTCCATGTCCTGAAGCTGTTCATTGTGATAATTATCTGATGGTTTTTATACACGTGGACATTAAATTTCAAAACCTTTTTATGCCATTTCTAATCAATTTCGTATCATTTAAAAATGAGAGAAAAATATTAGGAGGCACAAATATTTGGTATTGAAAATGATTATATTCAGACGATAAATCATTTTATGAAAACGTGAAATTTTTCGTGACTAACAAAATCATAATACAATAACAAAATTAATTTTGTTAAATGATAATTAAATTACTTTCACTACACATATTTTAAAACAAAGTCGCTTCCCGGTGTCTGTCTGTCCCTATGTAGGGGAGACCGGGGATGGTTGACCAATTTTCAGCTTAGAGGTGTCTATTTTTATTTCTTTGATTTTAAAAACAGGTACAGTTATTAGATTGATTATTAAGCTTTGGAAATAAGTGGAAAAATGCACGTGATTCATTATAGTATAAAGTACAAACCAGCTTTTTTACAAAAGGAAAAACCGGTCAACTTACCCCAGTCTTGGGGTAGGTTGACTATTCACCTGGGGTAAAGTGAACAATTACGTTAAAAGGGCAAAATTTACGAGGAAATAGTATAAAATACACAAAAATGTATTGAAAATTATTAAAATTCAATAGACGGTTTTTCGCAACTTCAGATTAAACACAATAAAATTCAAGTTATAAAAATAAAACAATCAATTCGAGTACCCAAAAACTAACAAAGTACTAACTTATTAAGTGTTTCAAACAAAATGAGACAACTTGTTATAACCTTTAACTATTTGGTAATAAATAATCTCGTGTAACTAATTTAATTATATTTGTTATTTGGTAATAGTAATTATATATATAGGTCAACCAGCCCTATTATTTATGAATCTACTAGCCCCAAACCGCCTTTAATTTTTTTATCAAGGGCCATAATTTCAAAACTGCGTCTAAATCAAATTGAATAATATATAAAAGAAAAAAACATGAATCAAACATTCGATACAAATACTTAAATAATCAATAATCATGAATTATAACTCAGCCAGTAATATTAAAGGCGTGAATATCATGCAAATATGTAACGATAAAATTGTTTTACTCTTTTAAAAATAACAAAATGCATTTCGCAAAAATGTTGTCAAAGAAAAATGCAGCGTACCAAGATGAAAAAATTAATACGGAACGGATTCGCGTTGTCTTGGTAACAGCAGCGGTGCGGTGACATAATTTGCGGCGGTTTGTCGCAGCGCGTAAGGAATAAAGTTGCCGCCTTTAGTTCTGGTTGGACCTCAACCAAAACATCTGTTCAGAAATTTCGGACCTATCGCTAGTTGTCAACACTAATTCACTATAACTTAATCCAGCGTCGTTTTAATACACATTTAAATATAAATACGGTTTCCTTTTTCTATTCCTAACGTGACTGTGGGATCTCTTATGACACTGCAGTTCTGACAACTCATTTTGGATACACAATCTTGTATACATTTTACTCGTATCTATCTGTTAGTGTATATCTTGTTACAGCGATAGGTATACCTAATCGGTATGTCGAACTATTCTTCTGTCAGTTCTATTAAATCGTGTGTATGGTTGTACATTATTTCCCGCGATCGTGCATGATATAAATAGCGAAATTAGTAAATAAAAAATGATAATTATATATAAGGACCAATATTTAATTTACTGTATAGGTACAGATAAACTTACCATGGTTTACTTAAGGCGCATAAACAAGAAGTGAAATTAAATTGTGACGTCGTCGCTCTGCTGTTCCTCAGTCGAGATTTCTTTGACTAGAACCAGTTTTGAGTGCATTGTGGTGAAAAATGTAGAATTGTATTTTACTTAGCGACAATAAAGGAAATTGTTTGTTTATTTGTTACTTAAGAATGGACGAGGGATATTATACTTTTGTGTTTCAAGTGGGTGGTGTATGCATATAATTGTTACATTGTTTCTTCGTACATATTTTATCTATACTTCGAATTCGTACATACTTTTGGCAAAAGTATTCAGAATTCATTTATATTTATTATTATTCATGTCATCACAATCATTTTTTAGCTGACTTCTCCAGAAAGAGGGTTATGCTTTTCGTGTGTATGTATATTTTTTTGGTCCGCTCTAGAGCTCTAGTTTAGTTTGTTACATTAGATCTAATCATAAGATTCATCTTAGTCGAGAAAGTTACACTGGCCAGGTTAGGTAGACCATAGATGCATCAAAAATTTTACCCAGTAAGTTTTTTAAAATATTTAATTGTTATTGTACTTTCATTAGATAAATTGTGATATTTATTCATTCAGTATGAAGCTGTTCAAAGCAAAACTGTGTCTGTCATGCGTGAAATCGAACGTTATTGTCTGAAATCAGTCATTCTACGCGCTTATTTACTAGACCTAAATAAATAAAACTACCCAGTCCAGCCTACTGACTTAATATCAACGAACCGAATAAAATAATGTCAAGCCTGACGTGGCTTTACTACCCGCATTTTCCGACAAACATAGAAAGAATAGTAAGTATTACGATAAAGGAAAGTTAATATTTTTTTTATGTTTGTATCGAACATAGTACCTAAATATATATTTAATAGAAAACATACATATAGACACGGCTGTGTTCCCGAAATAAATAGCCAGATCTACAGGATCATAAAGGAGAAGCAACAGCCACGTTTAGTATAGCGGGGACAAAATATCGAAATGATCAGTCAAGTTGACAAGTTAAGACTTATCGCCTGAGACGAAGAGTACGGAGAAGAATATAGGGAGAAGGAGACAAAGTCGCGGCAATAGCTAGTCTATATCTTTATAAATATAAATATCCTATCCGTGTGTTTGTAATTGAACTTCTTCTAAACGGCTGGACCGATTTTGATGAAATTTTTTGTATGTGTTCAACTGGGTTCAGAATGGTTTTGATTCACAATTCGGTCAACTAGAACTAATTTTTGTGCAGTCCACGCGGACGGAGTCATAGTCCACTATAATATATAAAGTCTTAACTGTTCTAGCACTATCAGTTAACTACTCTGTCGCATATCCCTCTGACAGACAGAAATAATCCTTGGATCTAATCCGACGTGCAATCTCCGAAACATTAATCACGTAGCTCTGGCAGAACATTTTCAACCTTATTAGATAGAAAACTAGGATAGCTAAGAAGATTTTTTATGTTATAATCGGTGGTTTAAGATTTTTTATAAATGATATTAATTAAGCTGTTTGTAGAATGATTTTTTTTGTCGGATTAACATTATTAATATTGTTAATAAGTAGACTTTGATTATACCGTTTGATTATATCGTTAACTATTTTTTATACTCTTTTCACGCAATAAGCGACATTCACGCGAGTGAATCGGGCAACAGTATTTATTTATTTTTAGATTACAACTACTACTAAACAATCATGGCGGCCCGTTCAGGTTTACAAGCGGCCTTAGGGCCGAATTTTCCAAACGTCAGATAACCTATCAGAGGAATAAAAGTATCAAATATATTCCTCTGATAGGCTATTTTATTATTAGTTATGTTTCTGTCTCAGACAAAGATTTCATACACTCACTCAAATCTAATATCCACACAACATACCTACAGTATCCGACTCTCGGTACAGTGCGGAAAATACACCTATCACAGTCGATCCATGGTAGGTATCTATACTAAAATAAATACAATACAAGATAGTTCCACCCTCCCCCTACCCCCAGCCCCTGGCAACTAAATAATCCGCACATCCTCCGCAGATGTAATCCGGACAGCAATCTCCGGCCGCATCAATCACTAGCCGACAACGAGGTGATGTGAACCTTATTCGTAAAGGGTTACGTGCTAGCGCTAATTTCTTTCAGTGTTCCAAGAAGGCGGGATACCTCCGCTGAAATTGTCGCTTTTTTTTACTTCGGCAATGCAAACACTTTGATATAGGTCCTAATTCAAGAAGGTCCTAATACAAGTAACAGGTATAATGAGCACAATGGATATAGATGCCACAAAATCCGCATTCATTGTACCTTACCATTATTGTTACTAACAGGATACTGGACATCTTTTCAAGCTTACCAACCTATTAGATTTGAGCGCAACTTTGTTTTTTGAAAATCATACATATGTTAAAATTTTGTTTGCAAGCCTACTTATGAAAAACAGTTTTTTTTTTCTTGAAAATATGAAAAAAAGTCGGAAAATTTTGGAATTTTCCTGTGAAAATTTTCAGTGTTTTTCACATCAGAATCATGGTCTGAAGTCGTCTTATCTTGGCTTTGGCCTTAGCCTGGCTTTCACAATCACCCTGTATAATAATAAGTATGATTTGTTGCATTTCAGAATAAGTATAAGCTGAATTTTTTAAATTCCGATATAAATACAGTGTCGTAATGTAAACATTTTCTTAAACCGGTTCGAACAATTTTAAACGCTTTATAACAATATCCAATCAACCACTATCAATACCTTAATATTGCAGTACTAAAAGAAAACAGTATAACCGCGTCCTACACCCCTGCTTACCGAATATTTACATACTGAATATATATGTATTATAGTCACGCCCATTATCCCCCAAAGACGTTGAGTAGAAGTGTGCAAATTACATATCCACTTTAACCAGTGATAGGCTCACTGTCCCACATGGTAAGGGGTAAACCTACCGTCGCTTTTTGGGCACAAATACAATAATATAGTGACCGGTAACGAATCCAAAAGGAATTGATTCCGTGCCATATTATAAATTATTTAACGTCAGAGCCTCGTCTGTTAAATAGCAGGGTGCACGACGGGCAAGTGAGGTTGACTTTGGGTCCTAAGGTATTAGTCGAACCCATTTACACCGAATATTTACTCAAAAATATTTAATTACACTACATAAAACTGTCCAATCGTTTTTAAAAACTGATCCGGTAAGACCCGAGCTTACTTCTCGCACAATTAAATCTGTGCTGGCTTTATTCATTCACGCTTCAGTGGACCCTTGCATTAATGAAACATTTAATATATTTTTCTAGATTGACAGTAATAAACTTTTTGCATAAAGCTTTTAAGGCCAGTAAATTGTTATAGTTTAAACATTGCGTGAAAGTATGCCCCTTCATTCCTGTCGATGACATGAACGAGGCTTATGACATGAACGGAAGCAGATGAAGCTGATGTGTTCTAGTAAAGCCTCAGATGAATGGAGTAAAGCCCCGCATCAGCACAATAAACAATATTGCATTATTATTAAATAAAAATATGCTATAAAGTGATTATATTAAATATATACAACTATCAAAAAAAATATTACCTATGTTGTGGCATAATTTGTATCAATATTCATTAATATACTAATAATCACTACATAGCTCGAAGGCATAGATAGGTTAGATATATAGGTTATATATATAGATAGGTTAGAGCTTTGATTTCATTGAATGTTATTGAGTCTCTATCAAAATGTTATATGTATTAAGCTATTTCAAAACCATTATTATGTAGTTAAATTCGAATTGGCCGCGTGGTGCCGGCAGAGTAGAATTCGTACCACCTCATGTCTGCCTGTAGGTATCGTACGAGGCGGTTAAGGGTTTCCGGGAGGTGGGCAGCAGCCCTCGCGTATTGACAACATATTCCAAAATACAAACTGCGGTCATCAACCCGCCTGCCCAGCATGGTGACTATGGGAAAATACCCCCATGGCAGTCTTGTGGCGTGCCATGGGAGAGGCCTACGTACAGCAGTGGACTGCAATAGGCTGATGATGAATTACTGTCTCGGAAAACAGTTTGCTTCAATAAATTTTAGATATCAAGAATAACACATAGGCTAGAATATATTAACCCGGGATTTTTTTTTATCCCGAATAATTACGACATTTTGTTTTTTCTGCAAACCACGCGGACGCAGTCGCGGGCGCCATTAGTAATATATAATGGGATATGCAAGCATACCAACAGTGTGATGATAACACATAACAATATAAATATTTATTTGTTTTTAAAAGCAACATTTTTGTACACAGCGAATATGAATTAAATTAAATACCTACATAACTATTTTTTGCTAAGTATATTATTTTGCTAATAGACTATTCCCAGTTTAAGGTAACCCAGGTTAATTTCAAAGACCTAAGGAGTCGTAGATACATTTTCCTAGAAGCACTGAGTGAACAGACAGCAATAATAACGAGAATAATTTATACTAACCATTTGTCAAAGTGTCGTCGGAAATATTTTACTTTAATAAAGATGATTAAAATATGAATTTAAATTAAATATTAAATGTTTAAATAAACTTGGTTTTTACAAAATGTCACTTTACAAATCCGCGTAAAGTTATTTTATCTTTAATCCATTTTTTTACTTGAAGTTTTGATTATTAAAAATACTAACTACATTATATAAAACTAAAAACTAATTTACTCTACATGAAATTAATTATATTTACAAAGTTGCCTACTACCGGGAGGGTGCCCAGAATGCTGGCAGCATTGCCACGTTGTATGGCAATGCTAATTTTTGGCGCAAAAAATAGACCAGCATTCTGGTCACGGGAGCTTTCGCGTAATTTATTTGAAATTTCCCGGTAGAGGCGATGAGCGTCTGGTCCCCACGGTCCCAGTGTCTCGACGCCAAACGGCACAAACCTGTAGTCTCCTGGGAGCCCTGCATATCTGCGGCGCTTGGCGTTTTCGGCTGAACATGCGGCAGCACCGGCCTTAACTGATGTTCCGCCGATGTGGGACGCAGCAAGTGTGTTAACACAAGTAGCGTCCCACACAAGCGGTCGACCCATCTCCCAAGGCACTAGCGTCATATCGTCGGGCCTTTTCCCATCGTCACGCGCTAGACCTCTGGGCTCCAAGATTGCCGGCGCGTTGACTTTTCCAAGGGCCCGACAGATCGATTCATTTAAGTTTGCATGCCTTGGGAGGCGGCCTGAGCTACTTACACATGAAAGACCGTGGTGACCAAGTTGACCCACGCTGTCCCCGCACTGGCAGATATGGGGGACTGTTACTGGGGCCCCGAGACGAAGCGAAGCAGCTATCCGGAATGATTATTATATTACACTTATATTATTTTCTTGACCTGTTTTCTGCACAAGCAATGTATGAATAAGATTAATTACTCTTAAATCAACAAATACTTTTAAAATACATACATATAATCACGCCTTTATGCCTTATGAGGTAGGCAGAGCACCAAGGGCCGACAGAACCACTTGGTGCCACTTCTGACCAATTTTGAAGGTATAGTTGAGATGTGAAAGTTCGGTTAGTAGTGACAGGTGGTCAGCCCATCGCCTACAAAACACCAAGACCCTCTTGACCGTCTACTGACTTGTACAGTATGCCCGGGAAGAGAAGCAGCTGTAGTATTATACGTTTTTTTTTTCACTCCCAGAGTAGCATAGAAGAGACTTTTAAAATAGCTTAAAATACAAATGTCCTTATCAATTTTAGCATAATACCTCTTACGCTAAGGAAACATAGTACCTACTACCATTCGAGTGCCTTATATGGGAAAATATCACTCAGAATTGCAAGTTGAGACCGGCACTTAAACGGGGCATACAGCAAAACTCTTTCATTTCCACAAACTACTAGCAAAATAAAAAAGAATAATATAAACCGAGAAAAAAAACTTTCACGCGAAACTAAAAACAACATAAAAGAACACAATAATACCCTCCCATTTTCACGTTGAAGTAAATGTAAGTACGCGTTTCTTTCACTTCAAATAAGCCACTTCCTCTACTGCACGAGTACATTTACGTCAGCGTAGAAAGAGACTTTTAGGTAGAATAATACCTTTGCCCACGAGCAGCGTACAATGTGCTTACGGGACCGCGGAAATTGTCGAGCGACGGAAAAATATATTCTTCGAATCGGAAAGAGATGCTGGCTGACTCGGACACGGAACTCGCATTTGGGATTCATTCACTCATTTATTTGTCATAACCTAGTTACAAGAAACCCATCAAATCATGAAATTAGTTAGGCCTATTAAAATACTGTCTAATTTATACATTAGTAAACATTACTATATCTACTATCCCTGGGCTAAAAACAAACAAACCAAACCGTTCAGTCGTCTACCGCCGAGTTTTGCGCTTAAATGCCACAATTTATCAATAGATTATTAATAATTGACCCGGTGGCTTAGTGGTTATTGCGGCTGGCACGGTTTTCAGTGGTCGTGGGTTCGATTCCCAGTCGGGTGAAGAATTTTTTCCATTTTCTTTATTAATAATTTTATAATATATAATATCTTGACTAAGATAAATTTATAAAAACACTTCTCCATTAATATAATCCGTTAGGATATGGTTGATCGTTTCATCTTTAAACATTGTGCTGAGGGATTCAGCTTTGTTTGCCGAGATTTGGCTAATGTATAGCTATCGGGATGAAGAATAACGTTGCCAATATGTAATTTAGAAAAGAGATGGTAAAATTCGTCATCCGAGTAATTGACCCGGTGGCTTAGTGGTTATAGCGGCTGGCACGGTTTGCAGTGGTCGTGGGTTCGATTCCCACTCGGGTGAAGAATTTTTTCCATTTTCTTTATTAATAATTTTACAATAGATAATTATTAATTATCATTCTGTACCTTCTCAACCTCCAAACTTTTATTAAATAGTGATTTTCTATACATAATATTATTATTAACCTCACTCGGATGAATTTTCTAAAATATATTTATAATATACATAATATTGTTATTTATTCTGTGGTAACACAATATTCTCAACACGTGGTCAAAACTGAAAATGTATTCAGTCTAGCTTGCTTTACCTTTGACCTCTTTCCGCTATTATATTCTACTAACTAAGGTCACGTCAAATGTGAGGACAAGTTGTGAAAACATATTCCAACGGGTACCAGCTGTTGCTTGATGGAGTATTTGTGCCCAAAAGCGGTGGTAGGTTCTAACGGGTGAAAAGTGTGTCAGTGGTTATGTACGCGTGTATTGCATAAAAACTAGGTTGACTAGGTTCTAACCACAATTGTGAGAATGTGACGACAACAAACATCGACGTTCGTCGAGATTGTATTTATAAGTAGCTAAGATAAAATGTAATACCGCTTAGCCTAATATCCCCCGGACCTCATTGATTTTGAAGTAAATTTTCTCGTTGGGGCTATTTGGGGCTGAATACGATAGAAGAAAGCGTATCCGGCTGCCGGTAAGTACTTAGGCGATAGATTATTGACCCGTATTTGGTTATTCTATTTCAACGGAAACTTAATTCAAAGATATGCAACATTGATTTTTATTGAATACTTGTTTATGCTCATAAATTCGAAGCAAAATACTTCAAAATCTTGACTTTGCGTAAAAGAAAACACCTTTTTATGATTTCATAGCGATACTACCTACAGGTATACAGGATGATTTTTGGTCGTCAACGTTTCTGAAAACGACGGAATCTCCTCATCATCACGATCATTTTTCTCCATGGAAGCATACCTGGGAAGTGTCAGGTTTCCAAAATATTAGGGTCCAAATTTGAGTAAATAGACTGCGTTTTTCTGCATAAATGCGTAATGTACATAGACGCGCGTAGCAGGATTTTTTCACGAAAAATAATTAATATCTGTCTATAAAAAAACTAACATAAACACTAGACACTATAAATTTCGCACGATCAAGGAAATTAAAAATTAAAAAAAAAAAAAAATCCCAGCATTTTTTTTGGCATAAACTTACTTTATTTCATGTATAGAATACGTACCCTTCGTTAAAGGTGGCCACAAAAAAACACCCTGTATGTATAATCCACTACATTCATAAACGGGTTTTCGTAGCCGGTATGTGTAGTATTTCGTAGTAGATTCGTAGTCCGTAGCAAGTGCTACGAATGATTAGAATCCATGTACTAAATAAATCCCACGTAGTTATCGTTACAATGGATTAAAAAAACAAAACAATAACTAATTTTGATGCCTGTACACGCAGTAGTAAACTCTATAAACAAAGAGTACATAATAAAGCCGACAAATGGCCAAACCAAGGATTTGCACGTTATAATATTGCGAACCGTTGTCGTCCGATCGAACCCTGGATTACTTTTCGCACAATTAAACCTCGCAGTTATTCATTTACGCGTCCCTCAGTCACGGTCTCCAGCGGCTACGTAATAGCCCTCTGGACCACGGAGGAACCACGGCAAAGAGGTGGCCTAATAATGTGATGTTTAGGCCTAGTCCAGGGTCAAAACCTAAATAAAAAAAAAAGAGAATCTGACACCACTATCGCGTCAGTCAGTCAGAAAAATTGAGAGCTATGTTGCTTGTTGAGAGACGATAATACACGGACGCAGCTAATGAATTACAGTAAAGCCCCGCATCGGAATATAATCTTTTTTTTTTATCCTGTTTAGTTGAATAGGTACTCCAGTTTTTTAAAGGTTTCCAATTGCACTATTTTAAGATAAATTTACATTTACTTCATACACTACTTTCATAGTTCATGCCATTTTGTCCAGGATCGAGACTCGGCAGTAACGCATTATAAACAACCCTATTTTTTATTACTTAACTTACGTACTTTAGGTACATAAAGAAGTGTCGCATGGGAAAGGGTAGACTTTACTGGAAGGAAATATTGAAGGAAGTGGGTATGTAATTTGCACACTTCTGTCCAACCTCTTTGGAGGATAATGGGCATGCCTATATGTGTGTAATATGTAAATATTCTCTGTGTAGTCTAAATTATCTTTTACAGGCATTAGTTGCGTTAACCATACCATCTCCTCTTTATGCTTCCTTCTTATTCCGTTCCACTAGATATGCATGACAACATTTTACATGTATTAATGTGGACCTTATGATTGTGTACTAAGGTATTAAATCGCGTGTTATTCTTGTAGCCTAGTTTGCCCATCATGGTATTAATGGTACGGTAATGGATTTTTTTTAATATTTATCTCCCGGCTTTAGGATTAATGTGTTCCATAGGAGATTTTTTCGTTATCTCGCTCGGATAATTTGTTTGAAAATCGCAATTTGTCGTGATTTTAGCGAAAATAGTGCGTAAGTGTAAATAATGTGTAAGGGTGTAAGTGGGTTCGACTAATACCATAGAAACCAAAGCCTTGACCTCACCTGCCCATGGTAAATCACTATAATTTAAATTATCTAAGTCAACTTGGTAGTTACGAGTATTTAAAAACTGGGCGAAACGGGTGAAAGCCAAGAAAAATATTTTGTAAGTCGAAAAGAATCGCCATTCAAATTAAATAAGTACAAGTTTTTTCTGGGATCGAGGATTAAAGTGGACATAAAAGTGTAAAAAGATCCATCAACAGATTTCTACAATGGATCTTAGTGGACATAGGGTATTTTACAATTTCAATTTTGTTTTCCATATTAAAGTAAATTTTTTTTTTCTAAAAATGTGACTGTTACTAGACTTTTATAATTAACTTGTTCAGAATAATGAAGCTGAATTTAAATAATGAATACGGCGTTATTTTACAATATAGCTATGACGCTTTTTAAAAATACCAGCCGCTCGACCGCGCGTTTTATATTGCCTTGTAGACCTTACAAAATGCGGAAGTGAGGGGACGTAAGTTCGATCCCAGTCACGGGCCTGTACCACTGAACGGCTCTGTACATAGAACGTTGTGAAATATTCGAACCAATTGCACATGAAGCGTACTAGAGCCGCGGATTAGAGAAATCCATTTAAACAGCGTTTGCGGATTTGTTGAAATGATAATCCTACATTGTAAACTATCGGACTATGCCGGCCTATTTTGGTTGATTTCTAATTATTATTCAAATGGATTAGGCAGAGTAAACTTATATGCTTATTATTTATTGACGGCAGATTATTTGTAGTTGGTTGATTGACCTGCGATTCAATAGCTCCTGGGTCCAAAACCCAGTAAGCGCAAGCACAGATGGGATGTTTTAGCACATACGATTGTCGCTAAATTGTTGATTTAACCAGTACTGGCCAACTCATTCACGCCAATGCAACTTCTCTAAGCCAAGATCGGCAGAGGCGATAAGAAAATGGTTTTCGGCTATAGTCATCACGTTGTTTGAGCAGGCGGGTTGGTGATTACAGTGTGATTTAAAACAGGAGGCATTGCTGCCCACCTCCCAGAAGCCCTTAAGCGTCTCTAATCATAACGTACATAAATTATGGTCACGCCTTATTCTCAAAGAGTTTGAGTAGAAAGGAGAGAGACTAAGAGTTTTATAGATATTGATTATCCAGAGTACCTACCTAGTCCTTCGTTTTTAATCTGTCTCGAGACCGCATCAGTAAATAAGAAGTTTATCACGCTAGCGCCATAAAACATCCTCGAACCCATAAAGCTGTGGACCGAACGTCTAAAGTGGATGTACTCGTAGCAGCATACCGGAGCAGATACAAGAGGGAAGATATATACACACAGCTAGGTACCTGAACGAGTAGCCAAAGCTTTAAGGGTCATAAAAAATTATCCCACTGCCACGTTTCACACCGAGGACAGATGTAAACGATCAGTGACAAGATGCTACTTAATGCCTGAGATATTGCCTTTGTTCCTTAGTCGATTCTTACGAGATACATGAAAGGAGAGGCGGCTGATAATAATATATTCCATATATACAGGACATATATGTTGACAACATAGTCCAAAATACAAACTGCGGTCACCAATCTGCCTGCCCAGCGATGGGCAAATACCCCCATGGCAGTCTTATGGCGTGCCCTGGGGGAGGTCTACGTCCAGCAGTGGACTGCAATAGGCTGATGATGATGATACAGGATGTTTTTTTGGTGGTCAACGTTCCCGAAAACTACGGAATCTCCTCATCATCACGATCATTTTTTTCCAAGCAAGCATACCTGGGATGTGTCTGGTTTCCAAATTATTAGGGTCCAAAGTTGAGTAAATAGTTGCTTTTTAAATGCACATAGCGGCGCGTACCAAGGTTTTTTCACGAGAAATAATTAATATATGTCTATGAAAAAAACTAGCATAAACATTGGGCACTGTAAATTTCGCCCGATCAAGTAATGATTTTTTTTTATTTACATCGTTTTCCAGCATTTTTTTGCCGTAAACTTACTTTATTTGTTGTATAGAGTACGTACCCTTCTTAAACGTGGCAACGAAAAAACATTCTGTATAGCTTGTTGAAATGCCTGGCTGAAAGAAATGGTAAAAGTCGCGCTCGAAATTTCGATACATCCAATTAAAACTTGTCTCAGAATATGAAAGGACGTTGTCGTTGTAGTTTAAAATATATTTTTTAACATATTCTTTCTCCGTCTTTTCCTGATATTATTTTTTATGAACAAACGTTATCCTCATATTGTGCTAATGCAAGGCTTGACTAAAAAATATCAGCTGCCACCTATGCAACTCTATTTCGGAACCGCAGCCGTGTATATTTGTAACAAACGCTATAAAAACATATCCTCCTCGTATCTGTTATCCTGAGCAGCACTTAAGCCATCCTAACCGTTCAATCACTTACGCCCCAACCGCCTTTAAAATGCGGCATTCCAATATCGGATGCAAAATTGGCACGTCAAACATGTTCGTGTCATTCGTAAATACTTTGCATAGATTGCCAGTACGAATTGGCCGCAACAAAGACGCCTAGATTCCCCAATAAAGGGGAACTTGGATTGCGTTTGACGAAAAGGCGGATAGCAATGCCGATTTCCTTTTATTTCCTGTAAAAAAAATCGTATATATTCGAAATAGTCCGCCAAATCGAGTTGTAACCCGCGATGCTTTTGAGCAAACGTCGTATGTCAATTTCATTTTATTTCCCCTTTTATGCTCTTCTAGGTCTTTCGTGTTTTATAGTTTCTTGAAGATACAATCTAGATTTTGAAGGAAACATTTTCGGGGAATTGAAATCGGTTGAAAGCTAGTTTTTAAAGTTTTTGAATAGTAATATAAATATGTTACACGTGACTTTTGAAATGTTATTATTTTTTGTAATGGAAGTAATTTTTCACTAATATTTTATTCCCAATTCAAATCAGTGTTTTTTTTTTCGATCTCTAGTTGCAATTGGCAATCAATGGTTTAGTGGTTTAGAACCGCGTTAATATATTTGGGCGGTAGCGGAGAGTGAAATCAAATCGAGTATATTCTTTTTATTCGATAGGGTCGGTACACATCTGACGGAAGATGCGTCGGACGTCCAAGTACAGGTAAACGCACTCATCATCGGTTAAGTGTAAAAGACTGATGGCTTTTTCATATACTTGTGTGTTCTGATGTTAATATAAAAAGCCATTCAACTTTTCACACTCAACTGATAATGCATTAGTGTGTTTGCCTGTAACTGGAGATACGTTGGACGCATCTTCCGTCAGATATGTACCGACCTATAGGTTGCATCATCTGTATCTGTTCGGGACGGATGCAATATCAAATATTTGTTTTCATGTTCATATTTTATGCAAAAAAGAAGCAACAGTTGATTTTACTGGGCATATTTTAACCGGCGTCAGTTAATGATAGTAATATTGTGCACAGAGTTGCCACTGTTTTATAATTCGTAAAAATATGTTCTTAATGCATAGAAAACAATCAGAAATTAAATGCTTTCTACAATAATACTCGTTTGTAAAGTACAGATAAATTGGAGGGAAATATTTTAACGCTGGGTATATTTAATTTAAATTTATTGAATGCCTCTTTCCACTATAATAAAATATAAATACATACATACATATATGCACATGGTTGTGTATTTGTATTCAAAAAGCGGCGGTAGGCTTACCCCTTACCACGTGAGCTTACTATTTTATGGGCTTAATGTGACTACGTAATTTAATTTTCCCACTTCTGCCCAACCTCTTTGGGACAATGAGAGTGACAAACTAGTGCATGCCCGCCCCTTTATTACGTATCTATACTAATATTGTACAATATTCGCTGATTGCTTCTAAAATTTGTATTACGTAAGAGCAATCTCAAAAAAAATGACATTCCAACGCAAAAGTTTTTCAATTTTCGCAATTGCATTGGCACTGTTTTGCTTTAATACGTATTACTTGTTGATAGTCGAATGGCAATGGTTGAATTGGGTCGAATCAACTTACTAATGTAACTTCATTGCACACTCTCCAAATGCATCCGCTAAAAAACCAACAAGCTACGCTGTGCTCCAATTACAATATTTTCCCATTTTAATTTGATTGGATGAGAAACACATCCCTGTATAAAGTAGTGGGAAAAACATATTTGGAGATCATTCTGTTAGATTCTTCTCTAACTAAATTATACCTTACTTAATAACCAAAATTACATGATAAATATACATTATTTTATAATATATCGTTGTGCCATTTTTAAACCACAGTGAGGTCAGTACAGAAGCTCTCGTGGTTTTAATGCTGCTTTTTTCATACTTATATTGTTTGTATTTTGTAGAAAATTACTTTACAATCGCCAGAATTAAATATGTAAAAGACATGGTAACATTCCCAGCAGCGTGAGATTTATATTTATAAACAGGTAAATTTATACATATACTAGTGGACGCGCGCAACTTCGTCCGCGTGGACTGCAAAAAAAAAACAAAACGTAGAAATTTTCCGGGATAAAAGTAGCATGTGTGTTAAGCCAGGGTATCAGCTAACTCCATACCAAATTTTATTAAAATCGCTTTAGCCGTTTTTACGTGAAAGAGTTACAAACATCCATCTATCCATCCATACTCACAAACTTTCGCGTTTACAATATTAGTAGGATATTGAGTGATATTATTGCTACTTCGTCTATATAATAAAACATAAACAGAAACTATACTAGGTAGGTACACACAGCACAGAGCGGACACTGCTCTGTAATCTGTCCGTACGCGGCGCGCATAAATTAGCAGCAGCTAAACGCTCCCTTCAATGGAAACCCGAAATGAATGGAGTCGAGCGTTAGTGCTCGTTTTGGAAATCAGTGCTCGTGTCCAGATAAATCCGTTTGGGGAACCGAATTTGGTATCGTGTTTGTTAAATTTTTATTTTCATTGCAGCTTTTACTGAGAACAATATGAGTGATTTTAAAATTTGTGTAACTGAATAGCTAAATAAAATTAATCAAGACTATAGGTAACATTTGCCACTACGATTGTACATAAAGAGCGGCGGTAAGCTCTTTAGGGAAAAACTCAGGCGTAACTATTATACATGTTTGTTTGTATATAGGTATTAATTTGCATGGGAAAAGAGTGACCACTCTACTTATTACATTAACTGTCAAATGCCAACCAAAAGTAGGTAACATAAGGTAGGTTTGTCTCCTTTCCTGGTGAACACGATTACTCTTTGACAGCATTCGTAGCGATTGACAACACCCACAAGCATTTAAAATTGCACTTTAGTTCCGCGTGTAATCGCTTGTACAGAATTGACATGCTATAGTCCAAAGAGTCGGACACACGACGTGGCAGCATACAATTTCCTCTGAATTTCGTATGACCAGTCACCGGAATAATACGAAAGACCAATTCCGGAAATTCCAGAATCGGAATGGAATTGCTTTTAATCACTCTTTGATTGGATGCCGGGTTAAAATTGTAGCTTTAGTTGATCGATGGTGCATTTGTTATTTGTAGATTTTATCCCATTGCGCCAGTAAAAGGGTTATGTTTTTCTTCATATAAATGATGTTTGGGTTAACTCTGAGTCGTATGCATACATTGCGCAAGCCACCCTAAACAAGGCTTATACTTGAAGCTCTATTGTTATTTTGTACAATTATCTTTGTCTTATTTGTCGAATAAGTACCTATACAATCTGTAGGGATTTCAGACCATAATTGTTTCAGAATCGTCATTAAAAATATTAGTGAGGTGAATTCGATATAGTCGAGGTAAATATTTATGAAAAAGAAATAATATCGTTTGAAGGAAAAATAATCCTATGTAGGTATGTATAAAAACATAAATTAAGTTCATTATAAATAATTAATAAGCGCAATATTTTCGCTTGTACATTACGAGCTCTCTAGTTTATCAGAATTCCGTAAGACAATTAATCCAGATCCATCCATTGAAACAATCCAAGTAACCACTCTCTAATCCTAAAAAATGTAGGTGTAGGTACTTTATAATTATCCTGAACATTGTAATAAATTATGTAATAATCATAGGTTTTCAGGTACGTACAAGAAACAAGAACAGTAAATATCCTACAGAATTCTATAACTCAACGATAAATATGGGAGCTACAGAAAGCCCACTGTGAAAATTTTATCACTTGACTTGCGATAAAAACAGTACCTAAACTATAAAAATAACCTGTAGTAACCGTATTTACGAATAACATTAATTTGTACGGTAAGACCTCAGTTAAGTAAAATTGAGGTCAAAAGGAGAATTTACCAAGATAAAGAGTCAAATGAGACTGCAAAACGCCCGTACGTACGTACATCTTCTAACCGCGTTACCGAGATCCGTTTGTTCATTAGCATGCCGCGCCTCGCATGCCGAGCTGTGGCTCACGAAGCAGTCGTAAATAAGGCGCCTTTTAGAGATACGTCTTCGGATTCTTAGATCCTGACTGAGGTATTTTTTCATTAAGTTAGAGTTTACATATGCACTTTAATTGAAAACTCCTTCGCTTACCCTAAAAATAATAGGATAGTTACGTTGATAGATAATGATGCTATAAATTTTAGTACTATTGATAGGTGTATTTATTGAGCAATTTTATTATAATATTTAAATGTAGATTATTTTATTGTAGGTTCAAGAAAATTAAGATTAACATAGGGCATAAAATTTTAATATGCTAGATTCTAGAATACCATAGGACTCTTCTTTATGCATTTTGGCTGGTTAGATCAAATCGTTAAAACAAAAATAAACTAAAAAGGCTAACAATAAGTTGTCGACATACGTATAGATACTCGACTAACTTGGATAACGTTTTAAAAATTTACAACAATTTTATATCAGATACGGAACCCGCATACAGTATTGTAATTTATCAGATTTTACACGGCGACAGTCTTTTGTTTTGCAGTGAAATTGCGCTACAAGATTCTATTTTTAAACAGATGAGAAGTGAAATGGGAACACAATAGGTATTACTACCAAGCGGCGCAGGGCGTCTGTTCTTGTAGTGGGTACACGATGAGAACTACTAGATATAAATCATCTAATCTTTTTTTAGTTGATTCCAAGTAAAAAAGAGCTTTAAGTATTTTTAGATTAGGCACTTTATTTTTGTTCTCAGGTTTTACTTATGCTCGATACAAAATCTATTTTTGAATAGTAGAGAAAGCTGGTTCTCAAATGGAGACCACGCCTCAGCAAGCTCAGCGTTGGACGCCCTCCGGCCAGATGGACCGATAACTTGAAGAGGCCGGCTGGCATGTTGCGTGTCTTAGTGAAAGCCTACGTCCAGCAGTGGACTGCAAGAGGCTGGTGTATGTATGTATTCATGACTTAATTATTGGCTTTGCTTATAAACATCACACGCAGTGTACGCAAAAGCATGAACTTTCGGAGTTCAAAACTGATGTCAATTTTCTGAACTTTAATAAATGTATTTTATATTTAACTCGGGAAAAAGTTATATAACTCGGGAAAAAGTTATATAACTCGGGAAAAAGTTATATAACTCGGGATATATATTTACAATGGACCACCCGTAGTGGTTATGATGAAAAACAATCATCAATATCGAATCACACCTAATGATATAATCATAAAGCAATCATTACAAAACTACAATCGAATTGAAAACCTTCTAGTTGTTGGTTAAAATGAAGTTGTGAAAGAAAATATGTTTATTCTAGGTACATAAATAGGATTGAAATGCAGTAGTTTCATATGAAAACTGTTGAATAATAAACATAGTTTGGAAACACTATATCTTCCTCTTTTACCTTGTATTTAAGTGGCGTACATCACCATGTTGTTTTCATGTCTTGGATTTTTTGACTAAAATTTTAAAAAGCTAACACCTCTTTTGCGTTGAAAAAACCTTTACAAATTTCACACCAGTGCCCACGACTTCAACTACGTGAAAATCGTGAGAAATCTCGTATTAGTGCTTCCTTACGTTCTCCAAAGAAGATGCTTGCAAATAGCTGTCTACGCTCAGTATTTTCAGCTATGCAATGACTTTCAGTCATTCAGTATGTAAAGCAGTAAACTTTAATTAGTATGTCAACTGCATTCATTATCTAACTCATTCCAGTATGATAAAGTAGGTCTTTTTATCTTACCGTGAAAATCTTACTTAGTGTAGTCACTAATATTAATTACAATTTCAGCAAAAAAAAAAAGTGAAATGGCCGATGATTTCCCAGGAGAACTGTTTTGTTTAATGTTGTTTTATAAAACCTTCCCAAGATAATAATTAAAATAAATTGTTTTATCGTATCTAAATACACAGATTAAAGGAAAGTGTGAAATGTTGTAGAATACTTATTTTCTGGGAAGAACATTTCACGACCTGTAAATGATTTCTGTATTCTATACATATTTAAAAAATAATAATAAACCTACCTGTATTTAAAAAAAAGGTTATGGTAATATTAAGCCAAGAAAATTACTCCTTTCTTACATTCTTAATTGTACACACAAACCAAGAAGGGTTTATTATTACCCACTATTACTAATATATTTAGAAAAGAGATGCAGCCTTCGCCTTAAGGTGCATAGTAGAGTGTTGTGGCGAGAGAGGTAATCCTGTAAACCGCCACTGAAATTGAATTCTTTCTGGAACCTTCATAACTATGAACCGTATTTTTTCTGCCATCATCTCATTTATGTGGAATAACAGGATATTACAGTCGTGATGTAAAGATTATATAAAACTAAAAAATATATCTATATTTTTGCTATAACTGTTTGAAAAGAAAATTTATGATGTTCCAGCATCTGTTCCTTTAGTGATTATGGTTGAGGTCGCTAGGTAGGTTGTGGCGGCGTGAAGGAAAACTTCAGCTTCAGCAGTATAATAATATATTACCACAACACAGAAAGTCAGAAGGAGAAGAGTGAAAGTACAGAAAGACAGAAGAAAGTTCACAGACACGAAAGTACATACACAACACATAGATATATAAATAGGCCACCAGTGGCGTAGCGGCACTCGCGTATGTGGGTCGTCGCGGTACAGGGTGGCGTGGACTCTGTCACAGTCCTAGGACGACTGGAGGTACCAGCGCATGAGCAGCGTGGTGTGGCGAGATCACGTTCGGCGCCGTCAGCAGTTTTGCTGAACTACGGATATCGCGCGGCGTTGCTTGTGCGTTAAATATAGTGTTGCGAATGTATGACTATGATGTGTGTAATGCTTGTCTTCTTGTAGGTGTACATATATATGAAATATAGTGTATCTGTTTAGTATTAATAAATATAAATACACATATAGATATATATAAATATGTATCAGGTCACCTACAGTTCCTACATAGCTGTCTAAACCTCAAAACCCTAATCTTACTAATACCTACCCTTTTTCGTGCTAATCCATCCGTAGATACCGTATGTCCGTAGATAATAGATACCTAATGGAAAGTAGGTCTAATAAAATCATTGATGTGTGCCTGGACTTCGATCTCGTCAGAAATCCATAAAGAAATTAATTTCCGATGAACTCTGACCTAATTTAGGACAATAATTTTCCTTTCATATTTTCCAATAAATGTGTGAACTATTTTATAAGATTCCACATCAGCCTCAATTGGAAGAACTGGGATAACTAATGTTTGCATATTATAAATGGGTTTTTAATTTAACCCACATTAATCATTATATTTTCCATACTAATTAATTAAGCTTTGTCCTTATTTGTAAAATTATTATTTTGTCTTCTTTTACTTTTCTTGTGCGCACATGTATTTGCGTTACAATCTAGATCGTTTGTTTATAATTTGTATAGTTTAAGTTGCATGTAATTGTAATGTGTAGTGTGTGAGAAATAAATAAATAAAATAAAATACTAGCGGCCGCCGACAATTTCGTCCGCGTAAACTTTAGATTTCCCGCTGTCCCTTTCCCGCGGTAATTTCGGCAATACTTTACGCCTCTTACGCTACCCACGGGAGCAGACATAGGTGGTGCTAATCTTCTCAGCCTACTACCATTACTGCCTTTTTCATTAAATTTTTCATTTATTACAAAAAGTGCAATAATTTAAAAGTACATGTAGAAATAGAATACCAGCACAGTTATAAAAACAAAACAACATTTCACAATTAACGATTCCATATTTTTCAAAGTAATTATTCCAAAGTATTTATCGAACAGCAAATACCGCAAATGAAATCCAATGCCAGCATCAAACTAAAAAAAAAACAATGTAACTACACTACAAAATTAAATGTACATTGTTTTCTAGACTTGTTTATATTATGCTCAAAACAACGATCCGGGTGTCTAAAATATCACTTAACAATTATGCTAAAGCTTTTGTTAGCTATCGGGATGAAAAAATAACGTTGCCAAAAACGTAATGTAAAAATAAAAAAGTTTAAAAGAGATGGTCAAATTCGTCATTCGAGCTAATTGACCCGGTAGCTCAGTTGGTTAGAGCAAAGCACGGTATGCGAGAGGTCGCGAGTTCAAGTCTCACCCGGGTGATTTTTTTCATTTCTTAATAATATTATAATATAATATATAATATGGACGGCCGATTGGTGTAGTTGGTAGTGGCCCTGCCTGCGACGCCATAGGTCCTGGGTTCGAATCCCGGTAGGTGCAAACATTAATATGATGAATATCGATGTTTGTTTCCGAGTCATGGATGTTTATATACTTATCTATGTATTTATATACCGTTGCCTAGTACCCACGACACAAGACCTTAGGGATCTTAGTGTGGGATTAGGTCAATGTGTTGTGAAGTGTGTGAATATAAAAAAAATATATATATATTATAGACAACTGAGTCCATAGAATGTTAGTACTAACATAAATATTTTTAATACAAATTAATATAAAATCAAAATACAATAAAATAAATTAAATCAAATTAAATTAAATTAAACCAAAATAACTGAAATTACTTTAAAATAAAATATCTTATAAAAATAAAATTTAAAATATTAATAAAATAAATTCTTCAACACGGGAATTCTCTAAATCGTATTTAAGTTGCAATAGATAGTGCAATATCATCTGATATTTACAGCAAAACTATTCATCATGATTCTATATGATCTTTATTCGAGTTCGGTAGAGCACTTTTAGTTTGTTTCTAAGGTCATATTATAATACTTATTGAAAAATGGGCATTTTCTTTTTATGACTATGACCCTTGTGATAACTTCATGTTATTAAGACGCACGCAATAAAATATCAGTAATAGGTCATCGTGACTAAGGTAAGAACCCTGAATAGAAACAATCACCCCAGTATGGCTGCCTGTCCATTGAAGCGGAGCGAGCTTGCGGAGCGGAGAAATTTAACCAATAGGATTGCATAAAAACTCCGCTCAGCTGCAGTGGAAAGGGCTTTGCGAGCTAGTTTAAAAATTCATACATTTTCGGAAGCGGCGCAAGATAGCGGTGCGGGGCAGCGGAGGGAGCCGACGATGCGAGCGAGCAGGAGATGAGATGATAGTATGAACTGATCTGACCGCCCGCCGCCCTCCGCTCAAATGACTCCTCGCGAGAACTCGGTCTAGCACTGCTGCCTCGCTCCGCGTCAATAGACAGACACAGTCCGCAACTCCGCTTCACAATACTCGCTCGCCCCGCTCCGCAAGCTCGCTCCGCTTCAATGGACAGGCAGCCTATTGCTTATCTTTTTTGACAGTAATTCTTAGCCGATGCGGGGGCAAGGGGCAGTACCATGTCAGGAAGCCATGCCTGGCTGCTAAACCCAAGATATTTTTTATATTTCAAAATACGAGTATGTACTTTTTTATTCAAAGTATAATTCATTTTGTGGATCATAACATGATTAACCTAAAATAACATTTTAAGCCTCACCGGGCTCACTAGCTATGAATAATCAAACGCCGTCGGTTCCACACCCCGAATAATAATTGTTTTAGAGAAATAACCCATTGTTTACAAATCATGTTGTTTTATGGTCAGTAAGTTGCTCTGTCAGAATATTGGTATTAACTGGCACAACATTGGTATTTGCTGACATAGGTACGAAATATGAAAATACATGGAAAACACGTAAAATAATATATTGACGTATTTTCACCGTTGCCGTTGGCAGACTGTCTGGTGTACGCCAAACAAAGAAATAAAATCTAAATAAAATCCAATTTCTAATTGTTTTTTTGGCTTATCGATCGTACTCTAGCAAGAAACTCTTCTTTCATGTTTAGTATTGATTGACCAAAAATAAATATTTCACCCTTTATCTCTTGAATTATACGTCCTATAGGGAAGATAGATTTTAAGACAATATTTTCTCAGTGTTGTAACAGTTTTTGCAGCTAAACATCACATTTCTATAATAAGAATATTATTAAAATTAATTTAAATGACAGGTCAAGCTACGTATCATAATTAACTAGAGACACGGTAGTGACTCGCCAAGACGAGCAAATGCATCATACGCAATGCACGCATCATACGCGTGACCGTAGTGTGTAACTGTCCTCTTCTGGAAACAGCTCAAGGTTAACCTTCAATTTATTCATTTCCAATTGGAAAGATAGGTGTACCTAAAGTAATAAACTACCTATTTATGTCACATCTTAACATAATTATTATCTTATCATAAAATTTATGTTTAATTTCAGCTCTGTAGTTTACATAGATATTGTGTTTTAGACATACGTGATTTATTGCTTAAACTATTCGATTAAATCTTTGGGCTTAATTTATCAACAAAATACAACCAATAAATCTCATAAAAGTATGACATAATTTCGATTTGATTTCTAAACTCTATAATTCATTGTTCAAATTAATTCCTCCAACTTTGATAAAATGCAAAACATTTTTTGGAGTTCTCGTATCTACTTGCTGAAATATCATTTTTATTACATATTTTATTTTACAAGGTTCATGTAGGTAATAAAGTTTACCATGTCCGTCAATTTGTCTGCGCCTTAATCCATAGACATTATTATATAGTCTAGCAGACGCCCACAATTTCGTCCGCGTACATACATACATATAATCACGCCTTTATCCCTTACGGGGTAGGCAGAGCACCAAGGGCCGATAGAACCACATGGTGCCACTTCTGACTAGTTTTGAGGGTATAGTTGAGATGTACAAGTTCGGTTAGTGGTGACAGGTGGTCAGCCCATCGCCTACAAAACACCAAGACCCTCTTGTCCCTCTACTGAATTGTACAGTATGCCCGGGAAGAGAAGCAGCTGTAGTATTATATATAGCAGTCCGCGTAAACTTTAAAATTTCATTTTTTCCCGTTCCTCTGGGAATTTTGGGAAATCCTTTCTTATCGATTGTACGTCATACAAAAAACCCTCCAAGTCTCATTCAAGATGATTATATACCTATATAGATAGATACATTGCCTTAAGCCATGCTTTCTTAGCCTATAATAAAAAAGTTGTCTTCGTTGGAATTTCGACTTAAACTTTAGCGAAAAGCCTAAACTACCTATCTAATCATCAAAGCCGAGTAATAAAACTGAAAGCTTAAATACAAAAGCCACTAACTCAATACCTACGTACCAAAGGATTAAAATTAAAAATGTCTTCCGAAGTAGTGTTAGTAATAATCCTAAATTGAACTAAAATGGGATAGGTTTCGACATAGCGAACTCGTGCGAGTGTAATAATTGGATTTTGCAAAAAGAAGCTTAGAAAAATAAGGTTGTAGCGTGTTTGTATTTCCTTCGTTACTAGAGCAGAACATAAAACTACTTTTTAATAATCTATATAATAATTTAATTGATGTATTTTTAATAATTTACTATAATTTTTTTTTAACATTGTGAAGGGCAGATTAGCAGTCTACATGTATTACATGTATTACAGTACAGTAAACTAGAGGTTCCTAACATTCTATTTCGTGGAAGAAAACATGTCGTTTTACATAATAATAAAAAATAAAGTTCATAAAATAACTGTGCTACTAGAGGTGTTGTGAGTGAGTTTTTTTTTAATAATTTTCATAGACACGTTGGGCATTAGAGAACGATAGGATCATAGACCTTTGGAGGACTTGAAACTGCTGCTGAGCTTACTCAAGACTAAGAAATCGGTTACATTAAACTCATATTATTAAGACTATACAAATCGCTATCAGATTATCAGTCATCGAGTCGCATCGTGCCAGGGATCCATCAAGCTTATTTGGGGGGCCATTTGCAATAACTCAGCGTGATTAACACGATGGATCAACTGTATCCGTCACTGAATGAACGTAGACAATAACCGTTTTATATCCCCGCAAGGTTATCTGATGCAGTGGGTATAAACTGAAGCTGTGACTCTTGTTTGTAGCTTCCATACTTTCTTTATTTTCATATAGACACTAGCGACACTACGACTAGGTGGTAAGTTTGTAGATACTCGGAATTGCAATTTGTTAAATGCGTGTAATTGCACTGCTACGTTTTGTCATCCTATTGTGTGTGTCGTTATGGACTGGGGACTGGGGTTAGTTGCTTAACGACTAGACGATAAGCAAACGTGTAACCGTTCTAGCCGAGTATAGAAACTGTTGATGAATAAAAATATTTCAACCGTTGGTACAAAATACGTAAGCGAAACATCGCATTCTTTAATATCTCATTAATAAAATTATGACATAGATCGGCTGTGGTTCTGCAATACTTAGACAGCATTATAAAAGCTAAGATAATTAATACATAATGGGTATATGCAAATATGTATGATTCAGAACACATACCTATTATAAAATTATTAATAAAGAAATGGAAAAAATTCCTCACCCGGGTGGGAATCGAACCCACGACCTCTGCATTCCGCGTGTCAGTGCTCTACCACTATTAGTTTATAAAATCAGTAAAAGTAGTCGCCACTTTGTGCTTTTTACCCGACTGCGCGACGCAAAGGAGTGTAATGTGTTTAACAGCCTATGTAGGTCTGTATGTTCTTTTGGAGCACTATACATACCAAAAGCATGGGCCGATTTTTATGATTCACACGTCAATCGATTCCTCTTAGTCCGGCGATTTTCACTAAAGACATGACGTTAGTGAAAATCCAATATGGCGACTACTGGACGCCATATTGTGAAAATGAAAAAAATTTAACTCAACAAACTATATCAATTCGGGTATCGTTGAATAGGTATTAAAAAATCATTATCAGTTTTCTCTCAAGATTTTTCGATCCGACTGATCAATTACTCGGATGACGAATTTTTACCATCTCTTTTTTAAATTACATATTGGCAATTTTTTAATTTAGTAATTGACCCGGTGGCTCAGTGGTGAGAGCGCTGGCACGCGGAATGCTGAGGTCGTGGGTTCGATTCCTACCCGGGTAAGGAATTTTTTCCATTTCTTTATTAATAATTTTATAATATATAATATCTTGACTAAGATAAATTTATAAAAACACTTCTCCATTAATATAACTATTGAAGAACATAAAATATTTTCTAATGATCGTAACATAACAACTGAACAGTCGGGATCCATTATCCGACAGCCACGCTAATACTTCAATGCATCTTGGCTGTTCAGTTGTTATGTTACGATCATTAGAAAATATTTTATATTCTTCAATAGTATTCATTCCATAATAATATTTAGAATTCTAGACCACCGGACATCTAACTGCTTGTTTTTTTCTTTTTAGTTTTTTTTATTATGTACATAGTTTGGTTCTTTTTTACGCAGTCGGGTTTTTGGATTTTTTAATTAATCAAGATTATAGATAATTACGGTGTTATTACAAAAGAATATAAGCATCATTTAAGCGAAACATTACCTAAATTTGACGGATATTCTATACATTTTGCTATCAAATTTCATGGGTGAGGAATTTTTTTCATTTCTTTATTAATAATTTTATAATTAAATTTCATATTTAAAACGTGTCTAATTTTAGGCGCTCTTTTGTAATAACACCGTTAGTGTTTATAGTGATGCCACTAACTCGCTATATGTATCATGTAACATACCGCAGAGAGCGAAGATAGCGTTATAAAATCGAGTTGTTACGTAAAGTGGTAAAACTGTGAATGCATACCCGATACTTGTTTTCGAATGCATTCTAGAACTTTTACAGCCTTCATAAAAAAATTCAAAGGTAAATTTCAACGAAAGTAAGAATTGCTTCGATGTTATAAGGAATTTGATTACAAAAATAAAATAGGGCATTGGATGTTAGGCTATTATTGTTATTGGTACCTAATTAGTAGTAAGTACAACGTAAGTAAGTACAAGTAACTTTTATACGGATCTGTGTAGATTATAAATTTAATTACTTGAATATTACTACCCATAGGTACCTCTGTTAGCTAGCTCAAGACCAAGTATGTAGATTATTTAAATTAAGTTCACGCTCTAGGAATAAAAACTAGAAATCCCAGTCTAGTCTACTGCGAGTAAAACTACGTATAAAACGAATACCGCATTCGTAATATAATGTCGAAGAGCTAGTATTTTGTAAAAGATAAGAAAATAAATCCTGTGCTGATGAATTTGGGAACACCGCCGAGTGTATGTTACGTCAGTCTTGACTTAGAGCTACATTTCACCGGCCGTCTATGACAGCGTGATATTGGCCGCTAACAACAAAATGTTTGCGGATCTGTAGATAGTTACTCACTTGGGTGTCCGTTCAGACGCGCTAGTCGCGCGACCACTAATTCCTATAATGCTGTATCATATGATACCTGTATGTATGGTGTGTACATAGTTTCTGTAATGTATTTTATTTGGTATCTTACGGACACCATGGTCGCGCGAGTCTTATAGCCTTTAATCTTTCACAAAATATTTATACTCCATTCAAATCCTTCCGCGGAATGCCAGGAGCTCAAAAAATCCCGACCAAATAGCCCATTCAGTTCACTAGTTCCCGCTCCAATACATGGTACCTACCTACGTAGTAACGAGTCGCGGCGCAGCCTTTGATCCCGGCGTGTCCCACGTCTTTGAGGACTGATTGAGCGCACCACTCTGTGTGCATACGAAAACGTCTGTTCCCAACTACACGGGATTCAGTACATTTTTGTACTTAAAGAAAACTGTTTGACTCCTTTGAACTGCTTGATCGCGGGCCGCGGTGAGGGCACTTGAGTTTTAGGATGTGAAATTTTGGTGGAAACGTTGTGAAATAGGGCTTATGAAGGAAATAAGGCCTTTTGGCTAATCGATAATAGTATATAAAGGTTTATGTTAGTTACTGGAGAGTTTATAAGCTCCAATCACGCGCAGTCGAAATTTCTGAACGTAGCATGTACATATGTTCATTGAGGAATGAAGAGTGACTAAGCATAGAGGAATAAGATACAATCTTTAATAGCATAAGCAAATCAAACGTCGTTATCGATCTTCATTTAATCTTTTTTACTTCTATTCATTAATAAAATAATGCAATAGTGACATTTTGAAGGTTAATAGTGATAGAAATCATGATAGCATTGAAAGAAACCAAAAACAGTTTGTAACTGCAAATCAAAACTTAATGTGAAGCACGTTTTCCTTGCCTTCCGACGTCGACCTGCATGACCTAAATAACAACAGTCGTCATTGGGTACAGGCGAATTTCCTTGGAATTCGCAATAAACATGGGATTAATTAGAGAAATTGGGTTCTTATAACAGCAGTATATATAATAAATTTAATCATTGTGTACATGTTAAAACAAAGTATGAATTTCAGATTAGATAGAATCTTCTCAGAATGTCTTTTCGAAGCTTTGGACGAATGCTTCTTTTTTCTACATAGAGTAATTTTATTTACGTTTTTTTCCGACGTACCTACTAGTACCTACTAATGTAAAATTTATTTGTCGCTTACTTCTAGCTCCAGTTATGCTAAACGTGTCTGCGGGATCTCCAGTTCTGGCTACCTTATTTCGGGAAAAGAGCCGTATATATTAAGTACAATATGGATTGAAAAATACTTTTTGGAGTGTCTACTAAGTACATACAAAACTAGAGAGTTGTATAAAGTTACGGTGCTACTTACGATTACGTGTTCAGACTATACCGTTCTATAGTAGAAGTTATATCAGTAAGTTCTATTATTACCTACATTTTAATACTCTAGGGCCGATTTTTCCAAAGGTCAGATAGCCTATCAGATGAATAAAGATGATGCTGTCTCTATCATGATTAAGTTTTAGAGAAAGACTGCACCCAATAGCTTCCTCCCAAAGGGTATTGAAGCTATTCCATGGTGGTAATAGTTATGCATACTACGGACAGATATGGAATGGCTAGAGAACTGTTTTTTTGACACATAACAGTTAAATAACTACGGTGTGATCACACGATGCAAGTAGCTGCACTATTGTAACTGACTAGGCCAGCTCATACCGTGTAAACTGGGTATTAGTTTAAACTATTTGGGCTTGGAATAAGTAGAGCTATAAAAGCTAAAATTTAGACGCTTCTTAAGCCCAGTCAAAGTCGGGTATTAAAGTTAGGTTCAGTAAACCACGTTCACAAGGAAACATTTCATTAAATGAAACCCACTTACGTTTCCTTTGAACGGACATAAAGTCAGGCGCTCATTAGAACAGGGCCACGATTCTCACTTATCGCTTGACAAGTTTACACTTGACATATTTGTCCACACAAAAGATTAAAAAACAAATCGGTGGATTTATCATCACCTGATATTTTCCCTGATATGTAGATATACCATCAGCCCGGCTAGCACGGCCAATGTTACACGATATGATAAGTCAAGTTATCGATACCTTGCTGTCAAAATACGATAAATATATGTTGCATTTTATCGCCATGTTGAATTTTATCGATACAGTGAACATAACCATGACAGTAACGTTACAAGGCGCGTTACGATATGATAGATAAAAATGCGAGCATGTCCATCGGTTACTATCGATAGCGCCGAACATGACTGTATTTTGATGTTAAAAATATCGAATTTTGACATCATTTCAAGATATTGTTATCGATGAACATTGGAGTGCGCGATTAGCGTAGATAGGTTAGAGAAATCGAAAATACCTATTATATTCTTTGGTTCGATAGGTTTTCAGTTATATGCTCCAAACTTAATATTTTTAATTTAATGTTTTAGTTTACTCGTTTTTAGTTTACACAGGTAGGTCAAAGGTAAAATTAAATGATTAGTAATTGGTATCGATAAACATGGCGGCTAATATCTATCGTATTTTGACAGCTAGTCGATAAATAGGTTTATCATATCGTGTTTCGCTGGTCATGTTAGAGCAGTTAACATGACATCTGATGTCAAAAAGAAAAAAAGAATGACGACAATTGAAAAAAAGAAAAAAATATTTTTTGACTCTAGAAACATTTCTTTAACTTATCTCTCACCTTATCATATCATAGCACGGGATAAATCTTAACGTAACGTATCGTTCCAATGGTCATTCTCGCGAAATCGATAATTATGGTGGTATAGATACCATACGAAATCCTTTATCGTATATCTACTTATCGTGGTCGTGCTAGCCCGGCTGATGTTCAAATATCCGCTATTTTGTTTTGTATAGACAAATATGTCGAGTGTAGACAGACATGTTGAGCGATAAGTGAGAATAAGGGCCGTAGTGTAAAGGTAGTCGTAAACCCTGAAGTCCAGGTACGTCTCCTTTAAAAATAATGGTACGGCCTACGGCTGTTCGTGAAATTAATTGAAATATTTGATTTAGCGATAGAGTTACAAAGATATTAGCGCCTACGTCGAAGGACTTTATAACTGAAATATAGTTATAAATTGTAAAATCATGACACCTTGAATCAGTATATCCGAACAATATGATTGTTAGAAAGAGGGATTTCCATCATATTACCTACATTCTACGTTTGTATATTTTTCTTGAATATAATTGCTAGGTAGGTATATTATCAGTAATTCACATGGAATCACACAACTAGTTAATCATATATTTTACCCGGCGCGGCGTTAAGAAAATAATAAGTATTTATCAAAAATGTGCTCACGTCGCTTATTGATAGGTTCGTCTATTTTTATTATTTTCGAAGGGCACACGTATGACCCTAATGAAATGAATCTGATGAAGGTTACAGCCATAAGAGTTGAAATGCCTTTGTCAACGAAATCTTTTATTTTTAAATAACTTAGGTAACTATATATTATTTTGTGAGTATAAGTATGGTATAAGTATATTTGTTCTCTTTGGTCTTTTACCCTGAAATATATTTTATCGCTAATTTATAATATTCATAGTATATTTGTTAGTATATTTGATTTCGATTGCCAAAATTTCTATGGGATCAGGAAATAACGGGCATTCTAAAGTTCACGCAGCACAGCCGCGGGCGGCCGCTAGTAGGCTATGAAGTTCGAAGGCGGACGAAGTAGCGAGCATTTTTCACTAAATTTATACTTGGTTATGTACTTAGAATAAGGACAGAGCGCGGAGCGAAGACCTATCATTAATCTAAGGTTATGTATAAAAAAATATCATCAAAGAAATATTTATCCAAGCGTTGACATGGTAAGTCGTTTGATGAAAGCCACACACATTTACGTTCTACGTTGAAGTGTGAGAGTACACACCGGGCGTTTGATAAGTAACGTTTTATTTAAACTGGAGATTTTACTTGCCATTTGCCATAGTAGATCCTACTTATATTATAAACGCGAAAGTTTGTGAGTATGGATGAATGGATGAATGTTTGTTACTCTTTCACGTAAAAACGGCTAGAGCGATTTTAATAAAATTTGGTATGGAGTTTGCTGACACCCTGGCTACTTTTTTCCCGGGAAAATATTTTAATCCCGGATAATTTCGACGTTTTCTTTTTTCTGCAGTCCACGTGGACAAAGTCACGGGCGTCCACTAGTATTATAATATAACTAATGTAGTTCTCATCTTCTTGTCCTTGTCCCATTATTTATGGGATCCGGTCGACGCGATATGGTTTCATTTGAAACTCATAATTGTCATGGTCTTGGCGTTCGTTTTACAGGCTGACTAAAGCCTCATCACCTTCCGTGCATATCGTAACATGAGAAATTTTCAAATTAATATTAAAATTTTATTAAGCTAGCAACTTATCACTCATGTTTACATCGGACACCGCTGTCTTAAGCGCGACTGAAGGTTTCCCTTCGCAATCCCACAGCTCTGGATACATCATTTTGGGAATGCATATTTATATATATAAAAACTTATAACCTCAAAAGTCGCGTAAGTTTTGCACAGTGTGTCCACATTTTAGGGCACCCCTTCCATGCTTCGGGTAATGGGAGAATTAGTGGGCAACATGGGGCGGTGAAACGGGTGTTTTTAATCTAATTACAACTTATTTCTGTTAGAGATAATGAGAATATAAGTTTCGTTAAGTATTGCGAAGTTTGAAAGTAATCGCTTTACATGTTTCTGCTTTGATAAATACTAATAATATACCTAGGTAGAGTCAGGTTCTCTTCAGGCGATAAGCTTTTCAACTTTTCACTGATTATTTACATCTACATCTGTACTTGCTATCCTAAGCATGGCTCTGCGATCTCCTTTATGATCATGCAAACATCACCAAACTGACCGCTGCACTTACTTAAACCAATTTTTTGCCTGCGATATAGGTATGTATCTTTAATCTTTATACAAAACTTATATGTGCAATGAAACCCAGATTCTGAAAACCTCACAAAAACCTAGTGCCCCATAAAAACTCATCCAATATCTTCGGAACGCAAATGCAGGCACTCTAAACGATCTCTTCAATATTATACTACTATCTAATTTCCTACTAAACCCTCTAACTTCCACCGTTTGATATTTAATCTATATTCAGCAGGTGTATTAAAGTGATCAAGTCGTAACAGTGAATTTTAATATTAACCTGGATGCAATACTCCAAATATCTAGTTGAAGCCTATGGTTACAGAGACATTGGATTAGCTATCTCTGTCAAGTCTGAAATAAGCGCCTTAGGTAAACAGAAAGAGCCAATTTCTTAGTGTCATCTCAGGGTGGCAGGTTGAGCTTATTTTGAATTATGCCAGGCTATTCATGTATAATAAAGGATTTTCAGACAAGTTAAAATAACTATCAAAAATAGATGGCATTACTAATGCTACCTAGCTAAATATTTAGCTTTAAGATTATATCTAAGTATTTCGAACACCTACCGTATCCAGTTACACCTTTAAATTCATGGTCGTAACCGCACTGGCTTAGAACCGGCTATAACCGCACCATACTGGTTATGACGCAATCAGATGGCTACTGTACATGCAAATCACTTCATTATTCGCCAATTTGACTAGAATTCTCTAAATAGGGGTGTAGATACTAGCGCCCTCCTTTTGGTCAGTTTTCATTTAAGAATGTGGGGGGTGATGAAGGGAACTAGTTGTTGTTTGGCCCATGTATATATTCAGCGAACTATCTACTTAGTTTTAACTCATAATGCCTGTTGTTTTTGGTATCATAATATTAAAATATGTGTATCTATAACAATATACAATTGATTTATTTCTTATTTAGTCATTATTTCATGTAACTGTTCAACACATATTTTATTAGTAGTTTATCTGTATAGTTTCTTAATCTATGTTAGTAGTAGCATTAGCACGATAGATGACGATAACGGTGCACGGAAAAACTTGCACAAAGTTTATGAGACACTGTATTTTATTCTTTGTAAAATATGTATTAAAGAAAAAATATATCATTATAAAAACCTCGATATCGCGTTCTAGGACTTGTATGGGACTGTAGTTCTGTCTTGCGTCCGATAGGTGGCTCCGCTGAAAGGTTCAAGACAAACTCATAATACTTTATTATTCTATTTATTTATTGTTATAAAAGGATTACAAATAATGATAGTCTTAGCTCCACAAAACTATATTTATAGTTTGACTGTGGAGTCTTGTACAGTCATCCTTACAGTCAAGTATATATACATATGAGACATACATAGATACATATACATACATACATATACATATACATTTTTAAATAAAAATATTAATTACTAAATTTGAAAACCATAACTTACTTTTTATTCTATTCGAATTAGAGATCGCTGGTATCCCACTTATACATGGCTATGTTCCTAAAGTGGGGTAGATAGAACTGCAGGGTCACGAAGGGGAAAGTCACAAGTGGCTGGTGGCAAATGTATTCTAGTAAAGAAAAATAAACTGAATAATCTAGTAGATAGGAATTTTCCTTACTGTAAAAGTTAATAACAGCGATAGTTCAGTATAAATTTAAATTAAGTAGTTGTAAAAATGTAAAACAGAATTATTCTCAATAAATATTGTGTGTTATAAATCCCATAAAAATTACATTAAATGTGTGGTTTGAAGTTACATTATATAAAATCGGGTATAATCGTAAAATAAATAAATGATTTGAGATATCTGGAAATAATGGAATTACTTAAAATTTTATTATATCAATATATATTTAAATGCGTAAACAATGTCTTTGCCAAAAATGATCTGTTTTCTGAGTAATAAAAAGATAATTTCGATTTACATTCTAAATAGTTTATTTAAAATATTTTTTAAATTCATTGCTGATACGGGGTTTTACTAAAATACATCAGCTGCATTACTTTCGTGAATGTTGTAAGAGTCGACTAAGGAACTCGGGCATTATCTCAGACGATAGGCTAGCAACTTGTTAGTGATCATTAACATCTGGCTCCACTGTGCTAAACGTGGCAGTAGGATCTCAATTGCGTTCCTGCAGTTTTGCAGGTAATGTATACAGGATGTAAAAAGACAACAATGTTTTTTTAATACCTCGTATTCTTTGTAAGGTTTCTATCATTTTCTTCTATGGAACCAAACCTGGGAAACGACAAAAAAAAATAATGAAAAAATACTGTCATTATATTGCAAGCAATGTATTCGTGTGATGCTCAAAGTACAAACATTTGACATGGTATCTTTGAAAAAAATGTTTGTTAACCGATTTCAGATGGATTTATGTAAAAAAAAATGATAATATTAATGTAACTTTGGACCTCAACTATCTTGGAAACCCGTGGTTCAGACCTAGGGACTACTCGTGCTTTTATATTTGAGGATTCTATTCCTTAGATTCCAAAAATGTTTTAATGTTGACCAAACCCTCAGTAAAAGTAAAACAGACTACATGTTACAAAGATCCCAATACTGATATGGTGAATATGGGAGGTATTAAAAGAACATAAAAAATATAAAAAATAAAAAAAAATACAGACGTTATACCTCTCTTTTAAGTCGGTTTAAAAATGGTATACAACCTAAACTCACATTTTAGCAAACCACAACACTAGTCGTCATTATTCATACTCACAACGCGATAATAATCCCAGTCTTGCAGAGAATGTTTACACTGCCATCTCGGGGGCGATATTAAATGATATTATTACATTTTCTGGTTCCCTCTCACTCGATATTACGCCGAAATCACTGAGCAGATACCAAAAGGATTTGGTGTCTAACGCGATGCAGCATTGCTACTTGAAGATTTATACAATGGTCGTCAACTGTGGCCCTCCGTCGTTTTTTGTGCAGCCTACGAAAGAACCCTAAAAGGCTCATAGAGCTCATAAAAAATATATCATTGATTGGTGGTGTCAACTAAAAAACCTACTATACATTGTCCTGTGTGGCCCTAGCCCAGAGTGACGTTCACTTGTTTAAAATATCCTGACTCACAGGAGCACACAGGAGTTGCAGAGGCGGGAATGAGTGGTGGGCCAATCCCGGTATGAGCACCCAGTGCTCATGACTATGATCATCACAACTCCATTTGCTATATGCTTGATGGCCGAAACCAACGCTCACATCGTTTTGTCCCCTTTCCGAGGAAATGCGAAAATAATATTATCACGAATGTTTTGTAGCGTGACATTTCTGTTTCTGCTGTGAGGCTTATTAAATGTTAAAGTAAAAGGATTTATTCGTGTACCTACAGGAATTTTATATATAACTTTTTATATAATTATTTTAGTTGAAGTATCAGTGGCATTAAGGAACCAAAGTCAACCTAATTTTACTTGTTAGATACGTTGCCAGACTAACGGATATTTTCAGTACTGGAGATCAAAATTTTTATTTATACAGTTTAAATTTGACATGGACCTGTACTTACTTTGTGTAAGTGGGTATGTAATTTATATGAATTTAAATTAATTGTGTTATGATAATTGAATTTATACACACTAAGTGAGTTAAGTGTTACTATGATTATCTAATACCTAATCCAATGTAAGATTCTTTTGTTAATATGTTACTTAGTTTTGACTGTGTCGCTGGGAGTTTTCTTCCTATTTCTTCTTCCAAGCAGTGACACTTCACTGAGATAGTGTAACAGTAATAGTAGAATCATGCGGTGTGTCAGACCTAATGTTGGTTTTGCCATAAAGGAGAACTGTGTAGCAGCTCTCCTGGATTTCGTCTTTAGGCGACCTTAACTCTTATTAGCTCCACGTTGGTGGCTATTAAGCCCCGAATCGCTAACTTATGCCTGACAGACTGTAACAAATCGCACCTTGGGGTGGTGACCGTTGCCAAAGCAAAAGCTTTGCGATTTATTTATTTTTAGGTTGTTTAAATTCACCTCCTTTTTTGTTTGGTAGCGGTTTCATTTTTGGGGTGCGAACATAGAAAGTAACATATAATTAGACAATCGACAAACAAGTTGTTAATGCTTTCATGTCGAATAAATGATTTTGAATTTGAAAAAAAAAAAAAGAATCTCTATTTCATGTTTCTATATTTGAAATTTTATGAAAAATCAAAGCAAAAAACTTCGAAAATCGATTACTGAAATTGGCTGTAAGTATTTCTGTCAGAGAAAATGCCTGAGTAGTCAACTCTTACGACATGCACTGAAGGAGATGAAGCTAATTCTAGTTAGCACATAAATATAAATTCTTCTTATTTACAGTACAGCACAGAGGCAGCAACCTATACGACTTCGTCTGCGAAGCGTGGACATGATGACTCCCTTGAGATAAATAAGTGAGTGCTATTTCAATTTATCTTTGTGTCAATTCGCTTATCTGAGTTAATGAATACTTCAATTTTATACCTAAGAAATGAATTCCATTTTAAATAAAATTGTTATTCTACGAAATAACGAATAAGTTAAAAGAAGCCAACTTTTTTATGTTAGTAGCTGTGTGATATGACGTACCTACGTATTTTTATACCCTAGCTAACTGCCACGCAACTCAAAGTTACTCATCATTAACATCTGTCCCAGCTGGGCTAAACGTGGCTCTAGGATCTCCTTTATGATCCTGCAGTTCTGGCTATCCCATTTCGCGAATATATCCGTGTCTGTATGTATGTTGTTCGCCCATTACCTCGATGATCACAATCAACTACACAAGTCAGGTTCGAACCATCTTACACCATGGTCATAGATCAGATAATGTGAACCAGAATAGTGGGTAACACTTGTCATTTATATAAAACTTCATAACATTCCCTAAACCTACAAAAACTTCGAAATAAATCTTGAACATTGGGCATGCAACGAGCGCATTCACAAAGTCGGTGTGCAAAATCTTATGACTCATGACAGATATGCAATACTCCGGGAAGGGAGCTCGGAACACTCTGGAACACAAATCTATTGGAGGGCCTAAGATGGCGACTTTCTGCTAAAAGTATGTTTTCCTACAAGTTTACATCAAATTTAGTTTAGTTTAGTTTAGTGTCGGACTCGCAAATAAAGCTACCAATAAAACGGCAGAAAAATACCATTTTTGTTGTATGTGAACGCCCCTTACATATTTTTTTGTACTTAGGTACTTATTTGTTGTTACAACAGTAATAAAAATATGTACATAATCTACAAAAATATCAACTACAGCTTTGTGACAAACGGACTGACGCCCGGACAGCACAATAGGGAATGTCTGGAACATTGTAGGTACGGAACCCTAAAACTGACGATTAAAACATGATTTATTTTTAAATTCTCCATATGAATCACATTGTTCGGTGTTTTAGACCCACTGAAATGTGCAGGAAAAGAAACAAGACAAAGGCTCGATCGACAGGGATTGTATTGTGAAATATGTGTTATTTTCTATGAAATATGCGCTCGGATTTAACACAATAACGTACGTTGAAGAGAGTGAGTGGTTTTGTATGGTTCTTTTGTAGAATCTGATGGAATTCCTAATAATGGACGTTTATCGCACCTACTGTATCGAAAGCGTTAGTAAAATTACATTTCTATCCCTGTAGAAATGAATTGAGAATGGTGTTATTACAAAGAATTTGAGTTTCAAATACATAAATAATCCCATACACATCTATTAATTATAACACCTATCTCACGAACACAAGACACTACTAACAGCCAGATTATTACCACATAGCTGCCCAACAAAAAATTAAAATGTAAGAAATTTTCAAATACATAAGTGCATAAATCCCATACACGAATTTAGTGAAAGTGGTTTTACGTAATAATAAAGTTTATGGGACGTCATATTTTTTATGAATGAACACGAACAAGGTCGCATAAACCGAACGATCAACTAACTCCGTTAAGATAATGTTGTGTTTAGAGATTACCTGTATAAGTATAGTTGAAGCAAACTGATTGTTATCATGATGGTTCCATAAAGGTGCCATTGCAGTGGCTGCATTTACCTATTAACATTTCCGAATTGCATTCGAAATGTCATCGTCGTCAGCGTATTGCAGTTCACTGCTGGACATATGCCTCCCCAGAACATACGGGTCGATCTCCGGGTTTGCTATCCAGTCATTAGCAGCCGAATACAAATTCATAATTATCTTGCAGCCGCTGCAAGTATATGGTTCATATTAAGATAGTTACTGCACAGACGAAATATGTAGCATTACCGTGTTATTACAAAATAACTTTATTCTAAGTAACTTTAGACGCGGTTTTGTACCTATAATAACGCCGTTTTACTCTAAACTTATTGATGGAATCAATAGAATCCCTTGCTTAGATTTAAATTCATTCATTCTATCAGCATTTTAACCAATCCCTTCTTTTTCACAGTTTTCTTCCACTTGACTCCATTACGGTATATGCCAGTTAGGTTAAGGTTAACACAACAACCCTAATTGAAACATAGCTGTACGTATCTACACGTGTTAATTGGCTACGTGTTCTGATGTTCCGAGGGTAATACACTAGATACATTTATAATGTAGACATTACCTATTTCAGGGTCACCGGCAGGGCAATACACGTTATTTGAATATTAGTACTTACCTTTAAGTAATATTTTAATATCTTCAATATTATCTTAAGGCGAGTAGCCCCGTCAATATAATAAATTGGGTGCTTACTTTCTAAAGTGACCCCTCGTTTATAGCTGAGCCGCAAAACTTGAAAAAATAAGTTATAACTGTTAACTTTAATATAACAGTCGCAGGGGCGGCTTCTGATATTTTTAGACGGAGGTTCACATTAGTCTTGTGTAGTTCGTGAACGAACTAGGTCAAAAGAGCGTTCTTACAGATGAACTACGCGAACTAGTTCCTTCATTCCCCATTTCGTAGTTCGTTTCATAGACACTATTGTATAAACATAGTAGAATTGAAAGATAAATATAGAGAAATATAGATTGCCTATGTAATCTTCATGGGTGGGAGTGCACTCCACCAGCGCTCCTTAGGACGAGCCGCCAGTGAACAGTCGTATTGTAAGCGATTTAGGTAACAGAAAAATTACAATTGAATGCAATTATCAACCGAACAGTGCCTTGACTTTCGCTATAGCTCCGCTGCAACGACGATAGGAAATATTTCCATAAATGTATGTATCTGAATATAAAAAAACATCAATATCGAGAGTTAAATAATTATAAGATCACTGCCGATTTGTTAGGCCAAGGTCATTCACGGACTACAGTACCCTTATAGTATTTACTTATAATTATACAAGATTGTAAGTAAATATTGACTAGTACCTAAAAAAATATCGTAAATAAAATACGCTTCGCTTAAGTAATATTTGAAGACCTATTTTTTGTTTACCATCAGAAGTAAATTAAAGTGAGTTTTTAACGGTGTTTTATCAAAACTTACAGGAATATGAACTGTCTCAAACAGATAATTAACTCAAAATTCAAACCATGACCCAAAGTTTTGGGTAGGCCCAACTTTGTAGACTTTTCAAAGGATTTTGTGGCAACTTTATCTTACGACGTTTCCTTAGACAACTCATTAAAAACGAATCTGCGGATATTTTCTTACAGACCATGCGGAAAATTCCAATGTGATTTCTGTAACATTTTATAGTATGTATTGTAACGTGGTAACATTTTTTGTAAGTAGTTTAGTTAGACGGACATTAATTGAAAGTGCGAAATTACAGTTAGTACAAATATCTATTTATCTATACAGCTCCTAGCACCCACTGCTGAGTAAGGTCTCATTTGCCATTGACTTCTGTCCTGTGCCTCACTAGTGTCTACTGACCCTCGGTCTACAAGTGCCCCTTGGCCAATATTCCGTCGTCGCCTTGGTCCACCTGCCTCCTCTCATCAAATATCTCATCAATCTCCACTTTTCAGTCTTTATGTAAGTAGGTATGTTCCAAATATGTCCGAGGTTATGTGTGTAAATAACATGCTATAGTAAATCCAATGCTCTCTCTCAATTCTGTACACGATTCTAATAATATATTATTATAACCAGTTATATAACTGGTTTACCAACATCTTGTATATAATTTTGAGCATTGTCTTTTCCGAGAACAAGCAGCAGCATATTCTCTGGGTCAGTCAATTAGTACTGTGTGATATAAGGAGGCATTGTGAGAGGGAGCAAGCAAATGTAATTACTACTACTACAATCGGGCACACGAAAATCAATGGTTGTATTACACGGCTTTACATGCAAACAAAGAATTATGGTATTTTTCAATACAGGGGATTTTTGGTGTCAACGTTTACACGGCTTCACGATACATGGAGCATACCTGGGAAGGTCTGTTAGGGTCCAAAGTGAGTAATAGACTGCGTTTTTCTGCATAAATTAGATGCAAACCGAAAAATAATTAAAGATTTTAAAAATTTATGGTATTTTTGCAATTGTAGTAAGTAATTTTTTAAATAATAATATATAAATCACACACTGTATTTTCATCATCTTCTAAAAATATTATATACTTATTTATTTTTGTAAATATTTTATGCCTTCATGCCTGGTGACATACACGTTAATCAAATGGTGTCTTTCACTGTGAGAATTTTTGAAACTCAGGTTTGAACTTTAATCTATAGCGACAACCTTGCAATTCTATGAGATCTAGTTCGGTTTCTGTTCGCATAAACCATTTCGATAAAATGTTCCAGCGAATAAAGTTACGATCGTTCGCTGCCCGTCCGATATAAATCCGGACAAAGCCAATACTTTATCTAGACATTAACTATATGTTCGAGATTTAAACTTTTTGGACCTACAAATAAAAAACATAATTGTTTGAATATATTCCGACTTAGAATTCGACTTATTTTTGAAATAAAATTCAATACATATTACGATAGAATCTCGTAGTACCTACCTACCCGTAACTAAAATGTTAAAATACTAACATACCCCGTCATCCTCGCACTGCTTGTGCACTTAGGATAATCTCTCACTGTACCAACACCCTAATAGTTTGTAGTCTCTAATTGTCACACCATAGTATATTTTGTAATACCCCGAAATGCATGCGCTGTGCACCTTCGTCCTTTGTAATACAGTATGATATTGCTGGTTCCAGCTGTAACAAATTCTGCAAAGCCGTTTAGAAGCACCTGGCCATGTGTTGTTTTGTTGCTTTCAACGATTGCTCAGTATACTGAGTATACCAAGCACTGTGTAGAAGATGTCTCTGTCGAAATTGGTTTTCATATGATTCTAGGTTCTAGTTTGTTTACTATGTGTACCATTGCAGGTACATTATTATATCGAGATTGTATTTGCAACCAATATTTGTTATATTTAGAAAAAACAGGCTCTTTAAATAAATAAATCATAACATTTACAATGTATTTATAAGTATAACAATATAAGGTTATGAGGAAACGGTTAATAAGGTTAGTTGAAATTGTTTTTGGCATGTGGAGAGGATGAATGAAAGTATACTGACAAAAAAAATATACAAAGGAATAGTGGATGGAAGGGTTAGAAGGGAAATAACTCATTTCACCGACCAAATTTAGTGGGCTAGCATGAACCACTAGGTATAGTTGGTAACGCTATCGTCGAACTGTCAAATCTCATAAATATTGCTTGCGAGTCGATAGCGTTACGCCACGTAAAAGTTCATGCTTACTCTAGAGGTTAAGTACGACTAGTACGAGTACGTTCATGCTTACTCTATTGATTGTAGTTAAGTTTACGACTAGTATACGAGTACGTTAAACTAACCGACAACTGCACGTGCGATCGGTTAAAGGAATTATCATGAAATTAGTTAAAAGGAAAGAGTTGTGTCAGGACCGTAGCAATTTGACTTTGATCTCTGTCTTTCTGCTACTCTGCTGCTGATGCCGAAAGCAACTCTTTCCGCGTAATTTCAAGTATGTATGTATGAGTGAATCCAAACAGTTTAACGTTTACAGACTAAGCAACTCAACGCAAACAAACACAACTCTCTGTTTCATTCTCGTCAGTTGGCAGCTGCCAGTTGTTTGTCATGCCAAAGCTCTGTTTGATGCACTACCTACACGAACGTGGAAACCTGGGGGTCTACTCTGAAATGCCGCTTTCGAATCTTTAGGACCGACCGAAGCCCGACCGAAGCCCGACCGAATCGAAGCCTTTGACCTTTCTACGAAATTGCTTCGATGTTCACAACATTCAGTTCACAACTCATTTGGAACCATGGAGAATAAATCACATTGACTTATATTATAAGCCTGTCAAATAGAGTTCGATCGGACCGAATGAAAAAACGGCGCAAAACACCTCGATATTCGGCCGATACTTCGTTTATCGTCACTTCAGAGTAGACGTCCTGATTGGCTATCTTTGGTAATGACAAATTCTAGGAATGCGGTCTATATGGAACTGCTAATGTAAGCTGGAACGTTCTCAACTCTCCAAATTAATTGGTTTATCAGATTTTTTTTTTATTATGGGGACTGTAGGATCCCTAAGGTCTTGTGTCGTGGTGTGTCCATATTTGTCCTCCTGTCTATTAACAGACAATGTTATATACCGTTACTTAGCACCCACAAGACCTTAGAGACCTCAATGTGGAACTAGGTTAATGTGTTGTAAAGTTTGTAAATATTTATTTATTTATTTACTTTTTCATTTAGAAAGTTAATTAGAATTGACCTAGTTTCCTCTTTCATGTTAAGCTAATAAAGTGACAGAATCTGAATCTCTTGTCAGCATCTGAGACGTCGGGTCACAAGTAACGGAACAGTTACGACCAAACAAAGGATATACTGGGTTAGGCTAGTTAGATCACAGAGTAACGACAAAGTCCGTCAATGGCGCCAGTTATAAAAAAAATGAAATTCTACAGTCTGCCTACCACACTAAAAACATGTTGCTGTGCCCAACAGGGTCATATTATGTTATCTGTAAATTAAATTTTTTTTTTTTATTTTATTTATTTAGAATGTAAGGTTTTACATTGTCGTATTCTAATGCGGCATCACAAAAACCGGTCAGGTTTATCTGGATACCGCATACATTAAGATCTTTAACCACGTGAATGCAATAAATGATTGAGTATGCATTGAAATATCGAAATCATTATCGCACCATTTGAGTTAACACCTCTGTACTTACAAAATTATTTGTATTCATATTTTTTTCGAAAACCGTATATTTTTTAACTAAACAAGAACAAAAATTTTACCCTTAGTTAACAAAGTAAAAGTATAACTAACAACGTAAGTTCAATCTCTTTTTGATAAATTAACGTTTATAAAGGAAAATGTTCTTTGACACATTAATCTCCAAAAGATCCGGAAGTACCTGCCATGCCGTGCCGATGTTCATTAAATAACACGATTTCCGATCAAAGTAAGTATATAAGGTAACTAAAACGGTATATTCGATTCAGGAAAAATATCTCTAATCAAGAAAATTGGAAAATTTTCTCATGATTCTAGGTAGGTAATATTAGGCTATTTTTAACCGACTTCAAAAAAGAGAGGTTATCAATTCGTCTGTATGTTTTTTTTATGTGTGTTACCTCAGAACTCCGTCATTTATGAACCTTTTTTTATAGTTTGTCATGGTATGCTTCCAAGTTGGTCCCATATTCACCATATCAGGATCTGATGATGGGATCTTGGAGAAATCGAGGGCAATCCTCAAATATTGTAGGCACATGTAGTCTGTTTTTATACTTTTACTGAGCGTTTTGATCACCTACATATAAAACATAACATCTGATGATGGAATCTCTAAGGAATCTAGGGATATCCTCAAATACAAAAGGCACGAGTAGTCCGTTTTTAGATTTTTATAGAGAATTTTGGTCAGCTACACATAATATAAAGAAAACGAGGGTCTGATGATGGGGCCGCCGAAAAACAGATAGTGGAACTTTTTAGTAACAAAATCCCCCTATGGCAGGGGGAGGCCTACGTCCAGTAGTGGACTGCAATAGGCTTATGAAGATGAAGATAATTGCGTTAAGCCGTGTCCGAAGTAAGATCGTTATAGAGGAAGAGGTAGACATGAGAATAACGAGATGACGGATAATAGGGATGAATGAAAGAAGAGTACCTACATATTGCACCGACCCCAAATGATTGGGAACAGGGCAGGAAGAAGGAGTGTAATTATATGTTGCTTATATTGTCAGACGTAAAGTTTCGAAGCCTACTCATTTCTCTCTTTTGTCATGTGGCCTATTTAATCATTTGCTGGCATATAAATGTGACAATATTATGCCTTTTAAACTTCGTACACGGCTTAACGCAATATATATTTGCCCTTTAGTGAAATTTTACTTTAGTAAGCTCGAGTTTTGGGAGGAAGTCGGATTTTCGTTTTGAAAAAAATATTTTTCAGTGATAGACGTTAAACAAAAGGGTCTGAAGAGGGATGTGAGTGGGTTTTGAATCTTGGTGCCATAAAATTATTTTTTTATTCAATATGCCACCTTATTTTCAACATACTTTTTTACTTTCTTGGTTCTATTTTTTATTGATAATTACCTAGCTACATTATTTTATAGCACAAGGCGCGTTTGTCTCAGCACACTTACAACTTACACCACTGTGCAGATACTTGTGCTATGGCAGCCCCACCCTGTCCCCTTCTCTTACCCTGCTAATTACCTTATTTACTTCTATCCTTTCTCTAAGGACCTATATTAGGACAGTTTCGTTCCTCTATGGCGGCCGTTAACACGTAAGTACGGTAACTTCTATAGAATAGGCTATATGTGTTTCAACACCACGAGAATTAATGAGGGTAACAAGTGTATATTGAAAAGGATAATTATGAATTTTCATGGTACCAGAAAAAATGTCTCTTGACTTCAGATCGTGTGTCCCTTATTGGGCAGGGGTCTTTCATAATGCGTCTTCGTTAGGTTCAGTTTTGAGCTTCGTGCTTCATTTCGCTCCAGGTCTTCCCTATGTTCTTCGCCTCTGCGATGATCGTCCACCACGATATCTGCTTGGGGCGGCTACGCTTATGCTTTACTTGGGGATTTCAGTCTTGGGTAAGCTAAGACTTATGTTAGAGGTAGGGTATATCCCTTCAGAGCATGTGGAGGAAAAAAATATGTGACATTGCTAGTCTATTGGTTTGTGTCAGACAATATAATCTTGAAATAGACGGATACTAAAGTCTACGTTTAAATAAATCGAATCTACCTTTTTTTACTCGTAAGTACTATTAGTAATTGTAGAATACTTGTTATATTAAATTAGTAAATATATATTCAATTTATTTTTTAAACCTTATTTATTACATTATTATTTTTATTTTTAAAAGAATTACAATTAACTATTAGTTATAAATTACTTACTACATTTAATACTTCTGAGTCTGTGCAGTCGTGCGCAATTGTATATGAGGGTAGTCTAGGTAGGTTGTCTATTCATATCTATGCCTGAGGATAAATTATAAGGCGCGCTCTATTATAACTTATGTGTATTCTATGGGCAACAAGAATCCAGCTTTGATAATGGATTCGTGCTAACCGATTTAAACTTATTCACCGTTTATTTACTCGATCAATCATATTGAATTTATTATATGAGGTTTCACATACGAAGAAGAAAATGTTATGCTTCATTCTGTGTGGCCTACAGAAAGAAGCATAACATAACACAGACTAAGTCGTGGGCTTTACCTAGTAAAATCACAAGGTGCACAAATAGTTAATTGAGCAATTAACATAAAACCGTCACTTCGAATTGACCAAGTATTGTTTCTCCAATCGGGAAGTTTGATAAACTTCCACTTCACAAAAGAAAACTTATTAGTGCTACGAGATATCTGATACGAAAAAATGAAATTTGATTACACTCGGGTATTTGCATAGCTATTTAATAATTAAATAAAATTATCTCATTCATAAAATATTGGTTCATTGACAATGTATTTTATAAGCGCAAGCGAGTTTAACAAGACAATATTAAGTCTTGTCTTACTACGATGAATAAACTGTGTTTATTGGATATTCAGGATAGATACTTTTATGGTAAGATTTTTAAAGTGACCTTTATCAGTCAATAGTGGACCCTCGCAATTCCGTTCCCTTGGGGATAAAAATATATATATCCGTGATAAAAAGTAACCTGGTCCTTTCTAAGCTACCTGTGTACCACAAATTTCATTTTAATCGTTTAGTAGTTTTGGCGTGAAAGACAGACAGATAGAGACAGAGTGACTTACTAACGCATTAATATAATATTAGTAAGGATAATAATTAAGGATTAGTGCCACATGTGTGATTATGGGATAAATAATGGTTACATAGTTACAACAATTAATTTAAATTAACATTGAATGCGACTCCAATAATCTGATTACAAAATATTATTACCGGAATCGTTAAGTTTTATCTCCTGTACAGTGCAATTTTATTTATTCATGAGGACATTTATCAAAGCAGTGGAAAGTCTGGAAATTTATTATTAAAGAGTTATAATACTGGACCTTTTTAAGTTCCCTTCAGGATTCCGTGGGAGGAGGTACTCAACAAAAACACTTTCAGTAAAAAAATAAAAGATGTACAAGGAAAAGGAATGGGTGAACTTTTTCGAGACATAAATTTTCTACTTTCCGTTGTTTTTCTTGCGAATACACAAGCTTTTAATAAAAAAGGGCACACATGTTATTGTTTAATTTCAAAAAAGCATATAGAAATGAAAAGATAATATTAGTTACCTACTTATATTAACATAGAAAAAACTGTTATGCTCAAGTATTTTATATGAACGTAGGTACCTATAGCAACGATTTTTACATCGTCACACATCATAAGAGCTTTGAAAAAACTTTACATCATCTTTTATATAAAACAAGGGATCCGCCCCGGCTTTGTACGAATGTAATGCCCTTTCATGTAAATAAAGTCGTGGGCGGCCGCTATAGAAAAGTTGTTATTAGACATTTTTTTTTTTTTTTTTTTAATCTTTCTATAAGAACTTTTCTCGTACTTCAAGCAATATTCTAAAAAAGAATAAGAGAAATCGGTTCAGCCGTTCTCGAGATCTGCGCTTAGCAGCACATTTAGCGATTCATTTTTATATTTTAGGTAACATAATTTATCCTGACTGATTCATCACTGCCGAGGTAAAACTACTGAAGCCAGAAATGTGATATTTGGGCCGTGGCGTCTACTAAGAAGGGATTTACCAAAATTCCCATGGGAACGGGAAATAACGGGACTTGTAAAGTTCACGCGAACTAAATTGTGGGCTGCCACTAGTTCAAAAATAAAATGGAAAGAAACTACAAAGTTCTACAGAATCTCCTTCCGCCTACAGGGACCAAATTAATCTTTCACTTACTTAAGTTTTTGACGAATGAGCAAAAGGGGTAGTATTTACTTATGTTTACCTGAAAAAGGTGAAAGCCACACGGTCACCACGATGGATGGAGCACCTTACATCAATCAACGCATACATATACGGTTACATCAATCAAATACTTTAGTCGATCTAAGGGATATTACCTTACTGGCATACCATGAAAGCGTTGGGTAAATCCCAATATTTAAAGATATTACCCTTCTTTCTTACCGTAGGGTTAAATAGAAGTGTATTTAAATCAGTGACCAAGTTTTCAGAGAATATACGGCTTACGAACATCATTCATGGTAGTAATAGTGGCTATTGACAAATAACGTAAAAAGATAATTTAGTCTGTAATCTTAGTTACTTCTTTCTAAATTTATGGCTAATTTTCCCAATGATCAGATAACCTATTTGGTAGATTATCTTTATGTATTTCTCCAGAATAGGATCAAGACAGAGACAGTATCAACTTTATACTTCAGATATGATATCCTATTAGAACCTTATTTATATTTATTTATTTTCTTTATTTATCAACAGCTCTTGTACTTGAACGACCACAATAGCAAAGCCCCACATAGGTTTTAGTTACTTGTGTGGACTGGTTGCGCCACCTATAGTTTCCTAGTGAGGACCCTAAAAGGTTTTTCTCTGGTAGCCAACTTGAGGTGACAAGACTTTGATGTATTATTTGCGTGCGTGAGTTAGGCTTTAGATTATGAAGGGAGGATCAAAAGGAAATGCGATAAACAATGTACAACTGCGTCTTTCAACGTAAATCTATATATTTTTAAAAAAGTTTTGTCCTGAATGACCGATGTATCAACACACAGACTAAACCGCTGATTTTAAAGTAGAATGTCTTCTTTTTATCGAATGCCTATTCGATGAAAAAGGATTTCTAAAAACTTTCGAAAATAAACGGCGACTCTTAAAGTCATTGACACATTTTACAAGACTTTAACCTAGAGTATGCAGTGTGGTACGAACGAAATTCAGGCGCAAGTTTTACTTCCACTGACTAATTTAGTTCAGTATAGTTTACCCTCAGTATGGTTTACCCCCACTCTAAAGGTCGTATGGGTATTACCCTGCCGCCCGTCATCTGCAATACGGGAACTGTATATTCTAAAAGCCACCTCGTCTTGTTCTACCTCTATGCTTCAGGCGTATTTACTCGTGACGTGTATCAATTATTGATGCCTTCGTGATTTTGAGCGAAGTGACACGTCATTACCGGTGGTAATGACGTAAATAGTAAAAACATTCGCGTACTTGATTTTTGTTAAGGTAAATGAAATTTTATTTTTTAAGTTTACTTTTTTTAAATTTTTTATCGAGAACAAAGTAGATAGATTATTTCTTTGGATTGAGCATTTAAATTGAAATAAGGTATCTTTTAGGCGAAGAAGTTTTTGAAGACAATCTATGTAAAAAAATTACAAAAGTTTTTACTCGGAATAAGCTTTTTCAATCAGCAATTTAAAGGTCACCAAGGTAGCCCAACGATCCAAAAACAGTGGCAGTGGGCAGGTAGGGCATATAGCTCGAAGAATCGATAGCCGATGGACCTGAAAAGTTTTAGAGTGCCTACCATACATCGGAAAGCAAGCGCAAGAAGGCCACCGTAACTGCTGCATGCAAATGCTTTCAATAGTAATGGAGGTTGTTAGGGGAAGCCTATGTTCAGTAGTTAAATTAAGGGCTGAAATGAAAGCTATTTATCTTTTTTAACTTGTCGAAAAAAATTCTTGCATTAAAGGCTTTATATATCACTAGTGGCCCGCCCTCGCTTCGCTTCGGTGCATATCCTCTAAAATTTGGAATTCCCGTTTGTCTGTATATACCTGTCATATTTCATCTCTATATGTCATGTGGTTTTCGTAAAGACTTGAAATTCCTGTTTGTGCCGTTCCCATGGGAATTTCGGGAAACCCGTTCTTAATGGTCTTTCACACCCCCTAACAAACATACACACCAAATTTCATCTGTGTACGTTAAACGGTTTATTTGTATACTTATTCAATAAGCTTTTATTCCGGTACAGTGGAAATTTCGGTAAAAATTTGGAATTCCTGTCTGTCCTGTTCCCATTGGAATTTTGGGAATTCCGTCCGTACTCTCTTACACCCCCTAACGAACATAAACACCAAAAGGGAGTAGGTGTAATTTACTTGTAAAATTTATAATTTATTTCTATATGTCCGTTTCTTCGTGGAGTCATGTAGGTATGTTGTTTTCGCAATTCTTTTTGATTTTGATTAATTTTACACTCATTTTTGAGCATTTTCCCGACGTTTCCATTCATCATAGTTATCAACATCATAAATTCAGAAATCATGAGTACTAAAAACAATGGCTGTATGGATGCTGTATTCCTCGTGCTCTTTCTTCGGGATAAACCACAAACTAAAAAAAAACAAATCTCATCTGTCATGTTGTGTCATGTCATCTGTACGTCACAGAATAAATTCCCAGAACCCGTAATCACGCACACTTATGTGAAGCAACTTTTTAGTATGTCAAATTTTTACAACCTATTTACTGTATCTAAAAAACTGATAATATCTATCGATTTGGCAACAATCGGCGGGGAAGAAGAGCGGAAGATGTGGGATTTTTGACTCGTTTTTGCTTCACTACCCGGAATACATCTGTCATTGATGACTCCTTCTGGGGACTTGTTATTCTATGGTGTCTGTCAAACTTATACCTCCATGCGTTAAATGGTAAAAAAAAAATTGTATTTAATTCATATTTATTCCAGCCCAGTGGAAATTATGCGAAACACTATAGCCTATGTTCATCCTGGTCCAATAAGGGTTCTAACAGTGAAAGAATTTTTGAAATCGGTCCAGTAGTTTCGGAGCTTATTCGCTGCAAAAAAAAACAAACAAACAATCAAAGTTTACCTCTTTATAATATTAGTATAGATATAGATTAGTATAGATTATTTACATTATCAAGATCCACCGGTAATTTCAGAGTAAATCTTTAATTGTTTTCATGCAAAACTTCAAATTCGGAATAAAAAATAAAGCGAAATTCTTTATAATCTGAGTATTGAAATTGGCTGTATGACTTTACAATAAATGTGAGTTTAAAATTTTGGTCTAGATCAAGTATTGAGCAGTTTATTAAAATATTTAGTGGTAGGCAGCTATAATCTTGGAATGTCTGCGCCTTTGTCCCTTGTTTAACAAGGACCGCAATGTAAAGGGTTCCGAATGGGACGGTCTTGAGTAAACTTCCACGCAACTAAAATTTATTACACATAGCCAAGTGAGGGTAGGTTTAATCAATTCTGTGAATACCTGGCTAGAAGGAATAAAAGTTTCTAGACCATGAGCCGAATAGGCTAACATGTGTTAAAGCGGTTGTGTATTTTGCACATCTTTACCCTACATCTTTGGAGATAATAAGCGTGATTATACATATATTTGTATGTGAATACATAGATGTCTAAACAAACGCTAAGGTAAACACTTAGCTCTGCTTCTTGGGTCATATTACTTTTACCTGCGAATTAGTATTAGAAAGTCATGTTTTACCTATTGTTTTTTTTTAAATAAGTGTGGTATAAAGATGGCATAAGTTTACTTTGAGAAACAAAGTGATATTCTGTATATATTTTTAAGTTAAAGTCGGCATCAGCTAATATTTATTATAAAATTGTTAATAGAAAAAATGGAAAATTCTTCATCCGAGTGGGAATCGAACCCACGACCTCTGCATTCCGTGCCAGCGCTCTTACCACTGAGCTACCAGGTCAATTACTCGGATGACGAATTTTACCATCTCTTTTTTTTTAATTACATTACATTATATTTATTGACATTACATTACATTACATTATATTTATTTATATTAATCGCTATTTTAAAGCAATATTACTATAACCATGTACTAGTTCTAAAGTTACCCTCCCGATAGACGATCGCTTTGTTAATATAGGGGGATGCCAAAGTATACGTGATTTATGGAGACGATGCCAGAGAAGCCTAATATTGCATAGTAATAAGTTACACAGAGTATAAATTAAAATGGACGCTCAAAAAAAACATACACCCATTTCCAAGGCGGTGATATTAAAAGGAAAATTGCAAAGAACCCGTTCCACCCCAACATACAGGCTGTAAAGGGATCTTAAAATTTTCTTTTCATCGACCGTACGTAACTACAGGGTGGTCATTAAGCACGGTAAATTAAGTGGCGCTTTGTGCGACTCGCTAAAAACCGCTCGGCTAAAGTCTCGCTTGCATTTCATGTTTTTTTTTTTTTGCATTTCTCTGCGTTTTATTTTCTCTAAAAGCTTTTACACGAACCGCGTCGTTCAATTAGGAGTCCTCTTTTTGACCAGGATTCTTAATAAGTGGAGTTGATTGTTCGAGCATCGGTTTTTTGGGTCCTATTTCATTGCTCGTTACAGGAAATCTGGGACTAACGTGATTGGAGACGAGTTTCGAAGCGGTTTTTAAATTGTCTACCAATAATAATGAACCTTTTCCACTTAATAGACTTTATCACTGAGAGGCTTGAGTCATAATTCGTCAGATATTTGTTTCTTAAACCTTCATCATCATCATTTACAGCCCTGAGAAGTCCACTGTTGGACATAGGCCTCCCCCAACAACCTCCACTCCGACCGGTCGGAAGCAGCCTGCATCCAACCGACGCCCGCAACCTTGGCCAGGTCATCCGTCCACCTCGCGGGTGGCCTTCCCACGCTGCCTTAAACCTTATTAGGGCAATATGTTTTCATGCACACACATATATAAACCCGGCTGTGTTCCCGAATTGGGGTAGCTAGAACTGCAGGATCATAAATGAGATCTCACAGTCACGATTAGCATGGCGGGTACAGATGTAATTACTGCATAACGACAAGTTGCTAGCTTACCGACTAAGAAAATACCCGTCTCTTATGACATTCACGGAAGAAGATGTAGCTGATGTACTCTAGTAAAGCTCCGAGCCGAGGATCAATTTGTTTTCAAGTTCACTTTATTTCTAGTTTTAAGGAATAATGAAACTTAGTTGTACCGCCCTTCAACTACTTATGCAAATAGATCATGAAAGCCGTATTTGGGTACTTAGGTATTTTATTGTTTTCAAGTTAACCAAGTATAGACCAGTTAGGATTCGTAATATAATGTTCTGAATAGGTAGATTCTTAAAGTACTATACTTCAATATTTGTCTTTAATTCGTATCTAGCAAGTTGTTTTCCTAAGAACCTTTCATTCAAAGTGATCCATTATCTGAAGGGACCGTAGGTTCACTTAAGGGACGTGCTCTTAACCATTAAGGTCCCAAATTAAGTGCCACTTTGCAACAAACGCGCGTGCAACCGCAAGGATACTCCATTGTCCTTTTTTAAGAGTATTCGAAGGTCCTTTTGGTATATAAATCGTTGTTATTTTGCATGCATGCTCAATGGAATCCGCACAGAAAATATTGGCTTTAAAGGGATTAAAATTATTTAATCAAATTCCAAGAGGTGATCTTATTGCAAGAGATATGCTATTGTTTATTTTATTGGTACTATCTGACTGCAGAATATAGCCTGTGTCTTCCTTCGTACCCCCAACTAGGTATATGAAAATTTTAAGTAGATTGGTTGAGTAAATAACGAGTAAATATGTATCAAACAAACAAATTACTTTATAATTACAAAATTACATAAAATATCGCTATGGTTTTTTTAATTTTTAATAAGAAATTAAAGTTACGTAGCACATACCTACCTAGTACCTATATCAAATACTAGGGCTTACTTGCATCATCAGTTACAGTTTCGGATAATATGCAATTTTGGTAATTATGATAAAGACTAAAAGAGATATATATAGGTATATATGGGAATAACAAAATATCCTTAATTTTGTAAACAAAATGCAAGGATATCAATCTTGAGAAATTATAATACAATTTACTGAGAACAAACAATATAATTAATTATGAAAATGTATAAAAAGATCCTATTTCATTTCCAAAGGGTTTCTGGTACCACCTTGCTACCCCTTGTCGCCTTAGGGTATGTTTTGTGTGGCTCATAAAATTTATGCCAGTAATTTTCCTGGTTGCCTTCAAAACATGACAAGGAGGATATTCCTTTGTTAGCCAAATTAGTATCGTACTCTATTTGCTTACTAATTATCAATCATATATAATATTTTGAGATATAATATTAAAAGCCCCACAATATTTACCTGACTGCGCTAGAAGTAGGGTTATGTTTTTCGAGTGTGTGGATGGATATAAGATTATATGAATTTATATTTCTTTGGCATACTCTACTAAACGACATGTTGAACTTGAGAGGAATCATTATTTTCGTCGTGAGAGTGATACTGGTTCAAATTTTTTACGTAGTTGGGTTTTTTATTAACTCTTAATTTACACGTATTGTATGCTCGAGGATCAGGAGAGAGTGTAAGGTCTGGCGAAAAACAGTTGCCTACACTATTATAAAAAGGAAGTTTGTTGGAAGGAGTATGTTTGTTTACGCCTCCGAAACTACTAGATCGATGTAATGAATTCTTTTACTATAGTTTTTCCGATAAACGGGTACAACCGTAATTAGTAATAAAATATTCGTCGAACTCGGGGACACAAAACCTAAAAACCAATATAACAGGCGTCTAACTTCTCCATTGATCTAATTTCTCAAGACATTTAAATTAGAAAAGCCCCTAAAGGCGTACCTTTCAAAGTTATCGTTTGCAAATCGAGTTACCAACCATTAACTATTCGCGGTTTCATTTACTTCGAGATGAGGTTTTAATTCGTTCCCCAAAACGGTTTTCGCTCAAATTCGACAGTAATTATTAAACATGAAAGGTGTTTATTTAGGCTCTGGAATGACAGTAATAAATTGTGTTACTAGTAATCCAATCTCTTGGCAATTTTTGAAAAGCTCATTAGCAATTGACACTATTTATCTACGCCCTATTTAGTTACGCCCTTGGCCCTCGTCATAATTATTTTAACGCGTCTAACCATAAATAAATGCCATCACTTCCTTCTTCTCGGAGGTACCTTCCGGAATGGCAGGAGGATTCTTTGCCCTGCAGTGAAAACACTACAGGCTATTTATAAAAAAATAACCTATTATAAATGTAGTTTATATTAGGTACTTATATCAGTTTACAGTATAGGTATTTTTAACTGGAAACCTGAGTGAGGTTATAAAGTATTGTATCTAATAAAATGTAATATAAAAAGTTGAATCCTCCATTTTCATGTTCAATACTTGAAATATACTTTACATACCATAAATATACTACAAACTTCGATTGTAAAACTTCAAATCATGCATCCATATACAAAAGTTATTGCGATATCGAAAAGTGAAGACTTGAGAGACATTTCTGTACCGACGACCTTATATACCGACTTGAATATGTGGGAATCTAGGATTGAACGATCTTTCACGATAGCTTCCATACTTCACCCTTATCTTAAAAGGAAAGTTATCTTTTATTATTAGTTTTTAAAGTCATTTCCATCTTAACATAATTATATAGGAAGAACTCTGCAGTTACCGAGTAAGTGATGATAACTATGTACAGCAGAAACTAGATGTAGGAAGCTGCGATTCACCATGTATATTCCTTGGTGAGTAGATGGTAGCACTAAGAAATAAATGATGACCCTTTCTCACGTGAAGATAAATCGTGAACAGATAAATCCGTTGAAATAAACAGAAAAAAATCTACTAAATAAGCATTCAGATTGGCATTATAATTCTAAATAATTAATTTTCCAAAATATAATATATTACAATTTATATAATTTCTCTTCCCGGGCATACTGTACAAGTCAGTAGAGGGACAAGAGGGTTTTGGTGCTTTGTAGGCGATGGGCTGACCACCTGTCACTACTAACCGAACTATACCCTCAAAATTGGTCAGAAGTGGCACCATGTGGTTCTATCGGCCCTTGGTGCTCTGCCTACCCCGTAAGGGATAAAGGCGTGATTATATGTATGTATGTATGTATTTTTTTTTTTGCACATTGTCGTATTCACGGTGAATAGCAAAGTGTGAAAACAGCTGTCAATCCTTATCGGTATTACACAAAAGTATGTCGGAACTTAACGTTTTATATAATTTGGAGTGTTTCACAACAAAAATGACGTCCGAATTTGTCGTGTACATAATAACAGGGTCAACTACAAATTTATGCAGATTGTGTACGTTTTACAGCAGTAGAGGAAACACAGACAGTAGTTAAGCTCAGACACGTCTCGCTTGAGATAGGGAAGTCCTAACTATGTAACCTAATTCTCGAAACTTTGGATCTGGAAACAAAAAAAGTTCATGACACAATATCTTCTTGAGTTTATTAATTTGTATGTATTAGGCTTTTCTATTCGAAAGTTAAAATAGTTGTACAACTTGTATTCGTTCACCAGGGGGCGTGACGTTCGAATCTGACGGCTTATAATCACAATCGCGGACTACTTCAGTCGCTATTAGAATCTAGCTATATTGATTTTAAATAATTAAATAATTTGGTGGAAACCACATCAATCATTGTCTCATTAGAGTGCTTCATCAGAGAGTATCTACTAATTAGGATTATTAGTACATCAAGTAAGTAGAAAAATACTATCGAGTACAGCAATTTTCATTATGGTTTGAGATTGTAATTGTTTAATGCTAAAGTAATTCTGTTTGTCGCGCTTTCAGTAGTACATAATATAAAATAACTACAATACACAATAGGCCCCATCAACACAAGTATAAATCATGTATAGCATTATTATCACGGTCGGTGATTGAGAAGATATTCCCCCAAGTCGTTATATACGTGAATCTGCACCACTCCTAATCGACTACACTGCAGTGCGTTAGATCCGACTGTACGTTTCCTGTGTAGAGATAAGGCAGGATTTATGGTAAAGACTGTTGTAGTATGTGACGGGGAACTAGTGGTCGTTAGCCAAATTAGTTTACTATACACTGATAGTGCGTACGTAGATCCTTAGATCAACGATCTTCTAGATATGATATCGACTAGCTGCCTTGATCACACATACATATTACATACATACACATACATATAGTCATGCACATTATCCCCTAAAGAGGTTGGGCAGAAATGTGCAATTTACACACCCACTTTTCACCAGTCAGCATATTAAGTCTCACGTGGTAAGGAGTGAACCCACGTAGTGAGTAAAGTCATCATCTTCCTAATCTGTTCCCATTCATCCCTATTATCCGTCAGCTCGTTACTCACTTCTAGTAGACACATATTATCCTCTCTGTCCACCCAATACTTTTTAGGTCTATCTCTTTCGTCTTAAAGTGTGACAGCAAATTGCTACTCGGCCTAGAGAGTGTGTGTGCCAAAGTGTTTATGTAAGTACACGTATTTTGTTGGACCGAGCACTTATCACCAAGTACAGACGAACCGATAACTCGGTCGAGTTTAGTTTATTTATTGTTGAACTGATTTTATATGCCATTATGTTATGTGATGTTGCCATGCCCAGAAGAGATAATAAGATCTTTTTGTTTCAGGAATACCCGTAACAATCTTGTGTGGTGTTCATATAATAAAAATACGTGTGAGTTCAAATCTATATTTAGTAGGTTGGAGAGCTTATCTAATTTACGGGTGATAAGTTTTCTCAGTAAATAAATCAATAAAATGTCATGCCTAATAAATATAGCTAAACTTAAATTGAAACAAAAAAAGGTGTCTTATTGTTAATCAAAACTTTTTGTTTCATTCTAATTTCTATTTCAGTGTAGATTAATTTAATTTTTTTTAAACATAATACATAATGTAGAAGTATATCTTTTGTTTTAATGATCGATGGTAGCCCTTAATTGTTTTATAGTTTATCGAGTTGCGAACATCAGCCTATAATCGAGTTCCCCGAGTCATTCACTTAGAGCTTTCGAGTAAGAGTACAGAATCAAATTATTGACATACATCAATAAAGTGCAACTCTAGATTCCCTTAGTGTTAGTTATCATTCTTTACCTACTAACTGATCCGACAGATAATGTCCTGTCTTAACTTTCTAACAAACCTCTGACAGTTATGTATAAGTACTTTTGATAACATAAGTTTTTCTTACTTTTTCTAAATTACTGCTAGTTTCCTTTTATATTCATACTAGTGGCCTCGCTTCGCTTCGGTACATATCCTCTAAAATTTTGAATTCCCGTTTGTTCCGTTCCCATGGGAATTTTGGGAAATATGTCGTCTGTGCTTCCTTACACTCCCTACCGAATATACCTGTCATATTTCATCATTATGTGTCAAGTGGTTTGCGTAGAATTGAGAATTCCCGTTTGTCCAGTTCCCGTGGGAATTACGGGAAATCCGTTCTTTGTGCTCCCTAGCAGTCCCTAATGAACATACATCTTCGATTTCAACTTCATAGGTATAACGGTTTTCTTAAAAATTTTGTATTCCAGTTTGTTCCGTTCCGGTGGAAATTTCGGGAAATATGTTCTCAGTTCTTTATTACACTCCCTACCGAATATGCCTGTCATATTTCATCTCTATATGTCATGTGGTTTTCGTAAAAACTTGAAATTCCTGTTTGTGCCGTTCCCATGGGAATTTCGGGAAACCCGTTCTTAATGGTCTTTTACACCCCCTAACAAATATACACACCAAATTTAATCTGTGTACATACGTCAAACGGTTTATTTTCATACTTATTGAATAAGCTTTTGTACAGTGGAAATTTCGGTAAAAATTTGGAATTCCTGTCTACCCCGTTCCCATGGGAATTTTAGGAATTCCGTCCGTACTCTCTTACACCCCCTAACGAACATAAACAACAAAAGGGAGTGGGTGTAATTTGGTGTCCGTTTCTTCGTGGGGTCATGTAGGTGGTCATGTGTTGTTTTCGCAATTCTTTTTGATTTTGACTAATTTTACACTTATTTTTGAGGATTTTCCCGACGTTTCCTTTCATCATCGTTATCATCCATCATAAATTCAGAAATCATCAATACTAAAGACAATGGCTGTATGGATGCTGTATTCCTCATATTCTTTCTTCGGGATAAACCAACCAAATAAAAAAAAACAAATTTCATTTGTCATGTTGTGTCATGTCATCTGTACGTATAATAGACACACAGAATAATAAATTCCCAGAACCCGTGATCACGCACACTTTTGAAGCAACTTTTTAGTATGTAAAATTTTTACAACCTATTTACTGTATCTAAAAAACTGATAATATTTATCGATTTGGCAACAATCGGCGGGTAAGAAGAGCGGAAAATGCGGGATTTATGACTCGTTTTTGCTTCACTACCCGGAATACATCTGTCATTGATGACTCCTTCTGGGGACTTGTTATTCTATGGTGTATGTCAAACTTATACCTTCATGCGTCAAATGGTAAAAAAAATAGTATTTAATTCATATTTATTCCAGCCAAGAGGAAATAACGCTATAGCCTATGTTCATCTGGGTCCAATAAGGATTCTAACGGTGAAAGAATTTTTGAAATCGGTCCAGTAGTTTCGGAGCCTATTCGCTGCAAAAAAAAAAACAAACAAATAAACAGACAAACAAGCAAACAATCAAAGTTTACCTCTTTATAATATTAGTATAGATAGTATAGATGAACCTTCTTTGGATAATAATAAACAAAACAAAAATAATTCGTGAGAATTGTTCCCCCATTCACGGGTGATGCGATGACTATGAAAAATCATTTTTAACTTAAATTACTTGGTCACAAAAATATAGTTTGTACAGCTAATAAAAAATATTAGGCATATGATAGTAGTTACTGTAACAAAATTGACGTGTACCAAGGATATAATATTTTTTGTTATTTCGCTTATTTAGCATTAGGCCTTTGAATAAATATTGTTACCGGCTTTGTTTGAACCTATTCAATAAAAATTCAGTATTTTTTTCTTATTCTTATGATTCTTATTTGATGAGATATAATGGTATAATTTTTTCTGCTAAATATACAGAAATTTTATTTGTGCGACATATTTTATGCGCACTTCGTAGAATATTTACTTTTATTATAAGTAGATTAGTTATTTTCGAAATAAATATTATAAAGGAATATATAAAATAAATGTAGAAGGTATAAGCTCATTGGAAATCTATATTTACCTACCTAATTTTAGCAAAAGTATAATCGAAACCACAGTAATCGAACAGTAAGTGATTTAAAACATAAAGTAGCAGCGAAGTAGGCAATATCTACAAGTACTTCGTAATACTGTTCTCTTTATGAGCACAGAGTATCAAGATAGCCAGAGAGATCGCATATCAGAACGATGGTTGACAATGACAGATATTATTTACTTGACCTGAATGGTAATATTGCAAGTTTATTGCAATTCTTTTTGGAGACTACCGGGCGTCTACGACTTCGTTCGTGAGGAATCCCTAGTTTTCCAGTCTCTGCTTCAACTAATACACATGCTAAATCACTACATCTATTTGATGTAGTTTCGGCTATACATAGACTAGCAGTCACTTCTCACTTAAAGACTTTATACAATGATAGCGGCTGACCTTGTCTTCGTCCACGTAAAGCTTATGATCTATGTATGATTCTGGTCTATAATATGTTAAGTATATATTACTAGCATACCGTATACTGTGTGTTACCTAATACAAAATACATATACATAATAAACAATATAATACAACCATGTAAACGAAAATGATCTAATTTTAAATATCACTCGCTCAAATTGTAACAGATAATAACTCTGTAACGCGAATTACACGAATGAAAAAGGAAAAGGAAAAAACGCATAATACAATTATCTGTCATCTTACGATTCTATCGGAGGGGAGTCGGCGGAGTTTATTTACGGAACATCGGTATAAATCATCGTGTTCCATCTTTCTGCAACATACTCGTACTATCGATATGTCGAATAATGTTGGTATTATCGGGCAGATACTCGTACATCATACTATATAAGTATAGTGGCAATTATAAGTATAGTGGCAATTATAAGTATAGTGGCACAGATTTAATCGGTCTTTGGTATCATATGTATTTAATTGGGATAAAGCTATGTTTTTTTTAGGATAGCGGTGCCGTCATATGTGACTGTCTAAAACTTTTGACGTTGGATGAAATAAATGCTAAAAGTAGGCCTAACAATAATGGTTGACTTTGATACGAGTATGTAAGCATCTATAGTTACATCTATAGCATATAAAGTTTATACATCCTTTTCCATTCGTAGAAAGGCAAGATGCCGCGAAGCTCTAAAACTTTATTACTGACGCACTACACATTCTCGAAACCTTTCTCCCACCGACAAAGTCCTTAAAACTAACACCCGCAGCATTACCCGAGCACTCATTATCTAGCTGCAGTCCCATACATCCAACCTCTAACGCCTATTAGGATAATGGAATAGCAGTGTAAGACAAAGAAGCGCGCCTGGCATCACGCCAGTGGTCGAGGCGATAGCGTCGCGTTATCCCCTGTGTCACAAGTCGCACGAGTGAGCGCTTTCGTTTGACGCTGACGCCTTGTCACAATGTCACAGGGTAGATATGACAGTGCTATCTCAGCTTGAACCAGTTCTGTAGGGTAAGCATGAACCTTTTTGCGCCGTAACGCTATCGATTAGCAAGCAAAATCTATGAGATATGACAGTATGACGATAGCGTTAAACGCACTATCGAGAGGTTGATGCTTGTTCTTTATAACTCCTATGTTTCCGAAAATATCACACACACGTACACAGTATTATATGACAATTAATTATAAAACATAGGTCACAGTACCTATCTATAGCTTAGTTAAAAACCATAATGCTTGTATTCCTGTTATCATCATAAAAATATTATACAAATATACATGAATAAAAAGTGTCTAGATACCACCTATACAAACCAAGTGTAACCCATTTGGACTGAACCAAGCCACTTATATTTTTATTAGTTTCAGTCGAGCGAGTACCCAAAGATATGTTGAATGTAGGGCCCTAATATAATGTTTTGTAAGACCCATGAACTTTTTTCAGATCTCAGCGATTATTTTTTAACTCAACCATGGTATAACCAACTATGTCTTACTGACATACTGCATATTTGCGACAGTACTTATTTAGTATAGTATGTATAACAAAACTAGAGACACTGTTCGCGTATACTGTGTATGTAATTCTACGATTTTGGGCACGTTCGTTAGCAATCATTCTAAATACAAAAGTGGCTCTTTGTCAGTACAATTTTGCTTCGACAGCGCTGACCAGTCACCCAAATTGAAGAGATGTGCCAGAAAATTGGTGCCGTGTCGCTTCAAAAGCGGTCTTACGTTTACTGATTTAAAACGGAAATAGAACGAACAGTTATTAACTATGTTACATTATTGAAAATACCTTTGTGGACAAGTAAACACAATTGTAAAATTAAACGATCCGGAGATTCAGACATTTTTATACGAGTATAGCGATGAATCAAAAGAAAACTATTTTTAAATTTAGATTTCACATTACTTTTTATGGTTATTGCGAACTTCTTAAATCTGGACTTGCATAAATACCTATATACTTAGTAGGTACCTACTTTGAGCGAACATATACAGAGAACATACATAATATGTTCTCTGTATATGTTCGCTCAAATTCATCAGATAACCCTCACGAGTCGAGTTTATAAGAGCTTACACGCATCAACTTTCGCAAGATATCCACGTGTGCCCGTACCAAATCATATTACCTATACGAGCCTACACGCGCTTGCAAAAATGAGCTTATATACGCACGTATACATAGCCTATCAGAAACTGTGAAATTTTGATAGAATCTGGTTGAAAAGCAGCAAGATGGCACGTGTTAAGACACGTGACATGTAAAGGTCTAATGTAACTAAATCTTATTATTCAAAATTGAAATTAGCATAAGCCGGACGCCAGTATCACTAGCTTTAGGAAAATTTTCTTTCTGATTAACATGACATGGCCATCATAAAGCTGCCTTTTCATATCTGTGCTTTCTATATAACAAAGTCGTGTTAGTTACACTATTTATAACTCAAGAATGGCAATACCGATTTGGCTAAAAATTGTTGGGTAGCTTAGAACCAGGAGATGGATATAGGATACTTTTATCCCGGATAATTTATACATTTTGTTTTTTCTGCAGTCCACGTGGACGAAGTCGCGGGCGTCCGCTAGTCATAAATATTGTAAAACGCGTTATAAAGGTATACTCTAGGTTTATAGCAGTACAAAAATGTTACGGTAAATAATAAAACATTTCTCAGATATTCTAATATCCCAAAATAAGTCCCAAAAGGATAAATGGTGTTGAATAATTTGTTCGCAAAAAATGATATTGAAATTTGTAAATTCATGCCCAATCTAATTTGGACCCTCAATTTCTTCTTTGTAAAGTTGGAGGCTTATCTTTCTATTTTTTGTCACAGAATGAATTAATTAATGTGGCAATTTCTATGTTTTCTGCTCATTTATAATAGGAAATTAGGTCCATTATAGAGTTACAACTGATGAATATAATGAGAAATCGTCACTTCAAAAGCAACTAACCTGACTATGGGCAAAACCCCCCTATGGCAGTAGCCTTGTGGCGTGCCCTGGGGAGGCATACGTCCAGCAGTGGACTGCAATAGGCTGAAGACGACAAATATTATAAATGTGTGTGTAAACTTATAATGATGTTTATGTATTTATTATTCTATTGAGTAGAAACTACTGTACCGATTTTGATGAAACTTGACGGTTGTGTAGTTTGTGTGCGAATACTCGCAAAGCTATGAAGTCTATGTGAAGAAAGTCACGGGCGCGATTACGTAATAATAAAATAAACAGTATTTTATTAAAACTGTAACATAACAAACTTCCTTTAGAAAGATTTTCAAACAGTCATGATCTAAAAGCTAAAATAGTGTAACATGCAAACAAACAGTTATCTTTTCTGTTCATTTTTGCAACTTACCTTATCTGGGACCCTAAAGTGAAAAGGATACGGGAAGCCATGTGCTAAGATAAACACGTCTATTCACATTTTGTGTAGGCTAAATCACACAATAATACGTTTACTGTTGACTTCAACATTTTACTATTGCGTAAGAGATCGATTAAATAAAAGGAAACTTTAATGTGGCAAAAACTTTACTAATCATCTTGTGCCCGAAAAGTGGCGGTTGGCTTACCCTATCCACGTGGGATGTAATTAGCTAACTGGTGTATGTAACTTACACACTTCTGCCCGGCCTCCTCGGGGAAAATGGGCGTGTCTATATGTGTAGGTATGTATAGGTACATGTGTGTTTATTAAGACTACTGCTGCTTCTCGAAGACCAAACGGTAATGTCGACGGTTAAAGTCGACATTTGCTACAAAGGTTTTATCCTTTAACTTTGGATAAATTTTAGGGCTTTCCAATGATTAGATAGACTATCTGAAGAACAAAGTTGATGGTGTCTCTATCTTGATCAAGTTTTATAAAAAACAATATCTTATCCTTCAAATAGGCTATCCGACCATTGGACAAATCGGCCCTTAAAATTACAATAGTTACATTTGCAATAGCCGTGCAAACGCGTATCGCGCCCACGAAATTAAATTCACTGCAGCCTAAAACCTTTCGTGTATGTCATCAACACAAGCCTATGTTGTGGTTTTAATTCTAGGTTAATTAAACACGTCCCCTATATCACAGAAGCGAGAATCATACAGTACACCCAGCTATAACTCAAGTATACCTCTGACTTGATTACCCTAAAGTGATGCGAATTGGGGGAGATGAGTTTGTGGGTGATTGTTTTAGGTTCGGTAGATGAAGCCGACGCACGGATTCACGTATAAATTGTGGCCCACTCAGTCGGGGGTAAAATTGATTGGTATTATGAACCCAAAATTGATTAAGTAGGTACTGTGGAATAGGAGTGTAAGGAGGTTGATGTATAACATATACCTATATATATAAATAATAAATAAATAATAAATACCTACTACCTAATAAGTTACCTACCTGTGTATGAAGAAATATATATATATATATATATATATAATGAATACAAACTTTCTTGCTGGAGTATTATATTGTAGGTACTTATCCTCATATTTCTCCGTGACACAAGAGTAGATAGGAACAAAAAGAATTTACGAATAACAGACGAATATGCTTAGTTAATTATAATTATTGCATAAGATTCATTTAGTAGATACTTACGTTAGCCACCGTTCCAAACAACATTAGTTTAAAAACATTGCGTTCCTTCTGATGCAGTCGGGTAAAAAGTAAGAAAAGTAAAAAAAAGAACGAAAGAAGAAAAACTCCGGTGGTTATCTTAATTCTCTTCCATTTTTTTGTGGTTTGTACGAGTAACACGTGTTTTGAAAACGTCTAAATTCTCCAGTTGTTTACGCATTTGACGCTTCGAAGTATCACAAGCCATCGCAGCCTGCGGCAACGTATTACACTGCCTCATTAGTTATGCTCGAGACACTCGTAGTATATCTCATTGGTAAGTAAAACAGCAATGTACCTCTCATGGCCCAGTAATCTCGTTTTATTATGACTACGCTGCTGGAATACTTATAGCAGAACTTATCTTTATTAGCAGAAATAACAAAGACAACGACAGTACACAGTAAACAGCCATTTACGGAGAATTTACCTTCATTTAGAAAATGTAGGAGTACCCACTTTTGTCTTTATAGTGCAAGTGCTGAAAGTTTTCCAGGGAATTTAACATACGAGTTGTAGCACTATCGTATAAATGTAACTGCCAAGCTCGAAACAGTTTACGAATGAAATTCAGTAGGTCCCTTAAATGAGAGCTCTTCTCTGAGCTTCAACGTTGAGCAGAGCTGACAGTGACTTAAGCCCTTCAAAGTTTGACGTTAACATTTTCCTTTAACGGAGCTGTATTTAGAATAGGGAAGAATTAAGTAAATTAGGTGCTAGTTCCGGATATTTTGTTAAGTGTTACAAAAATATCTTTGGACACAGTTAGTTCCTTTTCACTGCTTGGCTGGGTCTAAGCAGCTAAACGTAAAACTAATATTACACAATGTACTTACATTTTATTTAACAATATTAGTAATGTTGAGGTTGTAATGTAAAACTAAGTATTTTTAAAAAAATAACTCGACAAAAACACCAAATACCACACATTCACAATGTGTAGCAAAAGGGGTAAATTTGAGACTCGAAATAATATAGGTATTCATTTATCTTACTAATATTATAACCGCAAATGGATGGATGGATGGATGGATATATGGATGGATGGATGTATGTTTGTTACTCTTTCACGTAAAAAAAAGCGATTTTAATAAAATTTGGTATTGAGTTAGATGACACCCTGGATAAACACATAGGCTACTTTTTATCCCGGGAAAATATTTTTATCACGGATAATTTCGACATTTTGTTTTTTCTATAGTCCACGTGGATAAAGTCGTGGGCGTCCACTAGTAAAGATAAAAAGTTGTATGAACATTTCACCCTTTTGCTACAGCCTTTAAATTATTTATATGTATTATTTATTCACATTTAATTATTTGTAAGTCAATTTTACCATGTACAGGGTAATAAATATTAATGGCATATACTGCAAATGCGATTAAACATAAATGAAAATAAATCAGAGCTAGTGGTTTGATAATAAACGACCTCCCCAACCGTGATATTGGCTCATTACGATTTTATGATTTATTTTTTTAACTACATGCTCGCCGTGACTTTGCTCAGTATTTATGGGTAAACTAAAATGAAAATACCTAAGTAGATTTAAAGAAATAAGGAGATCAACCGACAAACCAAAGAACTAATTTAATTTTGAAAAGAAAACCTATCTATGCTGATGCGGGGCTTCACTAGAATACATCAGCTCCATCTCCTTCTTTGCATGTAAGTCGACTAAAGAACTCGGGCATTCTTAGGCGATAAGAAAGCAACTTGTCACTGATCGTTTACATCAAGACCCGCTGTGCTAAACGTGGCTGTGAAACCTCCGTTTTGATCCTGCAGTTCTGGCTACTCTATCTCGGGGACATAAATATTATGTACCTTAGTAAAAATACTCGAGAACCACACAATATATGTACGCTTTGGAAAAAACCTTTAACTGATTATAAGTAGAGCTGTTTGCATCGATACAAGCCAACCTCTTCGCAACTCAAATTCAAATACGGAATCCTAAATATTCATAGGCCCATCGATGCGTCAACAAGAAAAAACAAAACATTACCAAAGATTTCAACATACGGGGCTGCGAGTGAAAACTTTGCAATATACTTAAAGGGAAAAGTTTGGTGTTTGACCCCGACTCGCGCTCCAAATAATGCTATGTGGAAGCTCCCGAGGAAGTTTGTAGCTTTAAAGTTAATTAAGTGTCTCCCCCTTAGTTACCGCGCACTATTCTGCGCGATATATGGCATGGTATATGAGACGAGAGAAGATCAAAGACTAAATAGAAATGAAATTGGTTCTATTTCAAGATATTGATGTACCACCTCGCCATCGACGCAAACAGGACATGAATGTCTATTGCTAATGTTGCATTTACATTTTTTTTTTCTATGAATAAGTAATAGTATTGTATCCTTTCTGCCATGTGTCAGAGCATTTTAATACGTAACGAATCCATTGAAAGCTTACGCATGTACCTAATTGCATTTTACTAGTAGTTTTTGCAAAAAATAGTATAAAATACACTAAAATTTTCACATTCTCACATACTTTCATTACCATAATAAATCTATCTTTTTTTTTACAATTAGCTAGGCAAACATTTGACCGCCATCGTGCATGATGTTAAGCAAGATGCGGCCTAGGGTGGTACATGTTTGCCTAGAAAGTGCCTATTTAGCTTTGAAGAGACCAATGTTGTAGTGCTTGGGAAATACATCGGCATCTAATATAATATAAATATAATATATATATAAATATAATATATAAAATGATGATGCCATATATAAATAATAATCCCGCGTATCTCTGAGAGCAATCAAATTTATTTTATAGTCTGTACTAACACTGATCTGTCATAATGTCGTTGTACCAATAGAGAACAGTGACGTACTCAGCAGGACTTGCCAATCTATTCCCACCTTGTTCTTAGGTTACCGCGCTCTATTTAGCACGGCTTGTGGCGTATGGAACGGGATTGGCACTTTCTTAGTAACAGACGTCACTTGTATAATTGTTGTCAATTTTAATAGTTGTCTAGTTTCTCTTGTTACAACTGTTTGTGGATCAATTAATCTCTGCTATCTAACGAATCAGTTAGATATAGAATCTATAGTTAAGCCTAATCTCAGTAGTCTCTGTGCAATGTTGTAAAAGTGTGACAAAATATAAGAAATTCTTACCCCTTAAAATTATTACAGGAAGTGCGTCCAGCTATACCGTATTTTAGTTAAGTATTATTCCAAAAAGGCTCGTGTTAAGTTGTTCCGAGAAAAATAATGCAATAAGAGTCGACGAGCCCTTGAGTGCGGACCGGTGTTACTGTTACGTTTTCACAAATGTATTTGACCTGGTTAATGCGTCGCTACTGTCGTATTTGGTAAAGTATGTTAATAGAAGCGTATTAGTTCCATTTTTGGCCGCCTGGTCAAATAAGTTTATAGCACGTTAACTTGAGTGATGTCACCGGGATTTGTCACTTACCTCTGGACGAACATTCAACACTTTTATTATTTATATTCATCTTTATTTGCTGAAATGGAACGTATTTAGATAAAAAGGGTACTTATTTGTGTACTTTTTTAATTACCGTTTCTAAGCTCTCAGTATAGAAATTGTAAATTATCTTAAAACTTTTAGCTGCTGTTTTATTGACTAGCAATAAATTACCTATGCTCTTTCACGTATTAGTACCTACATTTATATAAAAATAAGTGTTTATCTACCCTTTTAGCTACAAAGAACGTTTATAAAGCACGTAATGCAATCACGCTAAAGTTTAAAACTTCGAAGAACAAGATTCCCTATATTTTTTTATTATGATTGTCTGAAACCACCCGACTTAACTGATTTCCTTACACAGCTCTACTCGTATGCAAGTATGCACAATGTAAATTAGCACTAATGAGTTTTAATCGGTAAAAGCAATCGGGTGCAAAAACCAGACTCCGCCGAGATAGATAAGGATTTATGCTGCAATAAGCTGGACCGTTGGACTCGATCCAGGCACTGAATCTATTTGCCCACAGAAACCAACGTAAACCACAGATAACCTATGATTCAGTAAAACAACTTCAAACATAAGAAGCTAAATAGTAAACTAAAATATTATATCCTAATTTTCTTCCATATAGGCCAAAGAAACTTGAACTTTGCCGCGGAGACAAAGAAGAACGAACCTGGTGGTGCGGAATTCGACTTGGTGACCTAAAACTTGAAGACAGTGTTCTTTTATGACGTAGGCATCCGATAAGAATGTACCGAAAGTTGACGAGGACAAAGTCGTGGGCGACCAGTAGTAAATAATATTATTGCGTTAATAGAACATTATAATTTCACTAACACAATAGCAGATGTTGTATAGTTTAGGCAAAATGATATTCAAAGTTAGATCACTGCATAGCAACTCCCAGTATAAATATACCAAATCGCCAGAATTCACGATTGCTTGCTAAATTTCGCACCCTATCTCAGATCGGGTGTAATTCCCACCTGCATTCGATGGTTATTTCTTTTTTATTGTGCTCCAGTATGAGAATGGGGTTCAAACGAGTTTGAAAAGAATAATTGCCCTTCCTACCATCTAAGGTATTCCAATGCATATGCGTACTAGAATTTTTATAACTGCAGGTTAACATGAAAACTTTTAAACCAAGGCATTTATTTATCTCTGCAAGCTCTAGGCATATATTTATGTACTCGTGGACGCCCGCGACTCCGTCCGAGGGGACTACAGAAAAAACTAAATTTCGAAATTATCCGGGATAAAAACATTTTCCCAGGTTAAATAGTGTGTATATGTTAAGTGGGGCCTGTCACAATATATTCCTGAAAACTGCATCGAAATCGGTTCAGCCGCTTCTGGGATTAGCGTGCACAAACGCATAGACAGGCAGACAAAAGACAAAAATTCCAAAAATCAATGTTTTGGGTACTATTGCGTTGATAAAGGTCTCCTATAATATTTTTTCTCATATATCTTACATCTACAGACAGCGATCCGTTACATTTTTATTATATATATACGTAGGTATACAGGGTATTTTTTGGTCGTCAACGTTCCCGAAAACTACGGAATCTCGGTTATTTTTCTCCATGGAAGCATACCTGGGAAGTGTCTGGTTCCCAAGATATTAGGGTCCAAAGTTGAGTAAATAGACTGCGTTTTTCTGCATAAATGCACATAGACACGCCTAGCAAGATTTTTTCTCGAGAAATAATTAATATCTGTCTATGATAAAACTAGCATAAACACTGGACACTATAAATTTCGCCCGATCAAGTTTTTTTTTTTTTTTTCAAAAAAAATTATCTCGTTTCCCAGCATTTTTTTGGCATAAACTTACTTTATTTGATGTATAGAGTACGTAACCTTCGTTAAGGGTGGCAACGAAAAAACATCCTGTATAGAATAGATAATAATGACATTTCGTCATTTAGTATGGAGGGCCGTGTCGTAGTCGTGTCGTCTAGTGTAAAAACGCCCAATACGTTATATTAATAGTTCAACTTAAACAAAATCACAGACTTATATGTAGATACTTCGAACAAAATAGTGAAATTGCAGAACAGGAATGTCATAAAGAAATCTCCGAGCTACGAGTTCAAAACAGAATAAAAAGCATGTATCCAAACAAGTCACATTGGCGCGTACACGAGTATTTCTAAACTTCACTGTGCTCAAAATTCTTTCGTTATTTGTATAACGTCTCAAATTAAAATAAACTTCTTCAAATAAAATCTCTCGGTTTGCGCAAACGAGTACTCTTCGAGCCAAGATTCTGCGGCGATTCCCGTGATGATCTTTTAAGAAACTTTTTTTAAATCTCCAAGGGATCGCATCTCGAAAAATCCATCCGTTTGAAGTTACTCTCTTATTTATACTAAAAAAATTAATGTTCGACGCTAAATTTGACTTCGTGTTTGGAGTTTTGGAATTTTCATTGGGAGCCCTGGAGGTAGGTTTTGAATTACAAAAGCAATTTATATTTGTTTTTGTTTCCTCGAAGGTATATCGTAAACTACGTTACATGCAGACATGTTTCTTCAATCTGAACATTCAACCTTAGCTACTTATTATAGAAATACATTATTTACATAGCATTATTCTAATTCTTACAGAGCAATATAGCGATTAGTTTATGCAAGGACAAAACCAATAAAGCTAGGTATATATAAAATAGACTACATCGTCCTCGTTTATCAACTATTGCGAAAAGTCATGACAGCTGCAATATTGCTATGTAGGCTGCCTATTTATTTCTTCACCGCTTATACCAAGGTTGCACATTAAAAAACCGGGCTATTATTCCAAATGATCCCTAATCCAGTCGTTACCCTGCGGTGCAAGCCGGCGTCTGATTATGCTAACGATAACGCGTCATACGCTGAGCCTGCCTGCTAATGAAGAGGTTTACATAAATTGCTTTACAGATGTATTTTCAGAACATACACAATTACATATATTTGTAAATATACATATAGATCTAAGAGCCTCTGATAGATGCTGAAAGAAGTCTGGAACCTTCCATTTGTTAGCGGAGAGACACGTCTTAGATTTTGTTTTATAATTCGATTGACATATAATAATCAAGGAGAAAGTATGGACAAGATGAGTTCGATGGAAATGTTAATGATAAGCAAAAAATATTTCAAACCAATTTAGTTGCATATTCAACTAGGTAAGCACAAATGATGGCATGATGATGGTGGCTAATTTATAAAGGTACGCCTATGAATTACCGACCCACCTATCGATATAGGTATTTAAGATTCTGACCTAGATGTTAAAATGGACAAAAAATAAAAATACCACAATCCACTTACCTACCCGCAATTTAATTAGAGTGCTTTTCATTCATAAATCACTTAAAATATAAAACCATATGAAATACACGCATTAGCAAGGAAAGCGGGTAATGGCGCCTAAAATATAAACGTTAAAATGGAGTACGCCATTTGGTTAATCTCTCTCTCGATTACCTCCGGCGAGGTATTCAATACATTATCTTATACTCACTATGACACCTTCATTTTAGGGTTTATGTGCATAATGAGAATGAAGAGTAACATAGTGAGAGAAATTTTATGAGTTATTTAATGTATAACTTCATTGCGCTCTATACATGCGGCGTCAGCTTAACTTCCAAACAAATTTCGTTTACTAAAGTAAAAAAATACTTAGTTTACTTTTTAATATTTTTACCTAAGTTATTAATCCAAAGTTCTTGATTCACTTATAATAGATTTTAAAATTATAGATTACCTCGAAAACGTCGAATATTAACATTTTCCCCGTCTAACTTCTAGCTATAATTTAGATCTTTAATCCGGAAGTTATAGCTCATTTGATAAAGCGAAGAACCGTACTTGATGACTCTTAGCTTTACATTATTTACATTTACGCATCCCCGTACTCAAAAAACCTTAAGGCTATGTGACTACTTTGATCATAGTAGGCTCAAATTTGCTACGATCCTACCTCCGGCATTTAGGGTTGACCTGAAGAATCACCAATTTGATCGGTTGGAACAAGTCTTGATCACCACGTTCTGAAGACTTATACTTCTCAATGCAAGCTTGACATTCTGATAAGAGTCGGATGAACAGCCAGACGTTTCTCGCTACTCATTAAATTCACCCGGTTCCCAGACTTGATAGTCATGCTTACCATCCCTTGGTCAGTCACTTGCTACAATCGTAGCTTGATGATCAACTTACGATGTATAGCCGAAAAGTTTTACATCTAGGATTTAGGCTTATGACAGAGTTGTGAGGAAGGAACAAAATAATTCTATTCGCATCTGACAAATAATAATACACAGACTGGATATCATTTACAATCTATTCATACTCAATGAATGAGTTACTTGTTTTTTACCGATATTTTTAAGGCGATATGTGGCTACTTTCAATATTTATACGTACGAAGATTATTGGCTGTGATAATGCTGATAATCTTCGTACGTAAAAATTTAGCTGGTAAACATCAATTTAAATTAGACTCGGTTTTGTGGTGTAACGCTATATTTAATTTAGTCACGGTTCTATAATAACACCCATATCTTACTCGTAGCTTTGGGAAAGAGGTCAACCTTATCAATTAATCACAAAAAATATGACACTGATTGGCATTCAAGGTTACCGGAAAACAAGAATTTTCTACTCGAAAAGTAGGTTAAATATAATCAGAATTGATATGGTTTTTCCAAGATTATACTTAGCGACAAACCTGTCTCGTGTGATGTCTAAAATTAATACTGAATAATGCTTACAGGGTCCGTTTCATTGGAAAACTTCACGCGCATGATTTCGGAAACAACTAGCGTCAGCCGTCAAAGGAAACTATTTGGTGAATCGTACTTAAATATAAAGAAAATACACCAAGATTGACGTATATCTGAACCTATCTGAACTTTCATCGCATACTATTGTGGTGAAAATATTCGACGTTTTGCATAACCAGGGGAAACGGCACGTGACAAGAGAAAAATTTATATTGTTAAAGTGACAAGTTGACACCCATGATTTCATTTTATCCGCGGATTAGTACAACGCCTTTCTTTTCAGGGTTCCGTACCCAAAGGGTATGAACGGGACCCTGTTACTAAGACGTCGCTGTTCGTCTATTTATCCGTCGTAAGCTGTATCTCATGAAGCACGATAGCTAGACTTAATTTTCAGAGATGATATATTCTCTTCAGGCGATAAGCTAGCCACCTGTCCACTGATAATTTACATCTGTCTCCGCTAAGCTAGATGTAATTGTGAGATCTTCTTCGTGACCCTACAGTTTTAGTTACCCCATTTTGGGACCATAGACCTCTGTATATGTACGAGTATGTATGATATATTTCTGTGGCCGCTGTAAGAACTACTGAAAACAGAAAGCTTCCACACAACAAGCGCGATCCAACTCGAATTTGGCCAATTTTTTCGTGTATTCACCAAAATTTTATACAACCCAGTGTTGTATAAATCACAATTTACCTAAAGTGCGGTCTCTAAACAGGAGTAATGTCGCAAGTAAGATGAAAACTGAGAATGATGCGGCGCAGAGAGCTCTTTAATGACCCGGAATATTATGTTACATTAAAAATAAAAGTGCTCGCAAACAACAAAATTAGTGCAGTTTGTTTTTATTTTATTTCTTCTTATTCACCTTTGTATCTTTGACCAGTAGCAGGTATTGGAAACGCAACCAACATCAGTTCTAGACTCGCATAGTAGGTACTTCTAGTAATTTCAATCTCTACGCTATCACGTCGTATCTGTGTCGACATGTACTTACCTATTTATCCACAAACCTACCTATATACAGGTTTAGAGGTAATTGAATATTAAAATGTATGATACACTATAATTACCAAAATAAATAAATAAAATTATTTATTTATTGCAAACATCTTAACATAGGCCACTTTTAATTTTCTTAAATTCGTTTTCTATGTTGAATTGTTTCAATCAATATACTACTATACAGAGTGTAACAAAAAGGGTATGTTAAGCGAAAAGCTATGTAAATAGCCCACTATAGAGAACCTATCTACAAAATTTGAGACTCGAAATCACATTTTTATTTTTCAAGATTGTATGAAAATTCCTGGGATATTTAAAAATTCTCCATACTATCGGGAAAAATAAACATGTGATTTCGAGTCTCAAATTTTGTGGATAGGTTCTTTACAGTGGGCTGTTCACATAGCTTTTCGCTTAACATACCCTTTTTGTTACACCCTGTATAATACAGGGTGTTTTTTTGTGGCCACCATTAACGAATGGTACGTACTCTATACATCAAATAAAGTAAGTTTATGCCAAAAAAAATGTTTTTTTAATTACTTGATCGGGCGAAATTTATAGTGTCTATGTTTATTTTAGTTTTTTTATAGACAGATATTCTCATGAAAAAATCTTGCTACGCGCGTCTATGTGCATTTATGCAGAAAAACGCAGTCTATTTACTCAACTTTGGACCCTAATATTTAATAAGGAGAACGTTGACGACCAAAAATCATCCTGTATATATATTTCCAACCATCCATATTTATCTGGGTATGTGTAAATAATTCGGTAAGTTATTATTATTCACATCGAAAATATTACGGGAAATGGTCCATCGAGGAACAAAAAAGAAAGAAAAAACATTTTCACATCGCAATAACTACAAACCAGTATATCAGATAGCAACCAGTTTTATTAAAAACCTAAATATTGTCCTCAGGCATAGTTTCCCAAATAATGGTTAGAATAATCCTTAAGATTTATAGTCTGTAGCAGGTGTAATACCCAACTAATCAATCGTTTAATATCACTAATATATCTGTGTAACAAATAATTCAACAGTTGTGCCCCTTTTCCTTAAGTAAGGAATGATACAATTACCTCTTTGTCTCAGACTGTGCATAAATAATTTTTATAAGATAGATAACATCGAATTATTGTGTATTGATAAAATGTTGTATAGGGTACCATAGTTTAACAAAAATTACAATGCGCAGCCAAAGCAATACGATGGTGAAAAATATCGCGATCGCATTGCTTTGCTTTTGCAAATTACGTAATCAACCTACCGTATAAGATTAAGCCTTTTGATAATTATCTATGTACAGAAAGACGTAAAGAAGGACCTCAGGTTGCTAAAGAAATAATTCCTCATTCCATGACAAATTAATTTCTTTTGCAATATTATTGTTGAGGATCAATTATAACCTTCGCTATAATACCTATCTTTTATACTTACTTAAATAAACATTTTCTGAATCACAAATCCATTTTTTAATCACAATTTTCCGTTTAAACTGAAACAAAGATTAATTTTAAATAAAATTAAAACACCATACATCTATGTCTTGTCAACCATCAGCTGAAACTAATTATTATATTGCATGCAAACTTAGTCCGGTCATAATCTGCAATTTGCATATTGTATTGTGTTCAGTAGATTAAGTTTTGAAACGGTGATAGCTCATTGGCATGGCAAATTCTGTCAAGGGATACGACTGACTGCACGTGATTGCATAATCTTCCTTATAAAATAAATTGCTTTAATTGATAAGGTTGGCGCAATATGGGTTCCTTCGAAGCTCATATTGCCAAGGATTGGACATTTATTTTAAAGCCGGCTGCCTGCCTGACGAGAACCCTCCATTAGTATAGCCGAGTGTACCCGCTACAATCGAAATTTTGTACAAAAATTCGCAAGTACATCGATTGAAATCATAAAGTGAAATCATTGCCTGCAATTACTCTATATAAAATCTGTTATCACGTTAATTTAAAACATTTATAAATTATCACTAGAAATTTACAACTATATTTTCCAGAGAAGGTTTGATTTATTAAAATTATTTAGAAGGTACTTTTAAGTTATTAAACTCATAAAATATAAATGAAAAAATCTAAATTTATTTATAATTAAACTCATATTTATCACTAGACTATAAAGGGCATTATATATACCTACTAGCTGCTGCCCGTGGCTCCGCTCGGGTAGATGTCGCTTATTGCATAGAAGGAGTATGAAAAATAGATAGTAGCCGATTCTCAGACCTACTGAATATGCATATAAAATTTGATAAGAATCGGTCAAGCCGTTTCGGAGAAGTATGGTAACTAACACTGTGACACGATAATTTTATATATTAGATATATAGTTAAATATGTACTGATCATTGATTGATTGATCAATGATCATTTATGTTTTAGCCAACAATCGACCTCTATTAAAACAATATTTAACCTTTAGGCTGTTATCCTACTATACTACGCTGTTATGAATACTTATGATATCCGCATAAATTTATTGACATCGTGAACCAATGAACATGATTTGTAAATATCAGACAAATCCGTAGCATAGCACTTGTCTGATAGAAAGGCAGTCTTAAGAATATTCAAAAACGGGCCCTTGCCAAATCACTAGTTTAACGGTCGACAAACATATATATTCAACACACAAAAGTAACACGCACTCACATTGTAACACAAACACGAAGTAAGGCATTGTCAACCTCTATAAATTGCCCGTTATCAGGTTACACGATCGAAGCAAACATACTGATATAGGGGCAGGAGTCGATATCATTACACATAAATTGCTCTTATCGCCTTCATTTGGTACAATTTGCTCGAGCAGTCTCACCGTTAAGTGAGGATACAGTGGAGCTGGCCTAACGAAGCGCGTCATATATACATATACAATTATACATACATACGGGAATACCCTAAAATGACGTAGCTAAAACTGTAGGATCTCGAAAGAAATCCTACAGCCACGTCTAGCATAGAGGGTTCATATGTTATAGGTCAGTTTTAGTCATCATCTACGCTTATACCATTCATCATCATCAGCCTATTGCAGTCCACTGCTGGACGTAGGCCTCCCCCAGGGCACGCGACAAGACTGCCATGGGTAGTATTTGCCCATAGTCACCACGCTGGGCAGGCGGGTTGGTGACCGCAGTTTGTATTTTGGACTTTGCAGTTTGTATGTTGTCAGTACGGGAGGCGCTGCTGCCCACCTCCCGGAAACCCTTAATCGCCTCATACGATACCCACGGGCAGACATGGGGTGGTACGAATTCTACTCTGCCGGCACCACGCGGCAACGCTTATACCATTATTTAAACCAAATATTTTAAGTATTTTCGACTGATTGTATACCTGACTTCATTACCTACTTAGAAATAGCTTATTGATAATTTGGCAAAATTAAACAAACTCAATAACAAAACAAAATTAACTCGATTGACGTCGGATTGGAAAGCGCACCTCTAAAGCATCACAAAGGAGGCGTGGTTTGGCGTACGTACGGGCCTTCATCGCTATCCTAGAAAACTCTAATTCGGCCATGATTATACTGCTTTTGTGCATAAAAAGAATTGTGCAACCGCTATACTGTAAGGAGGGGGAATTATAGTCTGTGATTGGCGGTAACAGTTCCATCTGGATTATTACATATCCTCTTTGTACTTTTTTCATGATTTCCTGCTCTTGGAATAGAGTTCCTGCCTAATACGTTTTACACATAATACATGTGACTTGTATAGCAATATATAGAAGATTTATATGTGCTATCATTGTGTAGATATAAAAATTGATATTATGGTCGATATAAACTGTAATTAACTATTTTGGTTACTTAGGATTCCTTTGGCAATGTGATTTAGCCTACAGATTATACTTTTTTTAAATAGGTACGCATAACATGAATAAACTTGTCCAGTTTGTAATTTTCGAAGTTAGAAAAACTCTCCTAAAATAATGTTTGAGATAGGTATGAATATATGAATGTTAATGACGTGATAAAGTCAAGCAGCTATTAAAGTTTAGTATCGATAGTGATTTTGAGGTTATAATACGTACTGACCATTACACTATGTACGTACACGTGATATGTACATACATTATACACACTGTTGTGTTTTCGAAATGGGGTAAGTAACTAGAACTGCACGACCATAAAGGAGATCACACAGCATAGCGGTAATAGATGTATGATCAATGACAACTCGACTCTAATGCCGGGTAGAGAGTTACAAAATATAATGTAATGTATCATGCAATGTAACAGAATTCCCATAGTGTGGACGGCTTGTGCGCACGAACTATACTCATTACGCGGACGAACAGAGCATTTCAAAGTACATACTCGTAGTCGGTTAGTACGCGCCCTGCGTCCACACTTATGAAATGCTCCTTTCATGTTACATTTCGTAAATCTGTACCCGGCATTACGACATGCACGGAAGGAGATTAACTTTTTTAATACTAACTAACTATAAGTCCTAGTATGTTAGAAATAACTAAATTTATTTTGACAGATAGCTTCTCAATAGGATACTGCACAAGTTGGACCTCTATAAATTAATGCATCTTAATTAATATTTAAAATAGTCCTTGCAAGTATATGGAAAGGGAAGGCATACCATAACCTATTGCTCCATACCTACTTGGTATTCAACAGGTGAAACACGTACAGGGTTAGCGAACTCAGCTCTATTTATTAAGGTACGAAAAACTACTACGCATGTTAAAATAATTTTTAATATATTGCACATGAAATATACAATGATCTATGTACTATATATTACGTAGAATGTTTTTGTATAGTACATAGGTATGTTTTTTCTTGAACAGACCGTTGAAATATTCATAGATGATAATAAAATAATTTCATCGGTAGCTGGACTATCACGGTTCGTGTGATATATCTTCAGCTTCGTGACATAATTAAAATTAAATCAGCTTATACGGACAGCGAAGACTTAGTAACATGGTCCCGTTCTTACCCTAATATACCTAATACGGAACCCTAAAAATCAATAAAAACCCTTCATAGAATATAGGCTTGAAGTTATAAACTTAATTGGATGGAGAAATTTATTGTAACCGATTAATACGAGTAACTTGTCGATTTTAATCGGTTGTCAGAGTCAGTTTCAGATTTAGGCCGCGTCCCCATTAGGCTAACTGTTCGCTGACTGACTCTGAGTGGCGTATTGGTCGCTAACTCAATATCAACTAAGCGGCGAACCATGGCGTATTAGCAGCAAAGCGCTTGCGAATTCTTGTGAGGGAAAGTATATTGGCGAACGGAACGCCGGCGTAGTGAACAAACGTCGCAAACTGCGTACGCGCTGTTTGGAAACTCCATTTAAAATGTATAGGGAGGCAAACTGGAAGCACACTGTTAGCCGTTCACTGTTCGCCTAATGGGGACGCGGCCTTACGGTGGCTGCAGTTTGTGCAAGCTTTTATATTATGTCAATTAATTGCAATTTAATTATAAACGAACTTTTAAAAATATTCCGATAGCTCAGTGGTTAGAGCGAAAGCACGGTTTGCGAGTGATCGTCAGTTCAAATCTCACTCGGGTGAATTTTTTTTTCATTTTCTTATAAATATTTTATAAAATATTCCTATGCTGAGGCGAGTTTTTATTTAAATACATGAGCTGCATCTCCTTCCGTGCATAACGTAAGAGTCGACTAAGTGACTAATACTAGTGTGTTAACATCACGAAAACTAAAATGACAAAAATTTCCTAATTGTTTCATCGCGGTTTGTTGATTGTTATATTTGTGCTACCATAATGCATGTATGTGTACCTATACGAGTATAAACAAAAGCTTCTCTTTTCTACCAATACCTATATAATCATATTTTTTATCCAAAACTCGCCGGTTTAATTAAAAAGTGAAATTTATCCTAAAATTAAACTTAACAAAGCTTTATGTGAACGCTTATACAAAGAATACCTATTTTTTAATTGTTATTTTTTAATTTCTTCTTCGTTCCGTTTTCTAACGCGAAATATAAATCAGTTGGCGCGAACAATACGTTTGTTCGTAAAAAGGGTTTCTTCGGGCAGAGCGATGGAAGCTGAAATTGGATTTGCTTTGTCGCGAAAAAATAATAATGCGGGGCGTGCGAATTAACTCATCATCATTTACAGCGCTTTCCTCATTATTTCAGTTTTGTACGTTGCGATATTATATTGTTTATAATTCGTCTATATTTTTATACAGGATGTGAGTATCAGCCAAGCAAATACTGAAATGCTGAACAAGTAACACTGTGTTGAGTTATGGGACAGTGTATATATGTGGGAATTAAAAATGAGTTTTGGCTGTATGAGAATGAATGTTGTTTGGTTGATAGGTTTTTAAAAAGTAAAAATAGAGGGAGCGGGTGTAATTTTCTTGTGAAAATCAAAAATTATGGCGATAAGCCGAGTAAAACTTTAACCGGAGCATGGGTGATAGTTGTTTCTGCAATAATTTTTCATTTTGACTAACTTTACAGCAGTCCCGACGTTTCCATTCATCATCATCATTATAAAGTTTAGTTCCCCTTGCCTTTCCTTCGGGATAAACTAAACAAAAAAATGGTTTTTCTTGGAAATAAAAGTTTGAGAACTAAATATTCTTCGTTTACTCATAACCCGGTCCCACATATATATTATACCACTTTTCACCAATTAAATTAAGTCCCACGTGGTAAGGGGTGAGCCTAGCGCCACTTTCGGGCACAAATAAAACAATCTAGCGACCGGTAACGAATCCAATGGGACATGTTACCGCGTCATTCTAAATAGGTACACACATATATTCACGCCTTTTTCCCTTACGTGCTAGGCAGAGCACCAAGGGCCGATAGAACGACATGGTGCCACTTCTGACCAATTTTGAGGGTATAGTTGAGATGTACAAGTTCGGTTAGTAGTAATAGTAGTCTAAATAGGTAGTTATCATAAGATTTTATCTTCAGAGCCTCGTCTCGGTTAGATTGCAGAGCAGGGTGCACCACGGTGCAGGTGAGGTTGACTTTGGGTCCAATGGTATTAGTCGAACCCATTTACACCCGTTAATAAAAAGTTAAAGAAGATTTCATGATTTCATGGAGATTCTCGATAAATAGGTTATTTTTTATTATTTATCAGTTCCATGGCTAGAACTAAAATGGATTTTATGGTAATAAAAAATTTAAATGTTATTCAGACCCACGATTCATCTATATTCGCACAGTTCTGTAGAGTAATTTCATAAATAAAATTTATTTACATCCGAAACGCAAACGAAACGCTTTGATTATAGTTTATTGTAGCAGATGTTCGTCTGCTAAATGCTTTGAAACGTTTTTAAAATCGCGCCGAAACATTCAGGTTTAAAAAACTGGACCGACGAGCAGCCGTAGCGTAAATATTTCCTTATATAGTCAGCTCGCTACGACGTAGCAGACTGTTCGTAGTAACTCGTCCGACTTTATAGCAGTGCTACGGATAACGGCTAACGGCCAGCGTCCATTTCATTTAAATCTTTTACAAAAAAACATAGACGTTGCATCGTGTGCCCCGGCCCCACCCGCTTTTTTTTATTCCAAATTTGAAATTTTGTATGAAAACATTGAAGATGTGATCTGAAATATGCAAAAACCTCTCGAGAACGGTTATAGAAATTGGCTGTAAGCTACGACTTTAATACGTTGTATTAAAGTGAATTTTACTAGTTTTTTAATCCCCGACGCAAAAACGACGGGGTGTTATAAGTTTGACGTGTCTCTGTGTGTGTGTAAATGTGTATGTGTCTGTCTGTGGCATCGTAGCTCCCAAACGGATTATCCGATTTTAATGCGGTTTTTTTGTTTGAAAGGTATATCAGTCGAGAGTGTTCTTAGCTATGTTTGGTGGAAATCGGTTCAGGTCTTCAAGGTCATCAGGTCGTTTATTAGGTGTGATAGGAATGTTACACGCTCAGTTTGCTTGCAAGCATATGTGGGATCTGACATTTGAAACACTAATGTCTTCTGGAACCACTGAGCTGGTCTGCTGTTAGGGCTCGAAGATAGGAGACGTAACCCTGGACTGCCTTTTAGTAAACCCATCGAATTATATTAATAGAGAAGTGTTTTTATAAAATTAAGATTATATATGATCTCTTTTCTATTGACCCGGTGGCTTAGTGGTTATAGCGGCACGGTTTGCAGCGGTCGTGGGTTCGATTCCCACTCGGTTGAAGAATTTTTTCCATTTTCTTTATTAATAATTTATAAATATAATAGATAAGCATTAATATAACGTTAGGATATGGTTGATGGTGCTGAGGGATTCAGCTTTTTGCCGAGATTTCTGTTCTATCGGGATTAACGTTTATGTTTTGCAAAATTGTCATCCGAGTAAAGAATAGCGGCTGGCAAGCGGTCGTGGGTTAACTCGGTTGAAGAATTTTTTCCATTTTCTTTATTAATAATTTTATAAACCCATCGAGTTTGGGCTCGTTGGATTTGTCTTAACTAGTTCTCTTTATGTTTCTAATTGACGAGGACCTGATGCTGGAAATCTGGAACCTCTGAGCTGGTCTGATGATAGGGCTCGAAGGTAGGAGACGTAACCCTGGTCTACCTTTTAGTAAACCCATCGAGTTTGGGCTCGTTAAATTTGTCTTGACTGGTTCTCTTCGTGTTTCTAATTGACGAGGACCTGATGCTGGAAATGGGATGTGGCGGATGAAACCCTGGAATGCCGGAATGAAACGGATAAACCGATTTATATTTTTTCCAAAAATCTAGAATGACCAAAGTTTAATCTTTATTGTTTCTTAATCTCTGCAATTCTCCCAGAGCCAGTTTGTCATGAGGATTGTTAAACAGCTTCCTTTGGTCGAGATCGCATATAGCGACCCCATCTAAACTTTTTATATTTTTAAAAAAATATAATTTTGTTTAGATAGGTGATTTTTTTTATACGAATTTTGTGATTAGGTAGGAATCATTTGATTTAGGTAAGTATTTTTGAAGGTAAAAAGCGGTCCCCCGACGCGGCAAAATTTAATCAAAAATTTCATACGTACGGTCAACAGCAGGCCAAGATAACCATTTTCAGTTCAAAATTAGCGGTTATGCCTCCGACATAAAGGTGGCATAAAGTCCCGAGTAGATAGTCTGACATGCTTTAGTTGGTACTTACGTAGTGTTAAAAGTTATTTTTTGCTTTTTATAGGGTTTAGCATTTTAAACCTTTTTTCATAATAACTGCGTACTTTTTTGGGTCGGGGTTTTTTTTTTATTTTTAATTTATATTGTTATTCTTTATTGTACACAAAACACAATAGTAATTACAGAGAAATTTGCAAAAGAAATATATACAAAGGCATGTTTTATTTTAAATCATGTGCTTGATTTTCAATATAAACTAGTATTTGAAGCTGAATTTTATAGGTTTTCTAGTTGTTTTTTAACAATAATACGTTGTTTTTCTCGCTTTAACCAATTACTCATTCAGCTTGTTTACGATAGCCATTTACAGAAAATCATTATTTATATTACTTATCCGTAACGTTAGCTGTTAAGAAAATTAAGATGTTTACAGTGTAACATCCGCAAACGAAATAAATCTTCAACAGAGGTAGTAAAATAACTTAGTAGGGGAGCATAAACTTGTTTCAAATTTATTGCGCTTTCATTCAAATCGTTATTATGTACACGAGTTAGTTCCTTAATATATCTTATTTACTCTGGCAATCTACAAAAATGTCATATTTTTCTCGGAAATTCTGCATAATGACGGCCGATTGGTGTAGTTGGTACGAAAAATGTCATATTTTTCTCGGAAATTCTGCATAATGATAACATTACGCTTACCTCTAAAATTGGGCATTCATTTGGATAAGTGTAATATCTGATATTAGGGTAGATTCCGGCAGTCACACTTAAACCTAAACCTAATCTTAATCTGAGAGAGAAAAGGACAGGCAGGACTAAATTTACGTTTAGGTATCAACAATCAAGAAACAAGGTGTAACTAGAGAAAAATCTAAAAAGTTACATTTGTGAGGACACATAATCATATATAAATATGTGGTTACATTTGTAAAAAAGTAAAAAGATAAGATGCCGATTAGCGATAATGAAGTTTTGGTTTTTCTTGGAATAAAGTTTGAGAACATACGTTTATCACAAACATATATATATATATATATATATACACGGCTATGTTACCAAAATGGAGAAACCAGAACTGCAGAAACACAAATAAATAAATATATCTTATATTTTTTTACTTATATATTAGTACTACGTATAAGATATTGCTTAAAATATCTGGGCGTTAGTGAATCCAGTCTGCAAAACCACTCAACCTGATTCAGCGTTGCCAGATGCACTCAATCCTGATGTCAGCGAAATATAAAATTGTTACCACGATAATTCGCACGATATTTTGTCAAATCTACTATAATTTTGTAAACATCCAATTTTACCCCCAAAAATTATTTGTTATTCGACATACTCGTATGTACGTAAATTCTATACAATTTTAACTTTACCTCGTGAGCGGGGGGGGGGGATTGCGGATTGCATACTTTATTCTATCATGCGATAAAAATAAAAACACGATAATTTAGCAATAAATATGAGATTATTTTGCAATGTATGATCTGGCCACCTGACACTGACCTGATTCAAGAGAAATCGTACGTAAATGATTACCTACAATGACGCGATTATTTTTTCTAAGCATATGTTTTGGTTACACAAGTTTTGGCTATTTATTCATTATTATTAATTACTAGTGGACGCATCGAAATCGGTTCAGCCGAATCTGAGATCAGCGTGCACAAACGCATAGACAAACCGACAAACAGACAAAAATTCCAAAAATCATTTATATGGGTGCTATTACGTTAATAAAGGTTTCCTATAATATTTTTTCTCATATATCTTCTATGTACAGACAGCGATCCATTACATTTTTATTATATATATAGATGTATATACGTTTAGATCTTAGTCCACATTCTACTTGAACTGTACATTTTAAATTAGTGTCAACATTTCAAAATTATGCTGTTCCAAGAAAACATTCCGTCTTCCGCTTACGAATTCAACGCAAAATTTCCGGGCCAGAGTAGGCAATAAAAATAATGTTCCCCTATAGTTGCTGAGAATCATCTTCATCCTGATTAATGATGCGGTGATCCCAACTCGAGATAAAGTCGCTGAGAAACCGGGTCGATTTGTTTAATTAAAAATAATGATAGACAGTCCTATCGATAATACAGTTTTAATCCCGATTAATTGCTCTTGCAGAATCGTTACGGTGTTGTTTGAGCAATTTTCTTGATTCGACGCCTATCGGTAATTTAATTACGGTGGAAATCACAGCGAAATTACTTGTTGGAGTTTCGGGTGAATTGGATTATTTTAATTGATAGTGGCAGGTTGGGATTTCTGTTCAATTATTAATTATACTTTACTTGTACATGTATTACAATATTTGTAAGCAGGTATTATGTTCTATAGTTAACTTTTAATTTAATTGTAGAATTAGTTACTATGTGGCCGCCGCCGCCCACGATTTCGTCCCCGTAATGGGGAATTTCTGATAATTGCGGGTTATTAGTTGTACATATAAACGTTCCTCTTGAATCAATCTATCTATTAATAAAAATCACATCAAATTCAGTTTCGTAATTTTAAAGATAATAATAAGATACATAGAAATACAGACACCTTTTAATGCAAGTGTACCCATATATAAGACAGGTATAGTATTGGAATACTTTATAGAAGACAATATTACTAACAAAACTTACTAAATGTGATATACATACAACTATACCGGTATTCTATCATAATTGATAATCAACATCTATCTATCCATTCAAAATTTCTCACTAACATGAGGAACCTGCCTAAGTTTAAATAGAAACAGGATTATAGGCCTCCATTTGTTTACAATCCTTATTGTAAACAAATGGAGTAAACGAATTATTGAAGGGGAGGCCCTTCATTCCCAGTCGTTAACGGTCTTAAAAAAATTTAAGCAAAATAAAGTTTTTAATATAAATAAAAAGCCTCAGAAGGGAAAGTTTTCATAAAACCCCAATTTAGTACACAGCGGGACAAAAAGGAATGATCAGAAGTTCGACCCATTGAAGTGTTATTGCCCATTATATTTGGTGGTGTTTGTGAACGGTTCACAATACGAGAGATTAACTTAGAGGACATGAATAAGTTTGTTTTGGGGCGCGATCGGGCAAGTTTCCGAGTACATAAATTATCAGCGAACAAGATGAAATTTATAGCTTCGCCCGATATGCGCTTAGAATCACATAATTCAATTCGGAGCTGCTATCGGCTATCAGTGACAATTGGCAGCTGAAATATTATTGGCGTATATGGGGTGTGGCTTTGAGTTTGCAATATTTTTAGTTTTGTCTACGTGACACCTAGGTTTCAAATGAAAATTATGTAAAGGTAAAGTCTTATAGTCAAGTTTTGATTAGATAGATATAATAATAACCAAATACGAAACGTTTTCAGCTGTGCATGTTTTCGTTTTCGGGCATCGTTGAAGATTTCTAACAGACTTCTGTTCGTTGAAGATATCTAACAGAAGCTTTGGTTTTTTATTGATAAAACAATTCTCCACGGGAAAATTCTCTAAATACCTTTACATAAAGTACAGATAATGGAAAATAATGATAAGCAGAATAGTTTTAAAATTAGCAAAAGTTTAAAGTATCTAACTAATCCGTTCGTCCCAAATAAAACTGCTGATGCCAACATTTATACAAAAGTAAACTAAACTAATTTACTCGATTGCTTTCCCCTTCCCGCCCTCAAGCTAACCAGCCAACGAGGGGATTCCCCGTTGAGCAGATATAATAAGGAAGTATCGGGCTTATGGCCAACTCCACACGTTCTCAGCTCGACACGCAGATAAATATTAACAAAAACATCAGTTTGCGTCATCGACTTGCATGTCGAGCTAATAACGATCCGAGTTGAGCATAAGCCATCCTACTGATTCACTTACCACCGCGTCTTACATTCTTCGGTGACCTTCAAAATTAAATCACAACTAATGGTTATGACAACTAACAACTACAGTCGTGTTGAGTAACTAGATTCGAGCACGTATCATGCATGACTTGACTTGAAAAATATTCTTTGTCATTCTGCATGATGTTTTCCCATAACCGTGGTATCACGAGGATTAAAACCGTAGAGTACGAGTACCACGGGGTATTCGGCGGACTATATTATGCTTTACAACATAATATGATCCCTAGGCATAGATATAAACAGGCAACCATAATGTGTCATTGTCAATCAGTAGTACTCGTACGCCCTGAGACAATAGAACGAAGCAATAATGGCGCTTTGTATTTTGGAAATCTATGGTGAAATCCAAGCTTAGTAATACACTGGTCTACTTCAAAACCATTGTACCTACAGTAACAAAATATCCTCTTCTTTGTTCATAGAAAATGTCAATAGTGTCATTACAAGTATTGGTGGAAAAGTATGTTATAAGCAGGTTATAAGATATAAGATACAAGTTAAGATATACCGTACAGATAGACTAGATATGTAAGTAAATTTTAAGTTAGTATTAAGTAAAATTAGTGCCAAGTGAAACCCCACAGGTTTAATGGCACTATTAAACCATTTATGTAACTTTTTTATAGGAATAAAAAAAAAATAATAATAATAAGCCCGCAGGGCAGCTTGTGGCGAGCTGTTGGGTGAGGTAGCGTTCCCACGGACCTGAAGTGCTCCGGGGAAGACCCTGTTCCTCATCTCCGGCGCCGGAGTGAGATCTGACGAGGAACAGTTCCCCCACCTCTGCCTTGCCTTTGCCTGCAGAGTGGAGTCGCGAGAGCTATGACAGCTCGAGGTGGACGTGCCCGTCAGTAAGTGGCGAGTTGGCTTCGGTTTAAAGTCCAGGGGCACCCCTCCACCCTAGCCGCTCACCAAATGTTTGCGCCCGTTCAGGGGGCCCATGAAATGAGTTGGCGAGTCACCGCCTGCCACCTAACAATTATGAGACTTGGTTGTAATGGCAGGTGTCCGTTAGTCTCCTTCAATAGCCCGATTTTCCAACCCCACCCAAAATTCAGCCCCATAGCCCATGTTGTTTCCCATCGCATGACAGAGCTCTGCACTCCAATAGTCTTGCACATGGCGGAGACCATCGCCGGGTGTATCATATTGTGCGTTCGAAAAGCGATGAAGTATCCGTCATGTGTATCCAACACCATATTAAAGGGTGTTCTCTTAAAAGGCCTCTACATCTTGGCTACGGCCGATGCACGCCTCTCAAAGGACGGGACTCTGTAGTCCCGAGAATTTCTAAAGAGATACAAATAATAATAATAAAAGTTAGCCAGTGATTGGTTTATATTGCGCTGCGAAAGCCACAATGAAGGTAGCTCCTTTATAAATCAGCTCCATGTGATTCCATTTACGCTGTCCTCCTACTTATTTCTGACTTGTGTTCCTGCGTTAGACAAGACGTACATAATTAACTAGATCAAAGAGCACAGTTTGTTATAAGAAATTCTTTAGTTGTACCACTCTTAATGCTTGAGGATTTCAGGTGATAGACATTGTGATCTGGACAAAGCCTTTTTTTACAGAGTACCTATACAGTGAATTAACTTTACTGCCTCTTAGACTATAAGTGCTATGAAAAGCGTTGAAGTTCCATCCACTTAAATATATACTAAACACTAAAAAAACCAAACAGAGTGTAATTTTTTTTCTATTATTATCATATAAGCACCTCGGTCGCAAAAGATCAAATGCCATTTTTATTATACAAAGGTTGTTTTTTGAACAATATAGGAAAAGTTAATAGATAAGTGTTATTTTTTTCTTAATTACTTTATTTCTATTTTAAGAGTCACCTATGTAGGTAAAGGTGCATACTTAGCATTCTATTCTAGACCTAAATGCATAGAATTAATCATTGTCCACCTTTTATATTAGGTACATACTATGATTAGTTCCGTATACAAGTTTTCTATATTTTACGGTAACCTAATAACATTTTATTTCATTTAGGCACTACCAAGAGTTTTTGTATGTGTCTTTATTATCTATTAGCAAACATTACTTCCTAGGTAATGGGTATCATTTGTTCTCATACCAAGTCGGAATGGGTCTTTGTTTACTGTCAGCGTATCTACAGGGTGTGGTAATGTCTTTTCATTATTAATGCAAATTTATGGGGTGCGTAAATTCTGATTTAAAGTAGTGTGAACACGTTCGGTTGCAATAGTATTTAGAGAGAAAAAAATGGATAAAGTTCACCAACCGATAGGCCATGGTTAAGTGAATAAAACGATGTTGTATTTTGAAAAATAAATGAATAAAGTCCGATCTTATATTTTGAAAAACAATTCAAATTTTACTTTTTTATTCTCGTGTACTAATCCTACAAACTATATAAAAAATGAATAAAACCTGTATTAAAGCTTTACTTTGATGTTAACAGTTTACTATAAAATTTACGATAGTACCAGTATATCTACTGTTTTAAATTGAGTAAAAGTTCTTATCTGTATTTGAGTCTGCATAATATATATCTCGTCGTCGTCGTCAGCCTATTGCAGTCTACTGCTAGACGTAGGCCTCCTCCAGAGTACGCCACATGGCTCAATCTCCCGTTTTTGCCATCCAGTTGGACCAGCCGTCCTCTCCATCTGGCCGGAGGGCGCCAAACGCTACGCTTGCCGAGGCGCGGTCTCCCTTCGAGAACCCGCTTACTCTACCGTCCATCGGTTCTACGACAGAATATAATATATATAAAGCTATTATAGCTTCGTATGATTTGTGATCAGAAACATTTTTTATTCACTCTCTAAATTCACAATATTTACGTCGGTCTAAGATTATAATCTTTAACGCCATCCTATACATGCCGTCTAAGTAGATTACAGGAGCAGAGGCATATTCGCACAGTACCTCCATTTCTGTTTCTTATTATTCTTTTATTACCGACATTAAGGTCAGACTAAAATATTTGTAAGTAGGTATGTACAATAATTACCAGTTATATGCAATGCTAACATCACATTTTGTGGTTCAGTTGACAATTCCTCCGTAAAGGAATATAAGAACGTGTACTTTTAATATAAACTGTCCTTCATAGCTTGCCGGAACTTATATTTTAAGGAAGTTATAATTACTCATATACCGTGTATGCAGTCAAATTGTGGAACTCTCTGCCTCACACCGTGAGAGATTGCCAAACTGTTGCTGCATTTAAGAAAAGGTTAAAGAACCACTACCTCTCGCTTTAATAGAAATGAGTCTGTCTATTATATATTTAATTAATAGATATTTATGTATGTTTATGTAGGTATATTTTATTAATTATATTGATTACATTAGGGTATCTATTTGTTAAATTCAAATTTTGTTATACATATATTCTGTGTACACGCATATCTACCTTTATATTTAATTATCACTTTCTGAGATGGTTTGCTGGAAGAAATCTCTTTCAGAGATAAGCACGCCTTTGTACATTTTCTTTCATAATTTCTGTCTGTATGTAATTGTATGTGTACAATAAAGAATAAGAATAAGTTAGCCCACATTTATTTGCAGTTAGGTTTTTTTTTCAGAAATAAATAGCAATTCAATTTCTTATTTCTAGACAAACAATTATTGGAGCAGTAAACAATGTATAAATAATTGTTTATTCGTGCGGTGACGATAACATGGAAAACTAAAAAAAATACTCTAAGAAGTATTTTATTCAATTCACCATTATTTATCAACCTTTGAAGTTTTATGACGACAATTCCTGGCGCACAATTCCAAAAAATATTTACATAGCCGTAACAAAAGCAGAAGAAAGGTACTTTAGGTCCAAAACGAGCGCCAAGTTCCGTTCCCGGAGGATAAACAAAAACAAATCGGAGCGTAGATTTATGGTATATTATAGAAAAATCTCATTTTAATATACATAATGTACGGATATTTACATAAATATGTGCGAGCCTTATCTGTAGCATCGGACGCTGGCAGCGGCGGCGACACGCGGCGTCGCTATGAAATCTGCATAAATTTGCAGTTTTCGTCTTGTTACAAACGATTTATGATTTGGAAAATTGTTTATTTATTACCTATTTTTGTTGCCATTTGCAAATTTTGAGGAGCGTTGTATTTTTTACCCAGCAACTCACTGTTGGAGTGTAAATGTTGGAACGAGGCTGACCATAGAATAGATACGTAATCGGCCATATTCAAAACAAACGAAACCACATTGATGGTAGATACAGTAAATTTCTTTCTGCCAGTTACACATGAAGATTTTCTACTCGTACGACATTTATACTGGCTCGTAGGTGCCTATAATCTCGAATAGAGAATATTTTGGTATTGGTATACTTGTAATTGAGGTATAACCTCATATTTCCTTGGAGTTTTTTATTATATAGGTACCTATCAATTTAACATAAATTTAGAGCATCCACTATGCCATAACAAGATTATGATAGAACTAACATAACAAAAATTTCCGATTATCTCGTTAGTTTGTAATTAATTTTCCAAACTTAGACAAAAACAAACTATGAATTGAAACCAGGTTTACGGCACGGAGTTAAACGCAAACTTAGAAGTTAGTACGCCACTTGCGAGGGAATCCCATTATGTACAGCTTACACGTGAGAATACTGAGAATCTTGACTCCGAAGTAGGTATAAACATTATTACCTTAGGAGATATTGGTAGATCATATCCCAAACTATTATAGCCTACACAGCTTTTGTTCCACGTGGCGGTCGTTACTATTATATTATTACAACATGCAAAGCCGCTGGCGACTACTAGTGAATAATTATCACAAAGGTTCTTTGTGTAACTAGAAGTTTACCCAATCCAATTTGAGAGCTTCATAGCGTAGTTATTGTGATAGCACATTGCTATAAAATGAAGCTCACATTTTTGTATTACAAATATAATTTTATTTTCGTTATCAGTTCGTTATGGCAAATTGACTGTCACAAAATTTAGATTTGCATTTAAATTTGTAAGATTTCTAAAATTCTAAGCTGACTCCTATAACATCATCATAACAATAATAACAATTACTGTACCATGCACTTATGATTATTTATAAATAAATCGATTATATCTAGTTTCTAGAGATCAATAGTTTATAAGGTCAGAGCGGAGCGAAGACAAATCATTAATCTAAGTTTACAAGAGTAAAATGAATAACATATTTTAATATTTTTAGATTTTTTAACACCGACGACGTTTCTTTTCCAAAAGAGCAGCAGAACATATTATGCATTACATCATCATCATCAGCCTATTGCTGTCCACTGCTGGACGTAGGCCTCCCCCAGGGCACGCCACAAGACTGCCATGGGAGGTATTTGCCCATAGTCACCATGCTGGGCAGGCGGGTTGGTGACCGCAGTTTGTATTTTGGACTATGTTGCCAACACGGGCGGCGCTGCTGCCCACCTCCCGGAAACCCTTAATCGCCTCGTACGATACCCACGGGCAGACATGGGGTAGTACGAATTCTACTCTGCCGGCACCACGCATTACAATTATGCTTATTCGCTGATAGAAAATAAACCTAGGAATACGCATTTTAAATGGGTCTAAAAGACTACTTATATTTATAAATACCTAACATAGTTGTTTACTGCATTATAAAGTAGTTATACAAATCCTAATAAACTACTTTAGTTGTATAATATAAAGCACTGCATTAGCAAGTGTAATAACCTCTCGGTAAACTTTAATAAAAAGATTTTTAATAAAAATGGAATCAAAGTAGTATTCCCTGTAGTAAAGACAGATCTCTGGCCGGATTCCAAGCCTTCTTTTGGTGTCGGCACATTCAGTAGAATTTTCCGAAAAATCTCTATTTTTATACTAATTCAGTATTCTGAATTATTGTCACTTATATAAATCCTGATACGGAATATTACACCTGTGTCACATATTTTCTAGTCAAATTCTATCTTTCTAGAACCACAGATTTTAGTACAGATACCTCACCTTATTCGACACTCAAATTTATCCAAAATAAATAGTTCTCGTTTATTTTTATACCTCAATAAATATTTTTGTGTTTGCTTTACTTTTTTCTACTTTTGGTTTGAGGAATTTTAATGAAATTCTACAACGAGAGAGTACAATTACATAACTAGACTATAAGTTGAAGTCGCAAGCAATTAGCTGAAACCAAAGAGTAACATAGTTCAACAACGTTCTATTATGGCCAGCGAAAGCAAAAAAAATGGTTTTTTTACTGACTGACGGACATAAGCTTGTCTGTTCATACTCGTATGTTGTAAAGTGCACTCTATATCATGTTTAATAAGTACTAATCGCTGAAAAGTAATAAAATTGAAAATTAACACGTAGGTATATTGCCGTTAGTGTCACGCGTCTGTTTCTAAAAATGCTACACTTACTAGAAGACATGCACGTGCCTCCAGTGATTTCTCTTGCGACTATTTTCTCATAATATAGGCTTCTTTCTTTCATCTTGTAACAAATTGGAGAGGGATTTAAAGTGGCTTCTATATTGAGTAAAACATTGAGGAGTTCAATACAATCCAATACTAGCTAGATGTTCACACTATTTTAATTTTTAGACAGTTCATTTCTTACGCAATATTATTTTTTTATTATTTGTTAGTTACAGAATAGTGTTTGTCAGCAACTTCGTCCGCGTGGACTACAAAATGTCATAAAAATTGGTTGAAGCGTAAAAAGAACAAATAAACAATCAAAATTAAACAAACTTACTTTCGCATTCATAATATTATTCATAATTTTTTTTTTTTTCATTTTAAGAGAAAAAATACGTTTGACTTGAGATTTTATTAGTCCCTTTTTAGCTGGATGTGGCAAAAACATGGTAGGGTTTGCAAGTGGTGCTGATTTTCAAAACAGGGGGTCAATTCCCGAAAATTGAAATTGTGTAAAAAAAAAAAAGTCTCGAGTTGGAACGAAGCTAAAACGGAACCGTTGTAGATGCTCAAAACAAAGCAATTTACTTTACGGTGACGTACTTACTTTACGGTGACGTAATTAGACATTTTTCAGCACTAGACAGATATTTTAATATGTCATCTTCGTGAACACTGCATGCTAAAATATACCTTAATACTCCAGCGGTAAGTAAATATTGCTTCGCACCGCGTAACGTTAACGGTCCGTTAGTGGTTGCGTTTCGGATCAAAATTTTTGGAGAATTGCCGCCCAGACCTGAAAGGACTTCCCAAATTGCAGAAATCCTCAAGAGGTAACAGAGTAGATGTATTGTCGCGCCTTAATGCAAATAATAAAGCTTCTTTCTTAGTAGGCTCGTAGTTCGTACCTAGTAGCACTACGACATCGCGCCTTGTCTACACATTCATTGTTCAAAGAATTTTATTTATACAGAGACGGTTATTCGGCATTAAAAGGAATGATGTTACTACAAAACCCCGTCTTAAGTTAGACATTGTTCAAAAATGACATCTGACATTAAAATATATAGAATATCTGTCAAAGTTGGACAATGTTTAGCTTAAACAATCTCCAAATTCTTTTGTAACAACACGGTATGCATTTCAAGCAGAGTATTTGAGCCACAGTGTGGCCTTACTTAAGTCCTTTGTTGTAACCTAGAAGAACGATCTTAAATCAGTTTGCGGTCGTTTTCAGCTGCTCCCTTTGAGGCTTTTAACCCTATCTATCTTTGTCTTCAATAGGTTAATCTGTATTGCAACTATTATAGATTGCCATACAGAGTAACCAATTGATAATGCTTTGTAGTATAGTGAAAATTATCCTTTATTATAATAAATCAATGTACTTACTAAATTCATGTTTTTCTATCAAGAACAAGAAATACTTTTTTTATAATGTCATTGCACTATCCAAGATGGCTTCACTTTAACGTCGCGTTTTCGATTGGTCCTGGTACGTATTGGTGATGCTATTGTACCTATGTAACTTAAATATTGTATAGATAGTTGGTAATAATAGGTGGTCAAATATATAGAGGCTAAAGAGCAGTCCCTAATAGTAATCATGCAAAATCCAGTATCTAATCAAACATATAAATACAAACTCCCCGATTTAATTCTGGGGCTTTTGGGTATTCTTTCTCGGTTCGGACAGTTAAGCTCTGGAATGAATTACCCCACACGGTTAGAGATTGTCGCACTGTTGGCACATTTAGGGAAAAGCTGAAGAATCACTACCTGTCCATTATTTAAATATGCTGTCATTTGTTTCTCTCCTTTTTTTATTAATGTAGTTTTGTAGTTTCTTAGAATTTGTTTAATTGCACATGTTACCCTATTGTTTACTTGCTTGGCTTGCTGGAAGAGATCTCTGGTAGAGATAAGCTTGCCATTGATACCACCAATACCATCAATACCATCTAAAAAATGACTATGAAAAACTATTTCAATATTGTAAAGTAATAAAAGTTTATGATAATGTAAATATGGCAATAGTCTTAGAATACAATAATAATATAGGAAACATAGAAAAGAATAAAAGACCTACAAATCTGCGCATACTTAAAAATTGTTCAACATACCAAACACCGAACTGTAACAATGAATATGGCAGAAGAGTCTGGACACACAGCCTACCCTGTGTGCTCAACAAAGTACCAAATTATATTTTAGAAAAATTTGCGAACAAAAATAAAAATCAAATTAAAAACATCCTAAAAAAAAGTGGGCTGAGTGCTAGAATGTAATGTAAGTAATTGAATAAAGCATCACAAAATTTAAGATTATTAGCTTTAAGTTCAAGGAAAAAAACGACATGTATTTTTAATGAAAATAAACAGTTATAATTATATTTTTTTTAACAGTTGCCCAACTTTGCTAGCTTTAACCTTATCTGGAAAGCATTAAATGTCCCTTTGATAACAAATTCACTAACTAGTCTAACTTTTAATCTAGTTTGGGGCGGAATAATCCGTTTTATCTGCTGGATCATTATCTGTTCAATACTGCGCCTTGCCAGAGGCAGTGGCCGCCTTCTGAAACTTCTGTAAATGACTTTAGAAGTATGAGCATTTCTCGCCAGGCTTATTTTTATCCCACTAATAATTATATGTACTTAAAAAGATAATATGTTTTTTAAATAAATGAAATTGTATTAGGCGTTACAATTCGGAAGTTCAAACATTCGGTAGGTAATGTGTTGGGTTTTAGAGTTTCATAATAATTAGTGGTTTACTAATTTCTATAATCCTGAGGATGCCACGGTTGTTGGCAAAACATATGTAGATTATTAATCTAGTTTTTGATTTCGGAATAGTGTAATGTATTGTCCTGCATGCTAGGTGCTCGAGTCTGGTTTCTCGTGGCGATTGTAGTTAGTGCAAGTACCTGTTTTCGTAGTTATGAGTTATAAGATCCGAGGGTCAGTGGAGGGTGTAGGGCCCGGTGGTGGGCGCACCCATAGTTGATCATAACCAACCCATAGTATATCGATTATCATGAAACTTTGTATAGATATCCCTATAGGTATTAGTAGTAACATAGGATACTTTTTATCCCGGGGAAATATTTTTATTGCGGATAATTTCGACCTCTCCTTTTATATGCAGTCCACGCGGACGTGGACGCGGGCATCCACTAGTAACTAATAAATCTATCCATTTAAAAATATATTATTCATTAGTGATTTTATCTTTATTAGCAGTGTATGTACGTGGTGGTACTATAGCTTTGTATACTTATAGAATAGATATCAGGAACATGACGTCATAGTGTAAAGCAGATTGTCTAGCAAAAGATGAAAAGAAGAGTCCATAAAAATAATGAGCTTAGTATCTAAAGCATATCTACTCGTATAAGCCTACCTACGAAAGCTTAAGAAACACAATTGAGCTTCCCGTCGTGCTAGCATCTACCGGTATCAGTACCGCTTCCAGAAACTTCGATTACCGACTTCAAAAGATTTAGTGCAGCCGTAATCGCGTATTACACTCATTCGAGACTCTTCAGAGTTTTATTATGCTGTGGCTGAGATGTGTGTGCAGTATAGGAAATAGCAGTAAAATACAATGAAAACTAAGTAGTTACACAATTTTGTGAACATTGTGTAAGTGATGCATTACATATTTTTGTATTTGTTACTTTCAATGATCATTCACATTTATTTTTTGAAGGTTTTAATTTTATATTTATCTACCGCTGGTAATGTGGCCTAAGAGCTTTCCATTAACTTATAACGAAATTCAATTGATTTTTCACTATCTCTAAAACTAATAAAATATATCAACAATTATATCAAGGCTAAATCGACAATTGCGTGCCACAAATGTATATAGTCTAGAGAATTCAATTTAAAAATACATTGAATTGCAATATTCTTACTTCCGGCAGCCTAAAAATACAGCCGATAGGATTCAGCATAACGAGAATTTAACTTGGCACAGGTTACTTCAATAAAACATCTACTACATTTAACATCGAAGTTCTATTTTATTAAGATTCATATACCAGTAGTCTCTGAAAAGCAGTAAAATTTATTTACAGTGTAACACAGTTCTTGTTGAATTGCCTTAAGGCGCTACATCCTGCAAAAACTGAACTGGGCGACTATATTGGATCGCTGACTTTTTGTTATTGCATGTGGTATATCTTTCAGTAAAGTATTAAGTTACTACCAAATTCTACCTTAAGGCGCGTAGATCCCTCAAATGTGAAATTGCGGTTTGCATACTTGCTAAAGCATTGAAGCCTAAAAAAAATCTGTCAAAAATTATCTCCGACTACGCGCCCACTATAATACCTATAAAATGCGTTTCAACGAATAGTTTACACAATAGCGCTAGTTGCTCCGGATATTATCTGTATAACTGCATACGATCATCATCAGCCTATTGCAGTCCACTGCTGGACGTATACTGCCATGGGAAGTATTTGCCCATAGTCACCACGCTGGGCAGGCGGGTTGGTGACCGCAGTTTGTATTTTGGGCTATGTTGTCAACACTGCACGGGAGGCGCTGCTGCCCACCTCCCGGAAACCCTTAATCGCCTCGTACGATACCCACGGGCAGACATACGAATTCTACTTAGCCATACAAATGATAGTTCTAAAATCAAGCACGCATATATGCGCTATGAAACGAACTTTAATAGTGCCTTAAGAGTCAAATGTACATCTCAGCCAAAATCCCTTACTTATTCAAATGAACGCAGCGTCGCAATGGGCCCGAAACGCAGATAGTGTTGCCAAAGTTTGCTCCTCTATGGTGATTAGTAAAGGAAGCTAATTTCAAAGAGAACCGCGCCGCCATCTTGGAACTTGAATGTTTGCCACCAAGGTCCCCGAGTCCCCAACACAGGCTAGGAAATAAATGGATGAAGCAAGCACTTAATGTCCCATAGAGTGCTAATGTCATATTAACTGTCTCGATGCACCATTAGACTTTTCGGTGCCTCACAATTCCAGTCCTTGACACTTAGATTCTATTAGTGTAATGTATAGTAATGACTAATGTAAATGTATAGAGTGAAGGACTGGAATTGTGAGGGACCGAAAAGTCTAATGGTGCATCGAAACTGTTAGTATGACATTTTAGCACTCTATGTCTACATCTTATTCCTCTATGGTAAGAGTAAAATTAAACTCCTTCCGATCCATATAGAGTCGATTTTTTTATTTATTTAAAAGATAATCGATCATACCTATATGAGGTATGATCGATGACAATAAATTGACTGTCATTTATGCTAATTTAACTAAAACTAAATTAAAATGTAGATATTTCAACATTAAGGGTACGTAGATTTTAGCACTCGTTAGTCGCATATAGAAAACGTACATATAGAAAATGGTGTGGAAGTTGTCTATTGATCTCTATATCTAATGTTTTTTTTTATAATAATTTGAAGATTATACTGTAAATATTGCCTCGCCAATACGAATTTAATTCATTTTGAACATATAAGTCGTTTAAGCTGTGCGAATTTGATATTATAGGTACACACATTTCTATGTGAGAGTATGTATTTATATGCAAATTGATATGAACGTAAAGCAAAACTTCATCAACTTAATGGTAATTAGTAGAGAAACAGTTTCGAAGAGTAACCGCGGGCGCGAATCTAACTTCACGGTGTGTTTCGTAACTTCCTTTACTTGACTTAACCTAATTGAAATCCGACATGGTTTGCTGTAAAAAATCTCTTTGTAGCATAAGCCATTGAAACATAAACCATCATTATGTTAAAAATTCCATTATAATATAAGGCTAATAAGTATTTCTTTATGTCTGACTATGAGCAAAGCCATAAAGAAGGGTAATAATTTTAGCATTAATAATGTATTTCCGTGTGTTCTCCAGTAGCAGTTAAGCTATACGTCTGATTTAATTTATAAAGTATATCGATTTGTAATTAATTAACGATCATTGATCCTCCAGTTATCTTACTATTAATGAAAAACTTTAAAAAAAATACTAAAGCAAGATGGACGGTTTTAACTAATAAGAATCATAACTATTGATCAAACAAATTGCCCGTCACTTTTCCCTAGTAGCATGACCTGCGATATTGATATGGTATTCAGGTTAAATATCATGTTGAATTTTGTATTCCAAAACAAGTCATGCTAGGAGGTCTGGTCTTCCAAAACAAGTTTTCTTATACAGAAACATATTTCTATTTTCTTTTGCTAAATTAATCATTATTACCGCACAGTAACAGCTCTACCTAACGACTGAGTTCCTATTGGGAGTATAAACAGAAATTTCACTGTTTTAATTAACTAAAACCTATTCGGTCCCTCGTAATAGCTACTAAAGTCGTCGGCGACATAAAAGATAAGTATTTTTCTTAATTTCCTTGCTGAGTACGTGTAAAGTAAGCTGATCTTACCCAATTAATGGGCCCCAAGGTGGGCGCCAGCCTGCCTCGCAGCAATTATCCTTTTTAAGTACACAACTGGGAATTCGCTTAGGAAGTCTAGCTTTAGTAATTTAATTGTCGCTTTAAGCTCTAAAGTGGACAGGCAATAGTTTAGGATCAATTCAAGGATCAAACACGATCACAGGTTAGGAGCTCGATGGCCAGAATAGGTAAAATATCTACCTTATTTAGGTATATGTACAAACAAATGTACTTTTCTGCCTACTGTATATTTATAAACAAGATACAATGGTAAGTAGGAAAGTTAGTAATTTTATTATAGTTGAACAAAACGTAGCACCAGAGTCTTAAGGTTAGCCACCATAGATTAAGAATAGCGGGTTCTTAGTATTTTTGTAATTAGATTGTGTATTCTTTTCTTTTGCGCCCGGTTGGTGAGCTCGAGTTTTGTTTATTTTTATCACAAGTAAACCTTGTTCGGTTGCATATTATGTGTAATTAGATGTCACTTAAAATTAATATAATAATGAAGGAATGTGCAATTGCGCCTAATTCTATGTTTATTTATTCATGCATAATTTCAGGGTTCATAGACTACGCCCTTAGTATCAGACAAGTTTAATGTATTATGCATATGTATTGTAAATTAATATATTTTGCTGCTATTAAACCTAAGCCATGTTAATGGATTTAGTTCCATAAATATATTTTTAGTTTTAGAGGGAAAGGCAAAAGAAACTATGTCCAATGTTCATGCAACGTGCTATTTAATCTAAAGATGTTTATTGCAATTATAACGATAATATTATTCCATTTATATGGAAACGTCGAGAAAATCCTCGAAAACTTAAAAAATATTTCAAAATCTATGAGATATAACCAATTCAACAATCATGTTTAGTTTACCATTAAGAGAATCCTAAACCGCCAAATCACTATGCTAACTCCAGTATTGACAATGTACCTTTATAACTAAGTTTAAACTTACCCTAAAACCACAGCTATCCTTGCTCAAACATTCTCTAACCATGGCCATTTCACTGACTCTAGAGTACTAACACATACCAATATTCACGGAGACAATTGTAAAAGGAGATGTAAATCTATGTTACACAGCGACTGGCAATTTGGTCTGCGAAACTATTTTAATAACACAACAAAATAAACAATTACATAGCGCACCAGAAAAATTCTCTTATTTATTATGCACTCTTTTGATGAATTATAAAACCGTCTGACGTACTTACGCTACTTAGACGCCCGTGATCCTGTTCGTGTGGACTACAGAAAAAAATTAAAATTAAAATAAATTTGCCATTACATAGTAGACATTATGTACAGCAGTTGACTTCCCATGACTTAAATGATGAACCAGCCCACTGCCACTACAAGTACCTACTAATATCTTATTTATTTTATATATTTTTGTTTATTTGAGATTATAGATATATATTTTTGTTTATAGCAATAATCTGCCTAATCTGTCGTGTCGTAGGACGGTGGAGTAAGCGTGTTCTCGAGTGGAGACCGCGCCTCGGCAAGCGTAACGTTGGACGCCCTCCGGCCAGATGGACCGATGACTTGAAAAGGGCGGCTGGTAGTAGGTAACTTGATGACAAAAACGGGTGATAGAGCCTTGTGGAAATGATGATTTTAACTAGTACTCATATACGTATAGTATTTATTTCATAATGAAATTACCATACATACCTTTCTGGAGACTTTTAATTCTACGGTTTACGTCAAACATATACCTCCATGCGTCAAATGGTTAAAAAAAATTGTATTTAATTTATATTTATTCCATTGTATTTAATTTATATTTCAAACCCTATAGCCTATGTTCATCCGGGTCCAATAGGGATTCTAACGGTGAAAGAATTTTTGAAATCGATTCAGTAGTTTCGAAACATATTCGCTGCAAATAAACAAACATACAAACAAACCATCAAAGTTTACCTCTTTATATTATTAGTATAGATATAGATAAAGTTAGCAGTAATATCAGCTGACTTTGAAGAACCGTGGTGGAGAATAACTCTCCAAGTTTTGCCCGCAAATCCCATTCGGCGTCAAAACCGCTTGCCGTCGACGACGACGCTAACTATACTAGTTTATTTGCTTGCGGTCGCCTGTCAGCTGTCAGCCAAATTTTCATTAAAATAGGCCAGAAATTGTACAAAGTTTTTAATTCCAGATAAAATTCTATGTAACATCTATTACTATTGAAGTTCGTTTCATGAAATAATTTCGGAACTTATTTTTTACTAGTGGACGCCCGCGACTCCGTCCGTGTGGACTACAGAAAAAACAAAATGTTGAAATTATCCGGGATAAAAACATTTTCTAACGTTAACGTTAAGTGGGACCTGTCACAATATATTAGTGAAAACTGCATCGAAATCGGTTCAGCCGTTTCTGAGATTAGCGTGCACAGACAAACCGACAAACAGACAAAAATTTCAAAAATCATTGTTTTGGGTATTATCACGTTGTTAAAGGTCTCCTATAATATTATTTCTCATATATCTTCCATGTACAGACTGCGACCCGTTACATTTTTATTATATGTATAGATGATTGATGTAAGAAGGGCCAGGTGGCTATTCTCAAAATCCGGAAATATAACGAATAGCGAAACTAACCGCAAATAGGAGTAGGTAAATTAAAAAAATTATGAAGCTTTATTTTGTACCAAGGTACTTAGATCTTGCCACAATGATGAATATAATATATACCTATAATGCATCACGAGCCTCGGGCATCAGGGGGTTTACTCTGAAGTGACAATAAACGAAGTATCGGCCGAATATCGAGGTGTTTCCTACTACGAACTTCCTTCGATCGTATCAGTCGCGCCGTTTTTTCATTCGGTCCGATCAAACTCTATTTGACAGGTATAAGGCTAGATAATAGAAAGCTTATACTATTAGTCAATGTGAATTATTCTCTATGGTTCCGAATGAGTTGTGAACATCCGAAGCAATTTCGTAGTAGGGTCAAAGGCTGTCAAAGGCTTCGATTCGGTCGGGCTTCGGTCGGACCGAAAGATTCCAGAGTCCGTAAACAAACCATACAATACACACGTTAATATTCCCGAAATGGGAAGGCAGAAGTGCAGGATCATAGAGGAGATACTACCAATACGTACCACGAAGTGGGTACTGAGATAAATGGTCATTGACAAGTTATATCGCCTTAGAGAATGCTCGAGTTCGAATCATATTTCCCATTTTCCTGACAATTTGTTTGCTCACTTCATTAAGTTGTAGCGATGACGCACAAAATAAAATAAACTTTCAGCAACTCGTATTGGGTATTTACTTACCTATGATAAATTAGAAGATGGAAACTTAAGTAAGATTTTAATTTTTGACATCATGTTCTTGAGTGCTTGTCAAAGACGAAGTTAACTTAAAATTTCGTTTGCTCTGAAAATTGAAAAGTTTTTTATTTACAAGCAGCGACTTAATGGATTAGTTCTTTTGAAACATTTTGCAGGGGGTTTAAATATTTTCCTGAAATACAGCTCATATTTCCGAGACGTTCGGGATTACCTACTGTAGTTGCTGAATTTTGAACATAGTTTTTTATAAGCCATGCTTTACGAGAAACAGTCTACTAGGATTCCGTACATGAGTTTTGATACTTCATTGTGGATTTTAACATTTAACACGTATTTATTAATTATAGATCAAGACATAGACATGATTAAGTAATTGATATTGCTTTTTTTTTACTATTTTCTCTAATCAAATTTGCTCTAATTCGAGATTGAAGTATGCAACCTAAATTATGATGCAGTTTCCCTCCTAAGTTTTGGAACCATATGTTTCATACGTTTTTTCACTTACGTGCAATACAGAAATAAATATCTTATTAACACAGGAAATCCACCTTGCCAAGAATATTTTCAGTTCCAGCAGATTGTAAATTGTGCAAACTAACAGACAAGGTGGGAGGGATATCACTTCCCTGTTTCTGTATCCACTGCAAACTGCAATACTGCATTGGCTTGCACGTGACCTGCCTCGAAAGCAGGACTGGTGCAAATTACTAAGGTAGGTAGTTTTTGAGAAAGATTTATTTCAACTTCAAGAAATGCATGAGAAGAAATAGGTAGGTAAGAATATTAAGTTAATCATTGAGGCAGTACGTGTACTTACATAAACCAACGTCTTCGGTAGTTTATAAGCAGCTTAATAGCTCACAAACAATTTTAGTAGAAAATCTTTTAAGGAATATTTTCTAGCACTATAAGATAAGATTAGTGACATTTTTAAGAAAACTGCTTCACATCTGTTGTGTATATTTGCAAATCTAGGTGTATGTAAACATTAAAGTATATCTTTAAGACATCAACTCAAATCATATTTATTTATTACGGGCTTTACGACATTACAGCAATACCAAGGTCGTCAAGTTTAGGGGAAAAAAATGAATAAAAACTTAAATAATACCCACACTAATTATAATAAACAATAATATTGAGTTAATCCGTACACTAATTTATTCATTGCCCGAAGTTTTCATAAATAGGCGGGTATCTGATGATTTCAGAGAAATAATAAACGGTGATACGTAGTTACTTACATTAGCTCACACGTGCCATATTATAGTAGGCCAGTTCTAATTGAACTTGTGGCACAAAAACATATTATAATTTAGAAAAGAGATGGTAAAATTCGTCATCCGAGTAATTGATCCGGTGGCTCAGTGGTGAGAGCGCTGGCACGCGGAATGCAGAGGTCGTGGGTTCGATTCCCACCCGGGTGAAGAATTTTTTCCATTTCTTTATTAATAAATTTATAACATATTATATTCCCTAATAAGATTAATCCCGTGCCGCATCATTCTGATACAAAACAATACCACATTACTCTACACTCTTAATGGCTTTTACCACACGGAACCAGGATGGGACACCCCACATATACATTACATTTCGACACAAAATTATCAATGTAGTCCCTTGTAAATTTAACTCAGCGGAGGTTTTACGTGCACTCAATTCTACCACTATCAAGGAAAAATATACCAATATCTACCTGCATAAAAATGCTGTATTCTTGCAATAATTTTCGTGGTAACAAGGATAAGAGAACTTTAACATAAGTAAGAAAAATTTTCAATGGTTGAGTGTAATTGAAGCTTGAGTATTGTATTGAGAGATTGATAATATGGGAATCAGAGGAGGAAAATGTCCAAAATCTTCCCGCCTCGTTAAATGCTCGAAGGTGTAAACAGAGTAGCAAATATTTACTCTGCCGAATTTAATTGAAAACAAAATTAATTGAAACATGCCAAAGTTTACTTTGCAATACCTACCTATATATACAAAACAAAAGTTCGCCTGTCTTAATTAATTTGACAAATCATCACATAGAACAATGAAAATTGTATATCTTATCATAGAGATCAGTGTATTAAAATTTATTTGAAGGAACAATACAGGGTGTAACAGAAAGGGTATGTTAAGCGAAAAGCTGTATAAATAGCCCACTATAGAGAACCTATTTCCAAAATTTGAAACTCGAAATCACATTTTTTATTTTCAAGATTGTATGAAAATTCCTGAGATATTTAAAAATTCTCCATACTATCGGGAAAAATAAACATGTGATTTCGGATCTCAAATTTTGTGGGTAGGTTCTCTATAGTGGCCTATGTTAACATAGCTTTTCGCTTAACATACCCTTTTTGTTACATCCTGCATAAATATAATGATGGTAAGAAAGAGAAAATTTTAAAAGAATAAATCAATTCTTGAATACGTAATACCTTGAAATTCTACTCGAAAACAAGTTTAGATCTCTGTCTCCTAGATTTCGGACACGTGTGGATCTTTTGACTGAATCGTGTGAATATTTCTGATACTCTTTACATAATATCAAGCAGCACACTGACCGTATTTCGGTTACAGCGTCCAATATTAACAGACATTAGTTATGTACGCAGGATATTGTCAACAAGAGTCTGCATATGTAGAGGTACACAGGTGCACTCCTTTCATTACTCCCATAATCCGATGGAATTGAAGTCCGTCACGACCTGAGAGAGATCAGACACAGATGCAACGGCTTTGCGTGCTTTCCAGAACACTCTGAATAGCTAAGTAACAATTTATAACATTAAAATCCGTGCAAGAACCAATTCAGTGATACAGGCCTTTGTCATGGCACGTCTAATCTAATCTATTTAGTAGTATTAGTATTATTTGAGTAGGAACCTAGAAAATAGGCATGCTCTCGAAGGTGTTTTTAATCGGAAATATAACTAAATTTATGGGTATGGTTAGATATATGGGTTCCTGATTGTAAACATCTGACACCGCTACGCTAAACGTGGCTGTGGGATCTCATTAGCGATCAATTTTGAGAACACAACCGTGCCTATACAGGGTGATCTTTGGTCGTCAACGTTCCCGAAAACTACGGAATCTCCCCATCACCACGATCATTTTTCTCCATGGAAGCACACCTGGGAAGTGTCTGGTTTCCAAAATACTAGGGTCCAAAGTTGAGTAAATAGACTGCGTTTTTCTGCATAAATGCACATTGATTGATGCGTGTAGCAAGATTTTTTCACGAGAAATAATTAATATCTGTCTATGAAAAAACTAGCATAAACAGTGGACACTATAAATTTCGCCCGATCAAGTAATTACAGATTTTTTTTTATTTACATCGTTTCCCAGCATTTTTTTGGCATAAACTTACTTTATTTGATGTATAGAGTACGTACCTTTCGTTAAGGGTAGCAACGAAAAAACACCCTGTATGAATTAATGAATTAAGTTCCCATTGCTTTGTACAGGTAAAATGTCACTACGACTATAATTCTTTATAGTACAGAGAAAAAAACACAAGATATTTTAGAAGATAATGTACAAAGGCGAGCTTATCTCTAACAGAGCTTTCTTCCAGCCAACCATTTAAAGTTACGTTATCGTATTTCAATTAAAAATTAGATGCAAGGAGATTATCCCTTAATTTATTGGTAAATGAGTTGCAACCTGAAAATTGCCAATTAGGGAGGATAGTTACGTAATATGTTACTGGGGAAAGCAATTTTCCAGAGCTTTGATAAAATAAATATTTGCATGCAAAGTATAAAGAAACTAACGTACCTATACTGCGAAGGAAACAAGACGGTGAATAACAGAGTTTTTTTTAATGTAACCTTACCTACTTACGTAATTTATATGCTTAAGCAGATATTCCAAATCATTAGTCATGTTGGTACTTTGTAGTAATTTCTAAACCTCTTTTTCAAGCATAGTAGGAACAACACAATAATAACAATTTAACATATAGGTACTACTTAATATTTATATCATCATAATATTGTACATTAAATTTATTTATACTTGTCACAGTTAATGTTCTTATAAAGCTAACAAAGTTATTTACAATTTACAGTAAGCTTTAAATTATTCAACAACATCAAAGGTACCTCGTGTACCCCTTTTTACGAAGTCCTGTTCCAGCTTATTACAGTTTCTTTGTCATTTTTTGTGCCAGCTAACTAAGCAAAAAGCTATTACTCCTTAACAATTTCGCACCTAATTAGCTAAGTAGCCATTCGACGTGCTGGCTACAAATTAAATCGCTCTACGCCGTGGGGATAAGAGTGACCCTCTAAAGGTACGCTTCACTACTAGGTCACAGAGTAACTTTCTAAAGTAGGTCATGTTTAACAGCTGGACTAGGTTAGGAAGCATTCATACTGAATTTATGTACACTCATCATTACTAATTCTTACGCTTTTCTCATTTTCATTCCGTCTTGCTTACGGTACCCGTACCTACCTAAATAGGTATTACTAAAAGTATGCTGCCGTAATCTGCATTTGTCTGCATTTATCTTCATAAGCTGAAGGAGTAGTCATGTACAGATTTTAAAATACTAAAATTGTCACTTAGCTATACCCGAGGAGGGTTGGCGTCAGGCAGACAACCGGCCGTAAAACAAACGCCTTGGCAATATGAGTTTCGAGAGAAACAATATTGCGCCGACCCTGTAAAGTAAATAATGGGATAAAAGCAAGGATAATGATGGGTGGCTTAACAGTATCTATATTTTGAGTGTATAGACATCTACGCTCCCTGGCTAATACGAAGATTAAATAACATTTCATTTCAATGAGAACAATATCAATTCACCAAGTATCCTGTGGTTCTTCATCTGCCCTGAACAGACTTGGAGTCAAATTAGTAATTCCGTTTGAAGTTTCTCCACTGTCACAAGTTGCCTGTGCAAGTCCCGTGAGTTCGCAAGCTGTCTGAGGGGTAAGGCAATAATAGAGACGTCGTCCAATGAAGAGCGTTTAATTAACTCCAAAATGAGCCTGTGGCGACCAACTTTCGCCAAAGTTGTGCAGAGAAATAATAATTAGTAGTCTGGACGAGCCCCTCGAAAGGTTTTTAAACGCCTTTTTTCTATCACTTAGACTAATCATTATTCTGCGAATGTGCGAAGACACTTTGGTTCTTTTCTCAATATCTGTTACGGAATTTTTAATGAATCAGGTTTTTACTTGTTTGAATGAATTTTAAATTAATGGTAGGATAGGTTTTGTAACATTCAAGTGTAAAAGTTTGTCTTTTTAAGTTCGGGTAGTAGTTAGCCACCTATCTTTTTTGTAATTTTATTACCTACATAGGACTCGGGTACACATAAGCGCAAATACATTACATAATATTTTTTCAGATCGTTGAGTCATAAATAACTCACGCACAAAATGTCTTTTAAGAAAATGTTATGTTCTATTAGAACCTAGTCAATGATTATATAAAATTTAAAACGACTCTCTTGAAAACCCTGTCAATCAACAAATCCATTAAACCTTTTTAAAATAGATACCTATTTACATGCCTACTTATAACGTAGACCAGTGTATCATTGGCTACAGAAATCTGAAGATAAGATAAGGTTTTCGTGTCCAAAGAATTACATAAGGGTTCGAGAAATCCTGGTTTCTACCGAACACACTCAATCTGTACCCAAACCCGCATTTCAATTTGCTATCTCAACAGATAGGGATGTTTTTTGTTGTTTTTTTACAGCTGGTGTTGTAAAACCTTTATTGAGGACCAGTACCTATATAGTAATAAATACTTTTATTTTGAAAATGTGCACTTCAATATAATATATTACTTAGATATTTTATTGCTTATGTAGGTAAATGCGTAGTAGTTGTTATAACTATCTCTAGACCCTTATTAACAAAGTAGGCTTTAATATCCTGTTAAGGTAGTTGACAGTTTTTTTAAATGTATTTATAACGAGAGATCATAAAATAAAAGAAACATTTGCGAAAGAAAAACTTCGCTAGTGTGATAACTTTCCGGGATATAACGATTTCAAGATCACAATTTTAGACTTTCCAAAAAACGCTCCATACAAACGGCTACCACGACGTGTCGTCACTCTTTCAGTAACTTGTATGCGCGTAAAAGATTGTTTGTTCTACAGCTATATTAAATATTCCGTTTATAAATATGGTCACAGAACAAAAATTGCTGTAAATGATGTAGGTGGACATGTGATGTTGTAATTTTTAATTAATTTCACATTTGAAAAATGGACTTGCCAACTTAACTTTGAAGGCTTATTACTACATCATTTGGACACATAATCAAATTGTATTTTTACAGATAGTTATATGGTTTTGATAATTCATTCTGATAAGCATAAACTATTATTAAGATTCAACCATAGGAAACTACCCCATTACCCGGCTTAATGTTTAAGTTTCAATGTACTTACCTACGTAAATTTTAGTTACCTCTGCCGTATTGTATGTAGGTACTTGTAAAGTTAGGGTTAAAACTAACTCTACCCTGATTACAGTTACAGGGTTGAGTCTACATTCCTAGCTATCTATATGTATATTGCCTACCGTAAAGCAAAATAATACTTACCTAAGTATTCATTGCTGATGCGGGGCTTCATTAGAGTCGACTAAAGAACTCGGGCATTCACTCAGCAGGCGACAAGCTAGCAATTTGTCACTGATCATTTACATCTGTTCTCGCTTTGCTAAACGTTGCTGTCTAATCTCCTTTATAATCCTACAGTTCTGGCTACCCCGTTTCGGGAACACAGCCGTATTTATATTTATAATATGTTTGTATAGTGATAAGTTTTCCCTTGAGAGCAAGAGCATCCGGGTGAGAGAAGATAGTGTTTTGCATTCTGCCATAGAACTTCTTCAATGAATGAGGGTGATTGGTTCAGTCTTCGATTATACTTAGAAATACCTGTGTCAGGGAGTCTAGGTACCTATTTCTTCCCACGTTGTACTGTGGGTTCTTTTCTCACCAAGATGAGCAGAAAGGTTGACGTGAATGATTGTTTATACATACTGTTGACTTCAGAGTTTAAATAACAAATAGCATTAAGTAAGACTTCTTTATTTAGTTTAAAATAGATTACAAAACGAGAAAACTACACGGCAAGACGGCTATGACACGACAATGAAAGAGGCCTCCTCTAGCGGCCAAAACTGAACCTCTCGTTTTTTTATACAAACAAAGCTAACATAGAAACTAAACCATACTGCCACCGTATTATTAAATTTATACTTTAATACTCCCACTTAAATTTATAATGAATACCTATCCAAGTTATTCTAAAGAAGAGAACTTATCTAGCCTTTGACACAACTTAAAGCTCATTCTCAAGGTAACCTACCTACTTACATATTTAGGACCAATACATTATCTCTATTATCAATAAATTTACCAGGAGGTAAGGCTTTTGTTAAAAAATCTGCTAGTTGACACATACTCTGTACATACTTAATACTAATTATATTCTCTTCAACTTTTTCTCTAATAAAATAGTACCTTACATCTATGTGCTTTGTTTGCTTGTGAAACACAGGATTATGAATTAATTTGATAGCACTCTGGTTATCTATGCATAAGGTTATTGCTAATTGAGGTTCATCTATATCTTTTAATAACTGCCTAAGCCATAAAATTTCTTTGGCAGCTTCACTTGCGGCCATATATTCTGACTCTGTAGTTGACAAAGCCACTGTATTTTGCTTTCTACTTGTCCAGGTAATAGGCCCTCCATTAAACATAAAAATATACCCAGTATTTGATTTTCTAGAATCAATGTCTGAGGCAAAATCAGAATCAGAATAACCTACTAGATCACTATTGCAGTTATAAGTTATAGAAATATCTTTAGTTTGTAATAAATATCGAAATATCCTTTTAACTGCATTTACATGATCCTTACTAGGATTGTTTAAGTATCTGCTAACTATATTCAATGCATAAGAGATATCAGGTCTAGACACAGATGATAAAAACATAAGGGCTCCCACTGCTTCCCTATATGGAAAGTTTGTTACACTATCATTTACATTTTTCGTTAAAATTACATTATTATCAGCAGGAGTAGTACAAGGGCTAGCTTCCGACATATTAAATTTGTTTATTATTTGTTCAATATAGTATTTTTGGCTTATAACAATTGACTCCTTATTCTTAGTTATCTGCATTCCCACAAATATATTTAAATCTAAAATTCTTAGCTTAAAACTCTTTATGAGATCATTTATAATATGTTCTAATGTATCTTTATCTTTTGACAATAATAAAGCATCATCCACATACAATATCAAGATAACCTTATGTTCATTAAAATATCCAACAAAAATACAGTTATCTGAAGGACATACTTTAAAACCATAGGTAGTCAAAAATGAAGAAAACTTCCTATTCCAACAACGCGGTGACTTCAGGCACTTCCATAAAGACATCTTCCTTCAACTCACCATAAAGAAATGCTGTTTGTACATCAAACTGCTTGATTTCATACCTTTCCCGGGCTGCAATAGACAATATAACTCTAATAGAATCATACCTGGTTACCGGGGAGAAGGTCTCTTTGTAATCAATGTCTTTTACTTGTGTGAATCCACGTGCACATAGACGAGCCTTGTACCTATGTATGCTACCATCTGGGTTACTTTTAATACAAAACACCCACTTTGAAGTTACAGTCTTCTCATATTTTCTATCTATCAGTTCCCAAGTTTCATTCTCTTCAAGTGACTGTAATTCTTCCTTAATAGCTTCCTTCCATTTACAACTATCTTTACATTCCATAGCTTGCTGATATGTAACAGGTACATCAAATTCACAAAAGTTTAATTCTTCAATCAGATGTCTTCTAGGTCGTAATGTAATGTTTCTTTCATCATCACTGGAAACTAATTGAGATGGCTCATAATTCGGATCATTTTGACTATTTGTACTCTCAAAACTAGAATCTGAAGTATTTTGCTGCTCCTGTATATCTGGAGAATCTCCAGATTCATTCTCTTCAGGCAAATTCTGTTGAGAGTTATTCTGTATCTCACAATTCATATCATCCGTAATAGAAATTGGATTAATATTCTTCCTTATTACAGGTACATTATTCTCATTAAAGCTTACATTCCTGCTTATCGTTATTTTTCTAGTCTCAACCAAACATTCTGTAATTCTCATTATCATACCCTACTAATATCATTTTTACACTCTTTTTGTCTAATTTCTTCCTTCTTGCATCAGGTATGTGAACATAGCCTTCTGAACCAAAAACTCTAATATGTCGAAGATAGGGTTTATTTCCATTCCACAACTCATATGGTGATATATCTTTTGTTTGACTTGACGAACTTCGGTTCAGCAGATAAACTGAACAATTTACTGCTTCAGCCCATAAATATAATGGCATATCGCGAGAATACAGCATTGACCTTGCACTTTCCATAATCGTTCGCATTTCTCGTTCAACTTTTCCATTTTGTTCTGGCGTATATGGAGCAGTGCATTTATGAGCGATTCCTTCGCCATCCAAATAATCTTTAAACTCATGGTTTATGTACTCACGTCCGTTATCTGTATGGAATATGCGAACACCATGACCAAACTTGTTCTTTACTATTGTATTGTACATTTTAAAACAATCTAGTGCATCACTTTTATGCTTGATAATGTATAAATACCTGTGACTTGTAGCTCCATCTTTAAATAAAATAAAATATCTTGCACCAGATACAGATTCCTGTTCTACAGGTCCACAAACATCACTGTATGTCAAATCACCAGGTTGACATGGTCCTCTGTGTGATTTATGGAATGGCAGACGGCTCTGCTTGCCATAATGACATGCTTCACAAGTAAACTTCTCGTTATCTGTCAAAGTCACTGGGATTGCTCCATTTTTGCTCATATTTTGGACTTCTTTTATATTCAAATGTCCCAGGCGCTCATGCCAGACTTTCAAACTTGTTTGTGCTAGATTGCAGTTTACTTGAACAATAGTTTTAATGTCTACTTCATACAAATTATTTTCCTTTAATGTTGCAGTCATAACAACAAAGTCATCTTTTAATATCAAGGCATCTCTATTTCTCTTTACAATCGCATAACCTTTTTTAGTAATCATTCCTTCAGAAAGTAAATTTCTATGTAAATCTGGTACATAAAGAATATTTTCAAATATACCTTGCTCGTAGACTCCATCCACACATCGTCTGAACATGACATTGCCAAGTCCTTGTACGTTAAGTTCACTTTTATTCCCCAGTCTAACGGTTCTCTCTCGACAATCATCCTTGTTATACTCTTGTAGATTACAAAAGAAATCCCGTCTATATGTCATATGTACAGATGCCCCGCTGTCAAGAATCCACTTATCTGTATCTAATTCAGATTGTAAACACTCCTCCACACTAAATGCAAGAGGCTTTTGCTCGTTGGGTTTCCCCGCCGACTTCTTCGGAACTCGACAGTCTTTAGCGAAATGCCCTCTTTTGCCATAATTATAACATATAAATCGATGATGATGTCTTTTGTCACTTGACATATTATTATTGCTTGACATTGATTTATTTACATTTTGATATTTATATCTCTGTTGCTTCGTGGCAAGTAATGCAGTTTCTGCTTCTTCCTCATTGTACAAACTTGCTTCTTCATCCAATAACCTTGCTGTTAGGTTATGAATTGTTTGTAGCTTGGGGTCCAATGATAGCCACGCTTGTCGCAAGGAGCGATACTTACTTGGTAGAGTACTTAATATTTTAGTAATAATGGCTGTGTTGCTAATTTCTTCACCACTTTCTTTTAATTGTTTAGCCAGATTTTCTACTTTAGCAACATGTGCCGCTATGCTATCAGTCGGCGACATTTTATACTGATAGAACTTCTCATGCACAATCATTTTGTTCAACTCGGACTTAGCTTCATATATAGACTCCAATTTCATCATTATATCTTTAGCCGTTTCGCAATTTTCTATTAGCGATATTTGACTGAGATCCATTGATGAAGTTAATATAAACATAGCCATTCCGTCATTCTTTGACCACTGAGTAATATCACCCAGGACTGGTTTTGGCACGTTAATGTCTAAGCCTTTTGCTTTTAGGGCACAATTTATTTGAAACTTCCACTGCCTGAAGTCTTTGCCACAAAATTTTTCAATTTTCATTGAATTCGAAACCTCCATTGTTCGTGATATTTTTGTTTCCTTCTTTCTTCGTTTTAAACTGCTCTTTACTTAAAATACTGCGTTACCTGGGCCCATAACCTGTTGACTTCAGAGTTTAAATAACAAATAGCATTAAGTAAGACTTCTTTATTTAGTTTAAAATAGATTACAAAACGAGAAAACTACACGGCAAGACGGCCATGACACGACAATGAAAGAGGCTTAGAGTATCGAAAGAGGCCTCCTCTAGCGGCCAAAACTGAACCTCTCGTTTTTTTATACAAACAAAGCTAACATAGAAACTAAACCATACTGCCACCGTATTATTAAATTTATACTTTAATACATACATACATACATATCACGCCTTTTCCCTTATAGGGTAGGCAGAGCACCAAGGGCCGATAGAACCACATGGTGCCACTTCTGACCAATTTTGAGGGTATAGTTGAGATGTACAAGTTCGGATTAGTAGTGACAGGTGGTCAGCCCATCGCCTACAAAACACCAAAACCCTCTTGTCCTAAGCTCTTGTCCCTCTACTGACTTGTACAGAATGCCCGGGAAGAGAAGCAGCAGTATTATACTTTTTTTTTCACTTCCAGAGCAGCTTATAAGTATGATTGTTTACCTCTTACATTTCTATCTAAGTTAGCTCCATAATATTATAAAATGTAAAAGTATTTCTTCCTGTTAATTACGTCTTCATGGTAAACAGATTTTTATTTAATTATATTGTAGAAGAAATATTATAGAACCTAACTACAAAATTTTGTACCCGAAATCTCAATTTGTTTATTTTTCAAGGTTTTATTAACATTCCTGAACACCTTGTACAAATTTGAAAAATATCCTACGGCTAAAATATACACTTCTCTATGTACCTACATTTATAAATAAAGGTATTGTTTGCCAGATTTATTTTGGTACATTCATTACCACTGGCTAGGCTTTCGGCAACGTATAAAAATGTGTACATGACATTGCTTTCTATAGTCTGACAAGAGACTAATGAGGGAAACGTATGTAGGTTATGTCCACTGACGACAGAAGGACAGTAGATCCAGTGGAGCTGCCACAAAACAAGCATGAAGATTTTCTGGGTAAATGTAATACGCAAAGGACATTACTTAGCGCTTAAAATTCCAACTTTACCCACTTACAGTGGGTCCTAATAATTTTATTTTACTTGACTCTATTCGCAGTTTTCTGAGCTAAGATGTTCTTATAAATCAAATTCATTTTTTTTTATGAAAAGCTTATAAGATAGACCAAAAATTAGGTTGTCTTTACTTTAGAAAATTAAGGCTACCTAATTCATTTCAAATGCTAGCCAGCTTAACTTCGGTTTCCCTGAGTCCTGATTCACTAATCAATTTATCATACGCATCTTATGATTCGCACAGACAGCTCTATTTACTTCCCACCTTTGCCATTACATCTGGGTTCAATTAGCATTGAAACAGCCTAGGAGCCAAGTCTATGATTTTTTGTTCTTATTTCTTTTTTGCTATATTTAGTTGGAGGTGATTTTTTTCATTTGTCAACGTTATCGACATTAATCTTATTACACAATATGAAACTATACAGGATGTAACAAAAGGGGTATGTTAAGCGAAAAGCTATGTAAATAGCCCACTACAAGGAACCTATTCACAAAATTTCAGACTCGAAATCACATGTATATTTTTCAAGATAGTATGGAGAATTCCTAAACAACTCAGGAATGTTCATACAATCTTGAAAAATAAACATGTGATTTCGAGTCTCAAATTTTGGAAATAGGTTCTCTTTTCGCTTAACTAACCCTTTCTGTTACACCCTGTATAGCCGGGTATATCTCTAAATTGGGGGGTTTCATGTGCGTGTAAATTAAAATGAAACTTATTTCATTATTATGTTACTTTATTTTCCTATATAGGTACATGAAATATGTCATGATAATAATAAACTAACATCAATTGCAGAAAATAAATATAAATTAATTCACGCTGACTCACATTGTCTATATATTTTATTTATAAATGTATTTTAATATGACTTTTTACTTACTATTAATTAATTCAGTGTTTATGGTAAAAATGGAATTCTCGAAACAAAAGGTAACCCTAACATTCACAGACTAGGTGATGTTTCATTTTAAATAAAATAACGATGTAAAGTTTAAATTAATTAATTATATCATAACTAATAAGTATTCTAGAAACATTTCTCAATGGATTCTTTACCGGTCGCTAGATTATTGTATTTGTGCCCGAAAAACGGTGGTAGGCTCACCCCTTACCACGTGGGACTTAATAGACTTATTGGTGAAAGTGGGTGAGTATTTTGCCCACTTCTGCCCAACCTCTTAGGTGGATAATGGGCGTGATGTATGTAATAAGCATTCACATTCAAATGGGTAATATATTCTACTTCTTGGATTACAGTTTATGTATTTGTTCTTCAGAGGTTTTCCTATTATTTTTTAAAAGTTTTTTTTGTTTTACCAAAACTATAAACGACTAAACTTAGTAGAATCTTTAATAAAATATCGTAATTTTATAATATTTATCCATCTTGACCTTAATATTAACAATAAATTAACTAATATACCAAATAAACAGGATAACAACGTCTGGTATAATACTCGTATCACTGATTCGTCACACTACTACACTGTTACAATTTACTAATAGAGTCCGAACGCGGATTACGATGAGTTTGGTATAATGACCTCATTATTAATTTCTCTTATTTACTCTCTCGCAGAGTTCAGTTATATCATAAGCATGACGACTATACGGTATGTAAGTACGGCCAGCCAAATATTGTTACGCAAACTTCAGACCATGAGTTTAAAGTGAAAAGCACACTAAATTTTCTTTGGAAAATTCAGAAATTATCCGATGCCACTTACACCTTGTATATTTATGCACGACTGAACGATATAAGTGAGATATGGTTGTAAGAAATTCTTCGTAATCCACGTCTGTACTTTACATCGTTAGCCTAGGTACATAGTAGTATCTAAAACGAATATAAAAAATATTTAAATTAACTCTATCATAAAAATTTTGCGATATTTCATATTACAGCACGCTCTAAACTAACGCGATATGTATTGTCTCTTGGTATGACAGCAAGAGCCACTGCCCACTGTGCACTAGCTAATTTTAGCCTATCAATCCTTGGTTTATAGCTGCGTGTCACTGGCTAACTGTTCATCTATTACAGATACACCTGGAAAGAAACAGAAATGAAGTTTTACAAGATTCAATATTTTTTTACTATCATTTTTGAAACAACTTTAAGGTCTAAAATAAGTGGAAGTTAAGCTACACAAACTAAACTGATAACAGCATTCTTCAGGTCTTATTTTTATGAACAAGTATTAAGAAATTACATAGTTTTACTAAGGCCTGGTGAAACAGAGAGCGTATATAATGCGCGGTAGGGTGTTATATGCGGTATAATGCGTATATAACGGTCCAGCCTACTTAACAGTTTTTAAATCCTAATGTCACTCAATTTCACTGAAATAAACCGAGGAATTGCTAAAGAAATGCCTATATATTTCCAGTGAACTTATTCCAAATGGTCAAAATAATTACAAGTGCGCACTTTGCTTAATTGCCATAATATAAATGTGCAATATTCCACATGGAATATTATTACGGAACACACTCGCAAAAATATTAGGTCCTTTATACAAGTTGAGTTTAAAATTAACTACGTGTACCTATTGTTTCACGCTAGCATTTTAATTTTCAGCAACACCACATTATGTATATGCGGTGCTCTTGTCTCTATTAGAACATTTAGGTACCTATCTGTTACAATGTTACCAAATGTGTTTACGGATTTTCATTCATTTTATTTTACTTATCTATCATGGTATTTAATTTTTTAGATACTTAACATGTTAAATTCTGAGTTGATATAATTGACTTTTTTCGTAAAAAAAAACATTCACCGGTGGAAGTTTATAAGGAAGCTACGGGTTTCGTTACACGTTATTTTATCAGATCAGCACAAAATTCCATTAAGTTGGCAACACTAGCCGATGCAGTTCGGCTCACCCAGTACCTAACTAGGTCGTATATAGATGAGATAGGCCGTGTCGAAGCAACGCCAATAGTTTTTCACGGAAGTCGTTTTTACGGTGCTGTCAAAGGAGCTTCCTGTAGTAAAAACTTTGAAAGTAAGTACATACCCACTTTTGTTTAGAATTTATTAAATAAATATTAACAAACTTTACAACACATTAACTTAGCCCCACATGAAGATCCCTAAGCTATTTTGTCGTGGGTACAAAGCAACGTTATATACCTAAATAGTAAATACATAATTACAGAAATATCCATGACTCCGAAACAAACCTCGGTATTACCAGGACCCAGGACTTGTAGCATCGCAAGCAGGGTCACTAGTCACTACTAGCTGCACCGATCGTTCGCTTGACCATAATAATAATAGTGTAAAGTATGGGGTGCTTTATGTCAAACTGGCTGTTGCTCGTGACTTCGTCTAAGAGGACTACATAATGTACCTTATGTCCTCCGTACTTCGAACTATTACTTATATGAATGCAAATTTCAAAAAGAGTTGAGAAAATAAACCGTGAACGAACAGGTAACAAACAAATTAACAAAATTACTTTTGCCTGTATATACTGTTAGTTGGGATGTTTTCTAATATTGTTCTTCTTTTTTATCTTACTTTATATTTAACTACATCAGAGTTTCAATTTACTACTTTTTCTTTGTGTAATAATTTAATATTAAACTATTCAGCTCTGTTACAGTTAGAAAATGCAGTCTCTTCCTGTAGATATTATTCAGAAACCTTATTGCAATGTTCTCATAAATTCATGTTTAATTTTATTGCTGACGATTTTATTCGGGTGCCCAAATTAAGAGCTACCGTTAGTTACAGTTGCTTAATTAGGAACTTTTAGTAACCAACTATTACTAAAGAGAGGTTTAAATTGTTTTCTTTGTGATGACTGTAAGTACCTTTACGTTAAGACCAATGGGTGGCCATTCTTCGACCAGCGGATAAGTCTCACTATACAACGAAGTAACTCGGCCAGCCTTATGGGCACATTGCCATGCGGCAGAGGACTTGCTAGAGGTTTAGGTACTATTTTTATCTTATTAATTTTAGGTTTTATGTACCTAAGTGTATGATAGATAATTATTTATGAATTTATTTATAGTATAGTTTTATAATGCTTCGTAATTATTATTATTATTTTGTAACCATAGTGGTGTCCTACTGCTGGGCAAAAACCGAGTTAGGCAAAGGGCCAACTCTAGCCAACTTGGCAGAAACTTATCGAGGTCAAAATTTTCTTATAGGCCTAAAAAAAATGTCCAAACTATTATTTAAAAACCTATAACTATTTGGTAGTAAAACTTACCCGTCAACATAGCGGCGAGTTGGTCACTATCGCAGAAGAGGGGATCATGTAGGACAGTATTCAACTGACCCTGGATAGTCGGCCGGGCGTCACACCATAGCACACGACCTGATTTCGACCAGTCTGATACTAGAAGCTTGAGACTCTGGAATATAATTCAAATTTAAAAATTTGTTTTGTAGTGGCTTCACTAGAATACATCAATTGCATATCCTTCCGTGCATATAGATAAAATCCACTAAGGAATTTAGGGGCGTTCTCTCAAGCGATGACCCAGATTGTCAGAGTTTTTCTGCTATTGCTAAACGTTGCTGTGGGATCTTTTTCGCGATCCTACAGTTCTGGCTACCCTAATACCCTAGTACTATTCCGCAGGTAAAAATATATAGCCTAGGATTAAGCAGTTGGTGCAAATTAGTCTATATGCTTTATAAATGAAAACATATTCGCAATGATACAATATATTTAGAACTAAATAGCTAACTCGCATTCCGGGCACATGACAGTCAGATACTACCGTAATAAAGTCTTTAACTTATTTTTATACTCTACATATGAAACCATGAATTGACATACGAGTATATAGGTATATACTAACAATCGACCGGAAAATTGAATCATGGACAAACCATTAACAAATAATTCGAATGATAAATTGCACTTCTTCCTTCCGCTTTTCCTACTGACTACTGGAGTAAAGTTGTGACAAGGAGAGTAAGCAATGTCACGGCCCATCAAATAATCTCAGTCGTGTGGGCAACAAGGAAAATATTCATCTTTAAATATAATTTGCCCAGAAATAAAAAATATACACATAAATATACTAAAATATTCAAACCTAAATTATTAGAATTTCATTATAACCTTTTGATATCCTAATATTATTTATTGGTTACGCAAACATTAGACAATATAGTGACAGAACATACCTTGTTTTTTAAAATCATACAAACTTTCATCGACAAAGATTTAACTTAATTCAAGATCCACGTCACCTATACCAAGAATAATTAAAATATGTAGTCTTATGTTATACTATAATATAGTAAGCAGGTAAATAGGTATATGTAAGAACCTATATGTATATCATAGCATATTATGAGTACCTGTAATACATTACAAAAATCTCCCTGGTTAAATTGAAGGGTTAGTCAATAGTTATTTTCTGGAAAGCAAAATGTGACATTCAATTTTATCTGACGCGCTGTTATAAGTTTTTAATTTATATCAAACTTGAACGTAAACTTTGTATGACAACAAGGAACTGAAACATGCTAACCTTAAATCAACTTAACTTTTGCTCGAAAACTTGCGAAAAGTTTTAATAAACTCAATTAACCTCGCCTACCTATGTAAATCGTCGCCAAATTGGCTATAAAGTTTTCCAACTCTGAGTAAACATGCAAAAATAAGTAGTATCCTAACATTCCAATTAATTTTGTAGGGTTCGATTGTTTTTTTAATGCTTTTCAATTAATTTTATATCAACGACGGTATTTTTTCAACAAATAGAAATAGATTATTCAGTTCCAACCTTAAAATAACAAAATCTGAATTTGTTGACTGAAATTTCCATATTTTCCGGTAAGCAATAACAATTCAGATTTTAGCCCAGATCCCATTAATAATACAGTCCAATGGCCCCTTTCCCACAATAACGTAAATATCAGAACATTTAATAACCAACAGCTCTTATATTATTGGCAGTATAGGTACACAATAGACTGCGTATAAAGGTGTAACATATTACTAAAATTTTCAATTTTGGATTGTTATATTATAGGCGGAACTGTAGTATCTATTTGAGTATGCCGTAGTATGAACACGGCATAGAACATCTACCTTCATGTAAATATGTCTAATCAACTAAAGTCCTACCAATAGGTATTGATTATAAATGTGACTGTTTGTGAAAATAAATGTTGGTTACTGTACGCAAAACTGCCAGATAAATATTTATATAAGGTACAAATCAAAATGAAACTTATCAATTTAATACTAATTAGAACAATTTAGTAGTACTCGTAAGCTCTATTAGCTTATTAGCGGCCGCCCAAGACTTCGTCTTCGTTCCCGTGGGAATTTCAGGAAATCCTTTTTAATCGGATGTCTACGTTATACAAAGCACACTTCGCCCAAATTTCTCTAAGATCAGCAGTCAAGGCTCCGTTAGCCATTCTGGACAAATCATTTTATGTAGCAGTATACAAGGTGTGGGTGACAGCCAAGCAAATACTGAAATGCCGAACAAGTACCATTGTGTTAAGTTATACGACAGTGTAATAACTCGCAAGAATTGTATTTTTGATTTGAGTATCAGTAATCTTTGCTCTCCGCGCCAATTGTATCGGGCGGTCTTGGGACTAATAAAATGGGCTTTTTGGTTATTATGCGACACATTCCTGTTTTTTGCATCACTTGTGACTTGCCATTAGGATTGATCAGTTATTTGAACTTTTTTGAGAGCAAATATTTTTTTTAAATCATCTTTTGGTTAAAATTTTAATTTTAAGTCATTATCTAAGGCCTAATTAAACGAACTAAACCATTTTTTCCTTAAAATATGAAAAAAATGTCGGAAAATTTTGGAATTTTCCTGCGAAAATTTTCAGTGTTTTCCGCCTCAGAATCATGATCTGAAGTCATGGTATCAATATTTGCCTGGCTGTCACAAACACCCTGTATAGTTCAAGCAGATGAAGTCGCGGGCGTGCGTTGGTGGTATAAATGATGGTATGTTTAGGTAGGTAATCTGAATTGACCGTTATTACTGACATATTAATTAAATTTTATTCCGACTATAGCTCGTACTCCACGTATTATTTTATTGTAGATTAAGAGCTACTTTCGATAGGACAAGTGTGTGTACGAGGTATAATATCATGATATTTCCATTATCAGGTAGCCGCAATAAACAGTTTGCATTCAACGTTAAAATAACAGCGGGACTTTTGCGTAAGCCGCTGTTTCTGGGGTCCATATTTAATTTTATGTAATAATAATCGGGAGAGTGCGATCAGACTAGCTAAGTTAAAAAAATATAATGTCTGACAGAGAAATTTTTAATATTTAGAAGTAAGCTTGCGTAAACCATTGTTCGTTTGGGATAAATAGCGACTCGATTTTGACCGTTGTATTAAACATAAAGTAAAAATTTGTTTGTTTGTCCCTTTTCATTTTGGTCTGTGGATAGAACCCCTTCTACAACAAATTTTTACTTTGATTAATTTATTTTTTTAGCTTGCTTATCGCCTGAAAATAAGTCCCTGAGTTCCTTACGACCCTTTCTGGAAGGAGATGCAGTTGATACGTTCTAGTAAAGCGCCCACTTTAGCACAAGACAATACATCATATCTGCCCGTGTGTATCGTACGAGGCGATTAAGGGTTTCCGGGAGGTGGGCAGCAGCGCCTCCCGTGTTGACAACATAGTCCGAAATGCGGTCACCAACCCGCTTGCCCTGTGACTATAGTCAAATACCCCCCATGGCAGTCTTGTGGCGTGTCCTGGGGGAGGCCTACGTCCAGCAGTGGACTGCAATAGGCTGATGATGATGATATTAGTATCTAATAGAATTTCATCTACAATAATATACCTATATGTATTTACACCTACACGCGATTTCCGAACCATAGATTTTCTGTTCAATATGGAATCAAATGAAGCTACGATAGAACTCAAAGGAGAAATACTCAGGCAGAGATTTAACGTGACCCTTAGAATTGAGGTACCTACCTAAACCTAAAATAATAAGCTGTTGACATAATTAGACCAAACCGATCATCGGGTAGACCCCGATGATAGTAGTAGTAGTGATAGTATCCTATTTTCTGCGTAAGATTATTTGTTGCCTGTATTCTTAGGGCTCTCGGATAAGAGCAGGGCCGGCCTGCCCATACGGCGCCTAAATGGTAATTATATAGGTATATATTATTAGGAGCAAACAGGAGAGGCGCCATAATTGGATCTCGCTCCATTCTAAAATTTACCTCGAGCCGGCGCTGGATAAAAGATCCTGGTCTACTTTGTATTCTTTGATATTATACCTATATACTTAAATGTAAGTATTTATATTTTTTAATAGTTGAATGTGATTGTAGTTTGAGTGAAATAGTAATGATATAAGTGCTAATCTACCAAAGCCACATTCAACTATTACTATTTTTTATGTGATGCCACGAGTTTTTATGATGTCTGTAGATTTCCATACATAGTACAACTAAGTGCGGTTAGAGCCTAACCGTTGCATGTAATTTGATGTTGCGGCTTGCGGTGGATGTATGCTAAAACAATCTCGTGTGGCTAAATATTAAATTTAAAAGTCTAGCTATTTTTCCATTTTTGCGCATTTCCCATAAATGACTCCTGACCACACCTAAAAAATATTACCGACAAGTGTAGGTTTATGGTCGTAATTTTAGTGTTAAGTCTTTCCTTGAGTTTGAGTGTGATTGAAGTTTTAGTCATAATAGTCATAGGTGGAACCTAATCCAACAAAACGTAGGTTTGTTGCGTAGTCGGGTAAAAATATATTTCAGCATCACCTAAAACCCTAAAACTAAGAGCAATTTAAGCATTAGTAAAGTCCTATAATACGACAAGCAGCACATACCTGCAAAAACGTATAATCCAGCCTATACAGCGAATCGCAGTGTACAACAAGCACGTTACTCGACTTCCTTTCATTGTTCCCGATTCTCGCTACGTTCTCGTAGGCATTCGGTACGACTGTTAAAGTTTCAAGTACAGGTATAGTGGGGGTTTTGGAGTGCTGTAACACGCTTAGTTTGGTGCGGACCCGCTCGGCGCCCGCGAAGTGAAGCCCGCCGACTGGGTGAATCGCATAATGTGGGGGTAGGCTGCCGTTCTGTAGAAATCATGTGAGCAATTTTTTTTTGGTGTTTCCAACTTTCATCCTATATTTTTGAAAGGGGCGCCCCTTGAATCATGGTCTTTGTAGTGGTATGTTAAGCAATGTTCTATAAAAACAGCCGACTATAATAAAGGATTTTTTAGAATTTTCCTCGTTTTTTCACACATTGCAGAGAAACTTCATAAGCTCACAATTTTTTTTACAATATTGAAAAATTATACATGCTATTAAGTATCAGATTTTTTATTTAGATTCTCTTAGGGGCCACTTTTATAGAAACTCATTTAACATAATATTCTCTTCGGTTACACCCTGTGAAACTTCAGTTTGATCGTTTTAGAAGGATGTGTCGCAGAAGGATTTTTTTATCAATGACTGATATGCATGGTGCTTTAGTACAACAATTAAACCAAATAAATTATACAGTATGTAACAGAAAGGGTATGTTAAGCGAAAAGCTATGTAAATAGCCCACTATTAGAGAAGAATCACATGTTTATTTTTCAAGATTGTATGAACATTCCTGAGTTGTTTAGGAATTCTCCATACTATCTAGGAAAATAAAACTGTGATTTCGAGTCTGAATTTTTGTAGGTAGGTTCCTATAAGTGGGCTGTTTACATAACTTTTCACTTAACATACCCCTTTTGTTACACCCTGTATAAGTACTTACATTAACAAACTGAACATCAAGAGGTGGCCGGGAATGGTAGTACAGTAAAAGTACCACATCTATGGCAACGCCGCAAAGGAGTCCCATCTCGATGCCCAAAGCTAAGCAGCAAATGAATGTACCAAACAGTGGAATCAGGTCCAAACCTGGAATAAATATACTTACATAGTTCTGACGTCGATAATATTTTTTTGAAATGAAAAACAAAAATAAAATCATGTGCTTTCCCGTTAATTTTCACAGGAGCTAAAAACTAGTTGGATTAATTCTTTTCGAAATCAAAAAGAATGTGTCATAGATATTCTTGACACAAACAGTGGCGTAGGCACGAACCTTTTTACGCGGCGTAATGCTAGCGACTCGCTAGCAAAATCTATGTGATTTGTAAGTTTGACGATAGCATTACGGACTATCGAGGGTTTCGTGCTTACCCCCCTGTATTTTTGTAAAAACAAAACTTTAAGATTTGCAAGCAATTTTATTTAATTTTGTAACTTTAATGTTAGTACGTAGGTAGTGATAAAAATAATAATTTCATATATTTCATTCAGAAAATAAACTTCAGAATAGTCATATTGGTAAAAAAAATGTTTATCGATAGTATTATAGCCATTCTGTAGATAGGTACATAGAATATTTATGCTCGAATGAGCAAACCGATAATTCAAACAGAATTGGAAAAGTGTTCGCTGCAGGGATTACCCACAGCGGACGGTGAAGTTTACTACTATATTTGCATTATATTTGCGAAAATGTTCATGTGTTTGCTATTCGATTATGAGATATAAAACTTAAGCTTACGATTGGATAAATAGGAGTTTAGGTTTAAAATCATAATTTTAAAAATGTTTTTGTTCGTGATCATAAAAACAACTTATTCTAAATCCAATTATTAAATTTACTTCACACAATTATACCTTTAGTGAGTAGGTAGATGTTTGTTTCCCCATGGGTATACAATTATTAACCGACTTCAAAAAAAGGAGGAGGTTCTCAATTCGTCTGTATGTATATATATATTTTTTTTTTATGTATGTTCACCGATATTTCCGTCAATTAAAAACGGATTTCAAAAATTTTTTTTGGTTGGATAGAGTTCACTTCTGAGGTGGTCCCATTTTCACCAGGTCAGGATCTGATGATGGGATCCAGGACAAATCTAGGGCAACCACCGAAAATTGTATGCTCGTATGGTGCTTTTGTTACGTAATCATGTCTTACTCAGGTATATGCTTCAGGGTGTCAATATCTAATGCTGCTGTGCTGATGATGAAGCTACAGAACTCCTTAACGGTTAGGAGTTGGGATACAGTACTGCAATTGGTCAATGGAAACTATTTAGTAGTATGTAGAGCTAACGTGTTACTTGAATCAACATTTGATGCTACTGTGCTCATGATGAAACTACAGAACTCCTTAACGGTTAGGAGTTGGGAGACAGTACTGCAATTGGTCGATGGAAACTATATAGTGGTATGTAGGGCTAACTTGTTGCTTGTGAGGTATACTTGAATCAAAATCTGATGCTGCTATGCTGATGGTCAAGCTACAGAACTCCTTAACGGTTAGGAGTTAGGGGACAGTACTGAAATTGGTCGATGGAAACTATACAGGGTGTTTTTTGTGGCCACCATTAACGAAGGGTACGTACTCTATACATCAAATAAAGTACGTTTATGCCAAAAAAAAAAGCTGGGATTTTTTTTTAAATTGTAATTACTTGATCTGGCGAAATTTATAGTGTCTAGTGTTTATGCTAGTTTTTTCATAGACAGATATTACTTATTTCTCGTGAAAAATCTTGATACCCGCGTCTATGTGCATTCATGCAGAAAAACGCAGTCTATTTACTCAACTTTGGACCCTAATATTTTTAAAAGCAGACTCTTCCCAGGTATGCTTCCAAGGAGAAAAATGATCGTGATGATGAGGAGATTACGTAGTTTTCGGGAACGTTAACGACCAAAAATCACCATGTATAAACTAGCATCTATTTAAGTCCACAACGCATTAACACAACTAAAAATCGAGAGATAAACTGACTTAAAAAAAAAATTACCGACTTCAAACTTTAACTAAAAAGCGATAAATAACGTAACTAATTTATCTACTTAATACATATTAAATATCACAAATTATTTAAATATTTACAACTTAATACCTAATACTTTAACAAAGTCATCTTTAACTATTTAAATATTTATAACTATCACTTATTTTTTGGGGTCGGTGCCAGCCAAATAAATAATTGTAATTAAGGAAACTGACCCACATAATAGCAGCGTTTTACCTGAAATAAAACGCTTATTAAATACTTACCTTATTTGAAGCATATTTATATGAGAGAGGCACTTCCGTTTTCCGCTACTTCTTACCTCCTTGTCTACCCTAGTATTGCCTTCTCTGTCACTCATCATCCACCAGGTAGTGAGTGGAGGTTAGGCACCCCAGCTCATTTTGAATCATTGAGTCGATAAATCCAACAGGCAGAGATTAAAGTTATGCTTCAAATAAGGTAAGTATTTAATAAGCGTTTTATTTCAGGTAAAACGCTGCTATTAAACACTTGACCGTTATTTGAAGCATATTTATATGAGACGTGTTTGTTATCGCCTGGTGGTGATGGACGCCAATGTGACAAGGAGTAAGTAGGTAGGTACTATGTTATTTAACAATAGGTATTTTTCGACAAGATATGGAGAAGGTGAGACCTAGTTTATGTAACATCTACATTATGTAAAGGTACACACCTATGTTTACAAATAAAGAAACTTTGGAAGTTTTCAATAACGAAATAAAAACCATTATTGCAATGAAAACAGTTTTATTTTATTTAATCACATAATAATTATTAAGTAAATCCACGGTAACATGTAACTTAATACATTACTTTAGATTAGGTAATTAACCCTTCCATCGAGAAGGCAAAATAAATAATACATAATGACTACACTTTTATAATAGCTATAATAAATAATAGCTGAACTAAGAATCAATAGCAACAAAAGAGTCTCTTAAAACATTATTATGAGTTGGAATCAGTTCTCGCCTATAAAATTTCTGGAAGGTATTGCCGGATTTCCAATTACCTCTGGAGAGTATCTCATCTGTTGAAATATTATCTGACCAACTCTTCGAAGCCACAGCTGAACGTATGCTACCAGGAGAAGCAGAAATGTTTGCTTCAGATAATAAAGTTTTGATCCATGTAGCAATTATAGTTTTGGATGCAGCCTTAGGTTCTCCTCTCAGGTTTATAAATAAATTAGAGCAGCCAGCGTCGCATCGTCTGTTATGGAGAAGTTGAATACACTGTTTCAACCAATAAACTGCATCTAGCTGTCTGTTAGCAGAATTAGCTAGAATCTTCCACCCCGACTGCCTGAAATTATATTTATCGGTTTTTGAACCAAAACGAGGCCACATAATTATATGATCGTCAAATTGTTTATAGTGTTTGTTGTCAACTGTAAGCAAGGTGAGATCATGTATACGTCGACCCGAACATAACAAAAGTAAAATAGCAGTATGCCGGGAAGTCGAAAATATGTTATTTTCATCGACTGAATAAGTGGATAAATAAGATGTTAAAATATCCATATCCCATATCGTAGTTTTATGTTGTACAGGCTTTTTTAAGGAAATAGATTTTAGTATATTTTTAACCAAGACGTGAGTACTTAACAGTCCAGAAACCTCTGTATTACACAAGGTGGAAACTACGGATTTATGTAACAAAATAGTGTTATAAGAGAATTGATCTTTCAGATATAGATCCGCCAGGAATTTAGCTAAAATTGAACCGGTTGGTCTACCTGCATCCACCTTGTGTAATTTACACCAAGATAACCACCTGTTCCAGGCAACTCTGTATGTTTTAAGAGTAGATGACCGCCAAGAAGATTGTAATAAATTTAATTGGTTGTTATTCCAATCATTTAAACTTTCCGACCAGCCCCACATTTCCAAACCTCTAGTGTCATTTGCTGAACTTTTGGAGGTGGAAGGCTCGTGGACTTGTCTATTAGATACCTGCCCAGATGACGAATAGTGAATGGTGCTGATAATGCCCTCGACTTGAGGTCTGCCCTCCAAAATACACGATTCCAGCGTGGTACTACTATCAGAAATATGCCCTGCGCATGATTTAGGTGAGCTAGTACCTTGGGTATTAAATAAGGTGGGGGAAATATCCACGCTAGGGGGTAGTTCCATTGACGGGAGAACGCATCGTGAAAGATTGCGTGGTGGTCGTTCAGGTCGAGAGTTACGTAATTCGACACTACGTGAGCATGGGTCGAAGCAAATAGATCTATCACAGGTACACCAAATTTTTTGAATACCTTCTCTGTGCAATTGGGTAGCAGATGCCACTCTGGGTGAGATCGGTAACGAGATAGATGATCTGCGTGTCCATTGAAAATTCCCGGAATATGATGAGCGATGATGTGTATCTGGTACATGTCTAATAATTGAAAAATCTGAGCTGTAATATCCATCAGAACCAAGGACCTTGTTCCACCTTCGCTTCGAATGTAGGCGATCGCCGTCCGGTTGTCGCTCTGCCAAAGGACTGTGGACTGAGCCAGAGACTGATGCTGATTTTGTAGTAATTTCATCAGGGCAAGAAGCTCTTTCTGATTGCAATGCATCGTACTTTCTAGCTCGGTCCACATACCACTCAGCGGGAGATGATCTAGCTGTGCCCCCCAAGCCAGGTCTGATGCATCTGTTGCTAGAAAATGCGAGGGAGGAGCCCAATGGATTGGAGACGAATGATGGTGATTGCAAAGCCACCACTGGAGGTCTCTTGTAGCTTGTTCCGAAAGAGGATAGCGTCTGGTCATTCGAGATTTCTCGTGATTGATCAGAAATAATAGCAGCGCTCGGTAATGTAATCTGCCTTGAGGAATTACAAAACTGGCGAAATTCAACAGACCTACAATACTTTGTAGTGTTTTTATGTCGACAAGGCCACTCCTCAGAATCGGTTTTATCTTTGAGCATACTGCCAATCTTTTCTTGGCTGGAAGGGTCTTTTCGTTTTTCAGTGTTTTCCAAGAAATCCCGAGAAATTCTAGATCTTGCTGTGGCGTTAATACCGATTTCTCTAGATTTATTTGCCACCCTAGATAAACTAACCTCTGAAGTAGAATTTCTACATGGGATTCTAGGATCTGACGACTCTGATGAACTACAAGAAAGTCGTCCAAATAGACGATAATACGCAGCCCTTGCTCCCTGAGAGTATGAGCGACCCAATTTGTCATTGAGGCGAAAACTTTCGGTGCTGTACTGAGACCGAATGGTAGGCATGTCATTTGCATCAATTGGCCTTCGTATATTAGTCTCAGAAAACGTCTGTGAGAATGAGAAATTGGCAGATGAAAATAAGCCTGAGACAGATCTATTTTGCACATCCAGTCGTTGGGTTGCAGAAAATCTGGGATACGGTGAATGTTTATTAAGGAGAACCGATCCGTCATCACATATTTGTTCAGGGCTGACAGATTGAAAATAGGTCGATGAGACCCGTCGCTTTTGGGAACAAGAAACATCGTTGAAATAAAACTTGGGGACGGCCTCACTTTTTCTAAAATGCCCTGTGGCAGCATCTGACGAATCAAAACAGACATTTCTTGTGATACACGTGTCATTAAACCGTTTTTGATGAGATTTGGCATTATGAGAGGAGGTTTTTTGACAAAGGGTATACGGTACCCTTTTATGATCTTTAAAAGAAAGCTTGGAGCACCCAGGTGCTGCCATTGGTTGTAAAATAGAAGCAGTCGGCCGGCCCTGAATCTCTGGTTGTCAATACTTACGTTTCTTATTAAGGTTGCTATGGTACGATGGTGATCCGGTACGTTTACGGGTATATCTGTCCTGATCCCTTCCTCTATTACTTGGCCGACCTCTAGTGCGAAAGGAACCACTTCCGTTGTTGGGATGTGATGAGCGTGTCACATTATTGTGATATCCTCGTCCCTGCGGGGGACGGGTATGTGTACAACCCTGCGGGGGCTGATAACCTTGGGAAACGTGCGAGGACGCACAACATCCTTGTGAATTACCCTGCGAGGGTACATTATGAGTTACCTTCCCCTGCGAGGGGAGGCGAATAGGTCTATTGCTATTTGTAACCGCTTGTGGAGCGGAGGAAGCAGTACCTTTATTCAGAGGAAAAAACATCTTTCGGACACCTCCTGATTTTTCTATAATTGAAGTTAATGACTCAGAGCTAAAAACGTGATCAACTGAAGGGGGAATTTTGCGTAATGCAACCTTATGAATTGGATCTCGAATGTTATTTATTATACCATCGCGCCTCATTTGGATTACTTCAGCCCTATGCCCGCAAACGAGTTGAAGTAAGTCCGATGACACGTTAAACAAATCGCCTTTAAGAAACAACTCGTTAACTTTTTCATTTATACCCTCAAATGTTAAATCAGAATTTTGTGACCACTGTAAAAGATTTTTCAACGCAGATTGCAATGCTTCCCTTTGTTTAAGAACACAATAAGTTAATGCTGCGTATGATTTATCGGAATATGCTAAACGTTTTAACGTGTCATAAGCTTTCACTTCATCATTGACTTCCAAATCAACAAAACCGGGGGTACGATTATATAATTTTTGTACTTCAGCGTAACGTACCTCGGACCATTCTTTACTATTAAAATGTTGAATACTACTTAGAACTTCCAAAAGATGTTGGGGAGTTTTTGAAACAGAGGGCTCTTTAAGTTTAGTTTCAATATCAAAAACAACATTGGGTTGCACAGACTGATCGTTGACCGGTAATTTTGCAGGTTCCTCATCGTATAATTCACCACTAATATTGCCATCAATACAACACTCGCTTACACCTGAACAATTTGGATATACCTGCTCACCGCCATCACAAAAAGTAACACGTTTGCGAAGATCGTTTATTTCTTGAGTTAATTTATCGAGGTGGTAATCGCGGCGGCGGCGACTCCTATTGCCCCCCCTTTTTTTGTGACGGCGGCGGTTCTTAGATTTACGTTTACTACATGAATTACTAGATGATGACGAGGATGAACTCGAATCAGACGATGAGGAGCTGGTACTGGATTGACCACGATTTTTACTTTTTGATTGCTTGCTCTTGCTACCGATAGTAAAAGTTTGTTTGCCCTGAGTTACAGGAGGTGCCGAATCCTGAATATTAACGGTGGGTTCCTTATCACTTTCACTGCTCATTTTCACACTGCTAAACCTAGGGTAGAACAAAATAAATCGAAAATCTAACACAAATAAAAAGTACAGATTATATGTATGACTAATGTGTTCTCTAGAACCGAACGGTAAAACCGTTAAAAAAATGCACATAAAAAGATACTTATCGAATTATCTAGTAAGCACTTTTAGTTAAAATAAAAAATTTAAATTAAAAAGAAATTTCTAATAATAAGTAGGTAATAATAATTTCAATAATGTTGGAGGTAAGATTTATGAAAACTCACATAAAGCAGGAGCTCCTGAGCACGACCGTGCGGTGCGGAAAACAGGACGCCAATGATTCAAAATGAGCTGGGGTGCCTAACCTCCACTCACTACCTGGTGGATGATGAGTGACAGAGAAGGCAATACTAGGGTAGACAAGGAGGTAAGAAGTAGCGGAAAACGGAAGTGCCTCTCTCATATAAATATGCTTCAAATAACGGTCAAGTGTTTAATAAAACCAAGAATACACTGTATTGTATTTTGCCGTGTGTGTGGCGTTGCCAGCCGCGCGCGTCCATCAACACACTACGTTACCTAGGCTGGCACCGACTCCAAAAAATAAGTGATAATTATAAATATTTAAATAGTTAAAGATGACTTTGTTAAAGTATTAGGTATTAAGATGTAAATATTTAAATAATTTGAGATATTTAATATGTATTAAGTAGATAAATTAGTTACGTTATTTATCGTTATTTAGTTAAAGTTTGAAGTTAGTAAATTTTTTTTTTAAAGTCCATTTATTTTTAACAGCAAGTCTACATAACCTTTTAAAGAAATAACCTTCTCTTTACGTATTTTGTACAATATTTAAGTAGTATACGTATTAATTTCCGAATAAGCCTAATAAACAGACATAACTCATTTATAAAATTATTAATAAAGAAATGGAAAAAATTCCTCACCCGGGTGGGAATCGAACCCACGACCTCTGCATTCCGCGTGTCAGTGCTCTAACCACCACCGGGTCAAATCTCTTTTCTAAATTACATATTGGCAACGTTATTTTTCATCCCGATAGCTATACACTAGCCAAATCTCGGCAAACAAAGCTGAATCCCTCTGCACAATTGTTAAAGATGAAACGATCAACCATATCCTAACGGATTATATTAATGGAGAAGTGTTTTTATAAATTTATCTTAGTCAAGATATTTCAAGATAACTCATTTATTAAATCATATATTTTTGTAGACACGTGTTTATTTATACATACATAGATACATACATATTAATCATGCCTTTATATCTAACTGAGTAGGCAGAGCACCATGGGCCGATAGAAGTGTTTATTTATACTTACATTATTTGCGAAGATTTTCATGTCAATATTCACTAGTTGCCAAGTTTCCGTGAATACATGAAATAACTCATTTAAAGTTCAAACGTATAGGATCTCTAACAAGATTCATGACCTTCCAACAGAATTCTTTGTAAAAAATATTAGATAAATCTTATTTGGGATTTCTAAGAAATTTTTGTGCTTAAATGTTTGAATAAGTCAGGAAATCTATAAAGTCTGGTATATAATATGTACGTGTAAGCACTGATGATAGGTAGACTAAACATAAAATTGTTGAAATTGCTACTTATTGCTACAAAGGGAAAACAGATATTTCTTCTCTAGCACTTTAATCAACACAGTTACACGTCGCGTCGTTTATTCACCCACAAGTGGACAGCATGGTCCCTGTTATATTAGTGCACCTAAGCAAAAACTTCCTAAATACTATCTACAGAAATAAACGATAATATAAGCCTCGATAAATACCCATAGCTGCCGAAATAAAGAACATTTCTATCACATTTCTCAATGATGGAGAAAATCTCTAAATTGCTCAGATCCGCAGAAAATTGCCCGTTCAATCACAAATAGTATTAATGGCAAACTCTGCTGATTCGTATTTTACTTAAATGAAAATCTTTCAAATGCTTCTTTAAGGGATGGGTGAAATCTATAAGTATTCTTTAATCAGTGCTTCCTTTAATCTCTCAAAGAAGGGACAGTATTAGAATTTTATTAGACTACTGTAATGATAGCCTTGCTCACTTAATTTCTTATTAAGTACATTCCAACTTTTATATACTAAAAGTCGAAACAACTTTATAACTAGCTTAATATATTGTATAAAATTATTAATAAAGAAATGGAAAAAATTCCTCACCCGGGTGGGAATCGAACCCACGACCTCTGCATTCCGCGTGCCAGTGCTCTTACCACTGAGCCACCGGGTCAATTACTCGGATGACGAATTTTACCATCTCTTTTTGAAATTACATCATTGGAAACGTTATTTTTTCATATTTTCATATTAATATATTGTGTCAGTTTATGGAAAATAGAGTCCCCGTTGCGCAAGTAGACAGACGGGTAGATTATGGCGGGATGCAAATGTAAGCCAACAATAGCAGTTGCAGGACTATCGCATACCCCTTATGTCACTCCTCGATTATCATAGTCTTGTAAATAGCATGCTCTTACGCACTGGCGGCTCGTGCTAAGGAGCGCTGGTGCGGTGCACTTCCACCCACGAAGATTCAAGGCAATCTATATTTCTCTATATTTATAATTATCTTTCAATTCTACTATGTTTATACAATAATGTCTACGTGTGGAGCTCTAGCGATCGCGCTCCAATGAAACGAAATTTGGTACGATTCCTAGTACTGTATTCAATGAGTGCGAAAGAGACATACCGACATAGGCCGGCGCGTGAAACAGAAGATTTCGTATGAAAAATTAGTCTTATCTGGAGCGCCGCTCATTTTATTTCGCGTATGCGGTCACTAGAGGTGGCTTAGTCCGAGTTAGAACGCGATATGGTTGTCTTTAATGTGTTTCATTAGGTCATCTGAATTTTTATAAGTGTACGGTTGAACTTGCACCATCCCATTCGTTAAGGGAGTGAATACCCATCTAAAAATGGGTAAAAGGAGGTAACTTGTAAAGTAAAGAGGTAAAGTGATTAGTTGTAACATCGTTTGGAATCGCATTCTTTGTCACAACAGTCCAACTAATTTGGAATCCATCTCTTGACTTTACACGAAAATGAAGGTTTCCTATTGGAGCAAACGTGTCGGCGACGAACCTCTTTCGATTCTATCGTGAAATAGTAATGTTACTTTGTCTTAGTCCCCGAGAGTCCGTTTCATCGAATTAACTCTCGTGCTTGATTTCGGAACGAACATTTTTAATAGGAATTGTTTCACGAAACGCATTTTAACAACTTATATTTACTACCCGACTGCGCCCAATGAGGGTTATGTTTTTCGTGTGTTTGTAGTCCTAAATGTATTTTGTACGATCAAGAACCTTGTATTATTTAAGCTTGAGAGGATCATTAAATGCGTTTTAGTCGTGAAAGTGATACAAGGTAGATGCATCAGTACGCAGTCATATTTCTTTCTTTGTTTTTGGTGTTCATTCAAAATAGGAATGGAGCACCATAGTCGGTGAAAGGCAAATGTTAGACAGTAGTCAATCGTCTGTCTTTCGCGTCTCCTCTTCACCATTCCTTCATAGGAAGATGTCATCTGTAAAATGAGTTAATTGCGTCGCACCGTCAGGAACAGGATCGTTGGAGCGACAATCGTCAAAACATGACAATTTGCAAAGTAAACTGAAACAAAGTGAAGGCTGTCCCCCAATTTGCGGTCACTAGAGGTGGCTTAGTCCGAGTTAGAACGCGATATGGTTGTCTTTAATGTGTTTCATTAGGTCATCTGAATTTTTATAAGTGTACGGTTGAACTTGCACCATCCCATTCGTTAAGGGAGTGAATACCCATCTAAAAATGTTAGCAGCCGCCTCTGCTCTAACGCATCACCAGCTATCAGTTAACACACGAAAGAAATTTTATTGACAATCAATCCAACTCAAACGAGACGAATACATACCTAGAAATACAGAAATAACTCGATGCCAAGTCCCCTATTGTTATCGTAGGCACGGATACGTATACATAACACATCAATTTCCGAGCAGATCAGTTCCTCATCATACGCGCGAGTAATTCGCATTTACTGCTCAAATGAAAATTTAGCTTAACTCCAAACTGAGTTACTGCTGGATATATGGAGAACTTAATCCTATCATAAGTAAATTGAGTGTCAAAATACGAGCTACTAAAGTTTATGTAGGTTTTATTTATAGTGCTTATACTATATTTAGATGATATAATACCGAAATCAACCTAAGTTTTAAGGTAATGTATTGAATTGTCTTAGTAGCAGCTATGTACGTATTGAATACTAAGTGCTTAGATCTGGTTTCTCATCGCAACTGTAGTTGATCGCAATCATGAGTTGCCAAATTCGAGGGTCAACGGCTGATTTAGGGTACGTTGGTGTGTGAACAGTTGTATGTTATATATTTAACTGGTAATTTATACCTACGTTATCACTATAACGTCAGATAAATTTAAAAATTCTAACCCATTCACAAAACTAATTTTAGAAATAGTAAATTTTCGGTTCACACAGATCTGTATAGTGGGCCTTGTCTCCTTTCTCTTCCATTATATTATAACTAAAAAAGAAACTATTCTGAGTCATTCTGAATAATTCTCCTTACTTGCACAAACTCCATAATCTCCAAATTATTTTTAAGTAACGCCTATACAAACGAGACGTCTCTTTTCGTTTATGTAAAAAAAACGCATTATATTCTTATTCCCTGGTAAAATGAATCTAGGATTACATACCGAAACGGAGTTAACTTACTATTGTTTGATTCGTTATTGCTAGGTACTCGTAACGTACTATCTCAAAAACATATGAAAAATTCAATACTTAACGAGATAATAAATAAAATAAGTGCGCAAGTAAGTTACCTACTGTAAGAAAAAATAATGTCTAGATAACTTTAGGGTTTCTCAGATAATAAGGGTATAATCTATCACGTTTGTGAGCTGTCTAGTAAGATCTATCTTCTAGTAAGTTCTAGAAAAAAATATCTATGCAGTGTCTGACTGAAAATAAAAATTATTTATTTACAAAGATGAAATATTTAAGGTCATTTTTTATTAAGGCATTGGCCTCAAAGTTAGGTCTATCCCTTAAAGTTAAACGATAGTTTACTAATTTATATTTTTTACCTTTTTCATGAAAAATGTATAGAATAAATCTGTCAAATTTAGGTAATGTTCAGCTTAAACAATGTTTAATTTCTTTCGTATAACAGGATAGAGTCCATCGGGCTTAGGTACCATGAACTTATAAGAAAGATTATTTATTTTAACGCTCTACACTACTTATAACTGCATCATCATTGAGACAATCCTATTTTTATGAGCTCTAGCTCGTAGTAAAATAATTATTGGTACTACTTACGACTAGTTCTCCATAATCGTTTGATGATATCCAAATCCACCATGTGTAGTACCGCGCACACTATAACCGACGCCAATGCGGCACGGGGAATGAAGTAGAAGTATGGTGTCAGCAATGCTAGGGTCAGCAGGACTATTATACCTGTATAACAAGAGGTATACGGTTAGAACAAAAAACATTCGTAACCTACCTAACCTAGACCCATACATACACTAACAAATATTACATATTCTGGCTAATCCACACCTTATAGAAATCTATGTGACTATGTTACACATAGTCGTAGTTTGCACGTTTATCTATTTTCTCTATAAAAACTCCTAAGAACCTATTTTTAACTCAGAACTAGATAATTCCATTAATAAAATTATATTTTCATACATATAGGTACATACATATAATCACGCCTTTATCCCTTACGGGGTAGGCAGAGCACCAAGGGCCGATAGAAACACATGGTGCCATTTCTGACCAGTTTTGAGGGTATAGTTGAGATGTACAAGATCGGTTAGTAGTGACAGGTGGTCAGCCCATCGCCTACAAAATACCAAGACCCTCATATATTTTCAGCCGTATTAAAATTCTTTTTCTCAAAGGCCAACATAGATATACAAATAATAACATTAAAATGTATGTACCGAAATGTAAAGTGATTATCTACATTTATCTATGACGAAACTTATAATTATTTCTTAGCGATCACAGGTTATCAAGTCTCTAGTCCATTATTATATAAATATATAAGGTAAAAACAACTATAGAGCGAAAACGACTACATTACATATTTACCTTTCTAACTTCTTCGCTTCGCTAGCCTATTCGCAAGTGAAGAATTTACTATTTCAAATAGAATAATAATTCTTTGTTTATAACAAATACCCAATGAAGTCACTTTTCACATAGTTGCTCTCGCCCTGGGTGATCGTAAATTATAAACGCACACTTTCCACTTTCTAATATCTTTATGTTAACATATCAAATCTTTAGAATTTAGAAAGGTACAGCGTAATTTCGTTATAACAAAGCTCCGTTTTAAGCTTTGTAATCAAGAAATTGCGCTATACCAAGGCAAAGGCCAACCGCGGATGTACAACATTTTAATTAGCTTATCAAATCTCGTCTACCCAAAATGGACAGCAAACATGCTGTCAACGTGACAGCATAATCTGTACACGAAAGTTGTTATACCGATCCAACAAACTTGGAAAGGGTCGAGTTTGTAAGATACATGAAGAAGGGACACAGTGGAGGTAACTTGTAAAGTAAAGAGGTAAAGTGATTAGTTGTAACATCGTTTGGAATCGCATTCTTTGTCACAACAGTCCAACTAATTTGGAATCCATCTCTTGACTTTACACGAAAATGAAGGTTTCCTATTGGAGCAAACGTGTCGGCGACGAACCTCTTTCGATTCTATCGTGAAATAGTAATGTTACTTTGTCTTAGTCCCCGAGAGTCCGTTTCATCGAATTAACTCTCGTGCTTGATTTCGGAACGAACATTTTTAATAGGAATTGTTTCACGAAACGCATTTTAACAACTTATATTTACTACCCGACTGCGCCCAATGAGGGTTATGTTTTTCGTGTGTTTGTAGTCCTAAATGTATTTTGTACGATCAAGAACCTTGTATTATTTAAGCTTGAGAGGATCATTAAATGCGTTTTAGTCGTGAAAGTGATACAAGGTAGATGCATCAGTACGCAGTCATATTTCTTTCTTTGTTTTTGGTGTTCATTCAAAATAGGAATGGAGCACCATAGTCGGTGAAAGGCAAATGTTAGACAGTAGTCAATCGTCTGTCTTTCGCGTCTCCTCTTCACCATTCCTTCATAGGAAGATGTCATCTGTAAAATGAGTTAATTGCGTCGCACCGTCAGGAACAGGATCGTTGGAGCGACAATCGTCAAAACATGACAATTTGCAAAGTAAACTGAAACAAAGTGAAGGCTGTCCCCCAATTTGCGGTACAAATCGGAGCATGACAAAGTGGTCGCTTAATCTTTTGGAGTTTTTGACGACAACGTTTCGCGAAGTTTTTGAAGTCCTATTGGATAGAACTGACAAAGTACTTAATTTGTTAATTTGACTCAGAATATTGAGATGGCGAGTTGTTTGTTTTTGTCGGTGCCCAGACATGAATTTAAAATTGTTATTGGGTTTGCTTAAAAAAGCTTTGATACATGAGAAATCTCGGTTAAAAATAAGTTCGTCTTTATAATTGTTCATGTTTAGTCTATATATTTTAATGTACCGTAAAGAATAAGAGCAAATATTAACAAAAAGTGTACCTTAATAGTCAATGCAGGCCCGTTTTACTATGTAGAAAGAATAAAGAAAGAAATATTTATTGATTCGGTATGTTTGTTTTCTAAAACTTACCAAACTGTGCACAAAATGAAAGCCTACTAACAAGACGAGCAGACTCTTGGAGATTTATTAAAAATGAAAAGATAATTATAATTCCAACTATTAATTTATTAATCTCATAATGAGATGAAGAAAACTATATACTCCAACATTCTTTATGAAACTACCTGAATATCTCAGTATCTTCACAATTTCAAACTTCAAAGTTGTTGGTGAGTAAAATAAGAACTAAAACACTGAAATGGTTATCTAAAAGGCAGAACAATAACGTGCTGGAATACATAATAAGTGGCGCCGCGACTTATCACCAACTTATTCTTGAACAAGAGCTTCTAACCTTGGCAACCGCGGGCAAAGTTGCCAACTCCACAAGACTCGACTTTAGCTGGAATCGAATTGTGAAACTTGGAGAACGATCGTATGGCCTCATCTTTTGTCTACAACTTCTTGCTTCTGGCAGAGTATACTTTGTAGTACAGGTGCAGAAGGTGCATAGTGCAATAACTTCGGATAATAGCGCATTACATTGATATTATAAAGTGTACTCGTAGTTCAGCTCACTCGGTGAATAAGTCCTTCTCCTAAAAATACATTAAAAATATAATCGCGCGTATTTTCTACAGAAGATAAAAGTGTCTTCATCTATCAAATGTAGACTATAACTATGTTATTATAAAGACGTGACACGAAATAAATGAATAATAAATTTACGAGTATCTACGTATGAAAGATACGACCGGTCGGAGTGGAGGTTGTTGGGGGAGGCCTATGTCCAACAGTGGACTTCTCAGGGCTATAAATGATGATGATGATGATGAAAGATAGGCCGATACCTTCACAAAGATTATCTTTAAAATATATTATTTCAAAACATAAAATATAAACACCTTTTATAAACATGAACAAAGTAGGTAATTAAGCCCTCCCCCATCGCTCAACTTGTAATATGCTCAACACGCTGTCCATTTAACTTGAATAACTACTTAATACAGTTTAAGATTATATCTAGGGACATACAAGTTTACATCATTTGAATATAACTTTATACCATAAAACCGTACTTACTAGTATAAAAGCCGGCAGCCGGAGTTCTCACGCCCGAAGCATCGCTGACTGCGCTCCGAGTGAACGACCCATTCACCGGGAATGAGCGGAAGAATGATCCTAGAATGTTGCATACTCCTAGAGCGACGATTTCTTGAGTCGCGTCCAATGTTTTACCCCTGGCTGGAAGAGTGGGTAAGATTTAATGAAAAAATGTATGAAAGTCTGAAATGCAGAGAGTATTTAGATCGATGGTATTTTCACCAACTCGCCTGCCTAGCGTGGTCACTATGGGCAAATATCCCCTTACGGAAGGCTCATGAATTATCGGTTTCGATTATTACCAGTTACATGGGTACACTATTATTTTAACTGTTTAAAGAATTAGTTAAATGATGCCAAAAAAAGGAGCGTGAATAGTACGAGTATGACAGGGGGCGTGGGAGTTTAAACAGCTAATAATAAAAGTAATAATGGTTAATATAATAAGAACTTCATACAATGAAAATGGTACCTAGATATCAATATTGCGAATAAAATGTTTCGTAATCCGTCCCTAACAAAATAAAAGCGATTCATATGACATTTTGTTTACATTGAATTATCGTTTTCTAAATTTCTCTTTATCAGGGTATCAATAATACAGCAATAAGGAAGCCCCAATATGGTAAATCAGCTTGTCTTACCAAGATTGAAAAGTATTACGAATCTTGACACTTGACATCGGTCAAAATTAATGGCGAAATAAATATAATTCGGACGAGTAAATGGGAAATACATCTATCTATATACTAAATAAAAATCTAAAAAGAACGATTTCCGATGAATTCATATTTCGTATTTTAATTCCCACTGTAGTGGTAAATTGATAAAATGTCGGTTTCATGTATTCACAATTTTCAGAAGCAACTTGCGAGAGGCTTCTTTGTTTTTCAACAATTTAATAAAACTACAATATTTCCGATACATATATAAATTTATTTCAGTTTATTATAACTCGATACTGTAGATATTTCGCTGAAAAACATATAAGTATAATCACGACTTCAAACTCATGTCCCATAAAATATAGAACAATACACCATAACTTCAAGAACTGTATACGGAAAATGAAATGTTATCATTAATATTCCGAAAAAGTTCAACAAAGAAACATAAAAGAAAGCCATTTCGGGAAAAGTCCAAATATTAACGCCGGTAGGCATCAGCTATTGAAACTTCGCAAGTCATATCTACAGGAAAGTTCTTTGATACAAAAATATTGAGTTATCAACTTTGTCAAATCATTGAGTTTTAACGAGAAGTTGCTTAATGCGGATTGTCGTTCGGTTTAGATTGTACGCCGTAAAATTGTAGAGTTATAAAGTTGATTTTATAGCATAGTGAACCGTCCCGGTATAAAAGCTAAACACTTGTAAAGCACTAAATGCGGGGTTGCGATAAAAGTTTGCTGAATTTATTCAGACCTCATACCCAGTGGTGCAGTGTTCACTAGCTGCATAATGCAAGTTCACCATCTGTGGCCTCCGATGGACATGCAAATTTGGATTTTGAATGAAATACTCAGAACTTAAATTAAATATTTTAAAAGTTTCTGTGCCAACGGAATTCTGCTGGTATATTAAAGTGGACATTTTATGATCCTCGGGATTTTCTATTAGACTTTGTTTCATCATTATTTCGTAAAAAAAATATCTATGCGGGCGGGACGCGTGTTTTGCGCTTTACAGTAGAATCATAAGTATGAAACAATAGAATTTGCTCGATATGCGGGCTGAACTAATTGCTTAATTATTCACCAATTTTTCATTTTGTAGACAATCTCAATCATCCCGATTAGATGAACAGAGCATTGAAAATTATATAAACGATTTTTGGCATTAACAATATAATTAAAACTGCGATCCAATCAGGTACAGTTAAAATAAACATGATGGAGAGCTAGCTCACATTACTCGTTATACTCATTAGTGTTCGTTAAAGGGTCCCAATTATGCTATCGTGGTGTCAAGTTTAATGGCCGATTGATGTAGTAGGTAGTAGTGACCTTGCCTGCAGCGCCATAGGTTATGGATCTTAATGTGGGACTAAGTTATTGTATTGTGAAGTGTGTGAATAATTATTTATATATTATATGTGCCTTAACTTTAATGTAGCAATTGTAAGTGTCAGTACATTTGATTCACTTTATCATTTGTTTTGTTTGTGGACATGTGATTTTTCTTTGTGTGTTTGCTTAACTGTAATAGCAACTGGTGGGCAGGAAGAAATTACTGGTACAGATAAGCTCGCGTTAGTACATTAACTTTGTTAATATTTACTCTACAATCATTTTTGTATGCAATAGAACAAGAATGTCTGATGGAAAATGCGTTGCATTATCATCGGTCGCAAAAGATCGGAATAGATAATTATGTCTTGCACATTTTGAAGATACACTCAAGGCATCACCTTGAAACCAATACAGGGTGTAACAAAAGGGCTATGTTAAGCGAAATGCTATGATTATAGCCTATTTTAGAGAAACAATCCACAATTTTTAAAAACTTGGAATGACATGTAAATAGATTTTTAGATTATGGTAAATGATGATGGTATGGAAAATTCCTACATAACTCAAGAGATGTATTCCGGTCCGATCACTGAAACTAATCCCTTTTTACTCTGAATCCACAACTAATTCCGGTCTGATACCAAATCAATATTTAGATTCCTGTCTGAGTTATTTTTTAATGTGTAAGGTCAGAAAATAAAATAGGAAATAAAATAATGAAAATCTTACAAGTTGTTATTGTTGAACGACAAAGTTAAGAAAAATAAAATAATAATTAGACTATTTTAAGTCTCGATCTCTTAGTAAAAATCAACAATCATTCGAAAAACAATATTGTATGTGTCTACTTGTTAGCAGTACTAAAAATCATTCAGAATACACACGGGATCAGAACGGAATACAAAATAAATACTCTGATCCTGTGACGGAATCGGGTAGGAATAAAATTATAAAATTAAATACAACAGATCCTTTGCGGAATCACTTGCTGGGATCAGAACGGAATAGATTATTCAAGATTGTTTATACAATCTTGATAAATAAAACTTTTGTTTTCGAGTCTCACGGATTGGTTCTTCGTATTTTCAATCATTTCGTTTAACATACCCCTTCTGTGGCACCCTGCAAAATTCAATTTATACCAACTGAAACCAAACAACACTTACCAAAAGCTTTAGCGATCGCCACATTAGAGATAATACCCACTAGAGGTACCACAAGCAGGCCGGTACCGAGGTGTGATACCATCCCGCTTGTCGTCACCGTCGCGTTCCCAATCGTCGTGGAGAATGGAGGTGGGGTTGGTTTGGGAAGTCCAGGGGTGATGTCACCTGGCGGACAGTGAAATTTGGTCGATAAAGAAAATTAAACCCCGAAAATGTTGAAAATTACGATAATTAATATTGAAAAATGAAAATGACAATCCTAGTTTTACCTAGGCTGTCCGTCAATCACCAGGCTGTACCTATCTTATGAGCTATGGATAGCTAGACATTTAAAATTTAAGTTACTGCTATACTAAAGACAAAATACCGTGTACTCCTATTTTGCCATTTTCATGGCAAATAACGTTATATCAAGTCATATACAGCATAAGGCAATAAGATATTGCCTTGAATTTAGTTGAACTTGTGTTTGGCGGATATTCGCAATTATTTTCGTACTATAGGTATCTACATAGGTCTGATTTCTTTGCCAGAGAAATTAAAAAATATCTTTGCAATTTTATTCAACTATTTCTACTTCTATTAGTGGACACATTAATTATTTTTTTTTTTTTTTTATTTGAGTAAAATATGTTACATTTCGTTTTAAATAAACTTAGACACTATATAGCAAAAACCCTTTGGGTTTATCCGCCTAGTGCGGTCTTTCTTAATAAAACTAATTTTACAACACTTATGCTAAAATAGGTACATATTATTTAGGTAAGTACTGCATATCTAAAAAGTTACCACTTGGAATGAATGGCAACCATCTTGTCTTCCGTCCGTCGGTTTACGTACCCCCATCGTAAACGTACGTAAGTAGGTATACCTACGTACATTTCGCGTTCATATAATGTTGTTTTATTTTATTTATATATTTATGTGTTTGTAGATAATGATTTTGTATGTTTATCGGTAGTTCGTTTATAATATCTGTAAGAATATATTGCCACTTTCTTTTTCCATAGAAATTATTATATTTAGGCTTGATAAATGTTGGCAAATAACTTAACTGTCGTACTTTTTCTATTCTTTTGTTTGATTTCATAAATTTTTTATTCTGGTCCTCCTCTATCAATATTGCCATTTTTGTTTTGTTGTAAACATCCAATACGCGACAGTGTTTGAATAAGGATGTTTCGTTGTTACTAATTAGTTTTTTTATGTGTTTAGGGATTATCAATTTTAGGATACTTTTTTGTAATTTGTATATGTTATCAATGTTTGTTTTGAAAGTTCTACCGTAACTGCTAATTCCATAACCTATAATTGAGTCGGCCATTGCCAGATATAAAAGTCGATTTATAGTAAAAGGTACTTTATACCGTAAAATAGACATTTTACTCTGAATAGCCCGTAGTTTATTGCAAACGTTGATTATGTGCGGTTCCCAGTTTAACCTTTCATCGATAGTGAGACCGAGGTACTTGTGTTGCTTTACTAGTTCTAGTGATGTACATTTGCAAGTAGTTTGTTGTGTATGTGTGTGTAAACATTGGTGTTCGTGTGCAATAATAAATGGTATTGACTTAGTGTTGTTATAAGCGGATCTTATGTGCATTAATTTCGTTTTTTTGCTATTAATATTTAGACCCGAATCGTGGGCCCATTTGCATAATAGATTATAGTTTTCTTGCATTTGTTGTTGAGCCTCTTCCAAGTTCTTGTGAGCTGTGATTAAACATGTGTCATCGGCAAACTGGTACACAGAGCCCTGACGAATTATGTTACACATATATCGTTTACATATATTATATACTCTATAGGGGCTAAAATTGATCCTTGGGCGCAGCCTTCCTCTGTAGGCATCAAGTCGCTTAAATATTCTGCTATTTTCACCACTGTGTATCTTTCTTTATGGTAATTTTTTAAAATATCCAATAATGGACCCTGTATACCAGCTTGTTCTAATTTGTTATATAGTGTGCTATATTGAATCGTATCAAATGCTTTGCTAAAGTCAATAAATACAACTAAAACCTGTTTTTTATCGTTTAAGTACCCATTAAGCTCATTAGTAAATTGTCCTAAAAGTTGAGATGTATTTTTCTTCTTCTGAAAACCGAATTGTTTTTTATTAATTAATTGATTTTTTTGTATAAAATTGTTTAATTCATTGCCAAAATATCTTTCAATTATTTTGTCTATACTCGATAGAATAGTTATAGGTCTATAATTGTTTATATCATTATGTATTCCGTTTTTATGTATAGGTCGAATTATTCCTGTTTTTATTTTGTCTGGATATACTTTGGTTTTTATGCATTGATTGATCAGATGAGTAATAACAGGTGCTAGCTCTGTGCAGTTCATTTTTAAATCTTTGACTCTAATTCTATCTATACCTGGGCTCTTTTTTTCATTTAAATTTTTAATAATTTTTTCAACCGTTTCCGTTGTAGCTTTTTTTAAGTATATACATATATCCGCTTGGTTATTATATGTTTGAGGATTTAACAAGGGGATTTTACAATTATGAAGGTCTGTTAGATATTTCAAATAAAACCCATTGTATTTATATCTTTATTTATCTACTTATTGTTATTCAGTCTGAAGCTATTCCAAGCTTTCGTCTCACGAAGCTATCAGCAGTTTATTTTTAAATGCCCCTCTGGAGTTCTTTTATTTACATAAATAAAATGTGTTTGCTATAAAAATAATGGCAGTAAAAACATTCGCTAAATTCAGTTTGGCATTTTTATACGTACAAGCACCAACTGTACCTACCTATGAGTGGAGGTATAATATAATGGAGGTATATTCAAAATATACGGCATAGATTAGGTACTATTATTTTATTACTACTAATTCGAAAAATAAACATGTGATTTCATGTCTTATATTTGTGGATAGATTCTATATAAGTAGTGGACTATTTTCATAACATTTCGCTTAACATATCCCTTCCGTTACACTCTGTATAAGCCCGCACAACTTCATTCGCGCGATCGTAAATTATCTTGCCTTCGTCTCAGAGATTTATTTTTACCATGTAGTAGTTCTGCTACACGAACCATAATCGCACATAGCCTTCAGCGTCACAAAAAAGAATCTATAGTCTACCTGTATCACCGTCTCGCCCGTCCCCACTCATATTTTTTCGTGCGCGCACGACGACCGCACGTAGCCCTACTTTTCTCCTGAGTTATATATTTTTTTAAAAGTTAGTTTACGAAATGCCGAAACGCAAAAAAGAAACTAAAGAAGAACGATGGGATAGAAAGCGGAGAAGATATGAAGATAAACTGAAGGAGCAAAGAAAAAGGAGTACGAGTAGAAGTTTACGAGTAATCTATTCAAGCGACGACGACGAAATTCTGCAGTCACCTATTGAAGGTTCAGTGAAATTATAATACTACTCCTTTTTTATGACAATGATTTAAATTTATTTAAGTACGGTGCTTAACTGTATACCTAAATATTTGCTCAGAGTTATAACGAGTATTATAACCAGAAGCTACTTTTCCCCGAAATAACACGCGCATGTTATTCAGAGGACATTTCTATACCATTTACCAATTATTTATCAACTACCTACAGCATTTCTATGAAAAATTTTGAGAAACTAATTAACTTTCTTCAGTCAACCCACAAACGGTAGATAAGGTTTTATTTGCGCCTAATACTATGAAATATTTTTACATTCTCAGACATTGCACAATACGATGACGTAGTCGCGGAGGCTGCTCCAGTAAACTCTGAAGAAGGGGTTGTTATACCGTCACCGGATGAGATCACGAATCAGGAGGTCATAGGTGAACTCCCAAATCCAGATCCAGATTTTGATACCGAACTATTAAAATCCCTTGGTGATTTTGAAGACGACCCACTAGAATGGGGTGAAAATATCCAGGAAGATGTTGCCAAAAGATTTGAACGAATCTTGTTACAGGGTCTTAAAAAAGACGAAAAAATAGAACTATCAAAAAGATATTCATTTCCTAAGAATAACCCATCGACCAAAGCACCAATACTTAACCCTGAATTGGCCACGAATACGCTGCAAGAAAGCGCTAAGACACGTGACAAGCGCCTTTCTGAGAAACAAGATCAGCTTGGAAGAGCCTTGGCGGCTCTTGGCGCTGCTATGACGGCACTGCTAAAAAAGAACGTGGAAAAAACCGACGTTATGCAGAAATTGAATGATGTTGGAAAATTTCTATCTGACTCGCATTATGCTGAAACGGAAACTCGTCGGGCTCTGATCATTCCATTAATAGATAAACCTTTAGTTGATTCTTTTAAAGAAAGAAAAAGGGATCGTTTCTTGTTTGGTGATAAACTATGCGACCTTGTTAAAAACTCTCGAGGAATTATTAGAACTGGTCAAATAATCCAAGGGTCCACAGCTAGTACATCCAGCAATCATTTAAACTGGAGAGGCCCACCGACCCGGCAACGTCAGTACCGCACCATCGCCGGTCCATCCCAGCCGAGTCGCGGTGGGCAGAGAACAATATACCCAATGCGTCGACGTCTTCCACAACATTTGCCGACACCGCGGCGCCAGCCCCCGCCACCACCACCGCCACCGCCGCCGCCTCGACGGCGCCATCCGGCGCAATACCCGCCGCGCGATCGGCCTGTCTGACACAATCTCACGAGGTACCTATAGTACATTCCGGTCGCTTACGTTATTTTAAAAACGCATGGAAACAAATTACATCTGACGAATTTATTTTAAATACGATTTCTGGATATAAGTTGCCTTTCATAGAAATACCTAAACAACTGCCTTTCAAAGAACGATCATATACGGAGGCAGAAAGTAATTGCATAGACAAAGAATTAGCACGTCTCCAAAAATTAAAAGCAATAAGGAAATGTAAATATGCTGAAGGGCAATTCATTTCAGATTTCTTTTTAACAGCAAAAAGTGATGGATCCTTGCGTTTTATTCTCAATTTGAAAAAGTTAAACAAATTTGTTTATTGCGAACATTTTAAGATGGAGGATATCAGAACCGCTTCACGGTTAATGACAAAAGATTCATATATGGGTAATATAGATTTAAAAGAGGCTTATTTCGTTCTACCTATATTTTCCGGACACACCAAATACTTACGTTTTTTATTTAGGAACGAGTTATATGAATTTATGGCCCTACCATTTGGTTTATGTTCAGCGCCGTATATTTTCACTAAAATTCTCCAACCTGTCATTGCGCATTTACGATCACAAGGGTTAACGTCAGTACGATACCTTGATGATATATGGTGCTTAGGTAGATCTTATACCGTTTGTCTAGAAAATATCCATGAAACTATCAGATGCTTAACTACTTTAGGTTTTGTTATAAATTATAATAAAAGTACATTAACACCTAGTAAAGAATGTAAGTTTTTGGGATTTATCCTTAATTCACATAAAATGACATTGGAACTACCACAATAAAAAAGATCGAATATGGCTCACCGCTTGGAAGAAATGTTAGATCACATTTCAAAAAACCGAAATATCCGTATTCGAGATTTAGCAGTATTTCTAGGGTCACTTACCGCAATTTGCCCAGCCATAGCTTATTCATGGCTTCATACTAAGTCGCTTGAAAGGGTTAAGTACCTAGCACTACTTAACAATAATGATAACTATAATAAATTCATGAAAATCCCAAATAGCATAGAAACTGATTTGTTGTGGTTCAAACGAGCAATAACATCAAGCAATAACCCTATAAGACACGGTCATTATGAATTAGAGATATTTACGGATGCTTCGTTGACAGGCTGGGGAGCATCATGTAATGGTCAACATACTGGTGGTCTCTGGACCGATAAGGAACGTACTTATCACATAAATTATTTAGAGCTTCTGGCAGTCTATTTTGGACTTATGACATTTGCCAAAAATTGTACGAAATGTGAGTTACTTTTGCGAATTGATAACACAACGGCTATCGCTTACATAAACCGAATGGGAGGTATCCAGTACCCTCACCTAACATACCTAACTAGACTTATATGGAATTGGTGTGAAGATAGAAGTGTTTTTATATTTGCTTCCTATATTAAATCTTCCCAAAATACAGATGCCGACCGAGAATCTAGAAATCTTAACGTTGACACAGAATGGCAACTTAGTACAAAGGCATTTAATAGGATCATTACATCTTTTGGCGAGCCAAATATTGACCTTTTTGCCTCTCGAACAAATGCAAAATGCAGTCAGTATATTTCATGGAAACCAGATCCTTATGCGTTCAATATAGATGCATTTACTGTCAATTGGAAACCATACTTCTTTTATGCTTTCCCTCCGTTTTCTCTTATATTGAAAATATTAAATAAAATTATCATTGACGAAGCTACTGGTATCGTAGTAGTACCCTACTGGCCATCACAAGCCTGGTTTCCCATGTTTAAAAGTCTTTGCATGACAGACCCTATAGTTTTTGCCCCAAGTAAAGACCTACTGTCATCCTCTTTCAGATTGGAACACCCGCTGAACAAACACCTTTCCCTGGCAGCGAGTGTGTTATCAGGCAAGCGTTTTTAAAACAAGGAGTACCTGAATCTGCCGTAGACGTAATGTCCTCTTCTATAGCACAAAATACAAAAACCCAGTATAACTCCGGCCTCAAACAATGGTGGGATTATTGTCAAATTAATAAAGTTGATTTCTTTAATGTAAATATAACATCTCTTTTGAGTTTTTTAACTGAGCGATTTCAATCTGGCGCATCTTACGGAACACTTAATAGTCATAGATCAGCAGTTTCATTAATTTCAATCAATAATATTGGAAACGAAGAGAAGTTAAAAAGATTTTTTAAGGGAATATTTAGATTGAGACCCACATTTCCTCGTTACAATGTTACTTGGAACCCTAATATAGTTTTAGAATATTTATCCAATCAATATCCGAATGAGTCACTATCTTTTGAACAGCTTAGTAAAAAATTCGTTGTACTGTTGGCTTTAGCTACAGGTCAACGGACCCAAACGTTATCATTGATAAAAATGTCGAATATTTTAGAATACAATGATAAAATCATAATTACTGTCACCGATTTAGTTAAAACTTCTGGTATTGGACGAGCACAACCAGTTTTAAATTTACAATTTTTTTCCCAAAGACCATCCATATGTCCGGCAAACATTTTAAAATGCTATATTCTGACCTCGGCTCCCAAAAGACCTACTTCAGTTGCAAATCTTATTCTGACTTACAAGAGACCTTATAAAAACGCAACTGCTCAGACCATCGGGCGCTGGATAAAGCAAACGTTACACGACAGCGGGGTCGACACTTCAATATTCTCTGCGCACAGCACGCGACACGCCGCCACCTCGGCGGCACTGCGTGCTGGCGTCAGTGTCGACACGATACGAAAATCTGCCGGGTGGTCTGACCAGTCAGCTATTTTTGCAAACTTTTACAACCGTCCTATCGTTGATTGTGATCCTAATCTTGTTCAATCATAAGCTGTATTATTTTTTAAGTATCCTTATCGTAGTTACAGTTATGTACCTTCCTATTAATAAGTAGTTACAGATGTTGAGACTTAATCATCTTTATATTTTGTTAAATAAAAAGAATTGATTATGTACAAATTAACTTGTTTATTTTATGTTCTCTGAACATCTACATGGTAAAAATAAATCTCTGAGACGAAGGCAAGATAATTATCTGATCAAACGAACTTACCTGAAGTGAAGTTCGATCCTAATTATCTTGACTTCGTCGAGGAGATTTAGAGTCCCTCCCTCCCTCTATCTAACGTAGTAGATACTCCCTCATAGTAGGTCATGCCTACCATAATAACAGGATTGATCTATTTTATTCTGTGAAATATGAGTGGGGACGGGCGAGACGGTGATACAGGTAGACTATAGATTCTTTTTTGTGACGCTGAAGGCTATGTGCGATTATGGTTCGTGTAGCAGAACTACTACATGGTAAAAATAAATTTCCTCGACGAAGTCAAGATAATTAGGATCGAACTTCACTTCAGGTAAGTTCGTTTGATCAGATAATTATAGTCTTTGTTATTCTGATGTATGCGCTATATATCTTCTAAGTTTCAAAATCCGTTTGGTGGTTTTGGCCTGAAAGTGTACCTACCTCACACAAACTATCAATTTTATAATATTAGTAGAACTCTATGGTAAGTACAAAACAAACCTGTTAATATCAAAGGGTTTCTTTGATCCTCGTGCACGAAGTAAGCTAGCATGGCTGCCAACACAACCACTACAGCATTTCTAGAGACACCAGTGAACCACAGCGCCTTTTGGAATATGAATGCGCTTCTTCTGCCTTTGTCACTCTGCGGGTTTTTAAGGCGTATGTCTTTCAGGGCCTATGGTGAAGAGATATTATGCGTTAAAATTAATATTGATATAGAAATTATGAAGCGGCTCTTCAAAGGTTGTTCTATGAATCACATTTTGGAATGAGATATCTTATCTTATAGCAAGTGAGTTAGATATAATGCTACATGAGGGATCGAAAAATTAAGTTCTAAATTTTTTCATCAGGATACTTAGTTTACTTGGGTTCACTTACTATTCAAGAAGTTCAAGAAAATAAGAATATAATATTTGCATACTTTAATAAGTAGGTACATTTATGTATACCTAGATTATAGAAGAGATGATATAAGTAATACTTCAGATATAAATTACGAGTAGGTATAGTAAAAAAAATATATTGCTAAACTGTCACGTTCGGATGAAAAAATACTTATTTTATTTTATTTCCTTCGTGCAATAAAGTACTATTACCTACAATAATGTACCTATATAATATAGCAGTAAATGCGCGAACAATTGTCTAGTCTATCGCAATTTGTTTTGTACTTAGAATATTATCATTTTAAATTATTATGTTAACAACTTGCCTACTTCCGTATCTACATAATCATGATTGGAACATCTTAATAGGTACCCCGACTATTATTATATTATATCATATTCTGTCACTAGCAGACGCCCACGACTTCGTCCACTTAATCCTTATAGTCCCGTTCTTGTGGGAATTTTGTGAAATCCTTTCTTATTGGATGCCTGCGTCATACAAGTAATGTACCTAATTTTGGGAGAAAAGTTCAAGTTTCAATAATTATGTTGGCCAAACGTTCATAGGACAATCGACTATTGGCGAACCGTTCCAGACTCAAGTTTCTGGCCTCTCAAGATTAGTGGTTTTGGTTGTGCGTTGATCGCTCAATTATTAGGGACAAAGCATTATATACTTATATATAAATTATATGAGGAAAATGTAGGCTTGCTTTCCTCTTACTAGTATTAAAAAAAAATAGAATTGCTAGGGGGCAAGTGTAATCTCAACCACAACTACGACAGATTTTATAAACAAATAATTGGGGTTATTGGGTAACAAAACCTACACTGTCTCTATTGGAGGATCAATGTACGAAAATACCTATAAACACGTGTAGCCTTGCCCACGCTATAATTTTCAATGGTATGAACGACCTGTGGAAATCACAGCATAAAGGATACAGTTATCAACTGATTATGTCAAGGCAATCACATAATGCTCGATGGTTTAACTATTATTACGAGTAAAAAGTCAACCGAGAGACAATGGTACAGCTACCTTATTGAAAATACTTTTCATGCCTTTTCATTCATCATCTCTATCTTAGCCTAACCTTGGTCTTTTACGCTATGATCTTAAATATTTTCGAAGAAAAAACACTTTTAGTGTCCTGGGGGATTATTTGGACTGTTAAACAAATTCCTACTTTGAGAGTTTATGATAAATCCCTGTACCTTTTTAGAGCTATTCACTATATTGTGACCACACTCAATTATGTTCTTTGATTTCAGGTCACCCATCATAGATAAAAGAATATATCATTTTTCGGCTGCGAATGAAGTAAGTACCGCATTGATATAAAGCCCCGCATCAACACAATGCTGAGTACCTATAATATCATACGCTATAATTAATAAAGTAAATAAAAAAATAAAAATAAATAAAGAAAGTAATTAGTAAGGTTCTTCTATGCTGCTCTAGGAGTGAAAAAAACGTATGATACTACAGCTGCTTCTGTTCCCGGGCATACTGTACAAGTCAGTAGAGGGATAAGAGGGTCTTGGTGTTTTGGCGATAGGCTGACCAGGTACTAAACTAACCGAACTTGTACATCTCAACTATACCCTCAAAATTGGTCCAAAGTGGCACCATGTGGTCCTATCGGCCCTTGGCGCTCTGCCTACCCCGTAAGGGATAAAGGCGTTATTATATGTATTCTGTGCTGATGCGGGGCTTCACTAGAATACATCAGCTGCATTGCCTTCTGTGCATGTTACACTTACACTGATCATTTACATCTTTCAACACTATACTAAACGTTGCTGTTGGATCTCCTTTATAATCCTACAGCTGGTTCCCCGATTTCGGGAACAGCTGGTGTACCTATTCAGTAAAGCCCCGCATCAGCAGACAAAATACAAAACTAAACTCTAATCCCACCAAAAGCATTTAGCCTAACAAAATAATCGAGTTTAACGCTACCCAACATCAATAAAACCGTTGAAAAGGCCTAAAACATTGGCCTGGGATTTGGACCGAGCATCGATAGATTTCAGGGCACAGGACACAGATTAATCTGTACACGAATGAGGCGATGGGAATTGCTGATCGGATGTACATCGACAATCAGCCTAGTCACTGGTACTGTGCCACCGAATGTGTGTTTGGTAAATTACGGACTACTTTTAAGTACCTATTTGCAAATTGGTTTAGTGGGTAATCTTTGTTTAACCGTCAATTTGTCAATTACCTAATTATTAGGCGTTTCAGAAGTTTAAATTTACAAATGGTAAGTGCCCACCAGTGTGATAGTGGTATTTATTAGTCTATTTTAATTATCTATTGATTGTCAGTGCTTCCTTCTATTTCGTAGGCTTACACACTTACCATTAATATTGTTGTGTTATGTTATACTTTATACGGATATATCGACAAAACTTAAATTGAGTTACAGCACAATAACTTGTTATAAACATTACTTAAGATATTAGGAATACAAATACATACATAACTAACAAATATCGTTAATCCGGCCTATATTAATAGACCATATTAATATAGGCTTACGTTAACGTTAACGTTACAAATTATCAAGTAAATTACAAACGTCTTACATCAAGTATAATATAATAATGCATTGAAACGGCTCGACATAAAGGAATCCAAAATATAAAACGCCCTTTGTCAAAAATGATTATGTGAGATAGAATCCATGTAAATTGGAATCTACTGCGTCGAGCCCAACATTCACACCAAAGATTTCCCGTCTTCCACAGTCCCTTGTCAAACCTTGCTTATGGGGCCTCATTCCTAATAACGAAACCTCAAATATTCATTTGGGTCCTTTTCAATACACGATTAGGTACCTAAATACTAATATTTAACTAATCATAGACAAACATCTATGTAGCTTATTAGTTACGAAGCTCTTCTGTTTACCCTATTTTTCTTTCATTTTTTTTTTTTTTTAAATACCTACGTTTCGTATAGGTATTGTATGTATATATTTTGCGTAATTTAGTAAGTACCTACTAATTTTCGTAATGATTTGCAGATGTTTATTTTCTTCGAAATGGCTTTAACTGAAGTCGAATTTATGTCTTATGCTTTCAAAAACATAAAAAATACAATATTAATTTGGCTATGTGAATCTCGGCATAAGTTTTGTGTTGCGATAGTATGCAAATATATTTTTACGTAAAAACAGTAGAGCCATACACAACTGCTAGAGTAATTTTGACGAACACGCAGTAGCGAAACAAACAATAGCAATTTACATCATCGACAGGTTAATTCGAATTACTTAAACATTTACTGGCAGGATCCAGAATCATTAAATGTAGAGCTGCTTGAATTATTTTTAAATTAACTCGAACTACGTACAATATACATTTAATAATATCTGCGTTAATTTTATCTGAGAGAATCTTAGCAGAGTCTATCCCTAGTGTCTTTAAAAACAATTAAACATATTAAGTTAATAAACTTGTCTACCTTCATACCCAGAAGCACGATGCAGCAGACCAAACTAAGCAGCGTATCTTGAAGTCTCGTCTCTTCAATATGCTGGAAGACTCCCTTCCATGTTCCTATGAAGGACTCCCCACCGAATTTGAGGCCAAGCAAGCCCTTGATTTGTGATGAAGCGATGGTTATCGCGGCTGCCGAGGTAAACCCAGATACTACTGGTAAGGAGACAAATTCCACCAGAAATCCTGGAAAAAAGGACATGTACCTGTTTTTCAATCATTTGTTTTCGTTCCTATATCATTGTTTTCATGTACGAATAGTAGAGGCGAACAAAATTACCTATGCATTTGCACATGTGTTTGGTCTATTTTGATCGCAAAATAACACTATTTGCATATTGGTTTAAGTAACCTACATGGAAAACGTACACTAGTTTTTTGCGATCTATACAGGGTGATTTTTGGTCGTCAACGTTCCCGAAAACTACGGAATCTCCTCATCATCACGATCATTTTTCTCCATGGAAGCATACCTGGGAAGTGTCTGGTTCCAAAGATATTAGGGTCTAAAGTTGAGTAAATAGACTGCGTTTTTCTGCATAAATGCACGTAGTCGCGCGTAGCAAGATTTTTTCAAGAGAAATAATTAATATCTGTGTATGAAAAAACTAGCATTAACACTGGACACTTTAAATTTCGCCCGATCAAGTAATTGTTTTTTTTTTTTTTTCAAAAAAATTTACTTCGTTTCCCAGCATTTTTTTTGTCATAAACTTACTTTATTTCATGTATAGAGTACGTACCCTTCGTTAATAGTGGCGACGAAAAAACACCCTGTATAGACCAAACACATGTGCAAATGCATAGGTAATTTTGTTCGACTCTACTATGCTATAGATGACTTTTTTACCAAGGTTAAATATGGATATGTTATTTAATAAATTATGCTAATGTAAAAATCCTTGGACCGCTCCATAACAATGTAAAGTCCCACTTGTTATCCCAACATGATCTAAAACTTTCTTAACTACGAGTACATGAAACAAAAACTACAAACAGCTTCTTACCCAACTGTCCAATACCAGCAACCAATTGCACCACACCCGCGGAGAAGCATAGCAGCACCGCCATGTCTGGACTTGTGCCATTTGTGTACGTGAATGTCAGGAGTGAGAGCAAAGCTGTTGGCCCAATGTTGATCTGAGGACAGGTTCCTAGCAAGGCGTAGATAAAGCCTCCAGTTAGGGAAGCGTAGAGGCCGTACTGAAAACAAAAGGTTTATGTCCTTTACTTGTGCTATCTATTGTAGTTTAAGAAATATAAAGGTTTTAGTCTCAATACCGTTCAGAATGTTTGTAGCGGGATGGATGCTTGAGTGCACAGAATTATGAGGCTGTTTGGGTAATTTTGTACAAAACGTCGAATTTTTAGAGTTTATACATAGTAACCACTGTACCTACCACTATGCAAGTAGATATTCAAATAAGCTTAAGCTTTTTGTTGCGATACTTTTACTTAGGTAGTAAAGTCAGTTCAAAGGAACTATTTGTGTTGCTATGCGGTCATTTATAGAATATCATAAAAGTTTTCAATTTCCATAATTTCAATAAAATTAAGTAGGTATGTACCTAAACCAGTCTACCTATCATCATCATCATCATCATCATCATCAGCCTATTGCAATCTACTGCTGGACGTAGGCTTCCCACAGGGAAGACTGCCTGGGACCACGCCACAAGACTGCTAGGGGGGGTATTTGCCCATAGTCACCACGCTGGGCAGGCGGGTTGGTGACCGCAGTTTGTATTTTGGACTATGTTGTCAACACGGGAGGCGCTGCTGTCCGCCTCCCGGAAATCCTTAATCGCCTCGTACGATACCCACGGGTAGACATGGGGTGGTACGAATTCTACTCTGTCGGCACCACGCGACCATACCTATAGTCTACCTATAGTTCACATAATGTACTACGAGCATTTCCCACCTGTTTTCTTCACAATTTTACGGCGAACGTAATGCAAAATAATGTCCTAAAAGGCGTCCATTTGTCTGAGCATTAATCTCAGGAAGAGCTTTAAGAATGTGTGTTTGGTCTGCGATGCCTTACTAGGAAGGAGCTGAGAGTTATAAGCGGACATTAGACTTGCAGCTGTTACACTTTTGCAAGAAAACACCTTTAACACTATACTTTGATTTATTTCAAATAAATAACTATAAATAATTAGATTTTATACAGTAAGTACTGACAATCTACGGTTCCAAGATGTCCTATCCGAATGCCGAGTCGGTTATTTTTCTACCCGTTTTAAAGCAAAATGATTGAAAGTCAAAACAGCAACTTTTATAAAATAAACAATAATCAGATATCCGGTAGTCATACTAGTGACTTATTATACAAATAAAATAATCTGATATAGTCAAAATAGATACTTATTAGTCACAGTAGCAAGAAATGTAAATGGACTACGACAACTCGGCCATCCGACTATCAACGAGACCCTCGTTGTAATACATAACAAAAAAAATTATAAAATTTAACAAAGCTAATTTGTAACAACAATTTAGATTTTGTAACTGCTAAAATTATATCGGTATCAATTACATTTTCATTTTTAACTATTACTTATCAATATGATTTTAATGATTTATACATAAATAAAAATGCTCTAAAAGATACATGCTAAGCAAAAGCTTTATTATTATTTTACAATTAATACTTATTCTAATTCAATCTTACAAGTATCGTGAAAAATATCCGATCTGTGACCTGATCAGATAAATGCCATCCACACTGATCCATGACGTTGATCAGTGCAGGAGATTTATTCATACTGATCCGTGACCTGATCAGTCTAGCTTTTTCCACACTAGTCCATGACGTCGACTAGTGCGGAATTTCCATCTATACTTATATACTTAGTCTTTAATCCTTGACCTGATTAAAGATATACTTTTACACTTTTGACTAAAAAATGTTCTATACTGGTCCATTACATCGACCAATATAGATTATCGAATTAATGAAATATATGTACATAATTATATAACATAAACATCTTGGTTTTAATTATAACACAATAATTTTGCATACTCAATCATATAATTATTATAACTAACACTAAATTAGTTTTAAAACATATTTAACAAACGATTACAAAACCATGACTTGTGATAAGTTTCCTGTTATTACTCATCTACCTCACTATCACTATGTTTGGACGATTCGTCACCATCGGACGTGGCAGTATTAAAAGCTAGCCATGGGAAAATTTTGTCTATAGCTACTACGGCTTCATATAATTTACCCTTTCTCGTGATCGGAGTGTCTTCTATTACGAAACGATCGTGTGGGAGTACCTTTTTAATCCTATAAGGACCTTTACATTTTGGTTCTAGCTTTTTAGATTGTCCGTCTATGCCGGTGGTTGCCCTAATGACCCTAACCAAATCGCCTTCCTTAAATTTTATATTTGTTTTCCTATGTTTGTCAAACCTTTCCTTATCCTTAACTTGTTGATCTTTAATTAGGTTACTAGCATCCAATCTTATACCCTCTAATGAGACGTCAGTATCAGATGTTACCTCTAGTATTACATCATTTAATAACCCCTGAGAAGGATTTGTAACATTCCTACCAAAAAGTAATTCAGTTGGCGTTTTCTTAGTAGTAGAGTGCATCGTAGTATTAATACCTAGCTGAATATTAGGCAGATGCTCGTCCCAGGACCCGTTCGGTTTGTCGTGATTCATAGCCCCGAGAGCGGCCAGAATAGTGCGATTATACCGCTCTACCTGACCATTTGCTCTGAGCGTTGCTACTACATTTAAAATATGTTTGATTCCCGAGGATTTCATAAACGATTTGAATGCATTACTGGTAAAGCTCGTTCCTTGATCAGTAATTAATCGTGATGGAGTACCAAAATAACTAAAGTGCTCACTAAACACCCTGATACTTGAAGATGTTTTGGTATTTCTGACAGCCGTTAGATTGACGTATTTAGTAAATGCGTCCACGATAACTAAAATATATGTATTGCCGCGTTTTGTACGTATAAACGGACCTAGGTGATCAGCATGGATGGTATGGAATGGTATATCAACCTTTGGTATAGGGTGCAGTTCGCCCACTTTGGAACCGCTGGGCAATTTATGGTGTGCACATTCTAAACACGCAGATACATATTTTTTTACAAAACGTCTCATTTTCGGAAACCAGTAATTAGATCGAATGCGACTGAGTGTCTTGTCAAAACCAAAGTGCCCGATGTCGTCATGATTGTTTTTTAATACCTGCCATCTTGATCCTTTGGGTATCACCCAGCGGATGGTATTCTCATCAACAATACGATAGACTCGACCATTAACCAATTTATAATTATTAAATATGTCAATTACTTCTTGAGTTTTGCCATCACTTAAAATTTCAGCAATATGTTTAACGTCTTCATCAGACTGCTGGACAGTAGTAAGCCAATCGTCAGTGTTGATGACAAGAACATCTAATATATTTCCTAATCCCCGATCATCATCTATAGCACCCCTACTTAAGGCATCGACATGTGCCATTCTATCGCCCGGTCTAAATTCAATCTCGCAATCAAATTCTAGAAATTGCAGCCACCAACGAGCAATTCGCGGGACTAAATCTCGTTTGGTCAGTGTAGTACGTAATGCATTACAATCAGTCATTATCTTAAATTTAATTCCTATAAGGTATACCCTAAACTTGTTTAGAGATGCTATAATGGCAAGTGTCTCTAATTCAAATGAGTGCAATTTACGTTCGTCAGGTGTGGTCTGCCGACTATAATATGCGACTGGCCTAAGAAAACCCGAGTCATCCTTTTGCAACAATATACCAGCTACCCCAAATTTACTCGCGTCTGTATGAAGTTGTGTTTCTAATTTGGGGTTATAAATTGCCAAAACTGGTTTCTCAATTAAACACTGTTTCAAACTTTCGAATGCACATGATTCCTCATTTCCCCATTTCCAACATGAATCCTTTTTCAAGAGAGCAGTCAATGGACATGCTATTAAAGCAAATCCCTTAACAAAACGCCTGAAAAAGCTAGCAAGTCCCAAAAATCTACGGACTTCATGTGCATTCGTAGGTGTTGGAAATTTAGAAATTGCCTCTGTTTTAATAGAACCGGGCCTCACACCCTCAGAGCTAATTTGATAACCCAAGTAATCAATTTTATCAAAAAAGAAGTTACATTTATTAAGTTTCAAAGTAAGACCGCTATCCCTCAGAACCTTTAAAACTTCCTCCAATCGTACAATACCTTCCTGAAAATTACTAGCCGGAATTAATATATCGTCCATGTATATTAAGGTGTATGCTCGTACTGATGACTTTTGAATAATTTTATTTATAGTACGTTGGAATACAGAGGGCGCGTTAACGAGACCGAAAGGCATACGGTTATATTGATACTGCCCATCTGGTGTAACAAAAGCAGTAAACTCACGAGAAGATTCTGCAATGGGTATTTGGTAATACCCCGAGGCTAAATCAAGTGTTACAAAAAGAGAACTACCAGAAAGCATATCAAGCTGATCTTCAATCCTCGGCAAAGGATAATGATCACGCTTGGTTTTACTATTTAACGCGCGGTAATCGACGCATAGTCTCTTTTCCCCAGACTTCTTGTTTACTAAAACAATTGGGCTGGCATACGGTGAGTTCGATTCGCAGATGATCTTACTATCAAGCATATCCTGAATCATTTCGCGGACATGTTGCCGTTCCATATAAGATAACCTATAAGGACGATATACAACTGGTTCGGTATCTTTTAGTTGAATCACCATCTCAGACTCTGTAGTAAAACCTAGATCTTTTAATCCAAATGAAAAACAAGTTTTATATTTATCAAGTAATGTTCTAAGTAAACACTTTTGTTCCTCAGTCATGGTTTCTCCAAGTCTGAGTGATGATTCATCTACTGATATATCCATTGCTACCCTACAAATATTTAAACATGAGTTTAACGAATGGCAGCGAGTTATCAGTTCTCCCGCTGTAATTAAAATATCATTGATTCCAATATTTTGAATAAGTACATTACCTAAGCCTTGACTTAGACGGAATTCACCAGGTAGCAAATAGTGCTGCCTATTCGAGCTTCCCCTGACAGTGCCATTCACATATATCTGTCCGGTGTAATTAATATTACCTTTTATAGGAACAGCTTTAATTTCTCCATGTTCAATTTTGGTATCCTTGGAGCATACAAGTGGAAATTTAAGTTTATTTTTCTCGGTGACCTTTTGGAAAATTACGTCTGAACCCGTTTTTATAATCTTAATAGAAGGTCTCTCTGTAAATGTATGTCCAAGTAACATGGAGCAATTAATAAGACTGTCATCTATAACTAAAACCTCAACGTCTTCTTCCACTACTCCTTGAATCTCTATTCTAACCAGTGCTATGCCTATGGGACAATAGGGGACGTTACCTAAACCTCTCAGCATAGGACCATTAACCGATTTCCAATTTAACTGTAAACGCCGAGCATCACTAACGCGAATCAGAGTACCTTCACTACCCAGATCTACAAGACATTGAATAAAATTCCCATTAATTTTTATCGGTAGTTTATATTTATCACTACTATCTCCCATACTTTCAACCTGCAAAACATTTTTACTTGTGCTATCATTATTGGTATTCTGTTTCGCTTTAGTTGGACAGTCGGCATGTAAATGACCACGTAAGTTGCAATTCGAACATTGAATTTTTGGCTTTGGGCAACGAAAGAATGCGTGACCTACTTCTTTGCAGTTAAAACATGTCATGTTACTATAAGATTTCGGAGTCGTATTAACTTTGTTAGCTACTATTGATGTATTGTTTGAACTACTCGTAGTTGGAACATTCCGTCGATCTCTGTCTTTACTTCTGTTTGCACCATAGCTTGTATTCCTATCCTGGCCTACCTTAACCGATTTAAAGAACTTCAACACTTGTTCGGGTTCGGAAAATTCAGCAGCTTGTGCCCCTAGTCTAACTCCTCTATCTTCAATGCCATATACCAAGCAATCAACTGCACGCCTGCCCGTTATTTCACATCGATTAAGAAGATTGATTTTATCATAATAATACATTTCAAAAGGTTCCCCATAACGGACCTTCTTATTTAACATTTCAGTAAGTAATTCAGCATAATTAAATCTACTCGGAAATGACTCTCTTAATTTAATCTTCCATTCCGACCACGAAAAAAGTAATGAAGGTAGTCCCTGGTACCATATTTTAGCAACTCCACTAAGCTTGGGAAGCGCATAATGAACAATGTGTTTATCATCCCAACGATAAATTTGAGCACATTCCTCGATTTTATGTATCCAAGTATCTACACACTGTTCCTTACATAGTGGATCAAATTCAGGGATAGCATTATTGAACACAGGAAATTTATCACGTTCAGTATGTTTATAATCTTTCATAACCTCGAGAAACTTATCGAAAAATAAATTTTGCGTCTCAACATACCTAGATTCATTTCTTTGCTCCTGCCGTGATAGCCTGGACCTGGATCTGCGTGATGCTGACCGTCGTCCTCGCGAAGTGGACCGCAACTGCCTTGATCTTGACCGAAGCACACGCGAGCGCCTACGGCTGCGGCTACTCGGACGTCGCCCGCCACTGCGGCTACGCGAACGTCCTGCACTGCAGACTCGCGAACGTCTTCTACTGCGACCACGCGATGACCTCGCACGCTCTTGTGTCCGGCGACTTCGCTGTGATGTAGCTGGCATCTGCGGTGGCGGCGGTGAAGGTGTCTCGGTTCGCGACCAACCGGAAGATTTTGCCAAATGTCTCCCGGTTCGGCTGCGCGATTGTCTTCGACTGGGACTAGAGGTCCCACAGCGTTTTCCGGGGCTCATTCCAACGTGTAAGTTTAGTCCTGTGGGCGAGATTGCGACAATATTTATCGAAATATTGTGTGATCCCACTGGCTGATTTGTTACACTTTTGCAAGAAAACACCTTTAACACTATACTTTGATTTATTTCAAATAAATAACTATAAATAATTAGATTTTATACAGTAAGTACTGACAATCTACGGTTCCAAGATGTCCTATCCGAATGCCGAGTCGGTTATTTTTCTACCCGTTTTAAAGCAAAATGATTGAAAGTCAAAACAGCAACTTTTATAAAATAAACAATAATCAGATATCCGGTAGTCATACTAGTGACTTATTATACAAATAAAATAATCTGATATAGTCAAAATAGATACTTATTAGTCACAGTAGCAAGAAATGTAAATGGACTACGACACAGCGGACATTTATGTGTATTTTTTTTTTCGTTAGGATAAGTAGGGTATTTTAATTTTACATTATTTTTTATTATATTTTGCTAAGTTGACGAATCTACATGAGCCACACAACATATTGTTTGGTATTGATGATCAAACAATTTTTTTAGAACATTATACATCTCTGAATATACCTATACCTATCGCCTTCTATAATACCAAAATACAGTCATGAAAGTTAAGCAGGAAAAACAATATTACCTACCAAATTGAATATAGGTATGATATTAGTACAAATATAGTATACCTGTCGAGGTTTAGTCAATGAACCTTTGTTCACGGCATAATTGGTACTTTTGTCATAGCCTCACGATTTTCTCTCCATAGTGGGGAAATTACTAAGGAGTCTCGCCGACCGATGGAATGACAAAACTGCGCCGATAGCTCATAGTCAAATAGCTTGTAGAATATGTATAGGGGCAGTAAATAATCCCACGATAATATTCAGCTTACGTCTGTTATGCTTATGCATATTTGGATTCACTTACATACGCTTTTAAATTACATTTTTAAATTATATAGTACATTTTTTATTGTCGTCTTGTTATTTTTGATGGCTTAAGAACGTAACAATATACCTACCTACATACATACCTATATAAGTTAATACAAATAAACGAGAGCTCCCGTTATTTATAAATATGTTAATGTCAGACCGATAGAAATACGAGTATAACCTATTCAGACCGTAATCTAAATAGGTACTAGATATATAATTTCATGGGTTTTTTTAAAATTATCTTTTACTACTCTACTTAGCGCCATGACAAAAATTAAGACGTTAATTCTATAATCCGGTTTATTCCTACTAATTCATAACACAACCTAATTCCCATAATATCTAATCACAAAGGTTACCTATGTTTATAACCCAAAATTGATTGATATAGGATAATAACGTGTTTCATCATAACAATAAAGTTAAATAGGACATGGGCAACGGATATTATCAATAAACTAATATCAAAGGCTTAATAATAGACGAGTCACAAGTGAAGTAATGTACCTTTACACGGAAATCACCATACAAATTCCCAACGTGCGTCGGCAAAAAGTCTAAAACAAAAAACATAGCGCAAAAAACGCAAACTACCTGCAAATCACAACTAGATAAAGTACTTACCACAGCATAAAAAAGTTTCTAAATTATTCAAATAGAACCTGTGTTAATAGACATTTGAAGTAGAATGCCTATGAGGAAGATCCGGGAGTGTTGAGTTCGGGATTCGCAGGCCGATTTCGAAAATATTCATCTGGTAGGTATGTCAATGACCAGAGTAAAATCACATAAGTAGTTTATGTAGATTTATGTTTTAGGACAATTTTTCCAATTATCAAATAGTTTGTCTGGAGGATAAAGTTGATCTCTCTAAAACTTGAGCAAGATAGAGACCGTTAGAAAATCAGCCTTAAGTAAACTAAGTATATAGGTATTGTGGGTCTAGTCAGATTAATAAATAGTCAAGTTATGTTACATAAACAAGACTTACTTCTATTCTAATACAGACTAGAGAAACTGGTTGAAAATGTTTTATTTTATACTTTGTACTTTTTGTAATTAAGAATATGTTAACCTTTAAATATCATCCTAAAATTTCTATACATGGTGGATCGACTAATACAAACTAAATGTACCTATCTACCTAACACATAAAATTAAAATAGAATACCAAACATAGCAATCAATATTTAATTGTATCTTTTATAGCTGTCTTTAATATATGCATATACTCGTATTAATGTTTTAAGGATAATTGATAATTGTAATTTTAATGTAACAATATATATGCCAATGTTGTGTGTAATAGAATGCAGTTATGTATACATTCTTCCTATGTAGTATGCCTACTTAATTAAGATTCCTATGGCGCGTGACCTACCTATAAACATAAATTTAATAAATATTCGCCCGTTCATAAATAATCATCTGCTGGGCTTATCGTATTATTTTGTCATCGGTGAATTGAGGTTTCTTCCGGAATCGGCTTAAGATATAACCTTTAAGATATATGAGATATTAGCTTTAATATACCGTATGGATGACCACGTGCCTGAAAAACCTCAACTATCATTGGGGAATAACTGGGATGACTCTATACTATGGATATTATAAAATAGGGAAGTAGAAATGATTGAGTCAATAAATACATAAATAACATACACCGATGTGTTCCCGAAATGGAATGGCCAGAACTGCAAGATCACGAAGGAGATCACACAGCCAAGCTGGGACAGATGTTAATAAAATGTTACTAGATAAGAAAAAAGAAAAGAAAAGCTTAAACTAAATAATCATTGGGACTAAACTAAACCTAAATCATCAGCTAAATTATAACTGTGGTATTCTTAGTAGAAATATTTTTAACTCTATATTTTAGGGTCAGAAATCCATACGAAAGCCGGTTTAAACGAGTTTGTTTTTGCAAGCATTTTCCTCAACAAACATACTTACCTCTAATTATATATATTTATACTTGAGCTTATGTAAATTGTCCCTTCGTTATAGGGTTTCAAGTTCTTATGTCAAAATTAAAATGATATTCCAAAGTTAGTTAATCTAGTTATTACGAACTATGATTGACTAGATCTCGGTTGAATGGCACCTTTGATATTTTTTATTAAGTATGCTCTTAGTCACATCACATCAGCCTATTGCAGTTAACAGCGAAACGCAGGCCTACCCCAGGGCACGCCACAAAGGTCGATCTCCCGTTTTTGCCATCCAGTCACTACAAACCGCCCTCTTCAACTCATCGATCCATCTTGTAAGTCGTGTATGAATAAGAGAATAAGATGTCTAGGCCTTAGGTAGGTAAAAGACAGGCTACCAATGGCGATTCAATAGATGCTAGAATAAATAAAACAATATTATTTACTAAACATCAGCCTATGTGTGGTGTCGATAAATTGAAGGTATGCGATTTTGTACCAGCCTTTCCCAAAGTGGGCGATACCGCCCCCTTATGGGCGCTGCAGGCCTAAGGGGGGGGGCAGTATAAGGCCCAGAAAAAAATTGGGGCGTTGTGTAGAGACTTGGGGAGTTATGGTAGTTTTTAAGTAGGTAAAAAAAATGGGGGCGCTAAAACATTTTATTTTCAAAGTGGGCAGTAGACAACATAAGTTTGGGAACCCCTGCTCTATATTATAATCGATAGATATTAATAATGTGAATCTATGTAATTACATTTTTTAAATTTCTAGGACAAAACCATACTTGACTTGACGCTAGCCATTCGATACCGTTATCATTATTCGACTCCATTACTCGAGGAGGTACTACTTTGTGCCCTTGCAATATTTATAAGAAAATGAAAAATTCTTCACCCGAGTGAGATTTAAACTCACGACCTCTCGCATTCCGTGCATCGCTCTGCCAACTGAGCTATCGGATCACTTAACTCGGATGACGAACTTTACCATCTCTTTTAAATAACATTTTTGGCGACGTTATTTTTTCATCCCGATAGCTATACACTAGCCAAATCTCGGTAAACAAAGCTGAATCCCTCAGCACAATGTTCAATGATGAAACGATCAACCATATCCTAGTGGATTATATTATAGAGAAGCAGCTTATAAATTTATCTTAATTAAGATATTATAGGTATATTATAAAATATTAATATGAAAATGAATAATTTCTTCACCCGAGTGAGATTTGAACTCACGACCTCTCGCATTCCGTGCATCGCTCTACCAACTGTTATTTTAGTTCTAAATGGTTTCTACTTTGAGTAACCGACAATATAGAGCAAAACGCAACTTAACTTGATATCGTGCAGAATAGGTATTTTGATTCCAAATAATAAAAATATTTAAAGTTAAATCTTTAGTAGTTATTATTATAGGGTTTAAGTTAGGTTGACTGAATAACTAGGTTAAGTTCGATTTTAAAGTTTAGATTGCCTCCCGTCATCTATTCTATACAGGGTTAATTTAAAAAGATCAATAATCTCGCAGGACTAGATAGCTAAATCATAAACAACATTAATTAAAAATGATTTTCCAAGCTTTTATTGTACTGTCGTGACATTTATAAGTCTATGTTCCATTCGTAGAAGGTAGACGCGCGCGATCGCGAGCTCACCTATGTTATGGACAGACTTAAGAACATTCAGAAGTAATATTAAATTGAAATTTATTTTTGTATGAAAGTAAAATATATCAAATTATCAAAACTCGTAGAACAAATGTTGTTATTTAAGATGATAGCTACCTAGTCTTGCGAGGTTATTGATGTTTTAAAATTAACTCGTGAACATATAATAAAATTGTAACGGATTGATGTTTGTGTACGCTAATCTCAGAAACGGCTGGATCGATTTCGATGCAATTTTCAGGAATATATTGTGACAGGTTTGTATCACGGAAAAATGTTAATTTCAGATTTTGTTTTTACTGCAGTTTACGCGGACTGAGTCGCGGGCGTCCACTAGTAATCAAATAAACTTAGATTTAACTACACTTTCGAACTTTACACGTGCCACTAGCATAACAACACAAAAATATTATCAATACTCGTATGACATAAGATTCGATATGTTTGTTGCATAATGTAGACATGCCGGAAATAATTTAAAAATTTAGATTGCAGACATAAGTACCTATTTAATGTTTAAATTATGTCTAGTCTATAAGCTATTTAAATGTGTAAACGCACGAAATGTCAAAATTTTCCGGAAAAAAATCCGGGATAAACATTACGAGTTGTTGTTTGTTTTATAAGATCTTTATTAAAATACATAAATATTTTGTAGGAGCACTCACATTACAAAACATTACGAGTAGCCTATGTCCTAGGTCCTTCCTGAGCCTCTAGAGTCCAGGCTAACTAACAGGCTATAGTAGGCTATTTGTGTACCAAACACTACTTACCGGTTTTTCATTGCATGATAGGCAACAGTGATTCAAAATAAATTTAATAGGTATCGCAAAACATCGGAAATATTCTTATTATATGAAAAAAACAATTTTCAAAAAGCAATTTAGTTTAAAAAATATTCCTAATTTTAACTTTATCACAAACGAATAAATTAACTCTTAATTACCTAGGTACTTCATAAATTACATAAATAAATTGGAAACAAGCTGATGCCTATTATTTATCTTCTTGTACTGTAAATAGGTATTAATAATCTTAGTGGTCAAACTTACCTGTGGTTCTAATCCAGCCAAAGAAGCATACGCTATAGACTGCGGTATCAAGGTCAAAGCAATAGTGACACCAGCTATCAGGTCACCGATGCAGGTATTGGTGTCATAACTCCTCGACCATTGCAGAATGGGGAATGTCCCTTCGATCAGCTTCCGTGGGCTGATCTTTTTAAACATTTTGTCTGTCTGCGAAAAGAAATTAAAAAAATGCGATATGTCGTACAGAAACTTGTAAAACCTGAGGTAGTTTTTTTTGTTGTTAATAAATGCAAAACTTACAGAGCTATGTACCTACTCATTTTTTGTTTATTAAATGTGATACATATCAATTTGATGTTTCTTTTAACTTTATTAGTAAGATACTTGCAACTCTGCGAATTGCAATGGCATTCGTACAAACTATTTCATACTAATAGAAACTTACCTATTTACCCAATGTAAATATGGAAAATACCTATCACAGTTTCTGCGGATGACTGTAAATTTTACTTCTTGACCACATAAATAAAATCACAACCAAGTTCTACGAAAAATAGCCATTTTCTTTTATCAACACTAAATAGCGACTGGCGACTAGATATTTTATATTTTGTTGAACAATAAAAAACCTAGTTGAAAACTACGCAAATTTTTACAACCTCACATTATTTGCACGTTCACTAAAATACACTAAAAAACACGTCATAAAAACAACACAATTGAAAGAAAATTCGTAAAACGCGCCGAATTCACCAAATTTTCCCGCGTTTAACCTGAACGCACCGCGCATGCGCCGGTATAGTTTTTATATCAACTTGCGCATTGGACAACGGCTACGAGCATACTGCCTTGACAGTGTAACAATAATCATTTCGTAATCGGTATTTTTTCCTGTACTAATCATAAATTGAGATTTCCCCACCATGAAAAACTAAATGATGTCAGTTTGTATTTTATTTAACACGATTTGACACAGCATTTAACATGTCCCATGCATAGACATAGATTTCTCATGTAATTATTTGATAGAGGTACTCACCAGACTTCACAAAATCAGCCTCAGAAGTGATAGCTTTAACAACTCTATCACAACATACTTATTACCAGTTAAAGTATAAGGAAGGAAGGAAGGATATCACAAATGTATAATTCAAAGAGATGACGATCATTTTATTAGCAATAAACTTGGTTTTATTAATTCTTTTAAGTAATCTGACTTTGAATAAATAACTCTACGATACAGTCACTTTCTCAATGCAGTTCAATAATGTCGTAATTCATTAATTTGGCTGTCAAAAGCCGTTGAAAAAGAACCGTGACTTATCTATTGTCACTAGTTCTGTTGTCTCAGTTTGCAAAACTACAACGAGCAGACACTTGTTACCCAATTACTACTCGTATATCCCTTTTCGTTTTATGCCAATTACGAGTAAACATTTAAACCGACATTTTTACATAGGTACAGGGTTCAAGTGACAGCCAGGAAATATTGATATGGCGATCATGTTCAGTATTTGCCTGGCTATCACACAAACCCTGTATAATATGCCACGTAATTGCTGATAATTTTTAAAGATTCCTGGTAGATTGTACCTTCCTCCAATCCAAACACCAAGATAAAGTATAGGTAGGTACCTGTATATTTTTCCTTTCCCCACTTAGAATCAACAAGTATTTTATTAAGAAAAAATAATAACCCATAGACTATTTAGAATAAGCAAGACCAATAACTATAAAAGTTACTGTATATTTTACCTAACCTCTCATTCTCTATGCTGTCGTACCTCGCAGCGACAGCAAGGGGAACAGAGCGGGCAGGGAGGACTAACGCACTATTAATGTGTGGGTGTAGTCTAAAATTTGAATCTTCTCATCATTTACCTGCCTATCCCAGTGGATAGGTTAATTATTATTTGAGTAGTTCGGCGAAAACGGTTTCCTTCGAAACTCAGTACAGTTGTTTTATGGTCGGCTGCCTGCTGGACACTTTTCCTTGTTGGGAATAAGCTATATTATAATTTTACAACCTTAAAATATTTGTAGGTAGGTATAGACTCGTGACTGGGATCGAACTTTCTGACTGAAATGCGCACATCTTCATCCGCGAAAAATTCTCCCAAATCTAATTTAAAGATCCACGGCGATGGTCGTGCTGTCTAATTACAGAATAGCAAAAGTTCCAGAAATGTAATATGGAGGTTTACCTATCAAAATCAAGTCCTGTATTCTGAAATATGCCTTCGATATTCGAGGGTTTAATGGAATGGCTGAGGGTAAGTTAATCACATATTGAATGGCCATTAGCTTAGGCAATGGCACTTGTTAGGCATTAAAATTTAATGAATCATTAACCTCTACCAACTCTATTTCTCTATAATGGGGTAATACGAGTAAGTTGGCATCAACTAAGAGTTCGACCATAAATAATTAATTGATAGGTAAGTAAGCATATGAGTATACCAGTGTATACCTACCACTATTAGGTTCAGGTAGGTACTCGATTCCGAAAATTGGTACAGGACACCATCGCCATATCGTCGGGGATAATACAAATCTGCGTAACTAGCATTAGATTATTCCGCGTATCTGACACACGATATCTAATTTATGTTTTCGCGTGCAATCCACTCTAAATAAGAAACTTACCCAGTAAAACAAAATTCATTGCTGATACGCGGACTTTACGTAAGGTAGATTCGCGGATTTGCACTATTCCCGACGAATTGTAGGTAGGTTACCTTAAATGTCCTTTTCTACTAACAATACCACACATTATACCTTCTCTTTATTGTATTTTTAGCAAAATTAACTACTTAGGTACTTACATAAATAAATACACTTAATTTGAAGAAAGTAAGTACCTATGTAGGTACCTACTTAATAAAATAATAACGAAAAATCCAATACTTAGCCAATATATCAAACGAATACACTGCTTGCAATAAAATGACAATATTTTTTCATAATTTTATTGTCGTTTCCCAGGGTTGGTTCCATAGAAGAAAATGATCGTTACCTTACAAAGAATACGAGGTATTAAAAGAACAAAGTTGTCTTTTTACACCCAGTATAGCTATCGCGATGAAAAATAATATTACCAATAATGTAATTTAAAAGAGATTGTAAAATTCGTCATCTCAGTTAATTGACCGGATAGCTCAATTGGTTAGAGCGAAAGTACGGTTTGCGAGTGGTCGTGAGTTCAAATCTTACTCAGATGAAGAATTTTTTTCATTTTCTTATTAATATTTTATAATCCAATATCATTTCTTATCGCGATAATATTTGAACTCTTCATGTTATTTGTCTCCTAATATCATTGATGAAACCTCTTTTATTTGTACGAAGAGTTGTCTATTTATTGTATTTCGAGGTATTCGGGGCTCGCTGTAAAATCCAATTGTCTGGCTCAATGTTCACTTGAATTCCTTTGTTTGTTTGCTATATTTATATTTCTGCTATAGTAAAGTAAAGTAATCTTACGACCATGAAATGCGCGTTGAGCTTTACACTATAACTATGTATACCTAGGTACATCTAATAATTATAAAATGATTAATAAATCTAATAATGTTCTCCTACATCCCTGAACCGATCACACTCTACCATTTTGAAGTACACACATTAGTCTAAGAGACGAGAAAGATTAACTTTCACCGATATGATAACTCGATGAGACATATTTGTAATCAAAAATAATTTATAAGCAAATATGCCTATGATTACTTCCCTATCGAAAAGTATTCATAGCTATTTTTATTTTTATTTATTATAATTAATTTTCTTTCACTCTTTTGATAACCGAATGAGTTTTATCTCAACTGTTAGTTTTTAACACACAGAGTATGCCTAGGTAGGCACACACAGAGTTGTCTACTTATTTCTGTGCATGGCTACCTACCAAAGATGTGAATAGGTAAGTCAAAGTACGAGCTTAGTAGGTATCTATTAACACTAATCTACCCAAATCTTTAGAAACCATTGTAGCTACATACCTACCCCAAAATATGCAGCTTTCATTATACTAACTTACGCCAACCATTTTTTGGCATCACATTACAGAAAAGAATAGGTAGGTAGGTACATTTTGTTTTGAGATCAACGCAGTCACTTACGTGCGAGAAAGTTTAAAAAGTTGAACCACAAAAGAACCTCAGATCAGGCTAAAATTGTTTGACTTTCGTTGCATAATTGCTTAAAACTTGTTTTTGACTCGCGCCTTTTAAAGAATTGCAATATCGCTAATTCAGAATCAGCGCTCCTTTATTAACTTTTCCATTCTAAGATACATCCTAAGCCTGCCTAAGTATTTTTTTAAATACTCATGTGCATATGATTTAGCAGTTTATGGTTTACAAAATACTTGACAAACATACCAAACTTATACCAGGGCCTTGAGTAAGTAAATTATTTTAGGCTTCAGTGAATATTGAACTTAATATTAGATACAATGGAGCTTCCGTTTCTACTTAAGTATGTCGAAATTTTTAAAACAACTCAGGAATGTACCTACATTAATCTTGAAAAGTAAACGTGTGATTTCGAGTTTAAAATTTTTGTGGATCGCGATCGGTTCGATACCCGTTTTGTTACATTCTGTCTGTATACCTAAAGTAGACATATAATAGGTACTTTGATACTCTGTCTACCAAACTTTAATTAGGGTCATTGTAAACAAGTACCTACAATATTCACTTAGCTAGCTGATAATTATTTTAAGTTAACCTCATGTTACAGCGGTTGAATAGCTAACGAAGCTCTTGTCAATATCTAAACAAAGTGCCTTGTTAAAAATTCATTATTTTCACTGTTCCAATGCGTCATTCGGATTCAATCTACAAGGGTTTGTCTAATTTACTAATCCTCGTAACAGAATCCATGACATAAGACAGTTAAATCTGTTTATAAATTCATGATTCTATGTTTGATAACTTGAATTTCGTGAAGATAATCTGTCTATTTCTGGCTGTCTCAGCCATTTACTATTTAATGGAGATTGAATCACACTAATGACTCATTTTTTTTTTTGTATAAAATATCCTCTGACTATCTGTAATTCCTACCGATTGTGGTCACCTGTGTGTGGTCGATCCTGACTATCTGTACCTATGTCACATCTAAGCACATTATACAGAATGATTTTTGGTCGTCAACGTTCTCGAAAACTACGGAATCTCCTCATGATCATTTTTCTCCATGGAAGCATCACCAAAATATTAGGGTCCAAAGTTGAGTAAATAGACTGGTTTTTCTGCATAAATGCACATAGACGCGCTAGCAGGACATGAAAAATAATTAATATCTGTGTACCTATAAATTTATGAATTTAAAAAAAAATTTCAAAAAAAAATTTTTTTTTCAGCATTTTTTTTGGCTAACTTTGCACGTACCCTTCGTTAAAGGTGGCCACAAAAAACACCCTGTATAGGTATAAGTAGGTACACACTTGTTACGTATGACTAATCGCCGATTTTGCCCTTGGTAAATCATCCCTAAACGAAATGAGAGCGATCATCCATAAGAAAACGATACAATTAAAACTAAAGTGAAGTCAGGATACAAATACGAGTAAGTTTGGGTAGTAGGTAGATATCTAAACGACTAATGGTTCTTATAAAAAATTCAATTTGAAACTTTTAGATGCGCAACGTCCATTCCTCTCATTTTAATTTAACCGATGAGAACTCTTTCTGTTTGTGATTTCTACTTTTATTAGTGCCATCTACTCGATATTGCAGAAAAACGTGAAAGAACGAGAACATTTTTATTTTCTATAACAAAATCCAATAATTGTGCCTATCTCTTTTTTTAAAACTAGGTTTTGCCCGCAAATTCGTCCGTATGGACGTATGTCCTTTTTCATACCAACTCCGAACCATGTAGGCATAATTTCAAGGAGTTTGTTTGAACATTGAGGAGAGACTTTAGGAATTATAATAGATATTATTGCTTGGTAATATCGAAATTTTCGAGCATTTGTCATGAGATCAGAACCCCTTCGATAAAAACTATTTTTTAGTTCGTGTAGTGAAAATTTTAAGTTTAAAAAAATGCTTACTTAGAATGGCCATACAAACATGGAGGAGTCCCATGTTATTTGTCTAGTTTGATCCCCCAATATATTTTTATACTATTTCTTCTCAATTTCATCAAGTTTAATGCGAGCATAATATACGAGCTTGACTGCTAAAGTAAGAGTCTATTTACACTGCTCTCCGCAGTCTGACGTAAGCCTAAAAGAGGTAAAAGAGGGGTGAGATTGGCGTTCAGAATCCACAATGAGGTGAACAATGGATCATGCGGATATTGCCTGTCAACCGGCTCTACTAGCTAACCTACACGCTAAGGCCATTTGCACATGATGCGTGTCGCGACTGTGTTTGGTATACTCGTTGGGTAGCATTAGGTATTGCTCGACTTATACCGCTGGTTATGCTTTTCAAAAAAAAGGAAATTGAAACACTTGACTTGGGAAGTAAATAGACTTTGGCTTAAATTCCTGTGTCCTCTAGATGGGGCAGAAAACACAGTTTTCCGTCATTGCTATGTTTTTTCGCTTAGTTAGGATAAACATGAACATTTTTACGTTCCTACGTCCTGGTTTTTCCTATGGTTTTTACCTCTGCAATGTCGGAAAGGACCGAGAGCTTCCGATTTTAAATAACTATACATTCTTAGCCCTTTGATTGGCTTCAATTCGTTCGGTTTTTTACCTCTGCAATGATAGAAAAAAATTTAGTTTATCCCCAAACGAGACAACTACAACTCTTCCTAGTACATCACTATGATTAATGTGATGGCAATGCATCAGTTCTACACCTACTGCGGTTTGCTCCCATTACGTAAGCGAAAGTGACTTGCCTACCATCCATCTTAAAATACGAAGTCTATGTATAAAATGTGGTGCTACTTTTGATGAAAATATAGATACGATCATACATAAACTATGAAATACCAAAAAGACAAACATTAAGGCCCAAAATTAAAAACACAACCAATTATAAATACCAGGGCTGCTTTTAATTCATGATAATAAAGCATTTTTTTATTAGTTTAATAAAAGTATGTGTGAAGCCTAAGAAATACTGGGTCAGTTTCGTGAAACATTACCGCCAACAATATATAGGTATCGAGAAGGAAGCGGGAGAAATAAAGGCTCTTTATTTTTCTTTCACGAATATAGACATTCGGTCAACATCTAAAATAAATTTTATTGTTTGAGTTTGTAATGTGTAATTTTCCCTGAGTGCCGCGGATCGTTTATGGCTGTAGCGAACATGAACCTTAACTTGAAACATAAGCGAGAGTCGAGGCTTTGATAACCAAATGGAAATGTAATATTCGGGCTGTGTTTTTATTGAATTTTTAATAATCTTTACAGTGTAGGTATACATAATATATCGAGTTTTATTATGATTTTTTATGTAGCTTTTTTTCAGTGAAGATGAAAAATTTGAAGCAGAACTGAGCGAGATTAAAAAGGGAGGTAGGTAACTTTATAATTGTTTAATATTTCCAATAATCTCCAGTGACATTAGTTATTTTATTATCTATGGCATAATTTTGATGAAAGATTTATTGATCGTTTAGTCCCTACTTTCCTTATATTATCCTAAAAATAATTTTAAGCTTTAAATTATAGACACTTAGGTACAATTCCGACTACTGTAGACGCCTGTATGGGGATTCAATCTTTTTTCATATCTTTTACCTAAGTCCTATGTTATACCTACGATTTAATAACACCGTTTCATACAAAAACAGTCTTACGCCCAAATCCTAAACGAGGAAAAAAAGAAATTCAAAGAGATCATTTTCCTTATGAAACATTTTTACGGTTTTAATATCATAAATGTCCATTGAATATTTTATGAAGGCTGTAAATAGGTCGCGGGAGATCGACTAAAAGTAGTTTATTTATGAATCAGTCTATATATCAGCGAGGTCAACAAAAAAAAGCGATCCGATTCGAGAGGACAATCCCAAGAGAAAAGGTCATTGTGAACGCGCGAAGAATTCTCAATGAGGAAACGGAATATATCATTTTAGCTGATAATATTGGAGGAACAAATAAGCTGCAAAATAATAGACAGACGTGAAATGTTTTCCATGATAAATGGGAGCCGTTAACAGGCCTGTGCTAAATATTGTAATCAATCACGGGCACCATTCTTTTTTCCTTCTTTGTCATGCATGGCCGTACGGTGAGATAGCTCGTACGGCATTAATTATATAGGTAGTGAAAATTTTGCATTTCTTATTTTTCTTACTGTTATTGGGAATTTGCTTAGGGCATTAGTTATTTTATCGTTGTTTTACATCACTAAATACATACATACATACATAGGTATAATCACGCCTATATCCCTTATGGGGTAGGCAGAGCACCAATAGAACCACATGGTGCCACTTGTGACCAATTTTGAGGGTAAGTATAGGTAGTTGAGAATTTGAGATGTACAAGTTCGGGACAGGTGGTCAGCCCATCGCCTACAAAACACCAAGACCCTCTTGACCCTCTACTGACTTGTATAGTATACCCGGGAAGAGAAGCAGCTGTAGTACCTATTATATTTTTTTTCTCTCCCAGAGCAGGATAAAAGAATCAGAAATGATTAAATGACCTAACAAAATTTCTTATTTTTTGCAGGAGATCTGGCCATGCGGTAGTCGCGCAATACGGATTAAATTGCGATCTAATATGGATTGTAAAATTATAATTACCAATATTCTAAACGAAAGTTGTTCTGCTTGCCAAAACTAAGCAACCATGTATAATAAATATACGTTATATTCGCAGAGGTTTGACATGAATGCGATCATACCTCGATATTTATTCAACATTTCCCCATATCGTGTTGATCAGTAATAATACCTACCCGGCGATTTAAGTCCCGAAGGGTCCAAAATATTGACCTTTGCTGTCCCTTCGGACCGCATAGTTGGGTTTTCAGAGGTTTTGGCGCGATGGGGGTTCCCGACCACACTCCCTGTTTGTGTGGAATTGGGTTAACAATCAACACGTATTTACTATATTGTAACCTTTTCCGTAGGGGGACTTAATCGTATTTTGCTTTATACCTATCTCTAGATTGCGAACTAGCTTACATACTTTGAAATATTCAACTATTCCCCTGCCAATAAAATTGCAGTAGTCGGCTACAAGAATGAACCCGATAACTACTGTACCTAAGTTAGATCTATAGGCAGAAAGAAATGGTATAAGAAATTAAAATTATAAATTACCAAATCCATCCTCATTAAAAACCTTTAACCCTAGATACCTATTTTTAACAAATAAGCAGCAGACAGTTAGAGTTAAATATTATCTACCACCTAACCATCATTCATCTGAGACCTAACCTGTACCAAATCATTTCCTATCTGATGACACTACGATGACATGAATGCAGGTAGCCTACTTCGATCAGGTATTTGGTATCTATGACGTAGATAGATGTATCTATCTTACCTATGATTTGGTCTCGCAGCTACTATATAGGTAACTTGAATCGAAAACTAATCAAAACATTCCAACGTTCTGGGAACTTCGTAATAACTAACTAAATAACTAAACAGATCAATATTTAGTTAACCATCGTTGATTACTTTGACACGGGAGTGACAATTACGCGACCGCCAAATAGTAGAGTCTACGCTTCGACATAGTGCCTACTGCCTATACCTACATAGGTATAATCCGTACATATCCGATTTGGGTGTAAGCTATAGAGCTAGAGCGCTCTTTATAATGTATGATACTCAGGCAGAGATATGAATAGGCAACATCATGGCCGTTTCTCTATCAATCAGTAGAACAACAAGAAAAAAAATAGCTTGCTTTTGTGCTTTCTCTGTGCAACTGTGTGATGTAAGTGCTAGTTTTTTTTATCAATATTTGGGTGTAGAATATCATCAGAAAATTGTAAGAAAATTTAGCTTACTCTAGGCACAATAGAACGAAGCAGTAGGTACACTAACGCCATGCTATGATACTCTTTCTATGGGTTCATCGGGTGCATTCAACTATACCTATTACCAGGCTGTATATACCTACCTAGATGTAAATATTTTCCCACTATATTCAGTAGTCTTTATTAAGACACATAATAGAATTTGATCATACAGTAATAAGTAGGTAAGTATACTGATTCCATGGATCATGTCAATCCATTTGTCGCCGTTATGATATTCACAAAGGTGTGGGAGGGAATACACTTCTCGATGACTTCTATTCTACGCAAACCATATGTGTAAAAATTGTGCAGATATTTCTTCAACATTCAACAAAATCCTCGATACTTATCGGATGGTTATACATACCTACTCATAGACAAGCCAACCAGTCAGTAGATATAAATAGATGGATGCTTTTGTATGTTGAGAAAACACGCGTTGAAGTCATGGCTTACTGCAAGTCGGTTTGGTATGCACTTCAGGAACTGTTGTCGCCTACCAGTTATCACCTTGATGCTAAAATCCATGAAGGTTGAAATAACAGCGGAGTCGCCACAATGACCAAGGAACTAACGCCATACCTAGTAAATAGAGATAGAGCACGGATAGTTGGAAAGAAGCCTTTGCCCAGCCAGCAGTAAGACAATACGCGTTATTTTATAATAATAAAGGTTAAAGTTACCTACCTACTTAAGATCATTATATCCCGGATAATTTTGAGATTTTGTTTCTTCTGCAGTTCACGCGGACGGAGTCGTGAGCCTCCACTTCAGGGATATTTCATCCAGTAGTCTATATTTCATTTGTATACCTTCATACCAATCTTTTTAAGGATAACAGACCTGACTATCCGTATTCCTTTTAATTAAGTTTCCATTTGCCAGCTCCGCTAACTTCCCATCTCTTTGCAAAAAATCTATTGTAAAAGTTACAATGTCAAGATCCTTGAGACGCGTAATTAGATTGCGAACTGTATTTGTGATTATCGAGCATAGCAGACATTTTCCTAATAGATTTCTATTATTAACTAGACATTTATTATGTAACGTTAATAAACTAAGCGTCAGACATTGCCTTAACTACTTTACAGCTGTTTGTCGACGTCACAGTATTTAAGTTTCTAACGAAGGTGCTAAGTGTTTTTTTTAGTCTAAAATTGGCTTAACACAATGAATACCTTTATTTTGGTACGCATTTACTACCTACTACCTAAGTACGTAGGTACATACCTCCATTGAAAACAAACTTCTATGTAAAACCTATTTTTACGTAGGTACGTTAAACGCGATAGATGCTGCACTTTAACTAAATACCAATTTAAGTAAGTAATCCTAGATTTCATTTATATGCGAATTTGCATACATTATATCTTGCTTTTATCTCATAAATAAATAAGGAACGACTAGACCTTGCACTAAGTAGATAAACTTACTTACTAAAACTAATTTCATTATTTCACCTACCGAACCAAAACAATAACCTTACATCTGCTCGGTCTCGTATTTGGTTAGACAACACACGTAAGTATACTTACTTATATTCAGTCATTAAGTCCCTTGACATAGCGCTAGTGTCTTTCATTTTGTACTATTTCATATATCTATATAAACTTAGTTCCACAGAAATCCGCAAGACTTCATTATGCAAACGGACTGTAGATAATTCGTCGAGCAAACTTTCTCTGGTTCGAAACTCTAATCTCTACATGTTTAACACTTTCTTTGACACTAGCGAATAAACACAAATGTTTTGTCACGTTATGACATAATCAAGGAATGAGGAGAATAGGCTTGACTAACGTACTAAAACTGGTATTTTGTCATGAACATAACCTCATTTACTTCAAGAAAAAACCCTTTAAAATTTTAACCTAAATATATGATTTTCAAAAAAAAGTTGCCCTCAAAAAAGTTTAAATACCTAACTGAACAACCCTAATGGAGAATCACAAGTGATCATCAGGTTATCAAAAAAATAGCAATTTGTCACACAATAACCAATATAGTCACAGGATCGCCCGATACAATTGGCGTGGAGAGCAAAGATTACTGATAATCAAAAATACATTTCCTGCGAGTAATAACACTGTCGTATACTCAACACAATGGTAGGTACTTGTTCAGCATTTCAGTATTTGCCTGGCTGTCACCCACACCCTGTAATTATTCACTCCAATCAGGAGAATCTAATTGGTTTCACAATAAATTATTTATTGAAAAACTCGACTGAAAAAATGTTTTCATTTTATTTGGAAAATAATTTGGGCCAAGGGGGCCTCCGCTCCTTTGTTGCCCCGAGACCTGCGGACCTCTAAATCCGACCCTCTATCATGTACATAGACCCTAAGGCGCTACGTACCCCGATGCACCGGGCCCCGTGGGTAGGTACTTGCATAGTACATACGAAGGAATACATTCGAAATTGTAAATTTGTGGTATAGCTACTAGGTACTGCGTGCCCTTACTCAGGCTTTGCAGTACGTAGGGGAAGATTGGGTATGGGGGTCCCCAAAAGCTAAAATTAACAAAAAAATTATTGCAACCGCAAAATTTACCTATAATTTGGGATCAGTAATCCCTTTGTGGGAAATATAGGATTTACTCCCTTGCACTAAGTTCGGGTAATTGAGGCTTGTGGGCAATGAGGCACAAATCGCGTCACGTCTGATACAATATCTTGCTCTTTACAGCGTAATACACGCTCGCATTTATGCAGAAAACGAGTCTATTTCAAACCCTAACACTTTATCATGACACGAATATTGTCACAATTGGGTGGCGGTCACTGGCAATATCACCCGCTACTATGAAGTACTAGCGGATTTAAGTGCCCAAATGTTAAGGGCGTAAAATAGAGTAGACTAACACTGTGCATCTACATCTCTATATGCTTCTCGGGCTCCTTGCTATTTGTTACAGAGTTACCCACGTATCTTCCAATCAGCCTACGGACGGCGTGCTGTCACTACACAGATTAAAGCACCGTAATGGCTGCTTTATGCATGTGTATTTTCAAAATACAAAAACCTGCTTCTTTCTCAAATATAACAAAACAACAGAATATTTTACGATAACAAAAGTTTATTTTATCAAAAACTTACTCTATATCACAAAATCTTATAAAACTTATAAAATATGCAATAACACTTAAAGTTCAACTTTATCCACTTATGAAGCTGAATATTTTCACTTGAATTTCTTAAACACCTTTCAAAAGTTCTGGAGTTCTCTTTTCTCGAATAGGTAGGTACTCCATTTTCTAAGAATGTACAAATTCTATTTCATAAATGTTGGAGATCTAGCAGAATAAAGTACCTAGGTACTAGCAACAATTAATAGTGTCAACAATCATTTTAGGATGCTTGTACGTACACTTCAGACGTTTTATACAACTAGCTGCCCCCCTCGGCTTCGTCCGCGTAATCTTTAGAAATTCCCTTTTATTTCGTTCCCGTATTCCCGAAGGAATTCAAGTGTGCGTGTCCATTGAATTGAATGGATTACACTGCTCTGCCAGATCCTTTTAAACAGGATGTAACAAATGGTAGGTGAGGCAAAAGGCTATAATTATAGCCTATTATAGAGAATCTACCCACAAGATTTTCATTGAAAATGAACATTCTTGAATTCTCCATACTCTCTGAAAATATAAACATGTGATTTCGAGTTTAAATTTTGTGGACTATCCACAAACCTCTTTATATTGATCTATATTTAAAGCTTTTCGTATAACATACCCCTTCAGTAGCCGCGTGGTGCCGTCAGAGTAGAATTCGTACCACCCCATGTCTGCCCGTGGGTATCGTATGAGGCGATTAAGGGTTTCCGGGAGGTGGGCAGCAGCGCCTCCCGTGTTGACAACATAGTCCACCAAATCGCCTACCCAGCGTGGTGACTATGGGCAAATACCCCCCACGGAAGTCTTGTGGCGTGCTCTGGGGGAGGCCTACGTCCAGCAGTGGACTGCAATAGGCTGATGATGGCCCCTTCAGTTACAGGTTAAACTCATACTTAACTACACCCTGTACTTGCACTAGATTCTATAGTTTATTCTTTACCCGTAATAAAAAAATATTTAGTCTGCTCCAGAAACTAAAATAATACATATATTAATATTTCGCATGCGCTAGTCCAATCCTTATTCACAAATAATTAGTAATCTTATAATAACCAGTTAAAAATAACATTCAAAGGCACATAAGTATACAGTTACGGCAAAAAATTTATTACATTAATACATTTGGTTTAGACTGCATTTAAATATAAATACATACTTACTGCTCCACTGATACATAAAAATTACACCTTGTCTTTATACAGGGTGATTTTTGGTCGCCAACGTTACCGAAAACTACAGAATCTCCTCATCATCACAATCATTTTTCTCCGTGGAAGCATACCTGGGAAGTGTCTGGTTGCCAAGATATTTGGGTCCAAAGTTGAGTAAATAGACTGCGTTTTTCTGTATAAATGCACATAGACGCGCGTAGCAAGATTTTTTCAAGAGAAATAATTAATATCTGTCTATGAAAAAAACTAGCATAAACACTGGACACTGTAAATTTTGCTCGATCGAGAAATAATTAAAAAAAAAATCTTTTCCCAGCATTTTTTTTGGCATAAACTTACTTTATTTGATGTATAGAGTACGTACCCTTCGTTAAGGGTAGCAACAAAAAAACACCTGTATAAATCTGTTAATTATAAAATAACAGTTAATTATTTTCATTAATTGCAATAACACTAAATAATAACAACTTAACGTGATAAATATGAATAAAGAAATTAGTGGATAAAAAACTTATACTGAGGATATTTTAGTGTATAAGCTACTACTAGACATATTGACAGTGATTTTACTTGAAGAAAGTAAATATACAGGCTGTAACAGAACCTACGCTTAACACACCCCGTTAAGCGTAATACAACGAAAATAGCCCACTATTCCTATTCTTAAGCCTACTACAGTTGATAAGGTATTTTCCATCTACCAGAAAAATAAACATCAAAATCAAAAATCCTTAAATTTTGAAAATAGGTTTCTTATAATGAGCTATTTTCACTTAGCATATCGCTTAACATACCCCTTCTGATACATCCTGTATAAGTAAATGCAGTGTTAGTAAAATAAAAGTACAATACAAAGTTAATTCTTAGTCTAACTATGTATTTACAAAAATGGCCCCCATCCAATGTACATTTGGCACAGATTATGAATACTGGTCGCTTCCACTATCAGATGCTCTACTTGACCTTCCGGCGAGAGAGACAGAGATAGTTGCTTGTTCTTCGTGCGTACCTGAGAGGGAAAGGACGACCATAAATGCAAAAATACATATTAGGTACTGTTAGACATGGTAACCACAAGACACGAAGCAAGGTGGAACTATATGAAAACTACTTCAGCACGAAAATTAACTTCAACATTTTTGATTGATTAAAATGTGCTCATGACAGAAGAAGCCTGAAGATCTAAAAAAAATAGTATTATAAGTACTATAAAATAAATACCGGAAATTTCGAGCCGTACAATGTCCCATTAAGAACAAATCAACTAGTGCGTAATTGTTTAATAAGTGTGAATAAGTCCAAGAAACCGAAGAGTATTTTATTAGATTGTTATTTAGTTTTCTTGTCCGCCTTGTCCTGTAACCTTGTTTATTATTAATATCAAGTTAAGTAGGCGCATCTATATAATTGTATTTTTCATAATGAATAAATAAGCAAGTAATTTAATTAACCTTTAATGTTTCATTTCACGGTCCTTTAGATTAATTTATTGTTGGAATAAAATCTATAAATAAAATTTACCTAATGATACTCGTACCTACTTACTCTCACAGTAATGATTATGAATATTTTTAAATTTTGTTTCGTTATCGTTTGTCGCTCAGTTCTGCCACCTTTGCATGCCGAGAAACATGTCTCTGATCTAATAATAAATTTATTATAGTACCATGCTTTTAGCCAATAAGCAAAATCATTTCACTGCGTATAACAAAAATAAGAAAGTGACGAACAGAGGAGACAGGTTATAAAATGGTATTTTAATGGAATTGTATACAAAATTAGGCAATGTTTTTATTCATTGGTGTAAGTATTTTCACATACACGTAAAAATATTCCGCCTCAAATATACATACATATTGGGGGGTAGGCAGAGATCACAGATCTCCATTATTTATTACGTAAACCAAAACAGGCTATAAAATGATTGCGAAACCGGAAAGAGACCGATCGTTAGTATCTTCCAGCTCATATTTATGGGGTTGGTGCAATATTGGTTTCTTTAGAAACTCACTTTGCTAAGGCGTCTGTTTTACTGACGCGTCATCTCCTCTATAGGGAATATCTGCCACATATCATATCGTCGTCAGCCTATTGCAGTCCACTGCTGGACGTAGGCCTCCCCCAGTGTACGCCACATGGCTCGATCTCCCGATTTTGCCATCCAGTCACTACCAGCCGTCCTCTTTAAGTCATCGGTCCATCTGGCCGGAGGGCGCCCAACGCTACGTTTGCCGAGGCGCGGTCTCCATTCTAGAACCCGTTTACTCCACCGTCCATCGGTTCTACGACAGACGTGGCCTGCCCACTGCCACTTCAGTCTGCTACATTTCGAGACTATGTCTGTCACTTTGGTCACATATCATATAATATAATAATAGTATAATAATATCTTACCATGCCATTAAGCCGTTGGCGTATATGGTTGAGATGCTGCATCGCCTGCTCATTTGTCCGCTCCCCACTATCGTCGACCCGCGACCTTGTCCACGACACCAGCGGGTCGTATACAAACGGACCAATTACGGACATCAGCGCTGCGGTTTGTGCTCGCAGCGCTTTCATTACCGCTTCACAGCTTTTTCTGTTGAAATAAATAGCTATTCTAGAATGCCACCGTAGAAATTTCACGATCGTAACATAAAATCAACCTGTTGTAGTCCACTGCTGGACGTAAGCCTCCCACAGAATACGCCACACGGCTCGATCTCCCGTTTTTGCCACCCAGTCACTACCAGTCTTTAAGTCATCGGTCCATCTGGCCGGAGGGCTTCCAACGCTACGCTTACCGAGGCGCGGTCTCAATTTGAGACCTTATATCTTATATCATCATAAATTATGAATTCCGTCCATAGTCTGACGACACCAGCGAGTCGTATATAAACGGACCGATCACGGACATGAGCTCTGCGGTTTCAGGCCAGGCTTCCCATGTTGACAACGTAGTCCGAAAATCACACTGCGGTCACCAACCCGCCTTGGGGCCTATGCCAAGCAATGGTCTGCAATATGCTGATGTGTGTATGTGTGTCTTACCTATACATGCCCTCATGTTTCAACGGCCCCATAGCAGCCTCCATATTATGGGTCAGTCTGAATGGAACCCGCTCGGGCCACTCAAAAGCTTCCCCTTTGTTGAACAGACAGTTAAAGTCCACGTGGACTGTGTCGCCATTCGTCGAGTCGAAGGAAATGTTCTCGCCATGCCTGTCGCCTAGACCTGGGATATAAAGCCTTATTTAAAGCACTCCACAGTGTTCCGAAAGCCTCGAAAAACGGACATCTCTATATTAGGCATTTTTGTTTTTTTTTTTCAGTTTTGAATCCCCCTAAAAACCGTCTACTTTACCTTTTTTTCTCGGTCCGAAACTAATTAAATTACAATGATGACGTCATGTCATGCAAATGTCAGCGCATTGTTGTATGTTTACATTCTCGTAGTAACAAGCGTGACTTTAGCATAGTAGAATGAGTGGGAAGTAGGCTATCTCCGGCCCAATCCGCGACATAATTACCTACCGTACTTGCCTGCCTAAGGGTTGTCACTTTTAGCTAAATATTAATTCAGTGCCTAGAAATTGGCCAGGGCCGGGAAGTTGTATTTTTTACTTGTGGTGTCAAACACACAGCAATAAGTTCTCCTGCGATTATCACACATTTTTCGTTTATTTATCGGTGCCGAAAAGCCGTGCCGTGAGTGACGCGCGAACCTTGTGCGGTGTTAGCCCCGACTGGCGCACTGAGAAACGGGTCGAGATTTTAATTGAGTGTGCGTGCGGCGACGTATAGATACTATGGCGCATACATACAAGCCGCGCGCGGTGCGTTTGTATTAAGATAACATACTTCCCACTCATTCTACTATGACTTTAGTACTCACGTTTTATTGTATTTGGATTTTTTTAACGTTAAATAAATGTTATTTAGCACTACGTCGTAAATGATATTTATTTCTTTTGGATAAACTAGATTTAAGGAAGTAGTAATTCATACCTAAAATGTAGCCAACCATCGACATAACTGCTGTTGTTCGAACATAAGCCGATCTTGCCTGATACCTGTAATAATAAAAAAATATCGATATAATGTAATAAAATATATACAGTACTTATTAAATATTCAACTTTCTTTAAAAACTAAACTTGTGGTATCTATACATCTATTAAACTGATAAATAGAATTGGAGTATACTCCAATAACAGATACATCTGTTCGTAACTAATTTAGTTCGTAGCTAGTATTAACATAACCGCTTTTTACTATATGCATGGACATTATTGGACATATACTTCAATAACATTTTTACTGTTTGTTCCGACTAATCTCTGAAATAGCTGGTCCAATTTTGACGTGATATCACGGGAATACTAAAGGTTACTTAGACGATGCGCCGGCGTCCGCTGGTTAAATTATAAATCCTATACAGGGTGTAACTGGAAATAGGTTCTCTATAGTGGGCTATTTACAAAGCTTTTCGCTTAACATATCCCTTTTGTTACACCCTGTATTATACTAACCATCCATAGGGGTCAGCAAAGACGCGTTGGAACCACTCATTGAACACAGGCGGGTGTCTCGGCAAAAGACGTTGCTCGAAAATGCGACGTTTCTTCTCTATAGGGTCCTTGTTTGAACACATCATGTCTTTTAGCTCGCGGTTACTTGTGTGAATGCCTGAGAAAAGAATGAGTTTAATAAACATATGCCTCGTGAAATTTCAATTCCTCTGTCGTCAAAGAAATTATACTCATATTACAAGGGCTATTCAGTTTGAAGTTTCGTTTTTTAACAGTTCTAAGTTAGAACTTCTAACCTAACACAAAGAATATTAAGGGGTTAGGCCACTCTACAGGGTGCAAAAATAGTCTGAGTTGTGATTTTTTTCCAGGGAAAATATAAAGTCAATTGATTTTACTTAAAAACAAGTTTATTGTACATATGGTTGACTGTAAACCATAATTTTTATAGAACAGTGTAATTAGAAATTGCGACTGTGCACAGTTTCCCAGATGACCTCTCTCTTATGGAGGATCCACGGCCGTTACCAGCTCCTGTAAATTTTCAATTCTGATGAGTCATGAATGTATATAACAACAGCTAGAGAAGTACATAGGGTTTTTCTCATATAATTTTTCGCCGATTGGCGCACTTTTGAAGTCAAACTTGCAAAATTCGTCAGAAAATTTTGTATAACAAATGGGCTATGCTACATAAACAAAAAATCCTACGTACTTCTTATGTATTTCTAAAGATGTAGTGAAAATTTAAAGTGAATTGGTTGCAAATTGTTCGAGTTATGGGTGCGGCCAAGTTGAAAAATGCAGTTTAGAGATAATGGCAGTTTGAAGTTCAGAAAAATCATAAAAAATTTTGCAATAACTTTAATCCGCGATGCCTGCACCATATAATTGGCCTTCTAGATTAGTGTCTAGCAGCAGCCCGTGCTTTCTGTATATCTATACATTTATGTACAGATATACATTTATGTATAGAGGAGTTTACAATTATGTACATAAAGATATTTATTACCGATATAAAAAAAGCGGGGGCGCTGCCGCTGCACATTGCTGAAAAAATACCGGCCTGAGCGATATTTCCCGGCCATAATCTTTCGGGATATCATTCTTCAGATTCTAGGGAATCGTTTAAATATTGGGAAATACTGGCCTAAATTAAATAGTACAGAAGGCACTGCAACTGTGCGGTTCGGTGTCATAAGTACTCGCTAAGCGTGCATTCTCACTACGGGGACCGATGCACTCTCGATTCGATATACTTGACGTGATAGAAAGAGATAGATTTACATAGGCATATTTATAAGGCGAGGCTTCAGCGTTGTGCATACACATTTCGTCTAATCTAGCCTGATTGTGCTTATCTGATACAATTTCCCTAATGAAAAATGCTATCCGTACGTAGGTCTTCAGCCTATTGCAGTCCACTGCTGGACGTAGACATCCCCTAGGGCACGCCAGAAAGCTACTGCCATGGAGGGTTTTTGCACCTGTACGTAGGTACATACATGAAAATAGAGGCAATCGATAGTTTTCGCAGTGCGTAACGTATAACTTATTTTTATTAAAGAAAAACTCACGCGCAAAAACGCAACAAAATCTTACCTTTCTGCTTATAAATATGCATCAGCACCGGTCGTAGCCCAACCAGGTTAGGAACCCACTCTATCAGCCCGCATTCCTCATTAAGCGGCAACACGCTATAGGTTCTAATATAGAGTCGTCGCCGCCTCGTCTCCGGCGCATCTTGCAGAAACCTGTTTACGACCGCATTGAATTCCATCAGGCGATAGTCTTTGCGCAAATCATCGTTTGGTTTCAGCATTATTATGTAGGGTTTTCCATCGGAACCTAAGAAGTAAATAACATATTGTACCGGGGGGTATGTACAATTTACGGATAAACATAAAAGTCTATATATTCTAATGCTTTATTGTACACAGTAAAGTTTTCACAAATAAAGTTTATGACAAAGAAAATGTACAAAGGCGTGCTTATCTCTAAAAGAGATTTCTTCCAGCAAACCAATCGTGAAAGAGAAATTAATATGAGTGCACACAAACAGACCAATAAACTAAATAATTAAATAAAAGAAAAGACATAAACCTAAAATAAACAAAAATACCTAAATAGTCTACATAAACATAAATACCTAAATAAAACACATAAACATAGATAAGCATAGATAAATAGCATACATACTAAACGATAAAAATAACATCAAATGTAAGTATATTGGTATACAATAATAAGAAACCAATAATCAGACACTATTAATCAAAAAGATGGGAGAGATAAATAATGGACCTTCAATCTTTTCTTAAAAACATTAACTGATGAGTCGTGTCATGAAGTATATTTTGTTGCAGAAACTGTGAGCGTATTATATGTGAAGAGGTGAGGTTTAAATTTTCGGGTACAAGAATACCTATGGAAATAAATATATACTTACTTACTATTTGCCCCGTGAAAACAAAGATGCCTGTCCTGATGCGGGGCTTCACTAGAATACATCAGCTGCATCTCCTTCCGTGCCGTAAGAGTCGAACTGGAGATACGTAAGAGTCGACTAAGGAACTCGGGCATCCTCTCAAGATAATATACTAGCAACTTTATCTATCACTGAACATTTACATCTGCCCTAGCTGACCGACCTACAGCGGAGTGTATACAGGGTGTTTGTGACAGCCGGGCAAATATTGATACCATGACTTCAGACCACGATTCTGAGGCAGAAAACACTGAAAATTTTCGCAGGAAAATTCCAAAACTTTCTGACAATTTTTTCATATTTTCAGGAAAAAATAATTTTGTTCGTTTAATTAGGCCTTAGGTAATGACTTGAAAATAAAATTTTAACCAAAAGATGATTTTCAAAAAAAGTTGCCCTCAAAAAAGTTCAAATAACTTATCAACCCTAATGGAGTCACAAGTGATCCAAAAAACAATAAGCCCATAGTCACAGGATCGCCTGATACAATTGGCGCGGAGAGCAAAGATTACTGATAATCAAATCAAAAATACATTTCCTGCGAGTAATAACACTATCGTATAACTCAACACAATGGTACCTGTTCAGCATTTCAGTATTTGTCTGGCTGTCACCCACACCCTGTATGTATGTATAAATAGAATGGAATATATGTATATGTTCGTTAAACACAAAAAAGTACCACAACTGACCTTTAAGAGTGACCTTCCTTGGCTTCTGCAGCGACGGTAATATACTGACGTGCTCCTCAATACCGGCGATATAGACCGGCGGGTCGACGGGAATGTTGAACTCCAAGCGCTCGCGGCGTGCCGCCTTCGAAGGCAGCACTAGCTTGATGTACTGCTGGAATGGCATCATTATGTGGCTGAAGTTGTCGCTGGCTAGTAGGCGGGGCAATGTGCGCACTAGGCTCGATACTGTTGTCGCCTAAAATTAAAAAAAAAATCATGTTTCCCGCAAAAAGAAAAAAATAGTCCGTTTCGAATAACTATAATGCCGGATTTTGGAACTAATTTTTTTTTATGCAGTGACACAGATAATGCAGTCATGCACATAGTAGCTAGCGCCATCATCCAAACGAAATATTCGAAACGCACTCTAATTGTATTTCTGTGGTTATGAACTCTTAAAGTAGAATTATGGAAACGAGGCGCAAATAAGAAGTCAAGCGCTTGTACGATGGAAATAATCCTGCTTATATGAGTCCAAGTGTTACCAGGGGGACGGGTTACCCTTCGTTACATAGCACTATCTTCATAGATAGAAGTCCGTCTCGATAATTTCAGGACATCATTGAACACATTCTGATCAAATTTGGTAAAGGATAGCGAAAATATTCTTTTGATTGCCGGAGACACATTTCTATGAGTATTCACTTATCTACTTATTAGTCAACGACACACAAAAATTATGATAAAATCAATATAAAACAATTAACAAATACCTCTCCAGTTCCTTTATTATTACACAGCTGTGTTAATTTCTCAGCTAACTGCGTAAAGTCACATACAAGCTTCAACATCCTGGGTTCTTTCAGCCTCGGGTCTGAGAATACGTCGTTACAACGTTTGATTCTCTGCGGGTACCCTGATCTAATTACTGACATCATCATCCACAATGTGTGTTGAGGGTAGGCGAGAATTAGTTTTACTATTATCGCTTTTAGTTGCTGGTATACCTGGAAAGTATTATAGAGGTCAGAACAATAAAAAATATTAGAAGCCGATAAATCTACACCCAAGCCAAGTATATAGTACTGGTATACGCATACCAAATTAAGAAAGAGGACAAAATATAAATCAATAACCATAATATTTGTGTAACAAAATCAGCCTTATACAGGATGTTTTTTGGTCGTCAACGTTCCCGAAAACTACGAAATCTCCTCATCATCACGATCATTTTTCTCCATGGAAGCATACCTGGGAAGTGGCTGATTCCCAAGATATTAGGGTCCAAAGTTGAGTAAATAGACTGCGTTTTTCTGCATAAATGCACACTGCAATCAAATAATGTCACAGCAATCAAAACGCCAATGAAGATAGACTCCCGGACACACCATGAGCAAGACTCCCCACCTGGTGTACGGGATGTGACGTAGTATGGAAGAGACACTCGAGCAAAAATACCGACTCGTTACTGGAAATCAGGTTCGCTGCTCTCAAATAGTGTTTATTTATGCTTCAAATAACGGTTCATGGCTTAATATCTGTCTACGAAAAAACTAGCATAAACACTGTACACTATAAATTTCGCTTGATCAAGTAATTAATTATTTTACTTCAAAAAAATTTACATCGGTTCCCAGCATTTTTTTTTTGTATAAACTTACTTTACTTGATGTATAGAGTACGTTCGTTAAGGGAGGCAACGAAAAAACACCCTGTATACTACTAACGACAACTAATTTAACGGTATAACAGGGGTAATGTTAAGCTAAAAGCTACGTTAATAACTCACTACAATGAACTTGTAAGCAGAATCTCTATTGTGGGATATATTTATAGCATATCGCTTGACATACCTCTTGTGTTACACTCTGTATACAAGTCCGTAATGTTACTAAACTTGTGAAATAAATATTACTTACTTACTATTTTTCGAGGCCATATCGTGAATTAGTCATAGCATTATCGCCTTTTATGGTCATCAGATGAGATATAGGTTCTATTATTACATACATACATATAATCACGCCTTTACGGGGATAGGCAGAGCACCAAGGGCCGATAGAACCACATGGTGCCACTTCTGACCAATTTTAAGGGTATAGTTGAGATGTGCAAGTTCGGTTAGTAGTGACAGGTGGTCAGCCCATCGCCTACAAAACACCAAGACCCTCTTGTCCCTCTACTGACTTGTGCAGTATGCCCGGAAAGAGAAGCAGCTGTAGTATTATACTTTTTTTTTCATTCTCAGAGCAGCATAGAAGATTTCTATTATTAATTTATATAAATATACTTTTCTACATACGTTATATAGCTTTGCACCTTAGAATAACACGAAGGGTAGTACACGGATAAATAGTGAATGCTTGATTTTAAAAAACTTACCTCTTTCACAGGATGGCAGATCCTCGACACAATCTGAGAAAAGGCAGTCAAGTAGAGGTACTGCGGCAGGCGTTGTGAATACGTCTTTATCACCTCCGTCATTTGAGCTAGTATCATGTGCGAGCTTTTGTCTGAGGCTGTCGCTTCCACGTCCAACCTGGATATGGAAAGAAGGTAAGAAGGTTTATGTAAAAAATAAACTATTAAAGACACGTGTTATTATGAAAAAATAATCATAAATTAGTAGGGGAGACCGAGGAGGGTTGTGACAGAGGAGAGTTGTGACAACGTAAATTTTTCAGAACCTATGACTGATAGCAAGTTTATTTATTTATTTATTTATTTCTCACACACTACATATTACAATTCCATGCAACTTAAACTATAAAAATTATAAACAAACGATCTAGATTGTAACACAAGTGGGCAAAAATGCACGATTGTTTCTTTAGGCGATTATCACACTACCACGCACCATGCAGCGTAGCGCGTGAATGCGTTTTCTAACGTTGCTTGAATGAACGCGCGTGGATGCATTTTCTGTGTGTTGGACTGTGCGTGTTTTCTATACAAACGGACATACTTACGAGCAACGTTAGAAAACGCATTCACGCGCTACGCTGCATGGTGCGTGGCAGTGTGATAATCGCCTTAGAGTCACGCCATTTGACAAAGTAGGCGCCAAGGGTACAGGGCAAGTGGTTGCGTGTGTGTGGCATACAGTGTAATACAGCAGTTCTCGCAGTTTTTTGACACCATTTTGGGGACACAGCCGTATATGTGTGTAATCAAAAGACGGTTTAAGCTGAGGCAGTTCGAAAAAATTGAATCAAATAAATAAAGGTATAAATCTTTATATTTTTTCGAAACCGAGAATGTCTATTTTTCTATAGTGATTTGTAAAAGGCTCTTTTTAAACATACCAAATAGACAGCATCCTCGGCATACTCTGGTAGAGGTACTTATGTCCGTACTGCAGCGCTTTGCCGTAACTATTGAGGGCGTAGAGTCGACGTGACCACATCACGTTCATACTTGCTTCCGTCGGGTTCGTGACGTCATTCGAACTCACTTTCTCGTAATACGCTCCTAGACACACCTGAAATTCGTTTTTCTTTTTTACTAAAACTACTCTCACTTTAAAAACTAATTAAATGGTCTGCAGGTATACATAAAAAATGTAATAAATAAAAATAAATAGTAGGTAATAGTAATAAATAAAAAATAAAAATATATCCTGGGGAAAACCTATGTACCTATATAATAGGGCTAGCGAAATACAGGGTAAATATTACTTTATCTTAAAAGTGATAAATCAAAGATTAAATACATATAAATAAATGAACATTATTTATCTCTGGCTTGAAAATAAATATAAATAGCAAATAGTACAGATGCTATTGCTACATTATAATAATTATGATCTCTATCTCATGCAATAGTTTCTCACAAATAAGTCAGATGCGCATTATGTGGCGATCAGGTACAACAAAGTATCCAAGATTTAGATAGGACATTGAGGCCTTATACTCGTATTCTTGATAAATGCCCTTGAGAGCGCTCGACTAAGAGAGGGTAGTACTTTATTTTCTTTGATATTAAATTAATTTCCAATGGTTAAGCATGATTAAAGTTTGTGTTAAATGTCTCCGGCCAGATGGAGGGCGGCTGGTAGTGACTGGATGGCAAAAGCGGGAGATCGAGCCGTGTGGCGTGCTCTGGGGGAGGCCCATGTCCAGCTGTGGCCTGCAATTAGGCTGACGACATAGTAAATGTGAGTTTAAACTTTAACTAACTTACCAAACTCTTTTCCCACTGTTTAAACACGTCCACCGCTTCTTTATAGTATCCGATATTGACGTCAACATCAACGTTTGTCGTCTCGTCATTATACTTCGCAATCAACAGTTTCGCTTTCGCACATATTTTCTGCAACCATTTTAATAATATAAACCTCATTGCTCATTAAAATTAAGGCCATTGTACTCGTATATTCAAATTCACACACAACACATTAACCTATGTAGTTCCACCCATCCCTAACGTCTTGTATTGTAGGTACTAATCAACGGTATATAAATACACAGCTAATCATAGAAACATCCATGACTCGGAAACAAACATCGATATTCATTATATCAATGTTTGCACCTACCGGTATTCGAACCCAGGACCCATTCGCGACAGGCAGGGTCACTACTAACTTCACCAATCGGTCGGCAATCTGGTCGATTCTGACCGTCACACTTAGACGTAAACTTAAAATTAGATAGGTCTGTCCCTTTCCTTTCTTAACATAAATGGCTGGGACTAAAAGGAACAGGTAGGACTAATCTAAGTTTAGATTTATGTGTGACGGTTAGAATCAACCACAATGGCAACTTATGTACTATTTTGATATATCAAAATCAAGTCGTTTTTGCGTGAAAGAGTAACAAACATTAAACACACACACAAATACATCCATCCTCAAGAACTTTCCCATTTATACTAGCGATCGCCCACGGCTTCGCCCGCGTGGAGAGTGCATTACTTCCGTGCGAAGCCGGGGTGGGTCCCTAGTTATACATTATAAACCTTCCTTGTGAATCACTCTATCTATTTAAAAAAAACCGCATCAAAATCCATTCCCTAGTTTGAAAGATCTAAACATACATAGGGACAGACAGCAGAAAGCGACTTTGTTTTATAATGTGTAGTGAAGTAAACTATCTTCACCTCTGTTCCTGAGTCAGCTCTTCAATCTGAGGATACACTTCATCTAGCCGTCTCCGTAACGTAGTGAATGCCTGCTCATGTTGACCCCGAGACCAGTACATCTTCGCTTTCTCTATGAATAGCTCTTCGGGTTGGTATTCTTCCGCATTAAGGATGTACATGTATGACTGCGAAAAGAGTTGATCAATTATAAGTTAATTTATTTCAGAGCCTCGAATCTGACAATGCATGAAAGGAGATGCAGCAAATATGTTCTAGTCAAATCCTGTGCTGATTAGAATACATCAGCTGCATCTCCTTCCGCGCATATCGGAAGTCAACTAGAATACGTTTTATAGATACCAAGCAAAATTTCGGATCAAACTTTTTTGAATGCACTTACACTACACAGGTTATGTATGGGTAGACATACACAGAACGAATACACCATTGTTTAAAAAACCTTTTGGTAAAACGCACTCTAAGGAACTCAGGGACGTTCTCTCAAACAATGACGATGAGCTAACGTTTCAGATTTTTTTAATCCGGCCCCTCTATGCTAAAGCTGCAGTTTTGGCTATCCCATTTTGGAAACAGTGTTATTGTTATTTATTATTATGAAATACATATTCCAACTTATTTTTAGAATAACAGTCCCACAAAACTATTTTTTGTCTACGGAGCAAGAAGTGTGTTTTGTATGACAATGTGTATGTCTACATTGTCATACAAAACACATTATGTATGTCTATATTAATTTCAATGTCAGAAACCTACCTGTTGTAAAATGCCAGCCTTTCTCGCTTGCTTCGCACTCTGTAGCCACAGATCGCCGATACAGTGTCTCAGTTTACTCGCCGTCTCAGGATGAGTGCGGGCGAGTGATTCCTACAAATTATTATAAAAACATTGTAAGAATGAAAGTTTACACTTGGCTTGGACCAATGTACAAAAATCAAAATGTATCAGCGACACATAAATACGACATAATGACACAAATGCAATTTCGCTCGCAAAGCGCTAAAGCCCCGCCCTACAACTACTCCTCCCCCACTTGTGCGACATGCGTATATTTTTTCTGTCATGTCAAATCTGAACGGGATAACGCCTCATTAGTATGAAGATGCCATGCTTAGCTAGTACTCACATCATCGAGAGACCTTAACAGCAAATGGTTGAGCAAGTAAGTAAGGCCGTAAAAACAAACCGCCGTAAAATTGCTGCCTTGTCAAGTGTTTTACAGGATACATTTGCCAAAAACGTAATGTAAGAATAAAAGTTTAAAAGAGATGGTCAAATACGTCATCCGAGTAATTGACCCGGTAGCTCAGTTGGTGAGAGCACAGCACGGAATGCGAGAGGTCTGAGGAGGTTCATCATTCATCAGAGGTTCGAGTCCCACTCGGGTAAAAAAAAATCATTTCTTAAAACATATTTATAAGATACACTTTGGACGTGGGAACTTCACAATACAGTTCCACCAGCCCCATTTCACCATCGGTATACTAGACGCAGACTAGCGTATCACCCTTATGTTGTTGATATCCCACCCATCCGCACCAAACGTTATGCTAACTTGTTTGTAATGCGCACGGCTAAGGAATGGAATGTACTTCCTACCGATGTATTTCCCGAGCACTACAACTTTGATCTCTTCAAAGCTAGAGTGAATAGGCACTTTCGAGGCAAACATGTTCCACCTTAGGCCGCATCTTGCTTAACATTAGGCACGATGGCGGTCAAATGTTTGCATATCTAATTGTAAAAAAAAAGATTTTGCATACGTCCAGTAACCTAGAAAACCAAAGCTTTACCGTACTTTATTTACATACCTGTGTCTGCTGCAAGAATATCCTCCTAAGTCGCAACAAAGGCTCCACTGTACGAACATCCGTTTGTACCACCGATAGTCTCCGACGCCATTCGTCTAGTAACTGATTTAGTATGTCTGTGCTTGTTGCGTCACTGTCGCTTATTGATTTCAACCTATAGGGTAAACAGAAAGATCCTTGTTATAAATAATAATTATAGGTCAGGAAACACTTATATTTTCATTGATCATTATTTTCAGATATGATAAGTCCACTGGTGAACATAGGCCTTCCCCAATGACCTCCACCGTAACGGTGGCATTCAGCAGATACCCGCGACCGCAGTCGGTATGTATTCAATAGGTTTAAATCTAGGAAACTTCATGAAAACTTGTATTATTATGACAATAGCACGAATAGAGGATTACAGAAGAATGTCTGTTTGAAGAATGAATAAAACCGACTTTATAAAGTTTGCATAGATGCAGTTAGGATTCAGAAGCAATGGTCTACAGCCCTTATTGCACATTATACTTACTTAATCAACACCTCCTGCGCATGCCTTGCCTCAGTGACAATATGCAATCCTAGCACACTTTGGTACCCACTACGCAAGGCACTTTCACCTCTACTCTCTCCGTCCATCTGGGAGAGTAATCTACTGGTTGCACTGTCGCACATAAGGTCGAATTTCCCTTGATCACCACTGCGCAAGGCGAGGAGTATTCGACCCATAAGTAGACCCCAGTTTTCGCGGGATGGCGGCTGAAAGATAAAATATTTACTACATTGTGACAAAGATGTTGTAATGTAAATAATGTAATACATACAAGTACATACATATATACAGGATTATATACAGGGTGTAACAAAAAGGGTATGTTAAGCGAAAAGCTATGTAAATAGCCCACTATAGAGAACCTATCCACAAAATTTGAGATCCGAAATCACATGTTTATTTTTTCCGATAGTATGGAGAATGTTTAAATATCTCAGGAATTTTCATACAATCTTAAAAATAAAAATGTGATTTCGAGTCTCAAATTTTGGAAATAGGTTCTCTATAGTGGGCTATTTATACAGCTTTTCGCTTAACATAACCTTTCTGTTACACCCTGTATAGATATCCTACAGCTACAACTAGAATAATTAACAGAGATTTGTTGTAATGTGTACGATTATTTGTATCATTTCGTACATCATTATCGATAGAAATACAGACTGTGAAGTATGAAGATAGGAACGCTTAATATTAAGCCCCTATGGAACATAGGCGTGAGTATATGTATGTAAGTATGTACCTACAAATGGCCCGCTCGCTGCGGTCGCTCCGTTATACATACCACAGGGCTGGCACACACCGCGTCGAGTTGTTCCCACCGCCCCAGCCTCCATAACGGCTCAGCGGATAGTTCCGCGCCGCCCGATCTCTCATGTTCGCTTAACAAACGGTACGCTGTAAACGGCTGGTCCAATCCGAGGTAGCAATCTACCATACCCTAGGAAATATAATAGTTTTTTAGTACTGTAAGTAATAAAATATGTTTTGGAGCAGTGTAGTAAAAGTTAATACTAGTGATCGCCTCATGGTGATCACTCGACCAAATTAGTGTTTATTAATTTAAATTCTAGTGCGTTTCAAATAATATAAGAAACAGGGATAAGTTATGCGAAATGCTACGAGGAAAGTCTATTTTAAAGAACCTGTCCACAAAATTTGGAACTCGAAATCACATGTTTTATTTTTTAGATAGTATGAAGAAATTCCAGCTTAGAAATGTTAACACATTCCTCAAAAATAAACATGACGTGTTTTTATGTTGCATCTAATAAATAAAATTCGGGTGTTGCGGTGTTGTCACCAAACTCTTCCGAAACGGCTTAACCGGTTTCTATCAAACTTAATCTAAAAACTTACAGGTAAACTATGCCTGTCCAACTGCCCTTCTTGCGCTAACCGTTCGTAACAGAGTGCGGCGTCTTGCAGACGGCCTGTTACCACTTGAGCCAGTATCAACTCCTTTAGCGACGGCTCCGAACGTTTTATAGAGAGGATGCCTAAAAATTACAATAACATTAATGGACCCTAAACAAATAAGACTTATTCACTATGGGTGCGCCCACCACCGGGCCCTACACCCTCCACTGACCCTCGGATCTGATAACTCATAATTGCGAAAACAGGCACTTGCACTAACTACAATCGCCACGAGAAACTAGACCCGAGCACCTAGCATGCAAGACGATACATTGCACTATTCCGAAATCAAAAACTAGATAAATAATCTACATATGTTTCGCCAACAATCGTGGCATCCTCAGGATTATAGAAATTAGTAAATTAGTAAACCACTAATTATTATGAACCTCTAAAACCCTCGCTCGATTTCTATAATCCTGAGGATGCCACGATTGTTGGCGAAACATATGTAGATTATTTATCTAGTTTTTGATTTCGGAATAGTGCAATGTATCGTCTTGCATGCTAGGTGCTCGGGTCTGGTTTCTCGTGGCGATTGTAGTTAGTGCAAGTGCCTGTTTTCGCAATTATGAGTTATCAGATCCGAGGGTCAGTGGAGGGTGTAGGGCCCGGTGGTGGGCGCACCCATAATGAATGTTTGAACTTCCGAATTGTAACGCCTAATACAATTTCATTTATAAAATAAGACTTATGCTGAGTTCCCACGGTGCGTGATATTGCAGACGGAAGCGGACCAGTCCGCACCAGCGATCTGTGGGACGATGTCGTCCGTGGAATCTACACATGTTTAGTATGGTACGTGTCTGTCTATAGTCGTAGTCCGTGCGCGATGATCCGCAAAATCACGCACTGTGCGAAGCTAGCATCTAATGCTAGACCACTATTAAGAAGATACGCTTCCAAACTGAATGTGTCTTGTGTACCAAATTTTAAATTTAGTCGGCATTATTGAAATTTTATTATATTTCAACCCCTATGGCAAGATATAAAACCAAAGAGATACATAAAATACAAGTTTGAAAATCTCAAATAAAACGTCTCCAAACTGTCAATTTGGTTCAGACATTTTTACTGAATCAAGATTTTTACTTTAAAACGGACGTTTCCTATGTCAATAACTTTTAAAAAATAAATATCATTTAAAATCGTACCAGCAACAGAATCAGGCTCATCCAACAAAGCGTATATCTCGGCTAGGAAGGGCAGTTGATCTTGCATCCCGCTCTGACGCTCTGCCATATACATCTCTAAGTATTGTAGCGCTCTTTCTAACTCGCCACATAGGAAGTTGCCTCGCGCTATAGTTAGTTTGTCGAATTTCTCCATAAATGTTGATATTGCTCTGGAAATAAAGATTAACCGCTTTCTAAAATCAGTTATCGCGCCTTATGACAAATTAAATGTGGCAAATTTTCAGTTAAAATATAGGTATAGAGGTAAATTATATACATATTCACACCATTGTGTACCCAAAATGGGGTAGCCAGAGCTGCAAGATCACGAAAGAGATCCTCACAGCCACGTTTAGTCGGGGTCAGATGTTAATGATCAGTGACAAGTTGCCAGCTTACATACATACTTACATATAAGTAGCATTATTTATTAGTTTTCTATTACTATTTATTTACAAGGGAGTAAAGTGTAATTGCAACAAAATATTTGCCAAACATACTTGTAATTCTCATTTTCCAATGGGCGTGGCTTCAAATGACACCATTCCAAAAGCCAACGGTTTAGGAAATCCATCAATGTGTATATCATCTTGCTGCATTTAGTCTGAAAATATAGTTTTAATGTCAGATTAATAATAATAATAAAAAGCATTAATTTCGAAAAAACATACATATCAATTCACGTCAGCATCCCTAAAGCTATGAGAACACTGCGGTGAGACTCCAATCGATGATAAGCAGATCAAACAAGCTGAACTAGATTGGCCACACGCTGCGAAGGATGGATAACTACATACCGAGGCAAGCCCTAAACTATATACATATACATACATACATATACATCGTCGGCCGATTGGTGTAGTTGGTAGTGGCCCTGCCTGCGACGCCATAGGTCCTGGGTTCGAATCCCGGTAGGTGCAAACATTGATGTGATGAATATCGATGTTTGTTTCCGAGTCATGGATGTTTATATACTTATCTATGTATTTATATACCGTTGCTTAGTACCCACGACACAAGACCTTAGGGATCTTAGTGTGGGACTAGGTCAATGTGTTGTGAAGTGTGTGAATATTTATTTATTTATTATATAATCACGCCTTTATCCCTTACGGGTCAGGCAGAGCACCAAGGGCTGATAGAACCACATGGTGCCACTTGTGACCAATTTTGAGGGTATAGTTGAGATGTACAAGTTCGGTTAGTAGTAACAGGTGGTCAGCCCATCGCCTACAAAACATCAAGCCCTAAACTACAGTAACATAAATCTAGTAAGTCACGGAAGTACAGGAATCGCTAAGTGCTAGAGCGTGAAAGATCTGGCATTTGATATAGCAAGAAAAATTGCGGAAAAGTACGCGTCAGAATGCTCCACGCGATAGCATTGCCGCTATCTTTTTTAACGAATTTCGGTTTATAACGAAAAGAAAAGGATATGGCCAACTCTAATAATCCCTCCTGTGTGGGCTGATTAGGTAACTTGCAGAAGCAGAGAAAAATTGTGCTTCTTTCCACGACAGGCCCCCTTATTACCTAACTAGCAAAAGCAAAGCGATAGCGAAAATTGTATAAAAATCGGTGATTGCTTGTCAAATTCGTATTACGTAAAATGAATTTCAAAGGAACTTTGACATTTCAAGGCGAATATTGTACAATTTTCGCTACCGCTTTGCTTCGGCTTTGATATTGCAAATTAGGGTAATCAGGGGGCCGTACTGGCCACACGCATCCACACACTCATGTCGACGCATTGCTATTGCTTTGCTTTTGCAAGTTAGGAAATCAGGAGGCTGGTTTCGCCACAAATATTTAGATGGGCAAAAGACCAATGTTAGTATGTTAGTTTGCGATTAACAAACCCATAACGGTTCTTGAAAGTTCCGTTTTTTATTATAGAAGGGGATTTACGTCTTATACTCGTATTAAAAGCTGTTCCTAACTTACCTGGTTCCCTTCCTCCGCTTGTACAGTATTTATGTTGGGCGTCATACGAATGTGCCGCAGCATTTTGTAGCGAGACTTCTCAGTCGACACCGGCACGCTCACCAAATTCCCTGTACCTGAATAATAACTTACATATAATCATGCCTTTATCCCTTACGGGGTAGGCAGAGCACCAAGGGCCGATAGAGCCACATGGTGCCACTTCTAACCCATTTTGAGGGTATTGTTGAGATGTACAAGTTCGGTTAGTAGTGACAGGTGGTCAGCCCATCGCCTACAAAACACCAAGACCCTCTTGTCCCTCTACTGACTTGTACAGTATGCCCGGGAAGAGAAGCAGCTGTAGTAATATACTTTTTTTTCACTCCCAGAGCAGCATAGAAAAATTAATAATAAGTTAACAAATTAACAATTTTTAATTGGATGTAATCTAACTTATCTATGTCTTTATATACCGTTGCTTAGTACCCACGATACAAGACCTTAGGGATCTTAGTGTGGGACTAACATGTTGTGATGTGTGTGAATATTTATTTATTTATTATATCATAATTGTAGTAGCCGTTTGTATGGAGCGTTATTTGGCAAGTATAAAATATCCCGGAAAGTTTCCACGGTAGCGAAGTTTTTCTTTCGCAAATGTTTCTTTTATTTTATGATCTTTCGATATAAATACAAATAATAAAACTTTCCTTTTCTAACAGGCATGAAAATATGGGAAACTACGATAAGTAAATAACAAATACTAACCAATAACAGCCAATATCTCCTCCTGCACATAGCCCGGGTTAGTTTTCGACATAACAGCATGTAGCAACACGTATGGAAGGAACAAAAACAACGTTCGCACATCGCGGCGCATGCTCGGGTGAACCGTTCGCAGCAACTCGCGAATGCTCTCCGATTCTATTAGGTGTATCAGTTGGCCTGCCCAGCTGAAAGAAGATTAAGTTATTCTGAATACCTACATTATTAATATTATTTATAAATAATTTATTAATCTGTTAGCTAAAAATAGTCGTCGCTTGGCTTTTTTCCCTACTGCGCCAGAATTAGGGTTATGTGTTAAGAGTGTATGTACTTGTATATAGGTATATATTTCTTTCAGTGGTGACAACTTAGGGGTTTTACTCCTAAATTTAGGGGGAAAAAGATAACTAGGGGGACTTTCAAGGGTAGGTTTTTTTTAGGGTTACAACGACTCAACGTGTATTGTCCGTTTCATAGAGTAGTTTCGATGGTGATGACGCTAATTACTATGTGTATGACCACATTTTGTCATGAGTTAAAGTTGGAATTTAGTGGTTTTAGGGGTGAAATTCAAAAATCTTGGGTGTAACATTGGATGTGGGTTGGCAACACTGATTTCTTTATTTAATAATAATAATAATAACTCTCGCCTTAGTCATAACTGTGACACTGGGTTGAAATTTTAACGCAGTCGGGTTGTTTTCTTTAAGTAAATGAGGTTATTTAAAACCTGCCTGATCTTGAAACTTGCAGGGTGTGTTCTTGTTATGACGTAGGCATCCGATAAGAAAGGATTTCCCGAAATTCCCACGGGAACAGTAAATTACGGGAATTCTAACTGAGAAAGCCGTGGTTGGCCTGTATAAGTATTTCCAGGGAATAGAGTAAATTACTTGACTTACTTATGGGCCCATTCCAAGAACGTAGTAGCATAGGTTGAGCCGAACAAAGGATGTGCCTTCTTAGGTTGAGATGGATATGCCAGTGTGTATCTGTAACAATAAAATGTTATACCTAATTAAGTTACTTTTTATTTTACAGGTAAACCATTAAGTCCCACGTGGTAATGGGTGAACCTACTGCCGCTTACTTACATATTTACACTATAAAAGAAGAAAATCTTTTAAATATCGTGACAAATCTTGGGGAAACTTTATATAAAAAAGTGTATAGGTAACCCCTGCAGGATTCGTCGCCCAGTGAACCTTACCCGAAATGATAGTTGCTATCTCTTTCTAGTGCACGACTGGTTCCGAACATGCGGTGTGGTCTTGGATCTATATTTAGTGAGTAATAAATAGTATTACCCACAAGTCTAAGCTCCCATAGCTACAAACTAAGCATACAAACCACATTCTCAATAGGTGGCGCTACAATCAATTTCTAATAAGTGGAGTTACTAATGAGTCAGTAGAAAACAATACCTTGAGCTGAGTAAAGGGAACATAATTTGATGGATGTGCTCCGGGAAACTGTCCCAGACATGTTTCTTTGCCCCAGTTGGAGATATGTCGTATATCTTCAATATCTCTTGAATTGTTAGAGCATAGCAGTCCATATTCTGTGAAATCATAATAAAAACAAATAACGAAAAAAAAACCTAATACTCCAATTAGACAGAGGATACAATCAATTTTGCGATCAAAGTTGCGAAGCTCGCAAAGTTATTGAAAAGTTTCCTCCAATAGGAAGCCATCATTTGGCCAGTTGGTTAAACGACGTGATAAAGTCTAATCGCTATTGGTGGAAATCTTGAAACCTTCGCGGTCACTCATAGTAATTAGTAACTAGTAGTGCATTATAAAATTATTAGTAGTGCATTGTTTAAGTCCCCAGATGGACGCAATAAAGAGTTTAAATCCCAACCATTATGAGAGTCATACATTTTTTACATCTATAGATAGGTAGGTATATCGTTGCTTATAGAGTACACAATACCAAGTACTTATGTCATAGTAAATGCATTGTAAAGAAGATCAATATTTATTTATTTTCCAGATACCATTTTGCGGTACCTGCTAATAATTATATATTTATTCAGTTACAATATGATACAATTGGCTTTCTATGTATGACCAATGCTATCTCTATCTAACACAAGTATCTCACTTACCGTAGTATCCTTCTCATATTGAAAAGCTCTAGCGAGTTCGACTAACGCAGTAGCAGCGAAGCAGTTTTCGCTAATCGAGAACGCGAAAGGCGACCTGTCGGGTTGTACGTATTGTCGCGGGAGGTGACCCGCTTCGATAGCACCCAACTGTCCAAGACAGGCCCCACTGGCTGCTGATACTTCTGGGTCAGGGTCTTTGCAACCTGGAATTATTTTGTTTTTTTTTTACTAGCTAGAAATGTTTGCCGATACTGGGCAAAGGCGTCTCTACTCTTAGAGCGGAATGTTAAAAGGCGATCGCGGGGTGTGGTTTCACATTATTTTTTGTGAACTTTTTGTTTAACGAAATCGTAGATGACGACACAGATTAGAAAGAAACAGATAATATAACAATAACGTCCCTACCTAAGTGAGTGAAGTTGAAAAAATTGAATCATACCAGATTATTGCATTTATAAATCATCAACTAATTACGTGGGTTATACATACACAAACACAACAGGCCTACAATAATGTTATATGTATACTTTATGCCAGGGTTCTAAGTGATAATTATCTTTAATTGATAATTATAAAAATCAAACAATAAAATACTCTTAAGTTTATTTACGTATCCAAAGGCGTAAAACATGAAAAAAAAGTTTGACTGACGAGATAAATGCAAATACCTTTTCTTTACATTTTTCCTTTTATCTGACACCATAAAAACAAACTCTGAATTAAATTGTATATTTCTCACATTATTCTTTGCTGTTTTTTTAATAATGTCGAAAAACTGAGACCCTCTTTGGAATAAATATATTATCATTTAAATAAATAAAATTTTAAGAAGTTAAATGGAAAATCAACTAGGATAATTATCGGATAATTATCAGATAATTATCCAAAAAAATATTTATCTTGATAATTTCGAACCATGCTTTATACTAACAAAGTATTATCACTTACCCATGAGCAATGAATCAATAAGCTCAACGACAACAGGGTCGATCATCTTCCCGCCAAAAATGGCTTTATGTATCTCAGTTCTATTGCCTTTCAGCAACTTATCTAACTGCGAAAAAGCACAGCCCCTGATCACCGATATCTCCTGATTCAAATGCTGTAAATACCATTTGATTTGGTCCAAAAACCCGTCCGGTTGCGTTCTTTTAACATGCATTTTTATAACTATCTTAACTCTATCCGATATCTTCGAGTCTCCCAAGAAGAACAGATCTGATATATGGGAACTTAGCAAATTCTCATTATTTAGGACCAAATATTGGAATATCTTGTTTATTTCTTGCGGAGCGTGTTCTAGCTGTTTTAGTAATGATACAGCCAGATTAGATAGAAGGGGACCTAAGGACATAGTATCTATATTATGTATGAAGGCTCCCCACGCGTCCGCGACTATTTTTGGAAACTCTTTAGCCAATGGCAACGCCGATCTCAATGTCGCTATAACTTTAAACCGTAGCGGAGTCAAATACTTCACGCCCATCAACTGCATTATATCTGGAAAGCTTTTCAGCGCTTTTCTCTTCACTGACAACGCAACTTTGGCGTTCACTAGTTTGTGATCGAAGTATGCTAACACGCCTAAAAATTTGGGGTTGAGAAAATCGGCAATCTGTGTTGTGCTCATAGACATGTCGCCTGTTGGCGTAGAAACGTCAGGGTCATGACACGCCAAATAACGACAGGCATTTAAAACCTTATCTGGATTACAGCAATATTGTAGCAAAAACTCCGTCAATATAACACGAAAGTGCTTCTTAATCAAATTCAATATAGAACTCTTTGTTAACTGCTCAATAATCTGATAACATTTCTTTGAAACTTGGTCGGTCTCATTCAAATAAATATGCACGTATATATGCGGGAATCTTTCTATCAAGAAATCCGACACGGTGCATTGAACTAACGAAGCGATTTCTTCAATCATTGACGGCACCTCGATTATAGTCACCGAATAAGGTATCAAGTAGGGAAGGAAATGATGAACATCTTTCGATATAAAGTCTCGGTAACCGAAAAATCCGAAGGCACGAACAGCTAGTAGGAGAGATATGGCGAAATCCTTTCCGTTGTAAAGACTACAATCCACAAAGAGGCGGCAATAGTCCTTCTTAAACCTATGGTACACCTGATTCGGGGTGTACCCGTGGTATTCGCAAACGTCTCTCAGATAGACTACAGCTTTGGGCCCAAGAGTACATTGCGGGTGCATTATGTAGTAGACCAGTAGCTTAGTTGCAGGTAATACAACTTGGTCGTTGTGACACAAGCCAAACTCCTTTACATTGTCCATGTTAGAGGATTGTTTGTTGAAATCATTGCCTTCGAGACACGACTGGGTCGATTTCACCAGTAGATCTATGCACATGTTGAAGATTGTGTCTTTGTGAGGATCTAATTCAGGATCATTCTTCACCTAAAATATATGACAAACGTAATAGAATATAGGCATGCAGTAGATAGAGCACATTGTTGGTAGATTTTTTATAGACTCAAAGATAGATACATAAGTAACATTATTATTTTAGCTCCCATACTTTATAATCTTAGCATTATGAACACCTACTAGGTACTTACTACCTACTAATTCATTATTTTTGGAAGTACATTTTACAGTATCATACTAATTTTACTGCTATTATGTTATATTTATCATTTACCTGATTATCAATAAGTGGTTTAAACACCTTCAGGATTTCAGCAATATTATCCACTTTAATAATATCCAACGTAACACCATAGCTGAACACATAAAAATGTCTCATAAGACCACCCAATAGTGTCCAATATCCAGCAGCTTTCAAATCGGTATACTGCCTATGATTCAAGAATTTAGCAAAGAGATTCTTCAAGCCCACAGTGGTAGATATACTAGATGGTGCATTTGTATGTGCAGATATTACATAGCAGTCATTTACATCTTTAATTTGACTGTATTCACTATGACAAGTATCACATACAACTGAGATACAGACAGAGGCACTGCTAAAAATTTTATACCCAAGTACAGTTTTGGTACAACTTAAAACAATGCTATAGGAGGATCCTATAGACATGCACAGAATAGCTGGCAATATTCTAGCTATCTCAGCTTGAGCCTGTACTAGCTTTGTATGAAATGCAGGTATTAATATATCGCCTATTATTTTACTGGATGACATAGTTTTGGTAATCAACAGAAGGGGGCAGCACGTAATCATCTGAAAAATAAACTTTTTTAACCTTAATAATAAAAATACTCAGCTGAATACTTTTAACACAATTTTAACATGTAAGTACTTACTATAATTTTTTTTTTCAGTCCTTACCTCTTTACTGTGAGCAACCTTGATGACTGTCTGTAATATTATTGATATTTCATTATTTAAAAAATTTTGCACATTGCTGTGTTTATTTGTTATTTTTGCAACTAACATGTATGTTAGTATAATATTGTTGATATTGGGTAAGTTTCCAGAATAGTCTGGGTTACTACCCAATCTCAATACTGTGAGGTTATAGCCAGATTCATTTTCACTAATTATTGCAGTGGTGGTTATGATATCTAATATTAATGTTATACTGTCTCTAGTTTGAGATATATTTTTCATACTGGCATAAATATTTATAGTTTTCCATATACTTAGAAAGTTAAATTTGTAAAAATTATCACAATCAACATAAGAACCTGGCCCATAGAGATTGGTACCAAGTATTTTCACATGCAACAGTATTTTCAAAACAGAGAAAAATCTTTGTATATGATAGTTACGAAGGAAGGTATCATTTTCTAAAGTGCTCCATGATGGATTGTTAAATGTCTTTATAACAGCAGAAACTTCTTTGTAATACCAGTTGTTTTCTAAATCCACTCTCTTGTTGCTCCTTTTGCATAATTCTATATATTTTATCAAGCTTCTTTTATAGTGATTGGCCACAGCATCAATTTCAGAAGCATGTTTATTCTCCAAAGACAATACATCATTTGTAAGACCTACTTTATTGCTATAGGACAAGCATAGTAGTTTCACTTCTTTCTTAAAGATAATATCACTTTTCGTCAGCAGAACAACTGTGCAAATATTTATCAAAATGTCTTTGCATTTATCATTAACATCTTTGTTAATATTTTGTAAGAATTTTAACATAGTTTCATTAAATATTTCTAAATATAAAGAATCTACCTCTGCTTCTTCATAAAAAATATTCATCATTTTAACAAGGCTTTCCACCAAGTACAATAATTCTATAAATATTTCCGGAAAAACATCTTCAAATTTATCAATAGAAACTTTACTACTATTTATTATGAAGTTTGTGAAAAAATTTAAAGCCACCAATTTCATATCAGTAGAAAAACTTTCTAAAACTTTTAGCACATTTGCAAATACTTCTTCAAAGTCCTTTTTGTGTTTGTTAAATTGACATGAAATTAATGGTATACTTTCAGATAGAAGATCTAATGTTAGCTCAATGAGCATTTTGCATGTTTCTATATTTTTTACTGTCACAAATATGGGTTGTAAGTCTAATTCCACATCCGGAATGTGTACTTGTTCTGCTTTAAAATGTTCTAATAATAGATCTTGCTGACTACTTTTACTATTTTCATAGTATTTCACCAATTTTCTTAAAATAGTAAAATATTCTGTATGTATTTCTTTGTGAAATGATGCCCCGTTCATACAAAGTATGTTCAGTATCTTTAGTTGAGCATTTTTACTTAAAATGTGTATCCTGAAAGAGTTTATAAATAAAATTAATGAGTTTGTATTAAATTAAAATAAATGAGCTTAATAAAAGCAGCACCCATAGCTGTGGTGGAGAGATGTGCCTCACATCTAAGTAATAAATCCAGACTTAAGTATATAATAACTAGACAAGTCTATGTACTTACCTCTAATGTATAAAGGAAGTTGAGAAGGAGAATAGTCAATAAATAATCTTGCCAGAACTGAATGCAGTTGCGCTGAAAGAAGTGCTTGGCAATATCAACTTAAACTTTAAGTACATAACTTACTTTATCATATAACTTTTTGGATTTGACATAGTAAGATGTGAGATCTCTCTCACTCACCTCATGCTATGGAAGCTGATGAAACATCAAATTATCTTATATTACATGTCCATGTCACATGAAGATTTATATGAACTTGGAATGCTACTTACTTTTACTCTCCTTGACTTACCCATTTAGTTCCTTTACAGACCAAACATAGAATAATCTTCCAATCAGCCAGGTATTGAATTCACAGTAATAAGAATCTGGGTATTTGTTTGAACTATGTCGCGGTACAAGAACTTCTGATAAGTCCCTGCAAATACCAAACCACTATTCAATAATAATAGTAACAATCAGCTGTTTAGGCTGCTGCAAGATGGGCATTTGATGGTTTGTATGCCATTAGACTATGGTACTTTCTTACCCAGATAACTTTAGAATAGAAGTTAGGAGCCGGTCTAGACCTTCTTCAGCGTTCTCCAAGTTATTAAACAGTACCATGGTAGGAGCATTAAACATTTGCCAGACCGCAAATGGACCATCTTGGATATCTTCGTCCATTTTCGAAATTATTTGCCTACGGTTGTTGGGAACCTATTATACACTTGTGGCTATATATATAAACAAAGTATTATTGACAGCTGATAAAGTTATGAATAGTCAATACATTCATAGAATTATGGAAAAACAAGGAAATATTCAAAAGAAAACAATGCGCGCGCTATCATCAGCCAGCACATGAATGACATTGACATTTCCTTTTTTGTCTCGTATATGCCGAAAAAATAGCAAAGGACTCTAGGTATTTGTGCATGCAGCCATTGTCTTTGCAAAATAATTTCAGAGCTTGGGATGAAGGGATAAACGAACGTGTAAGTCTCTGGATGATCCTCTAACCTACCCTCAATTCGTAAATAAGTAATGAGGGTAGGACGATATAGTTTGACTTTGACAAAAAAAAATACTCGAGAGATGGAGCATCTTGCGTCCTTCTTCCTCTCGATTCGCAAGCTCCTCTTGCAACCTTCTGTTATCCTGGTACATACTTTGTGAGCTTTTCTTTCGAAGCACGCGAGCGCGTTTAACATCTTTTCGGTACATATCCCGAGTAATCCTGAGTAACACTTTCCGTGTTTATTACAAAATATTTTTTTTTTTAAACTAAACGTTGTATATCATTCATCTGAGCTCTCATCTGAGCTAAACGTGCCCTAAATTTGGCAGATATACCATATATTTAGCTGTTAAATTTAAATCTAGTATAGCCGGCGGTAACTGCGACACATAGAATAATATTTTTATTCTATGCTGCGACACTATCTGCAACAGCGTGGCGCGTGCCCGTTAGAGGAAAATATCTTATAGAGGTCCAGGCAGGAATTTGGTATCTGAGGTCTAACTTTAGGCGCTCTTTTGTAATAACACCGTTTGTGTTTGCTGGTGGACTAAATTCCCTCGTTATTTGCGCACGCTTCTGCTATGTACTTTGTGAGCTATTTCCTCGATCGATACTGCCTGCTTACCCTACGATAGCTACCTTCTGCTATCATGATACTGATAAGCTGCTTTTGACCTATAAATTACAATTCCAATAGTTGCGCACATCTTTTACATCAGTCCATGCTATGCTAAACGTGGCTGTGAGATCTCGTTTATGATCCTGCAGTTTTGGCTATGCCAAAGTCCTGCGGTCCTATATTCCTACTAACATTTCTTTTGATTTCCTGGTACTTAATCCTCAGTATGCTTTCGCCCTAGACCGAAGCAAAACCATACACGTCAAGTAAAACCATACACGTCAAGTATGTACAACACTCCTGTGTGAGATTAAATACAATTTCAATGCGAAAAGACACATTACCCGGGTTGATCAGATTCTAAGTATAAAACTACATTGGATAAAATTTGTATAAGTACTTTAAGGGCATAAAAAAAATTGTCACATGCAGTAAGTTTGCCCAGGATCTGATTCAGGATACTATAAATTAAAACTACATTATAAGATTCCAGTTTTTATTATACATTGTAAGAATCATAACTTAATGTAACAAAACAAACTATATTCAGCATTGAAATAAAAAAAATACGTTATTAGAATTTTTCTTTATATTTATATCATTAATCTAAATAAATCTACGAACGAAATATATTACATGTTTGATCATTTACATAAATACATACAAGGCCTTAAAGGTTCATCTAAAAAACTAAATGGGCATAAAAATGTATGGTAAAAATACCATACATTTAATATTGTGACATATTGTATAAAGTAAGTGCCAAATTATTTAAGATGACTATATAACTACCTAATATCAATTTAAAATAACATAATAATGTTAAAAGGAATTATGAAGATATTATGGTCGATTCCGGCAGTCACACTTAATCCTAAACGTAAATTTAGTCCTACCTGTCCTTTTCTCTCTCAGCCTATTTTAAGAACGGAGAGATAGGCCTGACTAAGATTAGGTTTAGCTTTAAGTGTGACTGCCGGAATCGACCTAATGCTTTGCTATTACAAAATCTTATAGGACTGCTTCCAATGAAGATAAATATATACTTCACAAAACAATACAAGAGATTCCACTTGAGACAATAAAGTTAAAATAGTACAAATAATGCAACTTTAATTAGGGGAAAGTACAAGCCATATTATAAAAGCTATACAAAAATAGATGGTTTGACTATTCCAGACAATATCGCTATTTAGGGTTTTATTCCGGGTATGAATAATTTACCATCGCCAAACTGCTTCTAAAGAAGAACAAAACAAAAAATTTACTAATATTATCTCTTGTACTGCTTTGTCCCTATATTTTGGCTTAAAATCGCCTCTCACTTTAGCACATTCAACATATCAAGACCGATTACTTTACGTAAGTCATTCAATTATAAAATTGTTATAACCACTACTGTTACGCCAATAATCTTTACAATATATTAGAGAGGTGTTAAAAGAATGTTTTGCAAATTAATTATTTATCATATTCAAAATGTATACATACCTAATGTAAATCACACAATTGTGATGTTCATCTGTTTACTGATGTTACAAATATCACATTGCGCTAAAACACAGAAATCAGTCCTCAAATAATAAAACAGCAGAACAACAATAGAAATGCCTAAGATCGGCAATAGACGAACATATTCACAGCATAAGGGTTCCATTTTACCATTTAACGGGAGCCCAAAAGATAACCGAATAATTATAATTGATAATCGTCTTTGCTATTGCCAATGAAATGTTTTAATTTCCAAAATAATCTTATAACAACCTCCATTTTAAAATTTTGTATAAACATTTGTAATGCACCTGTATTTTCAATCGAAACTTATCAGTTCGGCCGTATTGTTATTGTGTTCCGATTTGACGTTAGGGTCGGGTTGCTGCGGGTTCGTAGGAGGCGGTTGACTAGGAGGCTCATTGCCAAAATTTTGGGGCGGCTTCATTTGCTGCGGCATTTGCCCCGGCCCTTGCATCTGGCCTTGGGGCATCTGCATTTGCATCTGGGGCATCTGACTTGACACTTGAGTGCCTTGCGGGATTTGTCCAGGCATCTGCGTTCCTTGTGGTATTTGGGCCGGCAACTGTGTAGATTGGCCTTGCATTTGCGGGTTTTGGGGCAAGTTCTGCATCTGATTGTTTTGTGGTATGCCCTGCATTTGCGGGTTTTGTGGCAAACCCTGTATTTGAGGGTTTTGTGGTAAACCCTGCATTTGCGGGTTCTGCGGTACGCCCTGCATCTGAGGGTTCTGTTGTAACCCTTGCATCTGAGGGTTATGCGGTAAACTCTGCATCTGTTGGTTGTGTAGGTTTTGCATGTTTTGCGGATTTTGCCCTTGCATCATTTGACCAGGAGCCATCTGCGGCATTTGGTTCTGCTGATGGTGATTAATCGACGACTTCTGCTGCGGAATGTTTTGTCCTTGAGACAACATCTGCTGTTGCATCATCATTTGCGGATTCTGCATGGGTTGGCCGGGCATGTTCTGGCCTTGCATTTGAATGGGTTGCCCTTGCTGCATCTGGTTTTGTTGGCCCTGAGCTTGCCCCTGTTGAGGTTGCGGCTGGTTGTTGTTAGGCAGTTGCCCCGGTATCGCTTGGTTCTGCATGATCTGCTGATTTTGCATCGGCATGGGTTGACCCGGCATTGGCATCTGATTGTTTGGCTGATTCGGCATGTTTAAAGGATATCCAATCATCTGTCCAGGCTGTTGGTTTTGGCCTTGCATCATCGGCATTCTCATGTTCTGCATTTGCATTCCCATCATGGGATTAGCTTGGTTTAGTAAGGCTGGCGGTATATTTTGCTGTGCAGACGAAATAGGTGGCATGATGTTCGAAGGTTGGTTTTGAAGCGCTTGCTTTGGCAGTGTTTGTCCGTTCTGTTGGTTAGGTTGCACCAACTGATGGACGCCCGGCTGCACCGGCATCCGCTGCATTTGATGCATCTGCTGCATTATTAGCTGCTGCTGCATCGGCAACTGTTGTCCCATCGGCCGATTATTCGGCTGGTTGATAGACGCTTGGTTTGTCGGGGCTTGAGTTAAAGTCATGCCCGAGGGAGACATAGCGAAAGTGTTAGTAAGTTGGGGCATGGACTGGGAGATTGTTCCCATTTGGGTGACTCCTATTGGCTGGGATATTTGCGGTTGCGTCATTGACTCTGTGGTCTGGGCTATCATTTGAGGGTGCGCGTATAGCGGCTGGTTCGGGTATTGAGGTTGTTGGAACTGGTTCATGGAGACTCCTGGCATGAAGAACGCGTTGTTCGCTACATTCCTGTTGTTCATCATGTATTGGTACTTTTGTTGTTCCTGCCGCATCTGCATCTCCCTCTCTTGTTCCTGCAAAGATAAATTTGTATTTATAACATGTACCAATATAATTCGTTTATACCGTTTCTATTGCCTATTGGGGTTGTCTATTGAAAAACATACGAATTCAAGACATTTAGGTATTCAGCTTACGATCTCACCGCCAAGCTCTGCAAAGCAAGCTGTCGTTAGACCTGAAAACGAACTGTTCCTCTGCATTTTCTCTTTTTTACCATGACCTCCAGTGCCTGGCATCCTTTCTTTCTTACTTGCCTTTTCTTACATGGACCTTTTGAAGTCAGCTAATACTGAATTTTCAGCATCTGACCCCCTTACCTGCACCCTTTGTAAAGCCAGTTGTCCCACTACAGGCCCTCATGCTTCTTGCTGTCTCTATCTCTCCTCTGCCTCTCTTCCTAAACCTATCTCTCTCTCTCACCTGCACCCTCTGCAAAGCCAGTTGTCGCTGATACTGCAAATACTCGTGCTTCTTCTTGCGCATGGCGTGCAGTTTGGCCGCCATCTGCATTTGCCTCTGCCTGTCCGCTTGCTCGGCCGCCGCCGCTAACCTCGCTTGGTGCTCCGCCCTTAGTGTGTCTAGGGCGGCGCGACTGTCGCGGACTTGGTTTACTTTGTCCTGGAAATAAGTTATATTTATAGATATACACAATTGTAAGGCTACATGATCTGCAAAAAGATGACCCAAGCCAAGGACAAAGTATTGCTGAGTTAAAATTACATAAATACAGGGTACATACAGCGCGAAAGGGGTATGTTAAGTGGAATCATATGACTATAGCCCAAATAAAGAACCCATAAGATTTTTCCAGATATGTATGATGTAGAAACTGTATATACAGGGTGTAACAAAAAGGGTATGTTAAGCGAAAAGCTATGTAAATAGACCACTTAGACACAAAATTTCAGATGCGAAATCACATGTTCATTTTGCTAGATAGTATGGAGAATTCCTAAACAACTCAGGAATGTTCATACAACCTTAAAAAATAAACATGTGATTTCGAGTGTCAAGTTTGGGAAATAGGATCTCTATAGTGGGCTATTTAAATGGCTTTTCGCTTACCTTTTTGTTACACCATGTATAGCCCTAAATTGTTACTCACTATAATAGTGAGCTACTCTCAGAGCATTTCGCTTAACATAAACTTTTGTAAAATTATTAATAAAGAAAATGGAAAAAATTCTTCACCCGAGTGGGAATCGAACCCACGACCGCTGCAAACCGTGCCAGCCGCTATAACCACTAAACTTTTGTTACACATGTGCAACTGAAACATAGCATGTAGTAGTAATTTACTCAGTGCAAATATAGTTTTGTGTAACTTTCCTCTGCACTAACTTCCCCTGTCAAACAAATAAACAAACGTCTATTACAATGAACTAACCTGTAAACTCTCCAAGTAGACTCGCTTATCGTCCTGCTGCTGAATATACCGTAGCAGACGGGAATGCATCGCCGTTATGTTCATGAAGAGCGTCTGTACCGACGTGTCGTTCGCGATAGAACGCCCTCTGTGAACAGTGCGAACAAATTAAATAAATAAACATTCACACACTTCACAACACTAGTCCCATAGTAAGATCCCTAAGGTCTTGTGTCATTAATTAACATAGAATAATTGATTTTCTTACGCGGGGCTTAACTAGAATACATCATAAAATTATGAATAAAGAAAATGGAAAAAATTCTTCACCCGAGTGGGAATCGAACCCACGACCGCTGCAAACCGTGCCAGCCGCTATAACCACTAAGCCACCGGGTCAATTACTCCGATGACGAACTTTACCATCTCTTTTCTAAATTACATATTGGCAACGTTATTCTTCATCCCGATAGCTATACACTAGCCAAATCTCGGCAAACAAAGCTGAATCCCTCAGCACAATATTAGAAACATCAGCTGCATCTCCTTCCGTGCACGTTGTAAGAGTCGAAGGAAATCGGCCCCCATATGGTAATAACTAGCAAAAGCAAAGCGATAGCGAAAATTGTACAAAAATCGCTGATTGCTCGTGAAATTCGTATTCGTAAAATGAATTTCAAAGGAACTTTGACATTTCAAGGCGAATATTGTACAATTTGCTTTGCTTCGGCTTTGCTATTGCAAATTAGGTAATCAGGGGGCAGGCATCCTCTCAGAAGATGAGCTAGCAACTAGTGATCATTTACATCTGTCTGCACTATGCTAAAAGTGCTTGTGGGATGATCCTTGGTGAACACAGCCGTGTGTACATACACAAAGTTTCCAGTGAATTATATCAGGCTTTGCTATTTGAAAGTTGATCGCGTCCGTAATTGCATGTGATCGCAATCATGAGTCAACATATTCTAGTATTAGTGGACGCCCGCGACTTCGTCTGCGTAGACTGCAGAAAAAACAAAATGTCGAAATTATCCGGAATAAAAAGTAGCCCATATGTTAAGTGGGACCTGTCACAATATATTCCTGAAAACTGCATCGAAATTGGTTCAGCCGTTTCTGAGTTTAGCGTGCACAAACGCACCGACAATCAGACAAAAATTCAAAAAATCATTCTTTTGGGTACTATTGCGTTGATAAAGGTCTCCTATAATATTATTTCTCATATATCTTCCATGTACAGACAGCGATCCGTTACATTTTTATTATATGTATAGAAGATAGATAGAATAGGTCAGCAGAGGGTGGGGCTTGGTGGTAAGTGAATACGAGTTGTAGAAGATTCCATTGTTTTTTTGGTAATATATGTATGTATGTATGTAGAAAAAGAGCATTAAAGAGAACTCTGTACTATTAAGGGCAAATTTTTCAATAGGCGATAATTCTAGATACTAATAAATTTAAAGCTGTCTTAAAATTGATTTTCTGCTATCATAATTCTTCGGAAAACTTGATCAAGATAGAGACAGCATTATAGACATAACTGACCTTTAGAAAAATCAGCCTTAAGTAGTTATTACATACATAGATAGATAAAATTCTTTATTGTACTACAAAAAACATTATGTACATACTTAATAGTCGCGACTATTATCCCTCAAAGAGGTTGGGCAGAAATATGCAAATTGCATACCCACTTTTCACCTATTAAATGCCTATTAATCCCACGTAGTACGGAGTGAGCCTACCGCCTAAGTACTTATTCTATGGTTTAACTGATTTAGAAAAGAATATACCTGGAAGAGTTGCTCTTCATCCTATTGACGAAGATTTCGACCTGCGACTTGAGTGTCTCGACAAACTCGTCGATCTCCTTATCTTCGGCGTCGTCTTCGTCCTTCTGAGATTTACTCGTCGCCGGCTTTACGTACTCGGGCTGAAACAATGTCGGTATTATTGCGAATAATCGCGTCTTAAGTTAGACACAGTTTAAAAATTGTTAGTTCATATTTGAGAGAATAATGTATGGAATATAAAGTTAAATTTAGGCAATATTTTGCTATGTGAATGCTACCTAGAGATACCTATCATAGAATAATGCCAATCAGCCCAGAATATTTGAAACTAGAAATCATGGTTATTTTTCGAGACAGTATGGACTTATTTTTGAACAGTAGTTTAAGGACAACATCCCTCGGTAGAGATATATTCATTCAAACTTATAAAATAGATATTTTACTTTCACGTTCGATGACTAGCCTCGCCGTCGCTGACAAGAGTGCAGGCGTATTGTCTCTGATGATGACTGTCACATAATCATATCATCATCTATGACGAGGATAGTGATATACTTTGTTAATTATGATGATGACTAACCTCGCTAGTGTCCACTGATGAGGGCACGGGCGTGGCGGCTGAAGCAATGACCGCGTCATCGCGATTTCATGACAATGATGACTGACAATAATAATGACTGACGATGCTGACTAACCTCGCTAGTGCCCACTGAAGAGGGCGCGGGCGTGGCGGCGGGTGCGCTGGCGCCGGCGTCGCGGCGCTGCTCCCAGTAATTACGGTCCAGATAACGTGACAGCTCCGAGTTGGCAGTCGTGCTGTGTTCCGGTGACGCGCTTACTGACGACGCTGTGGGCGATACTGGAACATTTCAAATCGACTGTAAAACACGCCGGGGGTTCTAGAACACTTTTTGAAAGTTTGTTGGGATCTAGAGCCTCATAAATGTACCTGCAGTTTTAGTTCGGGGCATTGGTTTAATAAGATAGCAAACCAAGTGTATAACGAGTACCCTTAGTGGCAACATAGAATGTACTTATGTGTTATTTATATTATGTACTCGTGGACGCCCGCGACTCCGTCCGCGTGGACTACAGAAAAAACAAAATGTCGAAATTATCCGGGATAAAAACATTTTCCCGTGATAAAAAGTAGCCTATATGTTAAGTGGGACCTGTCACAATATATTCCTGAAAACTGCATCGAAATCGGTCCAGCCGTTTTTGAGATTAGCGTGCACAAACGCATAGACAAACAGACAAATCGACAAACAGACAAAAATTCCAAAAATCATCGTTTTGGGTTCTATTGCGTTGATAAAGGTCTCCTATTATATTTTTTCTCGTATATCTTCCATGTACAGACAGCGATCCGTTATATTTTTATTATATGTAATAGATAACCGTAGTTTTATAACTCATCATTATCTTCCTGCCCTTATCCCATTATAAAAGGGTTCGGCGAAATATGGTTTGTTTCATAAAGCCAAAGATTTGGCGTTTGTTTTACGGCCGTCTGCCTGCCTGACGTCAACCCTTCTCGGGTAGGAATAACTAAGTGTCAATTTTAGATATTCGGACATGAAATAAATTCAGTGGTACAGGCCCGTGACTACGATCGAACTTATGCCCCTCGCTTGGAACTTTTATCGTAGTTCTGGCAATTACCAAGTTGAATCAAAATCCTTTCGGTAGTTTTTACATAGGTAAAAGCCTAACACACCCATAATATACTCAGAAACTTTCACGTTTACAATATTAGTAGGATAATATGGATAACTATAGCTAGAGCACACCATTCCATCAGTACCTAAAAATGACGAACTATAAGGGTTTCGTTTTTTGCCATTTGCCTATGGGACCCTAAAAAGGACTAGTTAGTTAATACTTGTCTGTAGGTAACTAAAGGTTTGTGATGCTCACTTGTAGGCCCATGTGGGGGATCGGGCGCTATGTGCGAGCGAGACACACGACCGCGCTCCTTCTCTTTATGCTCGGCCTCTGATTGGCTGAGCGCGAGTGCTAGCTGCAACTCTTCTTCTTCCTGTAACTCCTCCGCGGATTTGCCGGGTTTTTTCTGGATATACATAATATAAACATCAAGTTTACGGTCACATCGTTGCTCTTTTTTTTTGCTCTAAACTAAAATGTACAGCCACTTTCTATGCCATCACTAGCCCGAAAGTAAATACCTAACGATTATCATAACGATCATCACCCTGATGTAGCTAGATTTGTACTGAGTTGTACCTTATTATTCAATGAAAATATAAGGTGTTTTAAGCAAGTGAACAATATAAAGTTACTTCCTATCTTAATAAACCTACTACAGTGCAACATAGCACCTGCTAATAGTTTACATACATACTAGTACACAGAGCTTTATTCCCGAAATGGGATTGCCAGAACCGCCAGTCCCGTTGCCAGGGACAAGTTGCTAGCTTATTACCAGAGCTCTAAAGGAGAATGCTAAAAGTAGAAGTAAAATGGGTTCTAGGGCTTTTGCTGGCACACTCAATTGTGTTAGGTCAGGGTTTTGTTTCTGTGGCTATTAGTTTTATGAAACACAGAGCACAATACCTATACCTCAAATTTTTGTATAGGCAGGCATACTTAGAAATGGCTGGGATCACCCATATCCATAAGGAAGACTATGAAATATGATTTTTATTTTGTTAATATAAAACACGAAACTAGGGTAATGAATAAATAGAAAACCTATAGTCATAGAAAACATGGTGACATTACCTATGACAAATGTTTGATCCTTTAGTTAGATAAATGAATTAGCAGCATTTTGTTGTACCAAAACTTTATTAACATACTTAGAAAATAGAACATAATTTTTAATATAAGACTAACTAACATAGGCATAAAAAGAAGACAAAATGGTATTATGTAAAATGTCCATGTTGAGTATTAAAATGTCAAAATGTCAAATATTAAAATTAAAGGTCCACATTATTCTACACTTATCTAAAATGTTGTTCTTTTTCTGTATTTCAGATACCTAAAATATTATAAAACTACATAATATTAACTCAGTAACATACAAAAAGTAAAGAAAACATGAAAATTATCTAGAAATGTTTTAAACATTAGGTTCATAAACAATTTAAAAGGCATGGCTGTTTAGTTTTGTCTCAGTCTTCTCACAAATTTGGGTGTTTCTGGCACTGTGATTGGTGCATTAGACTTTGCCGGGACAAAAGTATGGACGATTGGCACTGGCTTTGCATGGTGTACAAGTTTGGCCCTCATGTCCTGCTTTGCCTTCTCTTCAGCCAACTCTTTTTCCTTCTCCATCAGCTTTCTCAACTTTTCCTGCTCCTCTTCCTTTTCTTTGAGCAACCTGTCAAACCTCTCCCTCTCAACTGCCCTTTTCTCTGTTGTCAACTGAAATGGTTCCAACTTTATACAGTGTAATGGTTGAAGCACAGGCTTGAAAGGTTCCTTATATAAAACAACTGGTGGCCGAGCTTCAAATTTAGTGTGATTCTCCTTATTTTCAGATGATGCAGTGGATGAACCACTCCTTGAGACTGTTTTATACATCATTTTCTTCACCACCCCAGGTAATGGGTGTGCTTTGAATTGGGAAGCTAGCTTTTTCTCCTCTTCTATCTGCTGTTTGATTCTTTCCTCCCTACGCTTCTTCATTTCCTCATCTCTCTTTTCAAATGAGAAAGGCTCTGGTCGGAGAGGCCCATTCCTTGGCTTACGGACTGCATTGGCTACAGGAGAAAATTTGGTTTCACACTTAAGCTGATCAGCTGAATTTCCACGTTTATAATGGAACTTGGGGCTCACAGGTTTGGTGACTTGAACAGGGGGTTTGAATGGAATATGAGGCTTTTCTAAAATGTGTTTAGGTGCTGGACGAGCTTTAAATATATGCCCCTCTGGATAATCTACAGGCTTTTTATGAATTTCAGTCAAATTAAATGGTTCTGGAATAGTAATGGGTTTCTTTGGAACCTCAGGAAGATTTTTGGTACCTTCAATAACCGACTTTGGTATGGGATGTGCTTTGATTTTAAACTTTTTAAGTTCCTCCAACTCCATTTCTTCTCTTTCTTTTTGTGACATTACATGAGTTGTTCTGCAGCGTGTTTTTGATCGAAGCATCGGAGATTGCGGTATTGTTAGTTCAGGGCGACTGCCATAAGCTTGAGATTTGAAAATTTGGGGCTTCGTTGAATGGAATCGGCCTGGAGTATCTCTCTGGTAATGGTAGATGGATTCTGCCATTGACACAAACTTCGTTTTGGATAGTTCATGAGGGGCTCCAGTCGGTCTTCGTTGATATCTTTGATAGATAGTTTGTTTGTCGTCATGACACATTTCCATCTTTACCAGATCGTCTCTCAGAGCAGCGATGTCGTTCATTGATAAAGACTTTCTCATCCCGCAATTATTTTCAAAAGAATAATCTAAATGATTGTGATCGCCGAAGTCTTCCTCGAGTGGAGTTATAGGCTCGTCTTTAATGTGAAGCTTTCCACTAGGCGTGAAATACATTTCTCCACGGAAATTTGTTATATAGTTTCTGGCCATTTTCACACACCGTATGAAATTGTTAATAAATTTACGCAGCACAAAAACAAATATTCAATGGATTATTGAAAAATGTCTAAACAAACATTTCACTTCACGTTCGTTCGTTCGTTATTTTGAATTTCTTCAAACAAGTCACAAGTGTCAAACTGACGCACGCACGGCATGCGTGACAGAAAAATGATACCATACAGAAAAATGTAATTCTACCTAAAAAAAAAGTGTGAAACTGTTTGACAGCAAATGAAAAATACTAAAGCATAGCTGTCAAAATAAATGCTACAAATCTGTCTGCATTAAATTAAACAATTTTTATTGACACGAAACAGGATAATATTTTTTAGTACCTGTTAAGTAAACATAAATTGTACTCACTAGTTAGCGCCAGTACAGCAGCGTTCTGTTTTTTTAAACATTGCTGTCAAAGTTTATTTAGCATAGTTTCTCTTGCCACAGGAATAGGTATCTATGTAAGTTCTAGAATATTTAAAGAATAATAAATAAATAAATAAGTTGTATATTTTTTTGGCACGCTCTTGAACCTAAAAGATTTATTGCATTTAGCTTGAGAGGCACCATTAGATGCGTCGTAATTGTAAGAACTGGGCAACACTCGGTCAAAATTTCAGTCGTCAGCAGTCGGGTTTTTTCTCTAAATACTTAGATCACTACAGTTGCACTAGCTTGTGAGCGTACAAACAGTGGCCTTCATTGTCAAATACACTAATTATAAATCATTGTTTTGAAAAATCCGTATACATTATACCACTGGCGGCTCCTCCTAAGGAGCGCTGGTGCAGTGCACTCCCACCCACGAATATTACATAGGCAATATAATATAATATAATTATCTTTCAATTCTACTATGTTTATACAATAGTGTTTACGCGTTCGTCTCAAGTAAGTTGTAATCTTATGTATCGAGTGGAGCGCTAGCGATCGAGCTCCAATGAAACGAAATTTGGTACGATTCCTAGTACTGTATTCAATGAGTGCGAAAGAGGCATACCGGCATAGGCCGGTGCGTGAAACAGAAGATTTCGTATGAAAACTTAGCCTAATCTAGAGCGCCGCTCACATTCGTAGTGTGTGTATGCGGCCACTAGATGTCGCTTAGTCCGAATTAGAACGCGATATAGTTGTCTTTAATCAAATGTGTTTCATTAGGTCATCTGAATTTTAATAACAGTGAGCATTATTTCATTCGTTAAGGGAGTGAACACGCGCGGCGTTTCCAAACTGTAATTTTGCATGAGCTAATATAAAAAAAAATGTGAACCCCCATCTAAAAATACTGCATTATACATATTACACGAATTCTTATTATTTTTCGTAATACACAATAGAATTCAATGGAAATATTTAGTAATAGTAATAATAACACATTTTCACTGTAATTTTAAATGGGCGGAAATGGTATTTTGCCTTTCACAGGGGCGGCCCCTGATTACCTAATTTGCAATAGCAATGCCGAAGCAAACCAATAGCGAAAATTGTACAATATTCATCTTGAAACGCCAAAGTTCCTTTGAAATTCATTTATGTAATACGAATTTGACAAGCAATCAACGATTTTGGTACAATTTTCGCTATCGCTTTGCTTTTGCTAGTTAGGTAATAAGGGGGCGGGCTTATAGCAAACCAATCATCTGGCCCGTATTTTCGTCCATAAAACTACCAAAACTTAAAATATTTTTTATTACTGGCAACAGTTTTTAACATTCGTTCAAAAACAGACAAGATTAATTGGCTGTATAATTTTGTTCCTATGCTCATGTGCAGATGCGTGAACAACGCAAATATTAAGAAAAACCTTACTTTTTAATTCAATTTCTGAACGAAACGTTTAATGTCAAATCTAAAGGTCTGTTTTGCAAATTCTGCACACGCTACGAAATAAATTTCGTAAAATACCGCAGTAAAATACATACATAGGTACCTATTCATGTTTTTGTAATAGACTAGTGAAGTTATATTTGTGATAAACTATAAATCATTCCAACATGACGCAGGCATCATTACCAAATCCGAATACGCTTTTACCACTTGAACTTGTAGATAAATGCATCGGCTCTCGGATCCACATTATAATGAAAAACGATAAAGAAATGGTGGGAACTCTTCAAGGATTCGATGATTTTGTAAATATGTTATTAGATGATGTCACAGAATATGAGTCCACACCAGAAGGACGAAAAATAACAAAACTAGATCAAATACTTCTAAATGGAAACAACATTGCGATGCTGGTACCTGGTGGAGAGATGCCTGGAGATTCTTATGATGGATAGTTCATTTGTTTTTAGTCATAAATAAATCTATTTAATAAGAAACTGGTTTTGTTATTGTGTAAAATAATCTATTGGTGTTTACCTGAGGTTGAGCTGGTCCATAATCAGATGTTGTATCAGCAATTTCAATTTTTGCTGTAGACGAAGGAGGACGGCTCACTTTGTCATAGCAGGCATCACAAACCCGAACCTGTTTACAAATATATACTAAGTAATAGAACAAACAACAGATATGCATAGTACACAGCAATCCTTTCTTTATGTTGTTGGTTCAACCTTACACAAATTCATCTCTTTAAAATATATAAGTAGATATATACTTTATTTACAGATAGTAATTATTTATATGAAAAAGGTTTTCTTTGTGTTTTCTATTTGCTTATTTGTTAATAGTAGTGTAAAAATGAGAATAACTTACTTCCTTTTCAATCCCAAACTTGGGTAAAGTGGATGTCTTGGAACTACATTGTTGACAAAACACTTGTCCACAAGCTCTGCAATGGTGGCGGCGCACCATCAGAGTAAATTGCACTCGACACCTGGCCATAAAATATTTTATAAGCATTTAGTGTGAATATGAGGCTAATCTGACAGTGTAAAAATTAATGAAAATACCTGTGACAGACTTCTCCGTCTGCCCACTCTGGGGCCGTATCAGCAGAGAACATTGCATCAGATTCCTTCAACGGAGGGAACTTGTATCCCTCTGCCTTCAAAATGTTCACTGTATCCTGTTATTGACAAATAAAAATAACACATTGTACGAAAAACCCAATAAAGACAATATTTTATATTGCACAAATTACATTACCATTGCATCAGTCACAGATAGCACAAATTTTACTCATTTGATATTAAACTTTTGTTAGTTAGTAGGATGTTGCTATAAATATTAAAAATATGTAACAAAACAAAGAATTTTAAATTATCATGATAAGAAACAGCACAATCTGCACAAAAACCGGTGACATTATGAGTCATAGACTGTTGATAAGAGTGTGCTATTATACTACACCTCCATCATTTAATGAAACATTCAAACAAGCATGTGTCATCATACACCTCTATAAAAGCCTCTATATGTAGGGGAACCACTATTTTATCAAATAAAAAAGTTGTTACAAATAACTAATAAGAAATTTGGGCAGTTTGGGTATTCATTCTCAACTACAATAGTAACAATCATAGCTAAGATAGGGAAATATAGAAGTTAAAATATTATAAAGTCTTGTACTGAGAATTCATGCCACAGAACACTATATACATTCATGCCAAGTACAAGAATATAGGACTTTTTTTACACCTTTTTAAGACTTCTTCATACTAAATGGAAACATTTCACATTTATGTGCCTGTGCATCTGGGACAGACCAGTCCTAACAGAATGATGTTTAAGCTTCAATGTAAAATTGTATTACATTGATCAAATTAGTTTGTGGATGATGTACGAAAAAGGACATTGACATAAATATGAAACAACAAAGACATAAATCTAATATTATCAATCAGAACCAGTTATTTAAAACATATAGGTGTGTACTTACAATTATAATTAATCAATGGAAAGTAAACTGTAATATGAGAGACTATGTTATCAGTAGAAAAGTAAATAAAAGAAGGGAGTAAGTGACCAACATACATGCCTAGTTTTAACTTAATTAAGTAAAATCAATACACAGATTGACAGAAGTGACTTAGCAAATACACCATGGTGTTCAATGACCTTATAAGTATCCACATTTTTATCATTTTATTTAGTGAGAAATGCAAAAGTGTATACATAATAGAGTTATCATTATATTTTACCTTATAGGTCATGAAAATCATTGCTAACTAACTACTTTATTGTGCATGCACAAAATTGGTATGAAATTGATCATGGTAACAGAGGGAAGCACATAAAAAAATATTTATCATATTACAAATGGTGGATCCAGAATTGCTTTGGGTGTATTAATATAGCTGATTATAGGTTTATGCCTAAATTTAGGGACCTTAAATTTAACATTTAGAAGACAAGAGATAATCTCAAGTCTTCATAGGAAACAAGCACAAAATCTGCTTCCTTCTTTGTACATACAGTAATACCCCGCTTTACGCGAGGGATACGTTCTGGAAAAAATCGCGTTAACTGAAATTCGCGTATATCAAGGTTTATGATTAAACATATTCAAAATTTAATCTTTGCCATAGAACAAAGTCGTAGTATGGGGAATCCCCAGTTCTTCAATCAGAATGTTCAGAGGACGCGAGGATTCCCGCGACCAAAGGGGAGTTAATGACAAAATTATATTTATACACATTCTTTCACATTATGTGAAGCATTTAAACGTGAATTTTAAAATTCGCGTTATAGTGAAACCGCGCATAACGAGGTCGCGTAAAGTGGCGTATTACTGTACTTGCAAAAGCTCATTGCATTCATTTTAACATAGTTTATTCACTTTATAGACATATTTTGGCATAGCATAACATGGTGTTAGCATGACACTTGTGTGCATCATGAATAGGTACAAGACATACCTGTACAGTTCTGTACTTGGGGGTGTTCCTGAAAGCAAACGCCCAAGCCTGTACTAAGTCCAGTATCTTAGTCTTTAAGTTCTCATGAGGAGTTGTCTTTACGAGGTCACGTAGCATTTCACAGAACACTTTAGAAGCAACTTCTTCGTGTATTCCAGCACCTAAAGATAAAAACAGTCGTTAGACTGGCCCCCTGATTACCTAATTTGCAATAGCAAAGCCGAAGCAAAGCAATAGCGAAAATTGTACAATATTCGCCTTGAAATGTCAAAGTTCCTTTGAAATTCATTTTACACAATACAAATTTGACAAGCAATTGGCGATTTTTGTACAATTTTCGCTATCGCTTTGCTTGTTAGGTAATAAGGGGGCGGGGCAATTGATTTGAATTTGTATGACTCAAAGTGGCCTTAAATATGTTTCGCAATTGCAACATAATACTGAACATTATTCCAAAGATCTGTGATATGAATATTAATATAAAAATGGATTAACTCAAAACAGCTTGACTGATTTCAATGAAATTGCCTGTGTATATTTGAGTGGCACACAGCAATCCAAGCTGCTATTTACTTTAGAACTGCAATAAACTTGAATAAATAAGTACAAGGAATAAAGCAGGTGATATTATATAGTTAAATTGAGTAATGAGTAAAAGATTCCTACTTACCACAATTTTTTACTATACTTTCAAGGGTTAGTAAAGCAAACATAGCTTGATGTGGATTTGGTGAGTATAGCTTCTTTTTGAGGGCAGCTATTGCGTATTTTGGTCTGGAACATTTGAACAAATTCACGTTAGCATTGAACTTTTTATTGAGAAGGAAATCAAAGAGGAAACTATCCTACAGGTAGGATACTTACGAACAGTCATTTTGTCTAATTAAGTCACAAATTTGGATAATTGTCGGCCAATCGGGATCTAAGCGGAGATTACTCGTTGCTTTATCTAGAAAAAACAATTTATAATTGGTACCTACTGCCTCATCTAGGATCGTCATTAATGCTAAAGGTTCTGATAAGGATAACTTATAAGATCATGTACCTCTGAGTTTAACATTATATTATTGAGCTCCATCAAATAATGTAAAATATTAGAAAATGTTAATCAGAAGAAAGTGATAAGTAGAAATACAAAAATCTAATAGGGGAGACATTGCAATGTCCACAAGTGCGGTTTATGGTAACCATATATTTGTAAAATATACTGAATGGTACATACCAAGCAACTTATCAAAATTACTAGCTCGAAACATGTTTTTTATTTGTATAGAACTTTTGTTTTAGAAAATCAACAGAGATTGATTGTGAACAGAAAATGACAGGACATTTTTTTAATTACGTATGTTGGCAATATTGAAAAAAAAAATACGTCAAAACCACAATTTTAGCCGTAAACAATATAGATAGAAAATAGATTGGACCTTTTGAAGATCATTTAGAAATTAGACTGTGCACGGCCGATTCAAATCGGGCCCCTTGTTTAAAATAGACATGGGTAACTCCGGACACAACTATATCCTCGGATATATATCCAGAGGTGAATATGAATCAACTCCTTCACTTTAAAGAAAGTTACCATATCCTATATCCGACCCACTCCGACCTACCGAATAATGCCGAAGATAAGAATAAGTGAGCGAGACGGAATGCGAACGCGCCGGAACGCGCGGTTCTATCGCAGTAGACGCATGAGCGCGAATGTAACGACATTATACGAATACTCACGAGCGACAGGCATGCCGTTTAGTATAAATATTTGTTTTCGTAATTATAATTTTCAAAATTTCTATTCATTCCGTTTTATATTTGATCTTAAGTATTTTGTTTTTAATGTAAATAAAAGCTGTACGATTTGGAATTATTTTTAGGACAATAGTTTTAGTGTACCTATTTAGTGATTTTAAATACGCCTATCAAATATTATAATTATTATTTGGATAGATCATCCCAATCATATCTCGGTTCGCTTAATCTCTTCATTCTCAGATATACGCGGAGTTGGATCTGTTAAAAGGACACATACAACAACCTAACCAAACCAATCCCAGTCATATCTCGCGTCACTTAAATCTCCTCGTTCCCGGATATGCACGCGGAGTTGGATATGTTAAAAGGATATATATCCTTAGTCGGAGTGATATACTACATGTTCAATCCTTTCCCGGATATGATTAGCCCATACCTAGTTTTAAAAAATATTAGACCTAAGATTAGACCGGATATAGCCCCTGACTTAGCGTCAAAATGATCACCATAGTGTATAGATTAGAATAAAATCAAAAGGAGGCAACCTCACATACAGCCAACTAGTAGAAAACAAAGCAGGAAACATAATAAAACGAATGAGCGCACACTCGCTCGCGACGCGTCACGGTCGCAAAAGTTGGAGCGCACTAGGCATGGGCTAATAATAACTGGGAAAGGATTGAACATATCCATAACATATCCAACTCCGCGTGCATATCCGGGAATGAAGAGATTAAGTGAAGCGAGATATGACTCGGATTGGTTTGGTTAGGTTGTTGTAGGTGTCCTTTAACAGATCCAACTCCGCGTAAATATCCGGGAATGAAGAGATTAAGCGAACCGAGATATGATTGAGATGATCTATCCTAGGCATGGGCTAATCATATCCGGGAAAGGATTGAACATGTAGTATATCACTCCGACTAAGGATATATATCCTTTTAACATATCCAACTCCGCGTGTATATCCGGGAACGAGGAGATTTAAGTGACGCGAGATATGACTGGGATTGGTTTGGTTAGGTTGTTGTGTGTCCTTTTAACAGATCCAACTCCGCGTACATATCCGGGAATGAAGAGATTAAGCGAACCGAGATATGATTGGGATGATCTATCCAAATAATAATTAGAATATTTGATAGGCGTATTTAAAAATCACAGTAGGTACACTAAAACTATTGTCCTAAAAAGAATTCCAAATCCAAACAGATTTTATTTACATTAAAAACAATATACTTAAGATTCAAATATAAAACGGAATGAATAGAAATTTTGAAAATTATAATTACGAAAACAAATATTTATACTAAACGGCATGCCTGTCGCTCGTGAGTATTCGTATATACTCGTGTAATGTCGTTACATTCGCGCTCATGCGTCTACTGCGATAGTACCGCGCGTTCCGGCGCGTTCGCATTCCGTCTCGCTCACTTATTCTTATCTTCGGCATTATTCGGTAGGTCGGAGTGGGTCGGATATAGGATATGGTAACTTTCTTTAAAGTGAAGGAGTTGATTCATATCCACCTCTGGATATATATCCGAGGATATAGTTGTGTCCGGAGTTACCCATGTCTCCGGAGTTACCCATGTCTCCGGAGTTACCCATGTCTATTGTCTTGTGTGAGGCGAGGGTGAGGACTCAGGCGAGGGTGAGGCTCTAGTATATAATCTAAGTACTAAGGTGCTTCCGGTCAAGCATCAATGTCAATCGTGTCAAACGAAGACATTTTATTTTACTTTTTATGAATATAATGGACGACAATAACATTTCAACGCTATGCCACGACGACATGCAAAGACAAAGGCGCAATGCAAGGTCTTTGGGTGCAACCAACCATGAAGTAATAGAAAGCTTTCTCAATCATGCTCTAACATGCCTTTTGTAACTAGGTAGGTAGGTACCTATTATTCCATTCTGAAGTACAATATTACCATAATATCTATAGATAGATAATATTACCTACCATAATATTTATACCTATACTTACTTAATGGCCAAATTATGACTTGTCGTCATCTGCAGACCAAAACGCTCCGTTTCCTCCGAAGGATGTGCTAGAAATGGTCGCGACTCCTGAGTAGGATGATTCTATGGTGAAGTTGGTGTACCTAATGGTTAAGGTGTTGCGCGATGCGAGTATGTATGTAGGTATGTATGTTAATGTAGGTAAGTACAGCAATAAGTAGCGGACTCTTTTCAAACACAATCACTAAACTGACTGTTATATAATTTTTCGATCAAACATCACATGCCTCGCGTGTAAGTATAGGTACAACCTCCCTCCATCCCCTAAGCCGTTTCCACCAGAGCTATGCTCTGTCATAATTGGTCGAAGAAGACAAATTTAGATTGCACATCCAACTTCGTGCAGCTACGATAGAAAAAAAAATTAAAATGGGACGTTGGTCGAAGCTTGGTGGTGGTAAAATGATAACTTCCACTGCGACTACGGATATACTTGTCGCATTTTTAAAGGGGGAATCTGGGACACATGCAGCAAAAGTGGGGACGGGAGTGGACATCGTGCACCGGGTGGTGGTGGATTTAATTTCGCCTTTATGTGGCCCTTTTGACCCCATCTATAGGTACGATGATTAACATCTGTCTATGTTAAACGTGGCAGTGGGATATCCCTTGTGATCTTGCAGTTCTGGCTACCCCATTTTAGGAATACAGCCGTGTCTATAAGTAGGTACAACATTAACCTATAGAGTTTGTTTGTTTGATCGCGTTAATTTTAAAAACTGTCTGACACAGGATAGTCAATTTTATTTATCATGCAAAAGAACTCCCCGAATTGAACAACGGTCAATAAACCAGAAGATCAATACCATCTGTTAGTGGAATGTGTCCGAAACGAACCAGGTAGATCGTACTTGCGAAACCTCTTATCCGTATTACACTTTAGATTTAGGTATATTCCACGCTATTTTGGCGTTTCCAACCACCGATACAGCTAAGTTAGTTTATATGTTTGTATTAGACAGCATTAAGAACAGAGATGAGAGCTGAGTCATCTTGTTAAGGGCACGATGGGGCTGGCATAAAAAAAAAAGATTAGGGAACCAGAATTTAAACTTGGAACAGTGGTTGATAGAGCGATAAGTATCACAGTATGCACCTTCTCAACGTGAGTGCAGTTTATCCTTGAATGGGGTAGTTTCCTATGGTAGAATCTTTAATAACATTTTATTCTTACCAGAATAAATTATCAAAATCACACCTATCTGTAAAATTACAATTTGATTATGTGTCTTTATTTTTCATGGAAATAGACCTCATTAAACATAAATATGCAGCGATACAAAAAAATGCGGTCATATAGTACATAGTAACGAGCGCCATCTTCCATGGGAGCTATCCCTACGGTGAAAAGCATTCTAGATCCTAGTACATATAATATTTAATATTAATCACGGATCCCACAGTCAAACGGCGCAAGCAGTTTTGTGGGACGTCGTACCTAACTTTAAGTTTTAGAATGTTTAAATAAATGTAAAATTAATTCAAAATTTCAACATCACTTGTCAACGAAAACAAAATTTGCTGTAAATGATGCATTACAGCAAATTTTGTTTTGTGACCATATTTATAGGTATAAACGCGATCTATCTATCTTCTTCTATCTATATAATAAAATTGTAACGGATCGATGTTTGTGCACCCTAATCTCTCAGAAACGGCTGGACCGATTTCAATGCAGTTTTCAGGAATATATTGTGACAGGTCCCACTTTTTATCCCGGGAAAATGTTTTTATCCCGGATAACAGGTATATGAAATAATGGCCCTCAATGATGTAGGTATAAACACGTACCTAATGGAACTTAGAAAAATTGTTCTGATTCTACATCCATATTTAAAACTGAAAGTTAGTGATATTGAAGAATTTAAATTCCACGAATAAGTGTCCCTCTATCATGTAAGTGTAGGGATGTGTATTTTCAATATATATACCTACCTAAATCGTTTCATAAAGAGTTGAATAGATAAAGAGGTGATTAAGGGTAGGGAGGTTCCCATGTGGACAACATAATCCAAAAATCATACTTCGGAAGTTCTGATGCCAACCTGCCTGTCCAGCCTGGTGACTATGGGAAAAAACCCCTTGTGGTTCGTCCTGGGGTGGCCAGCGTCCAGCATAGCAGTCCGCAAAAGACTGATGTGTATAGTATTCCTACACACCATCAACTGTTCCTAGGTATTCTGATTTGCTTCTAGACAAGTGATAGGTACCTACAGGTAAGTCAACCCCGGACGTACGTAGAATACCTACGAGTACTTAACTATATCAAAACAAAAAGCACAATCTAGTCAGATACATTTCTGTTTTCATTTATTTCTCTTAATATTATAGATATCTTTTAACTCCGCTGCTGAACACAATGGTGTGTTCACACGCTTGGTCTCATCAAATTTCGAGTAATCAATAACAAATCCTTGTTTATTTTTATTATAATGCATTGACTGGAGGAACCGGTGTCCCCATAGAATCTCATTGGCCGTGTAACTGGATCGGACCTGAACAGGTTGTCCAGTAGACTCGATAATGCCCTCGAATATAACGCAAATTTCCATCTCTGTTTTCAGCATATCCAAAGCTGACATGGTGTAGAACGGACTGTTTTCATCAATTTTGTGCACTGCCGATATTGGAAAGAAAAAGAAAATGCTCTCACTAGAATCGACGGATAAGTTCAACTTTATCTGTTCCTGATTTAACTTGTGGCCGAGTTTCATGCGATATCTGATCAGATAGGCTTGAAGACCCACCGAGATGATCCTTGACTTTCTCGTGTCTCCTACTTTAAAGATAAGACACAGATCTCTGTCCCTCTGATTGATGATGGCATGCTTGGAAAAAAGCAGTGTCTGTGCCCGGTTTTTCGGTCTTGTCAGCTTTGCGAAGACTATCCCAATAATAAAGGATTGTATGATTGTGCCAAGAATACTTTCAATACACATTGTCACTACAGCCGGCGGGCACTCTAGGGTTAAAGTTCTCTTGCCATAACCGATGGTCGTATGGATTTCAATGCTGAAGAGGAAAATCGAGGTAAATCCGTAAATTTCCCGCACGCACGGCACGAAGTCTGAAGAATTGTTCACATGTGGGAGGTTTTCTTCGTCCAGATCGCCGTGGTTGTACATTATGAACCACCAGATAGCTGCGAATGCCAACCAAACTGCCAAGTAGGTGAGGACGCAGTATATCAGCGTGAACCTCCACCTGGCCTCGACGAATGTGGTGACGATGTCAGGGAAGACGTGGTACTGCATCTTTCTCGACCGTTCCAAATTAAACTGGCCAGACTTGAAAACTACTCGCTCTCTTCTTCTATTCAAACTTGAACTCAGTCGACGGTGTCTGTAACAAAATAGTAGTACCTACTGTACTGTATGTTAATTTGTAACAATAAGAAATATATTTTTTGTTTTAGTCATAATTATTTTGTTTTCGTACGAGTATTGTCACCTTTTTACACAGCACGTATTGGCTCGCACACTGGTTTCATTAGAGTTATCACGAAATTGCATGATTGCATGAATATGTACCTATTTTAATAAAAGTTCCGTAGGTAAAATTAAGTCTATAACGTTTAAAACTTGTCTTGGTACTGCATTTAACTTCCGTATATTGTTTGAGAAGGTATAAACAGTGTATAATACATGCTGATACTGCGTATTTAAACAAGAAAGATAACAAGCGATTGCCGCATAATATTAAATCTGGAGGAATTATAATATTAGCTCGGCTGATTTAATAATACGTGAATATTAAACAAAGAGGGGTGGCTGCTATTTCGTGAGTAGTGTGAATTTTGTCATTATAAGAATATAAAATGATCAAGCTCTATAATTATTTAAAAGCCAATTGCTACTGGAAATCGAGATCAAATTCGCGGATTGTTTCATAAGTAGGTCCGGATTACCTATTTTAATGTCTATTATTGAAATTATCTCTATGTAGATTTGTTAAGTTATTCTGAAAGTTGCATCAAATTCGGTCGGTAGTTTTTGCATGAGAAAGTAAGAAACACCTTCACATTCTCATGAGCTTTTATAGAATGGAGATTAGGATGGACTATTTACTTATTTTATTCTTTGAAACCGAAGTAAGTAGTGGGCAGTACCTAAACATATTACATAAACATATGATAAGAAGGTAGTAACTAGGTACATAAAATACGGACATAAATAAAGATATAATAGCTCTGTCTATCTTCCTAATAAATCGTTTAGATTTACTTGCTGGTGCAGGATGCAATTACACAAAGCACTGAACAATTTATATGAGATTACATCTTAGAAACTTGAGGCTACCATAGGCCTTTCAACATCAAATAACGATAAGATTCAGGGGGTCTACTCTGAAGTGACGATAAACATAGTATCGGCCGAATATCGAGGTGTTTCCTACTACAAACTTTCTTCGATCGGATCAGTCGCGCCGTTTTTTCATTCGGTTCGATCGAACTCTATTTGACAGGTTAGATAATAAGGCTCGATAATAGAAAGCTTATAATATTAGCCATTGTGAATTATTCTCTATGGTTCCGAATGAGTTGTCAACATCCGAAGCAATTTCGTAGTAGGGTCAAAGGCTGTCAAAGGCTTCGATTCGGTCGGGCTTCGGTCGGACCGAAAGATTCGAAAGCGGTATTTTAGAGTAGACCCCCAGGTTTAGGTAAGTATATTAACTACGGAATGAAATACTTTCTTGTATTATACAGCCATTTGCATCCTACATTCCGGGATGTGCAAAGGCCGACGGAAAGAGCAGCGCTGCGGCCATGACAGTCGAAAGACCAACGCTGCGTGTGCGCAGGAAACTCGTAAACCAGACTATACAACAAGACACAAAGATTTGGCGCTACTATCTATGATTAATCTCTAGATCGCATAAGAGCGATGATCGTTGCCAATAAAATCCGCGGGAAATGTTTGGATTTGCATTTAATTCGATAATCGACATGCTCTTGAACGTTACGCTTGACAGATGGCCTGTCAACTCTCTATTGGTAACACGTATGGTTTATAATTGTATGTGTTGTTAGCACTACCTGTTACCGCATAGCACAAAGTACCTTGGCACTAGGTAGTTTTTCTCTATGGGTAATTTGTATCATCATCTTCCTGCCCTGTTCCAATTTATTTGGGGTCGGCGCAATATAGCCCCTATTATAATTAGGTAATATTGGATAGACTGTGTGAGAGAGGATATACGTGTGCTGGGAGTGAGTAATGAGATTACGGATGATAGGGATAAATGGAAGAAAAGTACATATGTAGAGGGAACTCTCGTTCTTCGCACGACAGCTGTCGTACCTAATTATAATAGGGGCTATTGTATAGAGCCTATGATAAGTAAATGCCCAAAGCCCAGACCTAAATAAACCTATACTTAGCGTAGGTACTAGTAGGTACCTATATAGCATAGATCATAATGCAGCCTAAAAATGTTCAGTTCTCCATGGGTGGTACCTAGTATCTACCACAATCATTAAACTCAAGTAGCGCTTAATAAACATAATTTACAAACAATATCCCGCTATTATTTTCTTTTACGAGTGACATACTGTCCATCAAAGAATAGCTTGAACCACATTGCCTTGAGGGGCAATAGACCCCATTATACTAGTCTTTTGTCCACTAATCCGCATTGATAGCTTGTGATTTATCAATATGGGAGGTCGTTTGCGCAGAACCACGCAATTAGTCCCTATAAAATATTACCACAATTTTTCTTGACTCAAATAACTATGTGGGGCAAAGTAGGTCGGTGATAAATTTCGCCGAGGGAAACTTACTTATATGGTTATTACATGCATGTTGACCTCCAAACTCCGTTGATATCCAAAGAAAACTTATTTAGATGAAATGAATCATCTACACGTGAATATATTAGGTACTTTGAAGTTACAATATGCAATACTTAGGTCTCATGTTGGCAATTTAATAAAGATACTACCTTTCAGACTGATTTATACAGGGTGTATCTATTATAAGTGACAGCCACAAATATTGATAATTTGCCTTCAAACCATATTTGTTGCTTGTTGCCCGAAAATGACGAACTTTTCTGATGTGTGATGTGATTTATTGCCGACCAAGATAATGCTTAAAAATTATATACAAGATTTTTAAAAATATATCATGGTATACAAAAAAGGCGCTCAAACAAGTTGAAATACCACTTATCGATCAGCCCTTAGATATGTGCAAACGGCAATGTGTCACACAAAAACCTGAAGCCCACATACCTAACAAGTACAAGCAAGCTGGAATGGAGACTCTACCTGCTAAGCTGATAGCGTGGATTCGAATTCTTTTTAGATGCACTGGATACAATTTATTATGGTCAATGTATAAGTTACGGGCCTGTACCAATGAATTTATTTTTTATACAGAGTTTAATGTTGTAAAATTGTCACTTAGCTCGTGCCGCGTGCCTCGGAAAGCACGTAAAACCGTTGGTCCAGCGTCTGATCATTCTCCGGTCGTATCGGCTTTCCATCCCATCGGACTATAGGAGTGACGGAATAGAAAGTGCATCTGCATTTGCGCACACAATTGAGCACTATAATTTTCCATAGAGTCCGTAGAGATTAGCCGACATACAGTCGGAGACCTTTCTAATTATGTTTGATTCTGAGTTATGACGAGTTTATTTTATGTATGGATTTTAATATACTAAAATTGTCACTTAACTATACCTACCCGAGGAGGATTGGCTTTAGGCAGGCAGCGGGCCGTAAAATGCCAAAGCTTTGGCCACCATGTAAACCATATTGCACTGACCTTAAAAATAACGGGATAAGGGCAGGAAGATCATGATGATTACACAGAATTATGGTGATTTTTTTCAACATAGTTCAGTAAGTGTTACGTGTAAGTAAGTGGTTGATGTCTTGTTCAATTTGGTTTGGATTGAACTATACTAATTATAAGCGTAAGAAAGTATTGTTTGCATGATTGGTAGATTGACTTCTATAAACGAGACGAGCTGTTGACAGTTATTTGTCAAATAACAATGCGAGAGGAGGTGCGTAGGCGCACCGGTTGGAAGGCAAAGTCTCGTAAGAGAAAATGATGCAATACTGCAATAATTAAACGTGAAAGTACAGTAGGTACATAACTAATAACTTTTTTTACTTTATTTTACTTTTCTCTAGGTAAGATTAATAATTTCTCCATTTCAAAATTGGATAAATTGTCATGCAATACCTACACGTATAAGCAGGCATATATAACGCCTAAATATTTTTCCATAACAGCACATTTTTAACACTTATCTATACAGTTATGTTACACATCTCAAAAGCTATACAAAATACCTATGTATTATATCTGCAACATAACCGGACAATTGTTTCAACGCGTGGCCGGTTAACAAACATAATCGCAGGCCACAATTGGCATAGGTACTCGCTGTGGCAGTCGAATTATTACTATACTCTTTGCCAGTCCACGCTATCCTGGCGCACTTTGTACACGGCTGGAATTAGAAAAAAGTTTGAATTCAAACGTTTGAGCGTGTGATTCTTTTGCCTCTGAAAATTGGAAAGTGTTGTGGTTTATGATGCGCATTTCTTGGTCGCGCGCTTTTTGTTGGTGCCTATGTTGGTTTTGCTGAAGTTAGTAAAAATGGTAAGTAAAGAAATAAGAATAAGTACATAGTAGTTAGTAGAGAGAGTCATTTTCAAAAAAAAAATTGACAGTAAAGTAAAAGTTACCTACTAGATATGTTTTAGAGCGTTTAAAAAATATAATGACTTTTTGGGAAATGAGAGTCAGTTTTGTCTTATGAACTCGATCAAAGGTTTTTTAAATGTTAGCTCTATTATGAGAAATACAAGTATTATAGACTTACCAGACCTAACTACATAAGTAGTAAATAGAAAACTAAACTGTGCTTACTACTGCTTAGCTTGTGAAATCACCCTTATTTTCAGGTTAGTAAGCTTACCTATCTATTTATTCGATAGCTATTAAATAAAATTCAGAGTTTTGAGCAACTAAGTAGTACAAATCTCTCCTTTGCCTCTACGTTTATTTTAGGTGCACTATCAGAACTAACTATTCTAAATAACTAAGTATCTAAATATTCTAGCTAGGTAATGTAATGTAGGTGCCTCAACTGTTCCATCTAAACGTCTTGCAGGTATTTATCTAACAAACCCTAACAGTACTTGACTGGAATTTTACAAATGCACACAATTCAATAGCACAGATTGTCCGTAGATAAGTCTATTTGAATTGTAAATTCTGGTGGCAGTAGCGTTTCACCAAAGAGTTCCTTTGGACGATGGCGCTAGTTGCGTTGTGCAGGATGACATTATCGTTGTAACTGCATACAAAAAATGACATTTCCGAAGTCTACCACGGGAATTATTCTATAGAACGGACCCTACATAACACTATGCAGGCTATTCCTACAAGCTATGACTTGAAAATGTTTTAGATACGCATTAATATTAATGAAACTGTCGCACATTTTAGTTTATAAACATAGTTAAAACTTACACCTGCAACCTTAGCCTAGATAAGGCAAAATATATAGAGTTAGACAATAATATCAAGTAAGTACGAGTAGGTACGACTACAAGTGCGATAGTCGAAAGCTTGTTCGAATTTAATAAAATAAAAAATAATATAGTATCTATACTATGTACCTACTTCAATATTTATTAGAAATGTGTAGCCACCGACCCTCTTTCTCTAATAAACAAAAAAGTATTTTATTTCATCCGATTTGCTTCGTTTGGCCAACGGAGTTTTGTCCCACGTTAAAAATCTCGATTCGTCCTAAAAATATGCTTAGATACTTTGCCCTAAAAAATAAATTTAATTATTTTATTACTGCTTATCTTCATTGTGTCACGGTTTATGGGATATCTCTATCAATTCTATTCTATATCTATTCAATAATTTTATTCTAATGTTAGATAGTTCTAACTACTTTTCACCCATCTCTATTCGCAACACATAATGAATTCGGTTCAGTATTTGTACCTATCATTTTCAAGTTAGATAGATTATGTGGACGCAGGTGTTATTTACAGAATGTGGGTTGGTACAGTTACATACGCTTTGACACCAAATTGTATGGACTTCCGACATAGATAGGATTATTTTTTTGTACATCATATCATTCATTTTGTAAGAGGCGAGGTTTCTGGGAGGTAAGCAGCAGCGCCTCCCGTGTTGACAACGTAGTTCAAAAATCATACTGCGGTCACCAACCCGCCTGCCCAGCATGTAGACTATGGACAAAATCTCCCCTATGAGTTAGTCTCGTGGCGTGACCTAGGGCAGGCCCACGTCCAGCAGTGGACTATAATATGCTGATGTATGATCTTTTATTTACCAGGGTCTCCATAATCACCTACCTACTTTATTGTTAAATCTATAAGTAAGTAATTAATTAAGAAGTACCAGCAAGGTGAATAATCAATTTCGAAGTGTAACTAAAGAGTGAAATTAGATGCAAGTTGGAAAGTAAAGAATTTTTTAAAATTATTATAATCTTTTTTTTACAGAAATACACAGCATTTAGAATTAATACCGAAAAGTAAAAAAAAAATGTAGAGCCCTTCAAAATATCTGCGTTGAAATTTATCGGATATAGTCAAAAAGCAAATACTTAAGTTACATATATTTTTAGATTTTTTAACTGGTTAGAAATTTCTTAGCTAGCTAGTATATAGGTACATATTGCTAAAAAGGGTAGTTACCTACCCTTGTTAGATGGAATTACATAATTTCTGCCAATTCAAAGTACTTATGGTTGTATTAGGCAATCCAATGTCCTGTTTAAAACTTATCTTTTGACCTCTAAATAATGTTCGCTATAAGTTACCTAAGGTAATTTTTAGTAAATAATTCTTCTTCTTCTTCAGCCTATTGCAGTCCACTGCTGGACGTAGACCTCCCCCAGGACACGCCACAAGGCTACTGCCACAGGGGGGTTTTGCCCATAGTCACCACGCTGGGCAGGCGTAAGGCGTAGTAGGTAAATAATTAGATATTTTAAAACGCAAGCCCCGGGCATTAACCGTTAGATAGTTACGCAGTATATAATTAATTGTAATTGGTAGTAAGTTGTGTGAGACATGATTCATGCATGCCCATAAAGTAGAATAAACATTAGTTACGTCAGCAGGATATCGATAATGTAGGTATCATTGTTGATCCGTCAATCATTGTCGACTCTTACACGAAATTCTAAATAGCGGAATGTTAAAGAATATTTGCTTATTTTTTCAAATGATCTAGAAGCATATAATTATTTTTTCAAATGATCTAGAAGCATTACGCAGATAATGAAGCAACGGACCTAAGATATTTTAAAGGATCATCGCCAGCAATGCGATGTTGATCATAGATATTTGTCATAAAAATTTTAAAATATAAGTAGGTATAAAGATGTTCTAGCATATTAGGGTGTCTATTCTAATGTTACTAACTCCTGTCCGCGGAATGACAAATGATGAATATCGGTTGACTAGATAATTCATGGATTGTTCGCGGCTTCGAGCTATGGAGAAAAATCAAAGTCTATAACAGTCTACCCTTTTACAAATATTGGTGGGTTTCCGTGAGTACCCAAAATTGGTGGAATCGAATACCTCGAAGTACCCAATGCGGCGGTAGGCTCACCGCTAACTAGCGAAATGTGGATGAGTAATTTGCATTCTGCCCAACCTCTTTGGGCGTAATGGGCGAAGCTACTCGTATGTCTATATTGTCTACGCTTCCTTTTTTCACTCGAATTTCACACTTTTATAACTCGAAATTACGTGACCAATTTACACCAAACTCGTTGTCAGGCCTCCTCCTTGTACCTGCTCCATCGCTAGAGCCACAAAGTGCACATCCAAGGACAGTCTCACGGAGTCGTCCGATCAGTCCCGAAACTGCCGTTTCCTGTGCACTCACAAATTGATATGTCGCAATAAATTTTGATTACAGCTTTGGTTTGATAGGCTAGATCTAGTCTAGGTTTAGATTTTCGGATTTGGTTAGATATTTACTTCTTTAAGAACATTACTGACATAGACAATATAATGATGGTCCAAAATGACAGCCTTTAAAAATAATCTTAAAAAATGTGATTTTGAGTCGTGAGCTGCATCTCCTTTCGTGCAAGACATAGGCATCTCTGGTTAAGTACTCTATTTGACATGGATTGTTTGAACCAGCTACCATAGCAGATATTATTTATGCTACACTGGCACTTAGTTCACCTCGTTTTTACATTCGAGATGGCGTAGAGTTCAATAACTCTTTTTTTGTTTTATTTTTCACAATTTCCCATTCAAACAAAATCAGCTGTTCTACAGTTAACCTACATTATGGGCTATTCACAATGGTATAATGATTCAAGTGGGTCATTTATCTTTAATCTACATATGATTTTATAATGATAATGTGAGTATGATCGCTCGCGGGTAGTGTTTTTAAAGGTTTTAAATTCCCTACAGTCAAAAACACGTGCTATTTACAAATAAATTTCAACATTGTTTAGTTAAACACTTTCTAATTCTTAGTGATATTCCATGTATTTACCGGTCAAATGTAATTTTTCAACAAAAATTAAAGTCGGTTTAAAACAGAAAAAATCTTCTATAAATACGACCGTAGGGAGACCCTGTGTTACCACAATATTTAACGTAGATTCTTGGAAAGAGATGAGCGTTATCAACGATGAATGAACATTACTGCTATCGACCATAGCTATATAGAGCCGAATTGAAATTAACAGACCATTTCTTTTCAAAGATCTAATTACGATATTTACCGCTTGTTATTTACCCAGGTGAGTTAGTCCAAATACATATAAATATATAAACGATATTGGTCAATATAAGTAAGGTCATCCAAGGTATGATTAAATACAGTGCAGCCAGGAAAATAAATAACTTGTATGTCTATAGATTTGATCAAATGCACACAGGTGCCTTGTGTAATTATTAGTAGGTATAAGAGTTTATAATTTAGAAGAGTCGGTTACAGTATCCTATCCAAGGTTAGGCGGTATTTTACTCCACAGCAACTATTGGCGCTATATAAAGCGCAAGTTGGCCCTTGTATGGAGTACTGCTGCCACCTTTGGGATGGATCAGCTTAATATCAGCAAGCCGCACTGGACTCGGTGGAAAAACGGGCAATAAAACTTATTGGAGATGAAACCGTAGCAAATTTGAAACTCCAGGACCTGACCCACCGCCGTAAAATTGCTGCCTTGTCAGTGTTTTACAGGATACACTTTGGAGAGTGTGCGTGGGAACTTCACAATACAGTTCCACCAGCCCCTTTTCACCATCGGGATACTAGACACAGACTAGCGTATCACCCTTATGTTGTTGATATCCTATATAAGTTAACTTATATACAATATCAGGAATATTAACTTGATACGTACTGACTCGATATATACCCACGGCCGCATTCCCGAAATGGGGTGTCAAGAACTGCAGGATTATAAAATTACAGCCACGAATAGCATATCACGGACAGATGTTACATCTGTGATGTAAAAGGTCGTGACAAGTTGCTAGCTAGCTATTGAGTTGATGTCGACATTTTTTGTTATTGCTCTTGTTTTTTAACAAACCCGCCATGTTAAATGAGGTACTTACTTGGACCGTACAGAAAACAAAGTTATTACTCTATGATTGGCACAGGGAAGATAATGAATCCACGATTGAAAAATTCAATAATGGTCTGTCATTTAGTGCGATATGAGTCGTTAATTGCTGGGCATGTGCTACTATTATGTGACCTTCAGGTGCGTACGTCCATATACCAGTTACATACAAACTTATTGTGACTTATGGCTGGATATATCGAGATTAATCAGCTTTCGGAATATACCTGAATGCTCATATAGGCATAGAAGCATTAAGTGGAGGTTTAAGGCAGGTAGGCATCGAATTGTTAGCTACAGTTAAGGCTTGAATTGAACTTTAATTCAGCTCCCTTATTACCTAACTAGCAAAAGCAAAGCGATAGCGAAAATTTTACAAAAATAGCTGATTGCTTGTCAAATTCGTATTACGTGAAATTAATTTCAAAGGAACTTTGAAATTTCAAGGCGAATATTGTACAATTTTCGCTATGGCTTTGCTTCGGCTTTGCTATTGCAAATTAGGTAATCAGGGGCAGGGTTGACGCGCTCTATCGTTTTTACTAATATTACCTAAAAAGGCAAAAGTTTGTAAGTATGGATGGATAGATGTTTGTTACTCTTTCACGTAAAAACGGCTGGAGCGATTAAAATTCGGTATGAAGTTAGCTGACACTCTGAATTAACACATAGGCTACTTTTTATCCCGGATAATTTCGACATTTTGTTTTTACTGCAGTCCACGCGGACTAAGTCGTAGGCGTCCACTAGTTTTACTATAAATCTTATCTATGAGATATGACGAAGAGTGTGTGTTTTGCTGGATGTTTCTATTTCATTAAAGTACATTCCTATCTACCTACAGTTGTATCAAGTTTTATTAATTATCTTATTACCCTCCAATTCAACATATACTAACCAACACATTAGCCTATATGCTAATATTTGTATTTATAATTGTTTATACATAATGCCACATATTTTCTGTGAGCTGTACTATTCAGTATTTATAAAAACTGTAAACTGGTTAGTCTACCTACATTTGCCATCTAAGGGTCATCGTCCAACGGGAGATAAGTTGCCTATACTTATTCTATCACACTTATTTAAACGCCAGTAAAGTCTTCCCCGTCCTCAACTGCAAGATATGTGAATATGATTGGTTCACGAGGTTTTTCCTCAGTTTGCATTTATAACCACATCCGCACGAAGGCGTTGGCAACTTGGAGATGGTTTACATCCTTATGTTAGCAAGGACGTGTCGACCGGAACCTGAGTAATGACACTAACGACGTTTTTGTAGGAAAAATGAGGATTTTCATGAGTAATCTTCCTTAATAGGAATGTTTCGTCATTATGAGATTAGAAGTTTGAGCTGCGAATAAGCTTTTAATTGTTGATATTGTTAATTGACATTATTCTTTTCTGATTATTAATTAATAACATACTGTTTTCCCGAAATGGGGTAGGCAAGACAGTAGGATCATAAAGGATATCCGCCACGTTTAGTAAATTAAGTATTATATAACCTTTTGGCTTATTATCGTGGTCCTTCATTTCAAGACTCTACATTTTGTTTCATTAAATAATATCTGACTATAATATATCTATCTGTAGAATATACTACATATAAGGATTACCAATGAACTAATACTTACTTTTAATAATTCTATATTCATCTTGTTGGTCACGTTGCGTAATTTAATTTATTTTTTATCTCATCAAACTCTACATTGAAGATACAAATTAAGTATGCTGTTCTGCTATTCGATAATAGATGGCGATAGATGTATTACGTAAAATGTAGATTGATACTTGAGGTACTCATGTTTGCAAGTTATCTAAACTATTTCAACGAAATGAATATTAGAAGTCAGCCGGACGAATAGGAAAGCAACGCCCGTTACTGACGCCATTGCGCTGCAGATGTAACTGTCCCATTTTAACGTTGCCAACTTACGAGTACAATAAAGAATAATACCTCAATAATAAGAATACCTCGGGTATTTTGTTATTGCTTATTAGCAATGTCAAACAGCTTCTAGAACAATGTCAAAACAAATAGAAGGCATGTACGTATTTACAATAAAGTGAACCTAACAGTCATGCACAACTCATGATTAAAGCACGGGACATCGTGACGTAATGTTATAAGTAATAATAAAAGTATAATTACATACATAATAAATACCCCAATTTCTGAGACACGGCTAAAATGGGGCAGGCTGAACCGCAGGATCATAAAGGAGAGCCCACAGCCACCTTAGCATAGCGGGGACACATGTATATGATGAGAAGATATGTAATGAAGAAAATGTCAGATTTTTTTGTCAACTCTAACGACATGCACGTTTGTTAAAGGTCAGGGCCGGCCCGCCCATACGGCAAACGGAGCAGTCGCTCCAGGCGCCAAATCCAAAGGGCGCCTATATGGTAAAGATATAGGTATATATTATTAGGAGCAAATAGGAGAGGCGCCATAATTGGATCTCGCTCCATTCTAAAATTTACTTCGGGCCGGCGCTATTAAAAGTGTTTATTTTATTAAGGGCCGTATATTAAACTTGAACAAGATAGAGACAGCATCAACTTTATCCTTCAGATACGATATCTAACCTTTGGAAAAATCGGTTCTAAGTAAGCCTAAATAATATTATAGACGCGAAAGTTTGTAAGTATGGATGGATGTTTGTTACTCTTTCACGTAAAAACAGCTGGAGCGATTTTAATAAAATTTTGTATGGGATTAGCTGACATCCTGGATTAACACATAGGCTGCTTTTTATCCAGTGAAAATATTTTTATCCCGGCAAGTTTCGTAATTTTTTTCTGCAGTTCACGCGGACGAAGTCGCGGACGTCCACTAGTTGTTCAATAAAAGAAAGGATTTATTATTCGGCCTATTTTCCAGGTCGGCTAATGTCGCCAGGTTACGTCATTCGTTAATTACAACAGTGTATAGTTGAATTACGTTTAGGTAGGTGCATCTAATTGAATCAGGCACGATAGTTGTGATGCCGTGTGTCATCTCATGCCTGAGCCGGTCCAGTTGGCCATTGATACTGGGTTCTGCTTTGTGGCAATAGTGGTATATTACTGACGATAGACATAAATAATAGCGATAGAAGGTATACTAGTATTATAATTATCTAGTTATAGAAAGCACTTTTTATTATTTACAAACCCAACATGTGCAATCTCTCTATCTAGGCATACAGCGCCCACAGATGAGTAAAGGCAAGGCATTTCACGACGCCATTGTCCAACCTCACTGGGCCAACCTCAACTACTAAGGGTGGATACTAGTGGATGAGATTGGCACTGGGCCAATACAGCGTTTCGGATATCATCTGAAAATCAGACAGGTGGTCTACCGTTCGGTCTTAAAGCGTCCCTTGAGCACCATTCCGTTACTGCTTAGTATGTAATCTTTATTTTATTAAACAAATAAATGGCCCGGCTTATGCCCTTCTTAGGGACTAGGATATAGTTGAGCATTAGTCTCATTGGAAGCATTTCTATTTAATATAAATTTTGTAATTTTCAGACACAGCAACCAACTACAACATACATATATACAGTCTTAAAACACAATGAGTAACAAACAAACGGCAATGACAAATCAACACGAAACAAACACCTGACGAACGACCCAAAAATGGCGGAGGAATATGAAATGAAGGTGCAGGATGACGAAGGTATAGAGAAAGAGAAACCGGTGCTAGCGAAGGGCAAAATCTTTTATAAGCCAGGAGTTATAGAAGAGGAAACAGATGAGACCAGTGTGTATGACAGCTCGATGGTAGAGTCACCCATGTTGGCAGGGTTCCCCAGCAGCGCCTTCTTGAGACCCCCGCAGATACACCCGTCTAACAGCCTCCATAGGATCCCTACATACAGTAGTTCAATAGGACATAGTACTACGATTTATAGGCAGGACACGTGCAGGTAAGACGCAAAGAAATTTGTCCACAGTAATTACACAGGTACTATTATGATAAAAGGTACGTGTACTATACGTACATGTACCTACACACGTCCGTGTACCCGGAATGGGGTAGCTAGAACTAAAGAATTATAAGGAAAATCCCACAGCCATGCAGTAAATTATATACATTTAAATTAGTTCCAACACCTTACTGTGACTGATCATCCGCCAACAATTGTCCCGCCCGTAGAACAAATATCCCATCACATTCTTTAGGAATGTGTATTTTGGTCTAATGTCCGTAATGAAATGTTAAATTCTATTGAATCTGTCTTCAGTCCAGACCGATTTACCATTATGACCTGATCTCATCTAAGCACAATTTTCGTCCCTTCAAAGAATTTATTAGTCACACTTATTATTGGCATAATAACTTTAAAGTAGCCATATGAGTCAATTGTAATAATTTTTTCAGCGTAATATTAAGCATATCTATCTTTGTACTTCACATTCTGTTTTTCACTATATTTCTATAGGAAATTCCTAGAAAATATTTTGAAAAAGTGATGGTTTTCCTATAGGTAACCTATGACGAGTATAAATTTAATTAAAATAAATTAGTCGGGATATGCCTTCGTTCAATATGTCTATCTGAAATTCTATATCATAAGAGGTATCTGATCCATACGAGTATTTACGTATGACTTAATGATAAGTTTGCACAAAGAACTGCGTGAAATTATGGTATACTTAACACAACACTTATTGTCCAAATCCTTGACTGGCCAATATCTAATCAGAGCAAAGAAAAATAGATAAAACATTATCGACATAGTTTCTTAGTAAATTTACAACAAGTTGGACTTGTTTGTAGTGAATTTCCTCGTTTTATGCTTGCTCGTACGTTTTAGTGTTTAAATTGTGTTGGGATGAGAATTGTGTAAAAGTGTTGTCTGGCCGTCAGAAAATGCGACGGAGACGCAAACTCGAGGCGATAAGTTATCATTGTTGACGAAGTCGTCCCAGTTCTGTTTGAGTACGATGACAGGTAGGTCTTGAGTGTTGTCTGTTTGTCAACGCACCTATATTATACCTGTTTGTATTCTATTTATAATTGCTAAAAACAATATTGCTAATAGTTACATAAATCGGTAAGTAAGACCTATTTATGTAACTGACAATATCTCAATTCTAAACCTTACACTTAAACTTAAAATTTGTCAGGTCTGTCCCTCTCCATCTATACATAAATGTAACGGATCGCTGTCTGCACATGGAAGATATACGAGAAAAAATATTATAGGAGACCTTTATCAACGTAATAGTACCCAAAATAATGATTGTTGGACTTATTTGTCTGTTTGTCTGTGCGTTTGTGCACGCTAATCTCAGAAACGGCTGAACCTATTTCTATGCAGTTTTCACGAATATATTGTGACAGGTCCCACTTAACATATAGGCTACTTTTTATCCCGAAAAAATGTTTTAATCCCGTATAATTTCGACATTTTGTTTTTTCTGTAGTGCACGCGGACGGAGTCGCGGGCGTCCACTAGTTATTAATATAAATGGCCTAGACAGAGAGACAGGTAGCAGGTACTAATTTTAAGTTTAGGTTTAAGTTTCCCGAGCACTACAATATTGGTCTCTTTAAAGCTAGAGTGAATAGGCACTTTCTAGGCAAACATGTACCACCCTAGGCCGCATCTTGCTTAACATCAGACACGATGGCAGTTAAATGTTTGCCTAGCTAATTGTAAAAAAAAAGTGTGTCAGTAAAAATCAACCACAGTAACTATGTGTTTCTTCAAAACGGATTTGTTTGATCTTTTAACAGATCCACAATACAGAAAATTAACGAAAATGTCCTGCTGTTCTTATGAATAACTGTAGCTGTATAAATAATAAATAAATAATAATAAATATTCACACACTTCACAACACATTAACCTAGTCCCACACTAAGATCCCTAAGGTCTTGTGTCGTGGGTACTAAGGTATATAAATACATAGATAAGTATATAAATATCCATGACTCTGAAACAAACATCGATATTCATCATATCAATGTTTGCACCTACCGGGATTCGAACCTAGGACCTATGGCGTCGCAGGCAGGGCCACTACCAACTACGCCAATCGGCCGTCATCATAAATAACTGGGTATATAGGAATATTTTATACCTTTGTGTAGGTTTTGTGGTTAAGCCTAATTTTAAGTGATGTTTGTAAGTACATACATGTAGATGCTTCTGAATATTAATTATCTTTTTACATAAAAGTAAGCTTAAGCCACAGAAAATAAATACCATACAAACAAATACGAGTACTAATTATTTAAGTACCTAGGTAATTAAGACTTTTGTTTTCTGTGTAAAATACAATTTCAAGTTGCTTGTCCTGACAGTTTATACGTTTATCTGGGTGAATTTCAACAACCTCGATTTTTTACTAATAACGCTGGCGAAATTTTATATCCACTTTCTATAACTTTTTTGTATTCCAAGTAATAGCCAAAAGTATATAATATGCAGTCATATGGAACATATTTTAAAAAACATATTATTTCTTGAGATATCTGAATTTAAAAATTTCAATCGCCACCGATATTGTTATCAAACCACCGAAATTGTAAATCTCTCCACTGAAATTGATTAAAACCAGCGTAATTTACAGGAGAACATCATGTGAATTACCTATTTATTTATTTTATAAGAACTTGAAAACTTTAGATTATTTTCGTTTATTAGTTGGTAATAATGTTTATCATCATTATAGCTTAGAAACTCTTGTAACAAATTTTAAAAACACGTTATCATCATCATCATCATTTCAATTCTTCCTAGTGAGTTTTTTCTTAGCATATAATGTAGTGGCAGTTCTGACTACACCATTTCGGGAACGGCTAGGTTTTTATTTATATGTATGTAAAAATATTCGAAAACAAGAAATGGGGATTATTTCTTTTCACATGTGAAAGTGCACCTCGTTAGATACCTTTATATATAAGGTCTATCCAAAATTAGTGATTATCTTTTGACACGAAACTAGGTAGGTAAAAAAATAATCAACTTTCACTATGGGACCAACTCCGAAATATTGAAAAAAAATCTGTTGTTCCATACATTTCAGTGCAGTAATTATTCGAGATCGTATGGAACAGCTGATTTCTTAAAAATATTTCGGAGTTGGTCCCATAGTAATAGTTGTTTCTTTTTACCTACCTAGTTACTTACCTACCTATATATTATAATGTCAGTTCATCACCTTTGTACTTTTTTAAATTTGACTACAAACTTAGGTTATTTGTAAAAAAGGTTGTCGCGCCATAGGATACATAGGATAGCCCTTTTTACATTCTTGTTAGTCAGCTGTTGGTAAGCTATTTTATAATTATACCTTTTGAATTTAGTTTGATGAAATGTTTCTTCTATGCTGCTCTGGGAGTGAAAAAAAAAAATAATACTACAGCTGCTTCTCTTCCCGGGCATATTGTACAAATCAGTAGAGGGACAAGAGGGTCTTGGTGTTTTGTAGGCGATGGGCTGACCACCTGTCACTACTAACCGAACCTGTACATCTCAACTATACCCTCAAAATTGGTCAGAAGAGGCACCATGTGGTTCTATCGGCCATTGGTGCTCTGCTTACCCCGTAAGGGATAAAGGCATGATTATATGTATGTATGTAATGAAGTGTGCGCATTACGTAAAATCATTATTTTGAATGAATAGGAGAGAATTACGAAAAAAAATCTTTTGGTAATTGAATTTTGACTATGCCAAGTTGATGTCTGTTGTTTTGTCCCAAATGATTATTTATTTATCTCATTAAATTACTGAAATATAGACGTATCTTAGTCTTTTTTATGCATTTCCATTTAATAATAGGGTCATTTTAAAAACATGCAAGCCGTATTTTTAAATTGGTATTCTTACCCATTAAGGTAGAGAATGGGGTGTACTTTTACATCTCAATAGAAATAATACCTGTTTTTTCAGTCATCATGTATACAAAAAGACAAAATATCAATTACGGTGACATTATTCAATTACGGTGGCCCTCTTTTTTTGCCACCGGAGCCACTGGAGTTGCGACACAGTACTTAAAAATAAATAAATAAAATAAAATAAAATAAAATACATTTACTTCAGACAACGATGATCCATATAATGTTAGTAATACACAAATGACTTACATGACTATGTTAGTACAAACACTAAGATGCATCCTGGTCCAGTGCTGAGTATAGCGACTGTCCAGTCTGCCAGCTGTCATCGCGAGGATGGTGTTGGAACTGGCGCGCAGCCGGCAGAGCGCCGCAGCGGCGCGCTTGCGTAGTGTGGCTGCGAAGCCATCCACGTGCGCGTCCGCAAACATACCTGACGCGCTACAGGCCCGCGGCAGTCCCAACAGCATCCTAAACGAGTTATTATATTGGACGCGTAAGGCGCTCATAGATTTCTGCGTACACGTAGCCCACAGGTTACAGGCGTACATTGATGTACAGTACGCTCTAAACAAAGTAACTTTTACTTGTGCTGTGCACAGTTTGAACCTGTGGGCTATCATGTTTGCTCTAATCGCTAGCGCCCTACGCTCCCTTTCAACATCTGCATCATCACGAAGGTCATCCGTGACCAAGTGTCCTAGGTATTTAAAAGTCGTCACCCTTTTGAGGAGCGTTCCATTTAAAGTAACTGGGGGAACATATGAAGGACACTTGGTACCCGCTTTGAAAACCATCATTTCACTTTTCACCGCATTATATATAAGGCCATGACGTGCCGCATATTGCTCACACACATCTAGTAGCCTCTTAAGGCCCGTCACCGACGGGCTCAGCAGCACCATGTCGTCCGCGTAGCTCAAGAATTAACTAAAAAAATTCAAATTATAACAAACACTATTATTTTGATTGTAATAATTCGTTTGCAATTACATCGATATATCTAATCTTTAATCATCTGTAAAATTTATTTTTAAACAGCCTTTTAGTTTTTTAAATACACATGACACCGTTATATGATAAATTTGTATTCCTGCGCCACCGCAGGGTAATATTTACGTTTTTGGCGGGAAAACTGTTCGGTGTATCAAACTGTTGGTGGTATACGATGGCTTGACATAGCAGTGCGGGGAAAGATAGCTTAGTATCTATCTCATTAATTGTGATGAAATAGTGTAATGTTCAAAATGCGCCAAAGTTATTGACTTTTTCCGCGGGACATTTTTAAAAAGCTGTTACAGGTACTACCGGGTTAAGTTAAATTACTGCTCATGGTCTAAATAATAGTGTCATTTAATGTATTTTTAAAATATGTATGTATTTTGTTAAATTAATTCACCAGAAAATTTAAATAGCCAAATTTATTTTTGCAAATGAAGTGGGGACATAGCACCGCAGATTTAGAGCCTTTGATAATTTTTGTAATGCTTAAATAAATAGATTTTGTTCTTAAATTTTAAACGTTAGTCTAGATTATTGTCTGAACTTTATGATTTTTTTTTAATAAATGAGCATTTTGCACTTTCCATTACGATTTTCATCCTCGCCGCGCTAAAAACGTACCTGGAAAATTCACCCATCTAATAGTTATTTGTCGTTGAAAGAAAAATGCTGTGTCAAAAAATGTATACCTAATCTATGAAACAAACAGTTTTCCTGCTTTCCACGTAGGTACTTATACTTTACCTGCGAATGTCCACGACTTCGTCCGTATAAACTATACAGGGTGTAGCAAAAGGAGTATGGCAAGCGAAATACTATAAAAATCCGATTTCGTACTCTGATGTTTTTCAGAAACTCACATTTAAATATAGTAGGTACCAGTAGGATTTATCGATGATATCTATATTTCAGTTGTTGTCTTTTATTACTATTAACATTTTACTGCCTCAGATAATCAAACCACCCGCATACTTATTTACTTTATTATCTATGTACCTACCTACCCGCCTTTGCTGATGCGGGGCTTCACTAGAATATATCAACTGCATTTCCTTCCGTGCATGTTGTAAGATTCGACAAAGGAACTCACGGGCGTTCTTTTACTTCGCTGTACCAAATGTTGTTGTAAAAAAATATGTTTTTGAGGAAAAATGGATTGCGCGTACTAATTTGACTTTAATGTAGAGACGGGGGCAATTTTTAAAATAGAAAATACGCTATTTCATAAATACCCTAATGTAGTCGAAATTCGGCCACGAGGCGACTACTAGTTCAACTAACCTACATACCTACGGTTAAAAAATGGATCATAAGATTATAAACTTTTCCAAGCACGTTTTCACCTAAACGTCACATCAAGGTCTTAAAAATAAGCGCATTGTACACAACATAAACGTTTTATAATCTACCGAATCCACCAAAATCTGCAAACAAATGATAGGTGTCAAGATTAAAATGATTAATCAGGCATTTTAAAAATTCTCTCCGATTTCAGTGAAATTAAAATCTCGCCGTAAAAATTGTCTGTATTTTTAATGTATTTATTAAACAATCTGTTGAGATATGCTTACCTACTGCAAACTCTTCATCAAAGATATGCTTATTACACAACTCTTCTTGTTACATTTATCGACATTACAGCAATACAATAAAATATGTAGGTAATAATACTTACTAAAATTATTTAAAATCCTAAGCGGGTGGTAATAAAAGTTGTAATATCTACCTCAGTGATAATAGGTATAAGTCATGTAGCCGCAATATACTTCAATTGCTATATAGATAAATTTGAATAAATTTACGAGTAGACAAATATTTAAATGTGTTTTAATATAATAAAGTCAAATTGAGACGAATTTAGGTAATTTCGCAAAAAGAGATTACCGCGTGCATTAGCGCTTACAGGCTTTAGAAAAAACTATCTTTTACTCATATCGTTATTATCTATTTTGAAATTGTCAACTAGCTATACCCAAAGAGGGTTGGCGCCAGGCAGGTAGCCAGCTGCAAAACAAACGTTAAATCTTTGCCAATATGAATTTGGAATGAAACCATAGTCCGCCGACCACATGGCATAAGAGCGGGAATATGATAATTGTTATTGTTTTATCAATTATGGACGCCCGCGACTCCGTCCGCGTGGACTACAGAAAAAATAAAAAGTAGCCTATATGTTAAGTGTAAAAAGTAGCCTATATGTTATCGCGGTTGTCGTAAAAAATTAATTCACGTTTGTCCCCTTCCCGTGGGAATTTCGGGAAATCCGTTCCCAGTGCTTCCTCGGGGTCCCAAATAAACATATATGCTCAACTTCAGATTCACATGTTTAACCGTTTTCGTAAAAAATAAATAATTCCCGTTGGTCTCCTTCCCGTGGGAATTTCGGGAAATCCGTTCTAGTGTTTCCTCGCAGTCCCTAATGAACATATATGCCCAATTTCAGCTTCATATGTATAGCGGTTTTCGTAAAAACTATGAATTCCCGTTTGTCCCCTTCCCGTGGGAATTTCGGGAAATCCGTTTTTAGTCCTCCCTCGCTGTCCCCAATGAACATATATGCCCGATTTCAGCTTCATATGTATAGCGGTTTTCGTAAAAACTATGAATTCCCGTTTGTCCCCTTCCCGTGGGAATTTCGGGAAATCCGTTTTTAGTCCTCCCTCGCTGTCCCCAATGAACATATATGCCCGATTTCAGCTTCATATGTATAGCGGTTTTCGTAAAAAATATAGAATTCCCGTTGGTCGCCTTCCCGTGGGAATATCGGGAAATTCTTATAGCCTATGTTCATCCAGGTCCAATAAGGATTCTAACGGTGAAAGAATTTTTGAAATCGGTCCAGTAGTTTTTGAGCCTATTCATTACAACCAAACAAACAAAGTTTTCCTCTTTATAATATTAGTGTAGATAAAATTTTTCGTACATTTTGCCATTTAGGTTGATCACAAAGTAATTTGGATCAAGTTTTTAAGACACTAGTAGTAGTTACCTATATTCGTCAATTAAATTAAGTAGGTACTTTGTGAAAATCCCTTTCATGAATGAATTACATAGAGATAGACCTTGTAAATCATCAGTACAGCATATTGGTATGAGATTGTTGCTTGCCGTTACCCAGGCAGGTGCAATCTAGTTTATAAGGTTATATCTAGATCTAGGTATATCAAGTACTTGACACGTGCTAAGAGGGGCGTCAATGAGTAAATCGTCCCTAAGCGACATTGACGAGTGAAGTGCGACCTCATCCTCAGGATAAGGATTCAAATACGAAAAACCGTGCTAAGATCCGATTAAAACTAATCAGTCGAATTTATAACAAGAAATTCATCGTCGAATGCATTGGAAATGTCTACTAGATTAAAGCTAGGAGATTGAGACAACTCAGGTAAACCTAGTTTAGGTCTAGAGCCCGCAATCTATTAGACACAGCCTCGGATTGAGCAGCTGCCTCGCCGCGAGCCAGCGCAAGTGGAGACGCTTCCTAAGTCTAAGGCCCGCAGCATAAGGCAAATTCGTTGCCGCAAGCTGAGCCATATTTTATCCGTTTTTCGGTCTTCAAGTTGGTCCACAACTGTCTCCCACCTTTCCGTATCCGCGTATCCATATAACTGATGCTGTGACACCAAATCAAGGCTGCTCGACCCGAGGCTACCCATTACCCATAGCAGAAAGTTGGCTAGGTAATACGTTTACCCGGGTAAACTTAGATTCATTCCATCCTTAATCCTTACCCCTAACATATACGAAATTTTCATATAGCTATTGTATGTGGTATGAGAAGCGATTTTTGATAATTAATTTAGGTACGAATACATACAGAATGAAGCTAGATCTATAAATTATTAAGGACTCTATTTTTCAACAAGGACTTTACTTAAGTAAAGTGAAATATGTAGTATCATCTAGATGATTATTACGAAATCACGACAAAAGTGTCACAGCATTGACAATATTTGTCAATTTATTACATAAATCGTGATTTATAATATTTATCTGGAGGCACGGCGTGTTAATTACTGAAAAACCCTGAAGCAAATAAATACATGTGACAAATATTTTGTACCTTTACTAGCGAAAATGTATGCTTCCCTTAGCTTACTTGTTAATTTAATTGATATGAAAATATTATTTAAAGAAATATTTCCAATAATTATATGATTATTTACTTGGCTTACGACCATTCTTCAGAATTTGTGGAATTGGATAAGTGAGCTTAAACCTTGATACCATTAAAAAGTATCGGTCACTATCCCAAAACCGGATGTCTTATACTTTTCCTTTACGGTTTCTGTTCATTTGCTCTCTCAGTACCTACGTTATTAAACGATTACTTTTTATTTCTATAAGGAACTCTAAAATCAAATCAATTATAAACGTACCTACCTATACATTTGTAAAATATATTGCTAATGGACACGCCCATTACAATAGGTAATCTCGTATGAGAATATTATTAAAAACGCAAATAAAGTTTTGCTTATAAGTTTCCATTTGGGATACCTACCTAGATAATAAACACCACAACATAACTTGGCAAGTACTTGAAATACATCTCTATTCTTAAGGTTGTAGAGTTCACCTTAAACTATTTTAACAATAGTTAATGTTTACATGCTTGTGAGCAAATTGGTCGGGAGCAACAAATTAGTGACTTTAATAAAAATCTACCCATTAGCGAAGCAATTCGCACTGTCAAATTAGCTATTTAATGAAAAGGGAAGCCGCCATCTTGAATTATGTACAGGCTGATAAAAACGCAGAACTTAAAACTGACCTATATGTCCTTAACCAAAAACAATATTATAAAATTGACAACATAGTCCAAAAATTACACTGTAATCACCAACCCGCCTGCCCAGCGCGGTGACTATGGGCAAAAACCCTTTTATGGCAGTGGTCTTATGGCGTGCCCTGGGGGCGGCCTACGTCCAGTAGTGGACTGTAATATTATATATGACAAAGATTTTGTAAGAACTACCTCAAATAATTCAAATAAAAGTCTCAGTTATTTTTACATACATTTTTGCTTTTGGATTTTTAGTAGCGCAATAAAGCAATGGCCTAAACTGACCTTTGAATGCAAAGTAAACTTTGGTGTTTCTGTAAATTTTATGTTCCTGTATTATTTGCATAAGCAAGTAATTACCTACTAATATTTAAAAAGTTATATTTTCTTGTCGTTTCTCGCTCCGTGGACAAAGAAGAATGATGTCTCATTTCAAATAAATCTCACACTTTATCTGAAATATTTAAGTAAGCATAGAGTACTTAATAAAAATGAATTTATTGTTATCCTAATAATATAAATAAATAAATATGGAAATTTCTATGAATGTAAGTTTTACGCAAAAAATACTGAAATAATACGAATATCACGCGGATGAAGACGCTGGCATCCACTAGTAAATGAATATGCTAAGTATATATCTCAAACATTGGTGTATATTAGTTTATAAACTCATTATTTATCTCGATATCAAATATTAAAGTAGATATTACCCATACTATCAGATTTAGAGCCGATTTTTCCAAACGTCTGATAGCCTACCTGAAGAATAAAGTTAATGCTATCTTTTTTTTAAACTTGATTATCAGACAGAATCAACTTTATTCTTCAGATAGGCTATCTGATTTTTGGAAAAAAATCAGGCCTTAAAATACAAACGGCAGTTAATTTTCACTCAAATCTGCGTCGCGCCGCAGCCGCTGCCTAGTTCAGCTTATCTATTCATGCTTACCTATTCGGCTATTTAGTTAAATATTAATAATTACGTAAGATGCTTTTATAATAGTGATATATAGTATATAATAGTGATAATAGAAGATTCTTCCATTGATCAGATCCTATACCTAAATATGACGGATAAAGTTGATTCTATCACTATCTTGATCAAATTTTTAGAGAAAAACAGTATCAACTTTATCCTCTAGATATACTGTCTGGCCATTATAAAATCGGCCCTTAGCTAAACAAATTTTGTCTAAATAATTTTTACAATTTGACAAAATAGTCTTTTAATAAAGTTTAACCTTACAAAAGGTACGAAGACAGAACTTTGAAATGATTTTAATTGTAGGAAAATGTCTACACACGGTTTTTTTTTTCATACATAGATAAATCGAAAAAAATTACTCATCAATTGAAAATTCATTGTTCTTACATATTTATCGCTGTTTGTACTAGTAACTTGTCACCTTAACATGTTGACTTTTTTATCATCTACTTACGTACTTACATGGAAATATTAAAATATAATATTAATACTAGAAATAAAAATGAGAGCAGTGCATTAATTATTCTAATAATAATTTTTAAATCAATCTCCCGAAATAGAACATCCTGTAAAACTAGCGAACGTCAGGACAAGCTAACTGAAATTTGTTTTCCGGGGCGAGCTGATAATTTCGCGATATAGTTAGCCTGGCAATACAATTATACAATGTTTAGCGTCTGTCGGTGTAGAGCACAGTCGTGACCGGCGCATTATCGGTGCGGATGCTTCTCCTGGAGCCAGGGTTGGTCTCGCAGATGCACCGCCGCCAGTGACCGGAGCGGACGGAGACATGCACGCCGACCCGGAATCGCCCCTGTCCAAAGAGGAGCAGCAACTTCTGCCCGATGAGTGGCTGAAAGTCAAAACTGTTCCAGCCAACGGGAACCTCTCCCCAGGCATCTACTACCCCACCGGCAGCAAGAGGTTCGTCGTTGTTGAAGCGTCTTGTGTCGTCCCGTTTTGTCTTTTTGCTATAGGAAGAAATTATTTTTGTTTACTTTTAAGTCGCTCATTAAACTATATTGACATATTACTAACGAAGGTCAGTGCCGTTGCAAGTGTGAACTAGACATTTACACTTACACAGGACTATGTATGTTTTGTCTTGGTTAATGTATTCGCGACGTTATTAGTTGTATTATTATAATTGTATGTTTCATTGCAGAAGCCGATCGCATAGACATGGCACTACAAGAAGGACGAGACGGCGAGCCGTCCTCAAAAATGGAGAGTGCAATATTCTCAAATCCAAGATCTCAAAGCGCCGGCTCCGGTTCCTTCAAGACATGTTCACGACGCTCGTGGATGCGCAGTGGCGGTGGACGTTACTCGTGTTCACATTATCCTTCATCCTATCCTGGCTTGGATTCGCACTCATTTGGTGGCTAATTTCATTTACACATGGAGACCTTGAACCCGAGCATCTACCCCCACTACAAGAAGCAAACAACTGGAAACCCTGTGTATTCAACATATTCGACTTCACCTCGTGCTTTCTCTTCAGTATCGAAACACAGCATACTATCGGTTATGGTTTCCGTACGACGACAGAGGAATGTCCGGAAGCGATATTCATTATGTGTCTCCAAAGTATTACCGGTGTGATGATACAGGCGTTCATGGTGGGCATAGTGTTCGCTAAGATGACAAGACCGAAGCACAGGACGCAGACGCTGCTATTCTCTAAGGTAGCCGTAGTGTGCCAGAGGGATGGAGAATTGTCCCTAATGTTCCGAGTGGGCGATCTCAGAAAGTCGCACATCATAGGAGCCAGTGTGAGAGCTCAGCTGATCCGATCTAGGACAACAAAGGAGGGCGAAGTATTGTCCCATTATCAAACCGAGCTAGAATTGAAGGCAGACGGTTGCGACAGCAATCTATTTTTTATTTGGCCGATTACAATGGTGCACAGAATAAACGCCGAAAGTCCTTTCTACGGCGTATCAGCTGCCGACGTGCTGCAAGAAAAGTTCGAGATTGTGGTTATTTTGGAAGGAACGATCGAGTCGACAGGCCAAACGACGCAGGCACGTTCAAGTTATACTACTAGTGAAATTATGTGGGGTCATAGATTTTTGCCCCTAGTGACCTATAATCGTGAACGGCAAGGGTACGAAGTGGACTATTCTAAGTTTGACGAAACGACTCAGGTGGACACGCCACTGTGCTCGGCGAAAGAGTTAGACGAGTTCTACAGCAACCAGGGCGACCGTAGATCGATCGGTGAGTTTCTATTGAGAGTTCGTTCTAGTGGTGGTTGGTTGTTTGTGCAGAATAAATAATGTCAGCTTCTAAATGTGCTTCTATTAATGTAATTTCGCCTCATTACCGCTAAATCCTCTAATCAAGATAACAAAATGTTGGTCAATGCTGATACAACATGATACATGACGGAGATGCAACACTTCACCTCTTTACTTTGTTTATCAAATATTTAAATATACTATTATCTTATACAATGCTAAATGACTCTGTATATATGCATTTCCGCTAAATGTATCTTAAAATGAACTATAACTTATAACTATTTATCTAGGGTCAATAAATGTTCTGACTTGTTTGTTATCCTGTGATATGATACCACTTGATTTAATATACACAACACATATAAGTCATAGTATTTTATGTAAGTATGTTTTGATATCAGTTCCATCAGCGTATTGTTTTCTAAAATCTAACATAGTACCTGAGTACTAGTTCATAAGTAGTAAACAGTTCACGTGATGTCTTATGATGCGTGTCATACACGGAGTGTGTGAAGTATCTATTTTCAATAGCAATGCTACTGCATATCGTTACACTTCAACTGTATCTACTTACTCACTTATGCTTTGCATACACAATAGATTCATATATTACATATCCATGTTCATCCATTACATATCTTTATGTATGTTTTTGGATGTGACAAGATAGCACGCCAAAAGATGTACAATATGAAGAAATTATTATATCCCCCTATTTTCTGATAGGTAGATACTTATCAAATCAAAGTAGGCAATTTAAACAGGATGCGCCATTCAAGCAATTCTTATTTAGAAGCTGGGGCTAAGACAATGTGACAATTTTACGAGCGATACCAAAGTTCGCAAAGTTATCAACATAATTTAGACACATTAGTTATTTCACATTAGTTAGATAACGTGATAAAGTCTAACTAACTGCTGCTGTAAGAAATATTTAGATTACTTTGAGAACTTAGCTAGCACTCGTAAAATTGATTTTGATAATTTAAAAAATATATACATATTTTGTTTATGGTAACATAACATTTATAATTTGATGTAACCCCTTGCAATGAAATCCTAAATCAGGATTGTTTACATCGTGAAAGCGAGATATCGTTCTAAAATGTTCTACACTGTTTGGAGCAGTGGGTCTCGTTTCCATAACCCTGCTTCACATAGTAAAAAACTTAAATAATACACGTATAGAGATGTAAGAATATCTTGTTGTTACATACACACGTATCGACGACATTTGGTCATTGTGCTCATAAAGTACTTGTGTGTGAAACATCTCTCGTGCCAATTATTTTTAATCTGCAGCATTTCATTTATGGCTTGTAATTATGTTGTTCTTTTAACCAATACATAAATAAGTTAAAACATAAATAAAACAAAGCGACTGACGTATTACGAAATGTTGTTCATCATATCGCAGACGGTATATCTTTACCCTGTAAAAGTTTAGTCTGGGTCATGCAGTCTTATGACTGTTGTCTTATGATAATCCTTTCTTTTAACCCGACTGCACTAGAAGGAGTGTCATCAATACGTAAAAAATGGTAAAGGGTAAAGTTACTCATGAAGATGCACCATTAATAAAATTACGTGGAACCAACAGAAAGTTAATAGTCATAGAAAGTTCTAGTTATAGTTAAATGCTCTCTTTTAATATACATGTAGGTGTACGTTAATAGATAAATGTATTTAATCATATATATTCTAAGGGTTCACATATAAGATGAACCCGTTTCTTATTTCATGTGAGTAAAATCTTATTTTATTGAGAATGTTTACTCGTATGTATTTAAGGTTGAGTTAAAGTACAGAGCTAATATTGGTTACGAATTTTTCTATATATTTTTTTAATGGTCAATAGCTAGAATATGTAAAAGTGCTGAATAATGGATTACCATCTCCATGACAGGTACGCTCGAAGTTGGTTTCTTAATGTAAAATCGCGATTATACCGGAAATAACATGTGAAATCTTTTAACATTTAACACATGTGATATCTAATCAATTAATAAGCAACTAAGCCAGTTTTCAAGATGATGTCTGTGAAGTTATCAGTTAGCAAACATAGGTCAGTGAATTAAGATTAATAGGTGTTTGCGGATATAGTTATCAATCTTCTACACTTTCGTAATCTCTAATGTATCGTTGATTAGAATTACTGCTAGTTTCTCGAAGGCCGAGCAACGATAATTCGGGATAACTTTATCTCCAATTACTAATTAAATCATCGATCAACATTAGGGTTATTAGCGTAGTGAACATAAAACGCTTGTTGAGGAATTTAATTTTTAAAGTGTAATGAATTTAATTTGTACTAAATTTTGTATCGTTTTAAATTTTGTCGATATTCGAAAATTTTAAGTCTGTAGTCTAAATTGGTGTCAAATAAAAACATCAGCCTGTAGGAATAAAATATTTTAAAATTATTTTAAGTCTTCAGGTTTACGAGCTAAGATATTTGCCTTTACCTCTAATGCTTACATTAGAATTTTGCAAGCAATCAGCGAATATTATAGGTACAGGTGGCTATTGTTTTTGCTAGTTAGGTAATGGGGCGGGCCTCTGTAGTCCCGTGATTATTTTATATGTTAATTTGATATGATTATGAATGTTGTTTATTTGTATAAAAACTTACTAATTATTTATTTATCATACCCATGCCTACTAACATTGACTTACTTCGGGCGTTGGAATTACTATATGTAAGTTTTTAACACTAAATTAATGTTGTTGAAAGCACATTTTAGTCTACTTAATTTCTAAAATCTAGCTGTATTTTATTTTTAATCTGTTATTGAATTTTGGTTCTAGTTTTAGATTAACTAAGGTTATTATTACAATACTATGATACCTACATCTTTTTACCAACTCCTAAATTCGAAGGCGGCTCTTAACCACTTGGCTACCAAAACTTTTTCAAGACTGCCTAAATATCTTAAATTTGGAGGCTATGCAGCCGATATATTAAAAATTTCCTGTGATATTATGATCAAATATTAGAACTAGAACCACTATAAAGCACACAACACCTCAAGAACTATTTAATATTCGTACTTTAATTCTTTATGCAGTAATGTTGTGTCTTTAACATAGTATGTTGTGTTGTCTAGTTGGCTACATGAATGTTTGTGATGTCCGCACAGAGAGCACGGAGCCCCTCAACCTGAAGCTGCCGGAACGACCAGCCGACCCCAAGAAAGAGCAAAACGATGGCGACTATACTGTCACTTTGTAGGTCAAATGATCCCAAGAAAAATCTGAAACTATGGAGACTTTGCATTCAAGCTACAGAATTAAATCCTATCTGTCTTCCATATGTAAAAAATATTAGTTACATAATAAGAATATAATGTAACCAATGTCAGAAAGGCAGATTCATTTAGCAAGGGTCCTTTTGAATAGAAGGGTGATGGTCTGCCAAATTACATATTATATTATATACGAGTATAATTTGAGCAAAGATCTTAGTCTACTGACATAATGTAAGAGTATGAAAAAAAGATTAGCTTCAGCTTGGCCAAAATGTCGTGAAAAAATATGAACCTCCATACGGTTTGCATGTGTCAAAGGAGTAATTAACTCCAATGATCTAATTTCTGTAGCTTAGTTTCAGGACATTTTTGCCAGGCACTTTAGACTGCTAAAAAACTATTATTAAAATAGATAATAATTGTAAGTCATTTATGTATTCCACCATAAAACTCATTACTTTAAGTTTATAAACTCAAAAAGAACAAACTAACATAGCTATTGAATTGTTGTTGAGACAGGGCATAAGGACAATATTTTGATAAGAAGGCGTAGGTAGTTGCTTCCATAAGTGCATTGCCTCACCTTACAGATTACGGTGTTTTTGTTTTGCTTCAAGATATTTTTAATTAAGTTTAATGAGTACAAGTGCATAGTTAAACACGTGACGATAAGGTTATTTTATTGAACTGAGTGAGACTCGCTTGCACTAGTTTTTTTTCTGTTTGCAAACTCGCTTACAAATTGGATGCCGATTTTTTAAACTCTAACCAAAAAATAGTTAAATATTTCTCAATGTTACGTGTCGGTTACGTTTTAGACAATAATTATAGAGATCATTTAAATATTGTCCATTCAGCAAGGGTTGGAAATTATTAGGTCAATGTAGTGTTCTTATACCTAGTATTATTGTTTAGGACAGTCATGCGTGCAGTCAATGTGCTTCTATCTCATATAAATGGAATTTATTCACTATGGGTGCGCCCACCACCGGGCCCTATACCCTCCACTGACCCTCGGATCTGATAACTCATAACTGCGAAAACAAGCACTTGCATTACCTACAATCGCCACAAGAAACCCATAGTGAATGTTTGAACTTCCGAATTGTAACGCCTAGTACAATTTCATTTATAGAATGAAATTTATTTCAACGGCTCTAATGTAGATAAATTTTTGAGTCAAGAATTACATATAATATTTACAAATGTAGGTAAATTATAAAGGTAAGTTTAGTATTCTAGTATTTATGTATACTTTGATAGGGTACTCAATTTAAATACCTGTGTCCAAGTTGATGTTTTGTTTCGTGTAATTAAAAACAAATATGCATCGATATTAACAGATATAATTAGAATAGATCTGTTTGTATGTTACTAGTCAACTAAGCTATTTTAGTGAATCTCAAAATCAGATACGTAACAATATAGTTTAAAAATACCCCATGGTTGTGCAAACTAAATGTTTATATAAATCTATGCATTCCAATCAAATGGTAATTCCTTATCATATTATTTATCATTCCCTGCCTTGTGATAACTTTAGATTAGTGTAGTTTACTTTTAATATCTAAAAGATACCATAAGAGAAATATAATATAAGTAGGAAAATCATCTTAAAGATAACAATAACATACAATAACGTGCCTTCATGTAGGTAACTCCATAACGATATATGTACCTACAGTCTATCTTAGCTAATACATATATAAAAAATGAGATTTATTTTAAGGCACATATATAAATAATAGCAACATAAGGCATTGTCATACATAAAGTAATTTGTAAGAAGAATATAGGTAGTTAGTTGTTCTATGTAAATATTGAATGAAATAATTTATGTTGTGACGTTTATTTGTGTTTAATTTGTCATGCTCTGACTGTTTTATACCTGGGAAATTGAAAAGTAAGAGTTGGCTCATATCCTGTATCAAATTTGAAATATTAAGTATATAAATTAGTGTATAATGTTAGTCATGCGAGTATTTAAAACGTTGGATTGCATCTTGGGACGAGAGCCTTTAATGTAATATAACTAAATCCTTACCTAGTTTTGAGTAAATTTTTGACATGGGGCTGCAAACCTAGATGTCTGAAAGTACGTCTTTGCTAATGTAACGAGTTTCTGTGAAGTTTTTAAAACTGCAGCTAGGCTAAAAATCGTTTAAAAGTGATTTCAAGCAGAAAACTTCAAAATGCTAAATTAGCCCTGAATCCTCAGTTTATATCAGGTTTTTAATTAATCTTCGGCTTCCTAGGATAGCGGTGCCGTAATATAGCGGCCTTGAAACATTTTTTTACATGTCGGTAACGTAAAGAGGAGGAAACCATAGATTAACAAACTAATAATATAGGATGACCCACTGCATTGCAAATGGCAATACAAGTTGGATTGAAGTCAGTTGCGCGGGTAGTTTCTTCTTACCTACGTATGGAGGAAATAAGAGGAAGAATCACTGCGATTAATGTAGTACATAAAGAATAGCATGAACCAATCACTGACAGCCATTTAGTCAGTCGACTATGAATAATGAATAAGCGGTTGTTTAGAACCCTTCCTTTGTCTTCTCCGTGATGCTACTACCCTCGTAGCGCATGCTACGAACTACGAACCTACTACGTAAAGGTTACGTTAAGATTGCCAACTGTTGTTATTTTAATAACATTAAATATTAAAGTTAAGGGTTTCTGCAGCAGTAGGTTATATTACATACATACATATAGTCACGCCCATTATCCCCAAAGAGGTTGGGCAGAAGTGTGCAAATTACACACCCACTATCGTGGTAAGGGGTGAGCCTACCTAACTACCTAGGTAATATTAGTTTAACAAGAATGTTAAATTGACACTGGAATTTCATAGATCTTTAGAAGTCTGTTTGACCGGTTCATATCTACTCATTCGAAAGTTAGGTAGATACGTTACCTGAGTAATATCTGTCAGTAAAAGTATAGTGGTATAAACACTAAGCTAGGATACCAATCACGACAATAGTATTATCATATCTGTGGTAAAAGACAGAATGGCCAAAATTTTTACAGGGTGTTTGTGACAGCCAGGCAAATATTGATATCATGACTTCAGGCCACGATTCTGAGGCAGAAAATACTGAAAATTTTCGCAGGAAGATTCCAAAATTTTCCGTTATTTTTTTCATATTCAGAAAAAGTTCGTTTAATAGGCATTAATTAGATAATGACTTAAAAATAATTATATAAAACATGATTTTGAAAAAAAAAGTTGCCCTCAAAAAAAAGTTCAAATATCTGATTACCCCTAATGGAGTCACAAGTGATCCAAAAAACAGCAATCTGCCACATAATAACCAATAAGCCCATTTAATTAGTCACAGCATCGCCCTATACATTTGGCGTGGATTACGCAAAGAGAACGATAATCAAATCAAAAATACATTTCCTGCGAGTAATAACACCGTCGTATAACTCAACACAATGGTACTTGTTCAGCATTTCAGTATTTGCCTGGTATAGTAATGGTAGTTTATTAAGGTGATGGCAGAGTTTATGTAGTAAATGTGGTAAACTCCTGACTTAGCATCCATATTGTGTTGTACTGTCTCGTGTGTTGTCCTGTACAGATTTCTGCGTAAGTATGATTATATATATTAATAAGCCATGACCTACCTAATAAAGGACTCCAAAAAGTGGTTTTTATCCCGAAAAATAATACCCGTACTTATGCGGGGCTTCACCTGAATACATCAGCATGGCTTCCGCGTATCTGCGGCGTTCCGTCACTCGATAAGCTTGCAAATGAACACTGGGGGGCAATTTTTGAAATTTTGTTGAGCCGAAACGCAACCACTAACGAACCGTTAACGAAACGCGGTGCGAAGTAATATACACTTACTGCTTGAGTAATAAGGTATATTTTAGCACGCATCGGTCGCGAGTGTGACAGAATAAAAACAATTTCTGTCTCGTGCTGAAATGTATCTAATTACGTCACCATAAAGTAATTATTGCTTTGTTCTGATCGTCCAGAACAGTTCCGTTTCGGCTTCGTTCCAACTCGCGACTTTTCAAGAATTGGCCCCCTGATCACAATTGGTACATTTTACAATTGATATAGATATAATACACGTGGCTGTTGGATATCCTTCGTGAACCTGCAGTTCTGACTATTCCATTTTAGTAACACAGCCGTGTACTATGGAAATATGGAAAATTATTTTCCAACATTTCAAATTTCATTACACGCCATCAAAAGTTCCGTTCAGCAGTTTTGCCATGAGTTACTTTACCTAAAGAAAATAAGCATAATATATCTAAAGCTAATTTACTCGCGGTAAACAAATCTCTCCTTTACAAGCAGCAAGACTAAACTAGAATTAGCGGCAAATAAATCTCTCCTTTACAAAGCAGCAAGACTAAACTAGGATTCAACAATTTCCAGGGTACATGGCCATCGGTTCGCCCATACCCAGTGAGATTCTCCGCACATCACTGATTCCCCCACTGTCGCCCATCACTCGACTGTCTGACCGGCTGGTCGAAGACGCTATTCGACGGGCCAGCCTGACCCATCGACCGTCGCTGGTCAAATATCCGTCGGACTACTTCGACAGTGCTAGACAGTCTTCATCGTCCAGCGATGAGGAGACTACTCCCACGAAATGAAGAGAACGCAATGGATTTTTTGGTGAAAATGAAGGAAAACTCTACTTGCGCGAAATGTAGAGACGAGGTTTAGTTCGTGTATTAATGTTAAAGTACAATAAATAGGTTAATTTTAATTATATTGATTGTATATAAATTATCTAGTTATCTATCTCTAATAGAATTTTATTGAAAATAATAGATAAAAAGTTGTCTATATTCTATCGCAGGCATCGTAAGAGACTCACTCATATTTGTTTTTAATCAGCGCCATCTAGTGTTGAGTAGATGTAACACACAAGCATGGTTCTTGCTTTGAACTCAGATGATTATAAAATAGTAATAGTACTTATAAATAAGTTGTTGTTTCTTAATAATTAAACTAGGAGTGGTAAATTTAAAGTCCAGTAAACAGAAATAATAAGTACATTTATTCCGATATTTTTACTAAGGAAAATACAAGCTTTTCAGGCTTTTTTAAGGCAGCGCCCGCGCCGCCAGGGCCCCTGTAGATTCAAATGTTTTGAACAGATTACAGATAAATAATATGCTTCAATGATAAACACGATGTTCTATATAAAAATAAGCTTTAAATAATGGTATGTGAATATAAAAACTGTCAATAATAACAATAAAATTTTATCATAAGGTTATTAGATTTTAGAATGCATAAAATATATACCTATATAGGTAGATATACTAAGTACCTACGTAAGTATTGTATTTACGTTTTATTAATATGACACTGTATTTAATATGGCCGATTGTGACAGTCACACTTAAACCTAAACGTAAAATGAGTCCTACCTGTCCTTTTCTCTCTCAGCCATTTATGTTGAGAACGGAGAGATAGACCTGACTAAGATCAGGTTTACGTTTAAGCGTGACGGTCAGAAACGACCCTAATAAGTAGTTACATGTACTTATAAGAAAAATTCGTTGTACATAAATAGGCATAATGTAATAGCATTGGAATATAAACATATGAGATACATAAGACCATACCTTTATCTACCCATAGATAAAGAAAGACCTTAGGCTATGTTTTTTCTCAGTAGAAACAGACATGGTTATAATTGTGCATTGTTTTTATTATATATCTATGGAGATGTACCTAATATTATTTCTCAAGCGAATTGATAGACGTTCGCCATCGAAACGTTTCCTCCAATATAGGAACTTTTAATTTAGCAAACGTTTATTGGTGGAAGTGTTACAAAGCACGTCAATGCGAAACGATATTACATTGTCTTAGCAAGTTGACGAACCTACTGACTAATAAATAACCGCCAATTTCTATACGAGAGATAAAAAAGAATCTCGGATTCTTTTATTCCTAATTTAATTTTTTTATGAAAAAAATTGAAGATTAAATCTGAGATATGCAAAAAATCTCTCAAGGTCAGTTATAGAAATTGGCGGTAACATTTTAAGCATAAAAGTAGGTAGACTCATATGTTAATTTAGATAGGGAACTATATTTTCTGTCACCAAAATTTATATTTGTCATCAAGTTGTATCACCAAATAATTAGATCTATCGCCACGAAATATTTTCGTTCTCAGATAAACAAATGTGTTCCCAGGTATGAATCACCAAATTAATGTTAATATATGTGTAAAATAAAAGATGGATCACCAAAGAAATTGTAGTGCATTGATTGAATATAAACGACGTTCTCACAATAATAGTTTTGTTACTTAAATAATAGGTTTGTCCTCAAAATGATAGATCTGTCACCAAATACTTGCAAATTTAGCTAATTGCATATGGCTACCTGTTTGGGCTGATCCGAATTTTTAATTTTAATTTTTAATTTAATTTAATCACTTTTAATTAATTTGCTTCTATACTTATTAGAACAAACCTATTAAAATACATTCAAAAATATTAATTTGGTCTAGACCTTATATCTCCATGATTTTAGGTGATTTTTCGTGGAACTGATTTTATATTGTTTGGTGACTAGATTTTGGTAACAAATCTATTATTTTGGGGGCAAACTCTATTATTAAGGAAACAGAAAACGACTTTAATTGGTGACAGCTTAAATCATACCCATTTAGATATATTGTATCCAAATAAAGATTATCCTATTTCGTTATAATATAACAAGTTGTAAATAAATAATTATAGCTTATGATACAAATATTTTCGTCAATGATTTCTATAAATATGTATATCACACTTTTTTACTTATATTTTTATCTACTACGGTATAAATTTTGTACAAAAACACTTTGTAAGTATATTTAATCCCCGGTAAAGATATTTGCACAATAAAATACGTTTCCGCATGGCACAGCTAATTCATACATTGAGAATATTTTTTCTTAGTCTTCCTTACTGCACAACTCTGAAAATAAAGATGTATTTTCCGAGTTGATTATATTTATTAGTTTTCTATGAATAAATTTTAAAAGAAACTAAATGAACCATTTTGATAAATCTAAAGTTAACTCGACAAAAGTTTTTAGTGTTGTGTTTTAGGGACTTGCAGTTGTAAGTATATCATACTATGTAGAGGTGCGGATTGCTAACGAAATATCAAAAAATCAAGTGTTTAAATTATTTTTATTTCAATAGTTGCACATGGCCGGACTAACGATAAACAAAAAAGCTAGGATATCAAATGTGGGGACATATCATTCCCGAGGCTGGATATAAAAAATCTAGTGCTAGATATTCAGAGGTTGGGCAGAAGTGTGCAAATTACATACCCACTTTTCACCAATTATTAAGTCCCACGTGGTAAGGGGTGAGCCTACCACCGCTTTACGGGCACAAATACCTATAAGTACAACAACATAGCAACCGGTAACGAATCCAATAGGAAATGTCTCCGTTGCATTCAGGTTTTATGATAAAATTGAATGTTCATTATTTATTATACTTAAGTAGCAATACAACGCACGCATCCCACTCATGAGTACGTGATGACCAAAGATCGTCATTTATAACTACGTCACACCATCTGATATTGTCATGTAACTTTACAACAATTTTGACAATTCGTTAGTAGTTCTTGTCAATGGATTATGAAATATCTTTGGCCGAGGTATAAGGAAGCTTGTTATATTTATAAGCCACTATACAGTAACCCTAAAATTCATTAATAATTTTACGTAGCTCGATACATGTAAGTCTAATAATACTTAAATTTGCACCACTGATAAGTCGTCTTTCGGATTTGATCCAAAAAACAAGCAAATAACTAGGTATAATAGCCATGTCTAACTTCTAAATAAAATAATTTTGACTTTACTGGGTTTTATTTTTAAGTAAAAACGTCATCTATACACAAGGTTTCCAATACAGATGCAATAGATCCCATAGAAAACATAAACGCCTTAATTCCTAACTATCATATCTTTCGCACACATGGTATCAGAAACTAAATATTTTTTGCTATGCTATTTCAAATAATTTGCATTCGAATAAGGGACTTTAATAACAATTTCATAACAGGGGCCACTACTCTCCAACAATATAAAACAATTGAATTCGTTAGTATTACCTAACATAATTTTTTACTAATCTTCCATCGTTAGTGTTACTGCCGATTGAAAGTTGTTTACTACCTTCACTACTTATACTTATTACTACGGGGATTGTAGAACATTTTTAGCTATACAGAAATAATTAACCAAACACTCAACATAATGTTCATATGTGCTTAACATATGTGTAATAAAGTGCATTGCATTCACTATGGGTGCGCCCACCACCGGGCCCTACACCCTCCACTGACCCTCGGATCTGATAACTCATAACTGTGAAAACAGGCACTTGCACTAACTACAATCGCCACGAGAAACCAGACCCGAGCACCTAGCATGCAAGACGATACATTGCACTATTCCGAAATCAAAAACAAGATAAATAATCTACATATGTTTCGCCAACAACCGTGGCATCCTCAGGATTATTGCATTGCAGTTTATGAAATGATCATTAAGCATTCTGTAAAGCCATAAAGTTCTCAAATTGTCATTAAGCTAATAAATATTTAAATAAATACTTGGTCTAAATACAACCCTGTCTGGTACTATTGACTTTGAAGTAGACGGAGATTGAACCAAACAGCAAGTTAGTTTAAAAAAAGCATTATTTCAATTTAAACTATGATAAATTATTTTATATTTTCCTGAAGCTTCTATCTATAAAATTAATTGTTTAAATATGTAACCTCAATCGATTAGACTCATTGAATATATCAAAATAATATTTTATCTCTCTATAGTCTTTCACACTAAACATTATAAACAGATTGCTAAATTCTCACTATACCTTAGCGAAATAAAATTTCTAATTTCATAACAACTGTGATATTAATGTTTTAAATTATGTTCCAAGCAGTCTACTTCAAACGGTCGTCCTCTATGCTTTCACTGATGAATCTAACACATGGTTTTTGTTTTTCAATATAGTTAGTTAAGTGTTTTGGTAAACTTGTATCCAAATCTAATTTCAAACGGTCATCATTTATACTATATTTTTCTAATTCACTTGCATTTATTTCTAAGCGATTGTTCCTTTCATTATTTTCTCCTAGTTGATACATATCAGTACATTTAAGCAGTTCAATAGGTTGTTTTACATCTAAATGTTGACGTTTGTTTGTTTGTGTGTTCTGACCGGGGAGTGTATGTCACGCTGGCTCGGCATCTGGTGAAGTAACTAGAATGGGGATTACTGGGGCAGGTGGTTTTATGATATGGTTCTCGCTTGGCGATCTGGAACAAGAGATGAATCATATTAATAAATTCATTATAGAAACAATAGGTATTAATAACATTGCTTGGGTAAGTATTACATAATACTATGTTAAAAATTAATACTTACTTAATAATTTTACTATGATTATCAGCCTTCTCATGTAAATTTCCTGCATGGTTGATTCCGTTAGTCAAACCATGCGGCCTCTTCATACTAGCGTGGCTATGACTCCTATTCATATGCCCTTCTTTTTCTCTTTCTCTATCACTATGATTCGTGTTATTTTGCACCTTGACCTCACTATCTACCGCTAAATGTGAATGACTTGAATTTCTAGATTTCTCATTTATAGTTTGTACTTTATCAGTGTATTTAAGTTCGTTCTCAACAGATAAGTAGGTGTGGCTAGGGTTCCTGGATTTTTCATTGATTGGTTCCACGAAGTTGGTTTGGGCCATTAGCCTGTTCTCCCTGGCTCTGGATTCAGGAATTTTGATTTCAATGTGCTCGTCCAAAGACATTGAATCGACGGAGCTCATGTCAAGCGTGTCATTGGAGAACGTTTTCGGTATTGTTCCGAGCATGCGATCTGAAAAAATTTGTAAGTATTGTATGTAAATTACTCGAAGTTAATGAAGTCATGTCGAAAAGTCATGTGAATTACACATTACTTATAATATTACTGGAAAACACTTGCGAAATGTAAATTTAATTAACGTCTAGGTAATAGGTAGAAAAAAATCTAAGATATGTGTTGGATGTAAATAATATATACTATACAGGGTGTAACAAAAAGGGTATGTTAAGCGAAAAGCTATATGAACAGTCCACTGTAGAGAACCTATCCACAAAATTTGAGACCCGAAATCACATGTTTATTTTTCCGGATAGTATGGAGAATTTTTAAATATCTCAGGAATTTTCATATAATCTTGAAAAATAAAAATGTGATTTCGAGTCTTAAATTTTGTAGATAGGTTCTCTATAGTGGGTTATTTACATAGCTTTTCGCTTAACATACCCTTTTTGTTACACCCTGTATAAGTAAGTGAAAGTCGAAACAGCTTGTTCAGGTAAGTATTTGATTAACTTCATATAAAACTGGTAAATAAAGAATTTGTTACTTATGTTGCAGAAACATCCGAATCTCCCCCTATATGAAAATCGGCTAAAGTAGATACATATTATAATAATCTACTTATAAATGAGAAAAACTAGTAAAATTTAGAAGTAGGTACCTAATTTCTGAGAAGTGGAGACGGTAGCTCTTAACTCGTCCAACTGCTTGGCAGAGCATAGAGGTGTGTCCACTTCATAGGTGTTGTTGAAAGAATTATAATCAACCTGAAATTAAATAACAACTCCATTACGTTATCTAACTTGGTTGAAACTTAAGTATACAAAGTCTACATTCGCGATAATAATATAATATGTATTTGTATTTCGTTCATTGACGTACTTACAAAAAATAATGTTAACAATAAATTCATGGAAAACCAATGTGAACATTTGCAATTATAATTTTACGTCTGATCATACATTGCAATATTGTCAATATATCATTTTTAACATAAATACCTACATTGCACACGCAAAACAAAGCAATGATTTAAAAATAATAAAACAACATCACGATTTTAATAAAAAAAGCGGGTGGGGCTGTGTCGGGGCACACGGCCGTTGGTTTTAACGTGAAACGTCTATGTTAGCGAATCGCTTTTAAAGTAAAAGATTGAAATGAAAACAAGATGGACGCTGTTTTAAGTATTTTAATAAAAAAAGAACAGGTACGTAATAGAAACATAAAATACATAGCAAATGTTTATATATTTATTGTCACTTTCTGGTTATTTTAAATAGCAGCCGCCCACGACTTCGTCCGCGTGAGGGGGCGTTGTACCCGTGCGAAGCCGGGCAGGTTGTTGTATAGACTGTAGCCTTCCTTGGTAAATGGGCTATCTAACACTGAAAGAATTTTTCAAATCAGACCAGTAGTTCCTGAGATTAGCGCGTTCAAACAAACAAACAAACAAACTTTTCAGCTTTATAATATAATATTAGTATAGATATAAATACTGTCCAAATTACACTTATTTTTGTATAAATCAATCGGTTCAAATAAACTTGACAAACACACGAAAGAATCACCACGCTATAAAGTCGGAGTCACGAGTTACACTGAATAGAAACAAGCGCGAGCGCCGGTTTCGCACAGTTATCGCAGTATCCCTCCCCCGCCGCCCCGCTTGACCCCGACACGAACTCAATGTCATAACAGCGAGCTGACTATATAAGTGAAATATTTACACCACATTTTTGTTTCTAAGACCAATAGTTTTTTAATTATTAAGGTACGATGATATAGACCTTTTCGTTACGGTCCAGTTTTTAAACCTGGTACCCGTATGTGTCGGCGCGATTTTAAAGACGTTTCACGTCAAAAAAACTTAAAACAACTCAATATTGATGTTTAGGGAAATTGCTGATAAATTATCTTGCTTAGAAATAATAAATAATTGTCATTATTTATGACTGTGCGTAAAACATGACTTAGTTTACTTATTTTTAGAATAAAGTAAGAAAGAATGTCATAACAATTCTTACCTCATACTCCCCAGTATCTTTTCGGAACTTGACCATAGTTTCAAACCGGTGACCCCAAAGAATCTCTGATGGAAGAAAACTGCTTCGAGCCTGTGTTGTCATGCCAGTTGACTCTATGACACCCTCTGAAATTATTTATGATCGACATATTAACTTTATGACTTCATACACTTGCGCCATATTATCATGGGTTGCTATAAAATTTATATTTTTAGAAACTACGTGGACGAAGTGTGGATTTATTAAGAGACATAGTAATTTGACAAATCTTTTTGATGACTTTCTATTACATTATTTATTTTACAACTGTTCACAATATTTTAAATTATTTATATGGACCAGTTACAGACGGTTTTCGACACCTTACTTCTATTTAAATTGTATCTTTATGTATCCTTGTGTGTGTAAATAATATTGAAACAAGCTTAATCAATGCGCATTTAGATCAAATAGATATTGTTTTGTTTTGTCCAAGTTTTATCTTGTTAGTAGGTAGGTAATATTAATGCATCTGAAGTGATTCGAAAATAGGTAGGTACCTAATGATCAGTGAACTCATGGTCTAAGGCTATTAAAACACTTGTGAATATCTTCGGAACTTTGTTAAAGGCGTCTTAAAATCTATAAAAAGATTTTATTTACAAGTGAAAACAACGTGATCGCACGCGGCCGGCTTCTAAACGCAATTATTAATGTTATAGAACATCAGGGCAAATTACCAAAATGTTGCTTATGATATGCCAAGTACTAATATAATATAGCAGTTTATTTATAGTACTCGGAAATACTCGGAATATACAGGGTGTTTTTACGGCCACTATTTACGAAGGGTACGTTCTCTATACATCAAATAAAGTAAGTTTATGCCAAAAAAAATGCTGGGAATAAATTTTTTTAATTTTTTAAAAATTACTTAATCGGGCGAAATTTATAGTACCTGTCTAGTGTTTATGTTAGTTTTTTTTATAAACAGATATTAATTATTTCTCGTGAAGAAATCTTGCTACGCGCGTCTATGTGCATTTATGCAGAAAAACGCAGTCTATTTACTCAACTTTGGACCCTAATATTTGGGAAACCAGACACTTTCCAGGTATGCTTCCATGGAGAAAAATGATCGTGATGATGAGGAGATTCCGTGGTATTCGGGAACGTTGACGACCAAAAATCATCCTGTAAGTATATTACTACTCATATCCTCATAATATGTAGCATTACATACAATAGAGTTTGATATAAATAAATTGAATACCTACTGGAAAACAATTTCAATACATAATTAACCTTCAACCCATAGTAAACGATTGAATGATGAAATGCGGTTCTATCTGCCTGGTATTAGATGGAAAGTCTAAAGTTTATTACTTGTGTAACCCCTATTATTAATTTAGATGTTACTATTACTAAATCCTATCTGGATAATTGAGTCATTATTTTTAACCCAAATCTATGATTCTTATTTGTTCTTTATTATCTTCTTCTTCTTATCATGATCTTTATTTGTTTTTTCAATAATAACCAAGTCTTATCGCCACTAAACCTATCTTAAAATATAAAAAATATTTGTATTAAGCGACCAGAATTCTATTTTTATAGATTCATCAACAAATACAAACCATCCTATGAACACAAGAGTGTGAACGAACGTATTTATTTATGCTAATGAATATTTCCGTGGATAAAGGTCATTGCTAAGCAGACAGACATTTTTGTTTGTCTCTCACACAGGTCTGTGAACATTTTGTAAATATCTAGTTAATATGACAAAATAACATAATTGGTATACACGTCATATTTATAATTAGCTTTCATAGTTATTATCTTGTAGTGTTTAATGTGTAAATGTGTTTAAGCATCAAAGGGAATGTATTAAAAATAAATATATTCAGGGAATTTCCTATGTACACATGAATAGGTAAAAAATGTGATAATTATAAATTGTATTGAAATAGTTAACGGATTATGCATTAAGACGAAATGGTAATTACATATTATTATCTTCGGATGAGAATCAGTTCTTCTATACATCATTAAAACATAATTACCTGCTTAATAATGCAATCGTATTTCAAGCCGCACAACAATGTCATATGGGATCGAGATGTCAATACCATAACATAAAACTAAATCACATGGCATACGACTGAGTTCCCAAAATTAGACAGCCGGATCACCAAGGAGAACCTAAACCCACGTTTAGCATAAACTAAATCTAATAAGCACAAAATATATTTGTATTCACAAAATAAATATCTTACCTAACATGATCACGATCTCGAATCTCTCCCTCAACATGTCTGACGCGGATAGGTTATAGAGTGGTGATTTCTCATTAATTTTATGGACAATAGTCATCGGCCAGATAAACATTAGTCTGTCTTCCTCGCCATCAGCCCCCACCTTTAGCTCTTGTTGGTAGAATGGCAAGATCTCGCCTTCTCGTGTCATCTGCGTGTTGTAAAATAAATTAGTTTATTTCATTAAATTAGATTTGGATGTTTTGTTAGTTTAAATGTACAATTTGACGATATTTCAAATGTTTTGGAGTAAAACTTGATTTAACATGGAATTAAGCTAAGACCAAATAAATAACTATATTTAGGTACTTAATATAAAACATGTTATTATATACTCTTTTCGTCAAACTGTTATATCTATACTAATATTATAAAGAGGTAAGCTTTGATTGTTTGTTTGTATTACATATTATGAAAGTACCTAAGTATTTTTTGCTGGATTCATTTACCCATAATTATAATCTATGGAATAGAAAAGAAATATAAATATACCTACCTACATTTCAGTAGTTCTGAACCTACTGTTGAATATACGTATTTTCGCAAACTATAAAATATGATGTAAATTGAATGAATGGTATTCTATCGAATAACAGGCAAAGCAACCAAATACCATACAAATACGGCACGATTTGATATCAAGATTTGACTTACGGTATATTTTAGATGTAATTTACATAAGGGCTAATAGTGCAGTTGAACATTGAGATAAATTAGTGATTTATTAAGATGACACAGCAAATCAAAAATTAGTATAAGAGCACGCACATAAACAAGGCAAAAAAATAAACATAATCATTGTTATTAAAAGGTCGTTATGATTGCGATTCAAAATAACCTCTAGCAGGCGGAAAATTGCTTTTATATTTACAGTAAGCATGCGAATTGTTACATTTGGTTTGTTTTTTCAAAAAAATTATGATATTGTGTGGATTGAAGGCGTTTAGGTTAAGCATACAAAACTAAAATCGTATTAGAAAACATTAAGCGAAGCTCAATTATTCATAGGTGGGTCTTAGCATACACTATACACAAGCACAATTAATAATATCTATAACATTGAAGGCAAACACAATATCTATTGTACCTTTTTTCTTATAATCTGAGCTCGGACATGGGCTTCGAGAATATGTGACTTCCTTATGTCTCCCACTCGGAAGAGAAGGAAAAACTCCCCGTCCCGCAAGCAAATCACCGCGTTCCTTGAGAACAGGAGAGTGGTATTTCGTTTTTTGGCGCGCGCCAACTTCGCGAATATAAGACCCACCTACGGACAATTAAGAAAGTTTTGAAACATTGCATTTTCAAAACTGTTGGGGGAGCGAAATCTGAAAATGTCTGTTGTTGTAACGGAGTTAATTTTGCGATACTTATACAATAATAATTACGTAAACCGAATGGTGACATTCAGATTCCGTCACCTAGCTACATTAGAGAGTGGAGTCAGTGCAACTTCTTAGACATTGAACGTGCCGTCTGAAATCCCCAATCACTAACCAGTCTCCATTTTGTCGAAATTATATACCTTGCGGCGAATCAACTGGGCTCTTATATGCGCCTCGACTATGTGAGATTTCCTCATGTCGCCGACACGGAACATCAGACACAATTGGCCATCTCGGAGGCAAATAACCGCATTTCTGGAGTACAACAGAGTCTGGGCACGTTTTTTTGGTCTAGAGAGCTTCGCAAACACGATTCCCACCTAAAATTAGAACAACCTTGCTGCACTATCTGTCGCTTGGAACACAAACTCCAGTTTAACTGAGCAGTGTGATAATTTTGGGCCATCTGCAGAATGTTTGAAGTTGACCAGTGAATTATTCTTCCCGCTATACCTACATTATGTACATCAAAATATCACGGTGAATTGATTTAAGAGAGTGAATTAAAAAGATTATATTTATTGGAGCAGCATCAGGATGGCTGGATCATAGTTACGTTATAATTTTGGACGGCTTCCAAGTTTATTAATACAGAATCAACATCATTTCATTTCAATGATCATTATTTGTAAGAGCCATTTGTTTGACGTAAAATTGTATTTGAAATAATTCGAATATTTTCACATACACATTAATCAAAATATTTAGAAGCAAACACAGCAATAGACGCAGACATATTACAAATGTGCAATAAAAAGTGTCTGGTGCGTTCATAAAGTTAGAATATAATACATAAGAGTCCTTACCATGAAAGCTTGGATGAACACGCCAACGATACTTTGCAGGCACATCACAAATATAGCTTCAGGGCATTCTTCATTGGTCGTCCTTGAACCATATCCAATGGTGTGCTGAGTTTCGACGGAGAACAGGAAACATCCGGTGAAAGTATTAACATTATTAAGACAGGGGACGAAAGTGTTATTGCTTTCAATAGGAGGAGGAGTTAAGTCACCATGGGTGAAAATGATGAGCCACCAGATAAGGGCAAAGAGAAGCCAGGAGAGGATGAAGGATAGGGCAAATACAAGCAGCGTCCAGCGCCACTGAGCATCCACAAGGGTCGTAAAGATATCCTGGAGGTATCGGCGCCTGCGTTTGGCCACGTTCCATTGCACGACATTACAGTCGCCGTGCTTGAAGATTACGCGCTTTCTCACGCGTCTCGCTGCATAACGGGCTTGACGGTATCTGAAATGAAGAAAGTAACATGTAAATATGGGTTGGTCTAGCCAGCTAATAAGTGCTCAAAGAAATGTTTTTACATGCTTCAAGGGTTAATACCTTGGAATATTTATGAAACATACTGGCTAAAGGTGACATTGCAATTTTTCTAGTGGTTTGCGATCACCCACGATCGAGTACGACTAAGGTTACAAGTTTACTAACCCTTTTTTACGAGAGGAGTCAGAACCTACGTTTTAATGGATTTAATTGTGACTGAAACAGTAAAGTATGACGTCAATGTAATTAATCAGAATCGAGAATGATTTAATTTAGAACCAGACTGGTGTAAAGTTTCACCCATTATTGGCGATATGGATAGATCATTGTAAATATGATTTCGAGTGTGATTCTGTAAATAAATTCTAAATTGCAGTTAATTTACAATTTCTATGTTAGGTATATTAAATATGTTTATTATAACGATATTGATATTTATTTACATGATATGATGATTTATACAAGGGAATTTTAAATGGGATCTAAAGCTATATTGATTTAACTGTTTGACTTGCATGAAACGAGGACTAAATACAGTTTTGAAATACTCCGTCATAGTCGATAAACAAGACTACGTTTATGGGTTTTGCAGTTAACTATGCGCTGATATATTATTGCTTTTAGGCTTTTAAAACGGTACTCGACGAACTAAGTAATAAACACTTATTGCGGGTGCAAAAGCTTTAATATCGAAGTAGCATTTAATATAGATAACAGTTATCACTATATTCTATGAGGGCTCCTGCCCGATATGAAGCATTTTATGGCAATAGTCACTGTTTGAATATACATGGTGATATTTTGCAATATGTTGACGTAGATTAGAGTTTGTATATCGGATTCTTATATAAATTACACACATCTGTTCTCGAAATGTGGTTTCCAGGAGTACTGGATTGTGAAGAAACTTCTACATCCACGATTAGCATTGCTAGTTTAGATGTAAAAAAATAAGTTTTATCGTCTGAGGGTAGATATCCTCTGTTGACTTTTACGACATGCACGGAAAGAGATTCAGCAGCTGCTTTAGATGTAATAATAATAATACAGGCTGATTGTGTCAGCCAGGCAAATATTGATACTATGACTTCAGATCTGATCTGGAGCGGAAAACACTGAAAATTTTCCGACATTTTTTCAGGAAAAAAATAGTTTAGTTCGTTAAATTAGGCCCTAGATAATGACTCAAAAATAAAATTTTAACCAAAAGATGATTTTAAAAATAAAAAGTTGCCTTCAAAAAAGTTCAAATAACTGATCAACCCCAATGGAGTGTTACGCAAAATAGGCGCACAGTCGTCGAGTTGCGGAAACAAGTCCGTTCTACCATACCCCAATGGAGACTCACAAGTGATCTAAAAAAATGGCAATGTGTCACATTATAACCAATAAGCCCATTTAATTAGTCACAGGATCGCCCGATACAATTGGCGCGGAGAGCAAAGATTACTGATAATTAAATCAAAAATACATTTCCTGCGAGTGATAACACCGTCGTATATCTCAAAACGATGGTACTTGTTCAGCATTTCAGTATTTGCCTGGCTGTCACCTACACCCTATACAGGGTGTTTTTTCCTTGCCACCCTTAACGAAGAGTACGTACTCTATATATCAAATAAAGTAAGTTTATGCCAAAAAATGCTGGGATACGATGTAAAAAAAAAATTATTAGTTGATCGGGCGAAATTTATAGTGTCTAGTGTTTATGCTAGTTTTTTCATAGACAGATATTAATTATTTCTCGTGAAAAAATCTTGCTACACGCGTCAATGTGCATTTATGCAGAAAAACGCAGTCTATTTACTCAATTTTGGACCCTAATATTTTGGAAACTAGACACTTCCCAGGTATGCTTCCATCGAGAAAAATGATCGTGATGATGGGGAGATTCCGTAGTTTTCGGGAACGTTGACGACCAAAAATCATACCATTATACAGGTATAATAATAATCATTTATTTGGCCAAAAAAATCAGCCTGTATAGTAATAATCATTTATTTGGCCACAAAAATTTTACATTACATAGTTTGCACTCTAGCCCCACACTAGGATACCCTGTGTCGTGGGAACTAGTGACTTCCTATGGTTATGTAATGCTAGATCTATAAATACAGAAATAAATTAAAAGTGAAGATTAGAGAGATAAAAATTCGAGTAAAACCCAATATCAGCATGGGATATGTACAAGACTTTAAATACATAACCATAGACAAAAGTTGCAAGTATGTACTTAACCCTATACTTGGCAGAGAATTTTAATTTAAAAAAATTATACTTTTGCTCCTTCCCTACGTTAATTTGGTTATAAGGATATCAGGAAAAATGAAATAAAAAATCTCTGTATTTCAGTTTTCAGGATATATAATGTGTCTTCAAGTGCACACTGTCAAGCTCACAGGAAAAAAATGACTAATAAGAATGTGTCTTTACATGCACACTGCCATGTAATCACTGAACTAAAAAAAGGGAAAAACTTAAAAAAATAACATAAATCTTGAAAAAACTTAAGATAAAAGTCTCTAAGTTATAACATATCAACAAGTTTTGAGATCTTTAAGGAACTAGGTCTATGAATTTAGTAGGTACTAGTGGACGCCCGCGACTCCGTCCGCGTGGACTATAGAAAAACAAAATTTCGAAATTATCCGTGATAAGAAGTAGCCTATATGTTAAGTGGGACCAATCACAATATTTTACTGAAAAGTACATCGAAATTGGTTCAGCCGTTTCTGAGATTAGCGTGCACAAACGCATAGACAAACAGACAATAATTCCAAAAATCAATATTTTGGGTACTGTTGCGTTAATAAAGGTCTCCTATAGTATTTTTTCTCATATATCTTCCATGTACAGATAGCGATATTTTTATTATATGTATATAGAATATACCTATAGATGTACCAACATTATGTATTACATGATGATATGGTAGGCAATAAACACTAAATTTGAAGAAAAAAAACAGAGATAACCTTATTAATAATTATCACAAAAATCAGTCGCAATATTCTGAGATCAAAGTTTACTTAAATATATATCTAACAATATAAAAAAAAACAAATTAATCCTACTTAGTGTGAAAATCGATATAGCAATTTCGACCTTCAATTATACATAGCCGTGCGTTACACTTTGAACAAAAAAATTTGGTTTGGTGTTTGGTACAGTTTCTACACCTGCCTTTTGCCGTAAAAGTAGGAAGATGTCCTGTCAGGTCAAAACGAGTAGCGTCATCAGGCCTCGCCGCAACTGGTTTCTTTACTTTTCTTACAGATTTGAAAAGACCGTCAGGTTGTAGATTAGAAGAAATCCTCTCAAAAAAACGCAGTTGCCTAAATAAATTAAATCGAAACTTCTTGAGTGGCATTAGTTTATGTTTACCACTATTCTCGTGACGATACAGTAACCAGGAATTATTAACGCAGATGTCTAGAATCTGAGAAAACAATACTAAATACCAACGATGGCCTTTTAAATCTGTACGGTATAAAGCGACTAACATATCGGCTAGGTCAACTCCACCCATACTTCCGTTATAGTGCTTTATTAAATTTGGGCATGTTACTGGACCTTTCTTCTTTTCTTCTTTCTTATACCGCATTATATTCTGAACAGGATGGGCGTCGACATAAGTACTTGCAGCCATGACAAATTTGTTGTCAAACCACTTCACAACAGCGATATTGTGTTCGTTGGACACGACCTGTGCAAAAGCCCCTCTGCCCTTTTTCTTCAACTCCTTGTCGCTTGGTAATTTTTTCTCTGCCCCTCGAAGTCGATTTGCCCTGACAGTACCTAAGGAGAATATACCATACTCATTTCTTAAATGATGCATCAATTCAATTGACGTAAAAAAGTTGTCAAAATATAGTACAGAGCATGGTTTTTGTTTGATAGATTGGGCCAAAGCTATAACAACTTTGGCCCCGAGACCCATACCTTTTTCCCTCTCAGTAAATGTATGGAGTCTGAAAGTGTCGTCTCCTCCATAAATAACAAAATCATACACGAGGCCAGATGGTGAAGCACGAACAAAAAACTTAAATCCCCATTTTTTGGGTTTATTCCGCACATATTGTTTTCGACTGCCGGCTCTAGTACCCTTGTAAGGCACCATCATCTCGTCGATGCTGAAATGTCTCCCTTCAGGTATATTCGTTGTGCAGTTATATCGAACTTTTTCTACTAACGGCCTTATTTTATAGTACCTGTCACCGTCATCTTTTAAATTGTCATTAAAGTGAATGTAACGTCGAATAGACTGAAATTTCTTTAGTGTCATGACTTCAGCAATATTGCCGTATTTAAAGTCATTTGACCAGTAATCGGTATATGCCGGCATGTCAACAACACCCATTAAAATATTTATAGCTATAAAATCTTTAATGTCGTCTTTATTAATATTTATTGAAGAGCCCTTTTTCTGTACAGAATATAAATTGGAATGATATACTATTAGTTCTTGTATATCGTCAGTAAAAAATAGCTTAAAGTAATCAAGCGGCGATTTCTCAATATCTGTAGATTCGAAAATCATATTTTCTTCTATGTGTGCTGCTCCTTGAAATTTCATTCCTGTCCATTTAGGAAATATTTTGGTAGGTTTCAATACTTTTTTCTTTACAATTATCGGATTTTTCTTATAACGCCGAAGACGCACAGTAGCTGCTGCAGGTGCGACAGATGCTGGAGTTGCAGCAGGCGCTGACTGTGCGGGACTGCAGATTGAGTCTATAGATGGTGACGGTGGAATATAAACTGATGGTGAAGGCAGTATAATGTCAGGATCATGTTGAAGAATAGAAGGTGAATTTGGAGTAGAATCGATAGTGTTGTATCTGAATCTCGGCTGTCCATGGACAGAAGCAACAGCGTATACTTCTCGATACTCACAGTCATCACTATCGGAGATATTTAAATTTTCGACAGAAGACGCTATTGATCGAACAGGAGAACTGTCCTCGGAGACGACTTGATGAGGTCTACACATCTGGATTTCATCTTCGGAGGATTCGCTGGAATCTACATCAGACTTGGCTCCGCATTTAGGAACTAAAGCTAGAATTTTTCGACCTCTAGTCATCTGAAAGAAAATTATTGCAAGCTGAGGAATAGGAATTTTGTGTAAGGGGTAGTACCTAGTAGGGGTGTATTACGAGAAAATTATATCTAAACAAAGGCTCGAGTATGTTGTAGTACAGTAGGCAATGTACATTTATAGACACAACATTCACAAATAGTAATAGTCTATGACGTTGACAGTGTTTATTTATATGCACATTACAAATTTGATATTATTCATAGCGAAGCAGGCAGTGTGCATTTAAATATACACAATAAATATTGAGTCCTGCACTCTGAACCAGGCAATGTGTATTTTAATGCACACATATAACAAATCGTGAATTACTATATATTCATATAATATATTACAAAAATAATGTCACCAAACAATAGCATAAACCTTTGAGAAAGTAAAAATATAGCAATTTCGACCATATAAGTTAATTAAATTGAGTTAAAATAGGATACTTACAGAGAGTTGCGCGGGCGTCAATCGACTGCTCGCCATTTTGTTCACCACTGACAATGTGTAAGCGAGAAAGATATAGTTGTCTTTTCCTGACGTAAAGAAACGTTTACGAAGTTACTTTGAGCTATTATTAAAATGATTCTATGTTATATTTTCCATAAAAAAAAAATCTGAATTGAATGTGCATTTAAGTTCACAGTGTCAAGTATAGGGTTAATATGGTTAATACAAAAAAAGAGAACAATGATTTTACTTGGCAATAAGTTATAAATTATCGTACAAATGAAATTAATATGCATCTAGAACTAGGCAATGACGCAGTTGTAGTTATTTATCGCATAATTATAAAAACAATAGAAGCATTAAATACGACACAATTCTTTAGAATAAACACTATTTATACTAACTTGATTAAACGTGACAAGTAATGGGAAGTTAAGGACTTTGAGAAATCAAGACCAGTCGTAAAAAATGCCTAGCATTCTGGAAAATACATGTACCTACTCGAAATTAAAGTTTGTGACGCTTATCTAGGTTGCAAGAGTTATTGAGCGTTTTGAAGAAACAAAGCGTAACAAACCAAAAAAATTATCGATCACAACCTGACAAATTCATAAATTATAACCCTCTCTCCAATAGTACCTTTTGGCTCTGAACTGTGCTGTAGATATAAATGGGAATAGCTGGTTTTGACACGCCAGTCATTCAATAATACAGTGACGTCAGAGTGACGACAACAGGCACAATAATAGGAGACATTTTGTTTTTACTATTTCAGATCTCAGTAGACGGCGCTTTCCAGACATGACTGACAAAATGAATTAAAAAGAAGCTAATAAACAAGCATTACTACTACGGCTACACCCAGAAACACATCGGATACGATTTCTCGGATGCAAGTCGGATATTCTTACATAATTTTGCTTGTCAATGTTTGTTCAGTCTGGCGAACGTTTCCAAGAAAACTTGGGTTAACAATCATTAATATCCGTAAAATTGCAACACAGATCGAGAAATACCCGTAAAATTAGCATAAGCCTACTTATTCGCTGCTCGATTATTAACTAGGTACCTACTTAATAATTATTTAAGTAGGTAGGTAGGAACTTCATCTGTCATCTTCCGCATTTAACATGGTTTGACGATTTATTAGTTTGTATATTGGTGTGGTATTTAGAGCAAGATCCAACTTATCATTATTAATAAATTAGCGATCTACTCACTCCGATTAATGTTAGTGCATTTCCTTAATGTTGCAAAAGTTTGTTTTGAAATTATTCTCATAACATGGACATGGCGTGGTCAATGCGATTGAGAAGAATTTGGGTCAACTGAAGGTATAATTGATTTAATGCAACTAAATTCTATGCGTAGGTAACTAGTTTCAAATTATAGTTATGAACTAAAAACTTTATAATGTAGTAAATAGGTATACTAAAGATCTAGACGGAAATACCGGATCAAGTCTCAATTCTGCAATAAACCACTTCTTTTCGATATAACTAACTAAGAGTTCTTCTTTGACAACAGCCTCTTGAAAAATGTTTAATCTGTACCTATATGATGAAGTTATTAGGCTTTGGTTGTCTAGAAAATTACTAGTTACATTGGTACCCTTTACAAGTAGACGGCGGCACCATTGAGTTAAAAATAGCCATAAGCAGTTTTGTAGACTAAACAAGGTAACTTAAAATGTTGATTATGTACAGGATGTAACAAAAGGGCCATGTTAAGCGAAATGGCATGAAAATATCTTATTATATCTTTATGACAGGTTCTCACATACACATAATTAGAGACACGGAATCACACGTGTCTTTTTTTCAGGTTTCCGTGAACATTCCTGTGTTGTTTAGGAATTCTGCATTATTATCCGAAAATATAAACATGTGATTTCAAGGCCCAAATATATTAATACTTATACGTAGCTGCCGTGTGTGATGTGCTCTATAGTGAAGAAAAATATCAACAGTGGTAATGGCACCGTTTTAAATTATCGGAATTGATTTGTTACACTGACCTTGGTTATACGTATCATATTAGGTACTCGTATATGTGTGATAACACTGAACAGGAAATAAAATAACATGTCCATGAAATATTTCATAAAAATTAATATTTATAATTAGGAATTATGGGAACAGTAGTTGTATCTGATATCCATATGTTTAGAATCGGTTATTTTTTATACGATTTTTACTACTGGACTAGTAGACATACATGATGCAATAGGTACGTATTGTAGGCATGACGTAATGAATGACAAACTAAACAATAGTAATAGATTTTCTTCTAAAACTGTGTATGTGATTCATTCGTATAAATAAACCGATCTTAGTAGAATCACTGATTTCACTAATAGGTGCGTGCAACACGAGTATTAGAAATTTAGGTAATCGCTGGCTGAAAGCTAATTGTATAGATTATAGAGGGTGTAACAAAAAGGGTATGTTAAGCGAAAAGCTATATGAACAGCCCACTGTAGAGAACCTATCCACAAAATTTGAGACCCGAAATCACATGTTTATTTTTCCGGATAGTATGGAGATTTTTTTAATATCTCAGGAATTTTCATACAATCTTGAAAAATAAAAATGTGATTTCGAGTCTTAAATTTTGTAGATAGGTTCTCTATAGTGGGCTGTTTACATAGCTTTACGCTTAACATACCCTTTTTGTTACACCCTGTATACGTATTTATGACGATTCTTTAAAATTATAATTCAATCACCATTTTTTATTCCAAATCTGAAACTTTTAAGTGTTACCTGAAATGTCCCGTGGAAATCCTAATCTATATAATACCCGAATCAAATTTTTCTCAGACTCATATATTATTATTCTTTATAGTACTTACAACGACATTACAAACATAACTGTCAATCCTACAAATAAAGATTTCCTCCAGTAAACCTTCCAAACATGGCAAATGCATTGCGACACAATTATATGAGAGATAAATATTATTCTGAAACTCCCATTCTCCAGCATCCAAGTCGTAACAAACATACAAATACACAGATTACTTTTCTCTTAAAATATAATAGAGAGATTATGATAATGAGGTTAAATTTTTAACAAATCTAAACAAAACAGTTCACTCATTTTCTAGAATATATTGACATGGAATACATGACAATTTGTACAAACTGGATACCTGTTTTTTTTTGTAGAATAATGTTTATGTAGACTATGTATGTTTACACTGAAGCATAATATTGCAGTGTATATAACATACATACATATAATCACGCTTTTATCCCTTACGGGGTAGGCAGAGCACCAAGGGCCGATAGAACCACATGGTGCCACTTTTGACCAATTATAGTTGAGATGTACAAGTTCGGTTAGTAGTGACAGGTGGTCAGCCCATCGCCTACAAAACACCAAGACCCTCTTGTCCCTGACTTGTACAGTATGCCCGGGAAGAGAAGCAGCTGTAGTATTATACGTTTTTTTACTCCCAGAGCAGCATAGAAGAATGTAAACTTTATCTTTTTCATAAAGCGTGTGAGTAAATACATAATGTAAATTTTGTTTTTGACCTTTGATGGGATACTCGTTCAAATGGTTAAATGTACTATGCTACTTTAAAAAAATATTAGGTTATACATACATAGATTCAAGCCTTTTCCCCAAACTTGTAGTCAGAAATAACATGATACCTTCTACTATACACGCAAATTAAAAATGAGTAATTTATACAGATACGCTTCCTTTCCTCACTTTTCATTCGTATTTCTGTAAATGTTTATTAAAGTCTCCATTCAAACACAGTGTGCTTTACAAACAATCTTTCAGTGCCTTCAGAAATGTGTTGAAGAAACCGATCAGTCATTTCCTTGTTACACGGACATATTAACAATTCGCAGAAATTACACCGAAAACTCTAAACCGATAAACGGTGCCAAATATTTGTCTATCTTCAGTACGTTTTACTTTCCTTTGTTAGGAATATTCTAGAATTGTCAATATGCTATGCATCGTCTTCTTACCTGTTTGATTCTTCTCTCCAGGCAGACTCCGAAGAATTTATCGGTTTCCCAGTCATAAACATAGACACTTGACTTATACATCTTTTTAGTCCCGACATTCTCTCTGACATGAATTTATTCACTGCCCGCAGTATCTCAATAACTGTAGGACTCAATAAACTCAAAGTTTGTATACTAAAAACTAAACTAATAATATCACAATAACAACGTAACCAGCGCGTTACAGTTAAATCAGCCTTATAAAGTTACCACGTAATAGGGTTAGCGGCACACCACTGTTTATTTACACAATTGTCTCCACTCTATCTTTCAGCAGTACGTTAATAAGTGATTCACTGAAAGCTTCCTTGATATCAAAAAGAAGGACCACAAATTTTCGCAACATCGTTCCAAAAGTCATCACGACGGATAAAGAACAGGGGGCAAGGAGAAATGAAAACGTCGCCAGTCGATTGCGTACAAATACGGGCGACAATATTCCCACTTGCGTCGATTATGAACATTGGTCCAATACTGAAAAGGTGGATGTTTAATGAAACAGATGGAAGACGTTCACAAACAACGTTGGCCAGACGGTCCGTGCCAAGCGGCGTCGGGGCGTCACCGCGTCGCGCAAAGTCTATTTCTCGTCGAATCTCTACGATACAGATCCCTATAGCGGCCACATTTAAGATTTACGAGTGACTCTGCGGTAAATATTTTGATTGTTAGATTCCAGAGAATGTATCGGGAGCACTTGACTGACTGAGAAAACTGGGAAGTTATATTTTTAAACGTCTTCAAATTGAGACGGGGCTGTTGAATTTACGCATCTTAAGAGTATGACGTATGATGACGCACAGGATTTAGCATAAATATGCAATTAATTCTAGTAGATGAAGCACGTGAAGGGTATGTATGGCTTGAGATTATCAGACTGGACGTGCACAACCTGTCGTGATTGAGGTAAAGATATAACGAGGGCTATGTAAGGTAATCAATTAAAGGGTTATGTTTACTTACTGGTGTAATGTACGTACATACATGAATAAATTAGTCATTATTTGTTTGGATTGATACGTGTGATACTTAAACGTACGTTGATACTTTAATTGAAAAAATAATTGTTGTGGCTACGTTTGTTTTCTATAAGTACTATTAATAGCTACCCTAGGCGCGCAAAGTATTTCCTCAGATTTTTGAATCGTAATACAACAATGCAGTGAACCTTTATAAAAACTAGATCCTATAGGCAGTAAGTAAATATTTACCCAAGATGTTGGAGATATGACGCTTGGAATTTAGAATCTTTTAAAATTTTCTTTATGCCGTGTTATTGAGGAAAATATATGGAAAGTATATGATGTAAATAGACGTGATATTATAAAATAATACGCAAGTTATTCTGCGGCACGTGGAGCACGTGTTTCTTTATCTAATCCCTACAAATATTACTACAAGTATATTTTTATAATTAAATTCAAAAACACGAGAGTTGAGGCGAGGCAAAACTTAAAGAAAAAGCTTATTGAATAATATTGAGTTTGTATTATTGCCTTTCTCGTTTTATTCTGAATTTCTCTTCAATGCCTATTAGGGTCATCTTTAGAATCTTTGTAATTTAGGTTTAGCCCAGCACGTAAAAATACTTTATAAAATAGGTAACCTTGATCTTCTAAAATCTAGAGTTTAACACATTTATAGAATGATTCATTTATCCAACACTTTCAAACTTCAAGATAAGTAATAATTTTATTTTCTGACGAAAATTGTATTTTCGGTGGTTCATAGCTGATAACTACCAAATTCTTCATGTCAAAGGTAGGTATATTTTGGCTACCGTAAAGAAGGAAATTATAGTGATTTGTGTGCAAGGTTGGACGTGTTTTTTTATTTACCTTGTCTTTTAAAATAGTTGGTAGAGCAAGCGAAATTGTGTAATTGGAGTTCGGTGACTCTTGTATGAATGTGAAAATGCTTAGTTCATTCTTATTCTTTATTGCACATACACAAAACATTATAGCATACAAGATAAAAGAAGAGATGCATGTACAATGGCAAGCTTATCTCTACAAGAGATCTCTTCCAGCAAGCCAAGCAAGTAATGAGAAATTATTGTATTTATTTATATTGAGCTTCTATTGTTGTAACTTGTCTAGATTTTAGACCAGAATATACATTGCACCGGTTAGAAATAAATAATGTAACTATTTTTATGTATCTAGATGTAACTCTTGGCAATTACCTAGCACTTTTGCTTTAGCACATCAAGATTGTATCGTAGATTATATAGATGACTACCTAGTTCATGACTTTTGTACAATAGAACTCCGTTTCACAGAATAACTCCAATGCCTGATTTCGAAACGAATTTTTTTTGTATGCAGTGACGCATATAATAATGTAGTCATACACATAGTAAGAAGCGCCATAATCCAAAGAAACTATTCGGTGAACGTACACCGAAACTGAATCAGAGTTGTATCTAAAAACAATCATGGTTTTATCCGGTATAGTTTTTTGTTGTTAATCTCGCTGGAAAGGCAGGGATATCTATGTCCATACAGGTATTTGTCGTCAGTACAAAAAAATCTGAATTGTATGGGTGCCTATCGTAATTAGACATAGATCTGTCATACCCATGTCTCTGGTGTATACTTAGATTGACAGTATATTAATTATCGCCTAATTTTCATGATATCTAATGCAGTGCGCGGCTGTAACAATAACCTCAAATTGAACCAGCCCATGAGAATTGGTTGATTTTAAGCGAAATATTCTGTCAATTTCACTACCACAACTTAAATAATATAGATGGATAGGTAGAAATAGAAGACTCAGTCATCTATCCAAATTCATTCATTTATTGGTTTTAAACACATACTCGTACCTACTGTTATTATTATGTAGTCTTGACTAGTCTTGCCAGAATGGTGTATCTAATGTATCTTATGAAAAAAGGCATACTGAAATAGAATAAGTGGAAAAAATAGGAAAACCCCAGCAGATGTAAGTAACTAGTTCCGCCAAAAAAACAACGATTTCCCCAATTAGTAGATAACTAAATCTAAAACGACCTTCTAGCGGTTATTTTTTGGAGTTCAACGTTTTTAGAGTCAATGATGAATATCTAACATTAAACCAGGATGAACTTCGGTCCCAATGAAACGTGCTCTGTTGCCAAGTCGTCGGGCAAACTGGTGACATTTGCCATCTGAAATAGCTGCCATTTGCTGAAGATCGTCTTTCAGCTGAAGACGCTGCTTTCAAGGTAGTGCCGCTACTCGATGATAGATGGCATTGGTATAAAATAAAATTTACCTTTGATCGAAAATACTTACCTTTGTTTAAATGTTATTTATTGTTATTATTGAGGGAGAAAGGGACCTAAAATTTAATTTCAAATGTTTATAGTTATTTACCTAACCTATGACTTCCTCGGTATAATCTTGCGATAAAGTCAAGACAATGAACAAATTGTAAACTCTACCTGTGTAGTATTTGAATCACTATATTTCAGACTTCAAAAACCTTCGACTTCTTGATATGTAACATACCTAGTGTTGGGCGTAATTTTACGAAATAGTATACAAATCCTAAACGTGTTCATTTATTGCACTACATATTAATATATAATCATCATCATCAGCCTATTGCAGTCCACTGCTGGACATAGGCCTCCCCCAGGGCACGCCACAAGACTGCCATGAGGGGTATTTGCCCATAGTCACCACGCTGGGCAGGCGGGTTGGTGACCGCAGTTTGTATTTTGGACTATGTTACCAACACGGGAGGCGCTGCCGCCCACCTCCCGGAAACCCTTAATCGCCTCGTACGATACCCACGAGCAGACACGGGGTGGTACGAATTCTACTCTGCCGGCACCAAGCGGCCAAGTATAATATACTTACCCATTATTTAGTCGGAAATGTATATTTACGTAGCGTTAATAAATAGACTTATTTCAAAATGGGTCAACGTCTTTATCAACTGGTTTAAAAATGACTCACGTTTGGTCTAAGGTTCGGATTATGAAGGGATTACAATGAGGAAATGCTATAGTCTATGTAGACCTGCACCTGCAACCGACAATGTAGATTATACGGCAGCGCAGTATGCGTGTGTGCTGTGTGATATATATTCTCAAGGTAACAATAGTCTCAATTTGGCTCCCAATAGAGCGTAACCCCGCCACTATTGTGTTGTTCACTTTTATTTTATTTTTCACTATTTTGAAGTTATATTGCTTGGACTTCCACTCGTCCACTGCACAATTTTCTCTGCGGTTATATTGTTACAATTTCCACTCGTCTCCGCCAATATTTTCTCTGAAGTTATGCTGTTAGGACTTCAAATCATCGCCGTCACTACTTTCGCTGTAGTTATGACACCTCTGCCCTGTTCTTCCTTTGTAACTCGGATTCTAAGAGCACTGGTTTCGCAAATCGTGATCGATAAAAAAGTTTAGATAACGGTTCGATATTCGCCTTAGACTAGACGTGGAATTAATCATCACAGTCAAAAAACCAAGGAACTCTACCTTATATGTATCTATCTACTATTATAATTATATTATTATTGATGACGCTTCTGTGGGCTTGTCCAAAACATTAGCAATATTTTAAACATAAGCATTGACATAATGGTCCATTGAGTCATGATAACAATCACTAGGTGAAAATGATAACATCGGTCGCGCGGTCGACATAGGATTTTGACATGTGTTAAAATTAAGAATCAGATGTTTTAAATTTTTCTAATATACACATACGCTGAAATAATACAGACAGATTGCAAAACAGGTGGTTGTGTAAACCCCGTGCACACGTACATTGCAGTAGGGTTTAATACTCGTAAACACAGGTAACAGTGGATCCCACACGTTTTACCAAGTAAGAGTTTGAATTTTATTTCGAAATAGTTGCATGATGGTATTATTAAGAATGTTTTGTGAAGTGTAAATCTCATGAAAATATATAATATCATAAGAATGTAAAACTCTCAGCGTCATTCAGGACTAATTATAGATAGATATTATCATAGAGAAATAAGTATTCCTCTTTATTACAGCTGGTACATAATATCTATATGTATATAGGAAAATGTATCTCTACTTCATGGTAGGTACTAGAAGTAACTCCACAAGATTCAAACTTAGTAAAGTATAGTCGAGTCACTTCCATATTTAGTATCTACTGCGTTTCATAGAATAACTCCTATGCCTGATATCGGAACTAAATTTTTTCGTATGCAGTGACACAGAAAATGTGGTCGTACACATAGTAACTAGCGCCATCATCCAAGGGAACTATACCGTGAAACGCACTCTACCCCGTGTAGGGTAGGTATACGGCCCCTGACTCTATGCAGATAATGGAAGGGTAAACAACTCGGTATTTGATCACTTGAGCGCACAGACACAGATAAATAAGTATTATTTTACTGCACAGTTAGAAACATACGAATAAATGCATAGAAATGTACTTGCCGGAAAATCTCTCATATTCATGTAAAACACTAGGGTTGACTCACCTAGCTATGACTAAAATTAGGTAGGAAAGTAAAATTTATGAAGAAATGGATATGTTTCAAGGTGGAACATAGCTTGATGGTAGTTTTTATGGCATACCTTTTGCAATTTTTAAATGTCCACTAACATTATGTGGCCGTTATTTGGTTGGATAACCCTACTCTGTAGTTACCTGTATTGGTTTTAACACTTACATAACGATTAGTTTATATACAGCACGAACAAACATTCATGGCCATAAAAGTTTTGATTACTTTAGATGTATACAAATATTGTATGATATGAATATTAAAATATTTATTATGTTTTAACATTCAAAATAAATATTCTGGTGAACTAATTATACGAGTACACTGTGCTTCTAAACCGCGTGTAGAGCAGTGAAATATAACTATTGCAAAACTAAAACATTGTTTAATTTATACGTGGTTTATACTATGTTGTTTTTGGTTTTATTGAAAAGGCCCAATGTTGTTTTTTTTTGTAGTACGGGAGCGTAAGTTAACATTTTGGCATTTACTAGGCATTACTAAACTACTTGTTTGCTTCTCCTATTCATTACCAAAGTCTTCTCAAAAGCCGCGCAGGGATTATATCGATATCTGGATATGCTCGAAACATTCTGTGTAAGATTTTGTATAAAATACGTAAATAGACTTCAGTCAAGTTTTTTTTTATACATACGAGTTTAAATATGCCTCTTATAGGGTTTATTTGTAGTTAGTTTTATTTACAACAATCTGCCATAGACTATACACGTTTTTGACGTTTAACGATGATCGTAGGAATGTAAATAGACAATAGACGACCGTGACTCAGTTCATGAATAAGGTCATTATCAAGGTCCACGGATAAATTAACTACTTTCTGAAGTTCTATAGAAACCTTCTCGTAATGACCTTTCTGTTGATTGTGTTTAGAAGATGTATTTACTTTCAATATTAGATTTCTTTTGTAATGTAAAGTTAATTAGACGCGAGACTTGTAACATCCAGGCCTTTGACCATATTTGCTAAAGTGGACCTTGAAACGGTTTGTAATTGACTGACATACATTGAGCTCCTATACTAAGACCTGAGACCATGCTTGTGTACTTAGTGGTAACTTTTCCCTTGAACGACAGAAGGAAATACTTTGTTTTCTTCTTCTTTGACATAAAAATTATCGTTGAGAATGATTTCAGTTTGAATCAAGGATTAAACTTAGGTTAACTACGTTTTACGTACGATTGGTATTTCGAAATTATATTTAATTTGATAGATAAATGACGTTATTTACGTTAGCTACGCATACCTAATGTATTTAATTCTAACTTTAGTAACTAGACCACAAGGGACAACGGAAATGGATTCTAGTTAAAACCGAATACATTTTAATGTATTCTGTAATTAACAGAGACTTATGTCCGAATTCTTAGTGTTACTTTTCCCTTAAGGGCACTTGGATAAGAGAAGGCGATACTTTGTTTTTTTTTTACAATTTTTTTAGATTGAGTGCGTTTGAAGTTAAGAGTCTACCTTAAAGCAGGATTGCTTGCATTGTGAAAACGAGATGTACCTCTACAATAGTCTCTCGCTCTTTAAAAGTTAGTATAGTAATCACTTCTTATGTCACCATCTATTAATATCATTTTATTAACCATAAATTACAACTTTATACCCTTGCAAGGTGATATATTGTTTCGCGATCAGTTACCTGGGTGAAGTCATACATAATTTTCGAAGAATCGTTAAAAACATTTACATATTATTTCTTTCACGGTTTCTCGGTATTTTAATTGTACAATTATTAAGGAAACTTTTACACAATTCTAGTTTACACAGATGACTTCAGAAGGACTGCATAAAAACAACTTCATTCGTAAAGCCGTCGAAAGTGCTGACATCGCTATCGCCACTTGTGTCTATAATTTAAGTAAAGTTTATCTATTGACTGACTAGAATACATCAGCTGCATTGCCTTCCGTGCATGTCCTACTTGAGATAAATTAAAAGTTTACTAAGAAATTTAGGGACGTCCTCTAAGGATGAGCTAGAAACTTGTGACTAAGCTTTAACATCTGAAGCCGCTATATAAACGTGGCTGTAGAAATTCATTCGCGATCCTGCAGTTCTGAGAATACTCTATTTTTGGTAACACAGCTGTGTCCACATTTGAATGTTCGTAAGTTATTAGACGAGTCATCATATCTATCTATGTATGACAGATTTTTACATTCACAAGGTTACAGATATTACACAGATATTACTCATATTTTTGTGTTATATACTAGCTATATATGTTAACAAAGAGCGAAATATACCTATACATATGTGTAGTCCCAGTGTCCTGGATAGAAATCCTGTTAGAGGCAAACATTTGTTAGTATGAATTCACAGTATCTCTGTTACTCGCCTCGACCTACTTCTATATTGTTCGGTATTCATATCAAGAACATAGATGTTGCATGTGGAACCTACATAGTCAGATTTCGCTTTATGATACTTGTAATGCTTCGACTTCTGGAAAGTTATATATGGTTAGATACTTTATCAAAAATTACTGAAAGAATACCAAAGAAGGATCCAAAGAAATTAGTTTGCCTATAATTTTGCACAATGCTTCATGAAGAATTAAAGAATTCTCCTAGAAGATTCTTCGCGTATGCCAAAACAATAATAGGTAAACTTCCCATTAAACGCGTAGTAGAGATATCTTCTTCGAGGTCTAAAGTGACATTGTATAGATGGAAAAGTCTGCGTTTAATACTAGATGCACGGACTAAGGTAATGGATTTTCATCAATAACATCTGATTAGACAGAGAGATAACAACCTCGCATTTATCATATTAGAATATTCATTATGGGTGCGCCCACCACCGGGCCCTACACCCTCCACTGACCCTCGGATCTGATAACTTGTTGGCGAAACATATGTACCTATAGATTATTTATCTAGTTTTTGATTTCGGAATAGTGCAATGTATCGTCTTGCATGCTAGGTGCTCGGGTCTGGTTTCTCATGGCGATTGTATGTAGTTAGTGCAAGTGCCTGTTGTCGCAATTATGAGTTATCAGATCCGAGGGTCAGTGGAGGGTGTAGGGCCCGGTGGTGGGCGCACCCATAATGAATGTTTGAACTTCCGAATTGTAACGCCTAATACAATTTCATTCATATTAGAATATATAGAGTTCTAGTACTTTATTTTATTAATACCTAAATAATTAGTACCTAAATAAATCGAGGGCGTAGAGTCAACTGATATAAATCATATCATTCACATTCAAAGCACAGATATGAGCTTATAATGCCAATGTGCAAATTCAGATAAGATTATTCATTGCACAGGAAACGGGGACTACACTACACAAGTTAGGGTTGGTAATTAAAGTTTATTGTTTTTTAGGAGGACTAACAGCGAAATTTCTAGTAACAAATTAATAACAAATATGACTTAAAACTATGCCAATAATAAGTCCCCAGTATGAAAAATATTGTCAATCACTAAGTAGGTGAATAATCCAGAGATTATTAGAGGCTGAGAGAGAGAGATTAGAGATTGTATCTCTTGAGATGTAAACAAAACTTTTTTGTTACATTTGGAAAGACCAAATGAAGATTCTTGATTAATCACATCATCATCACATCAGCCTATTGCAGTTCACCGCTGGACTACCCAAGGGCTCGCCACAAGGCTTCTGCCATAAGGGGGGGCTTTTGCCCATAGTCTATCCTTGATAATATGTCGATTAAAATAGACGATACTTTGCAGTGGTCTGGCAACCCTAGATAACTCAAATATTAGTTTTAAAATTTTAGACCCACACATAGACAAAGTCACTTATAGATATTGAAACAGCCAACACGTAGGTACTAAGAAGCTATGGAGTGAATGGCCTCGTACTGTTCTTAGTACAACCGTGCTAAGAATCTGTACGGTTTATTTAGCCAATAGCACGTCGATACATAATTAGAATTAAACTGTATAAGGGGAGGAAGACCGGCAATTTCGTCACTGACAATAAAATTTATTAGAGTTATTTCAGCAGGTACTACAACAATCCATTAGTAACTGAAATAATATACGTGTTTATTAGTTGCGCTGGTAGTACCAGTCAGATACATTACATTGATTTACAATGGTACAAAAAGGTCAACCGATCTCCATTTTCCGACAGCTTGTCTAGAGTTGTCTCGATTTACAGAAGGATTGATATTTTCAGGTTTTCTTATATCTCAGTTATCAAAACCATCCAGAGCTGGCAATTTACAAAAAGGAGTACATATATACCAAAGCACATATTCCTCAAAACAAATTGTATAATGCTGGTACAATGAAACGAAATGATACAAAGAAATTACAAAGTTCGGTAGATAGAACTAACATGGAAAACTAATCCTGATGATGCCACGGGTGTTGGCGAAACATATGTCGATTAAAATTTTAATTGGTTTTCGGATTAGCAGCTATGTATTATTATATATTATTATAGCATGCTAGGTGCTTGGATCTGGCTTCTCGTTGCGACTGTAGTGTCTTGTGTTCGTGATCATGAGTAGGCAGATCCGAGGGTCAGCGGAGGGTATAGGGCCCGGTGGCGGGCGATCCCTCAATAGAGATTTGAACTTCCGAATAGTGACGCCTGATACAATTCAATAATTACAAAGTGACTTTACGACACAAAAGAGGATAATTCCGAGTACAGATGACCCTGGCTAGACGTTACAAGTGACATAAAGCGGTATTCCGATAATTGTCAATGAAGCATTGTTTTTGGCGACTAGATTTGCGCCGGCGCCGGTTTCCCGTCAATCATTACTTTGCAACTCATTCAAGGACGTCCGTTTCCTTCCAGGCAAGTTTGTATAGAAAGTTGCAAGCTAATAACCATATTTAAGAATCTGCACACGTAAGATTTCCTTAACCAAATTAAGCGATTGTAATTTGAAGATCTGCATCCCGGAAAAGATTTTGGGGAAAACGATTTAATGCAGCAGTACACGTTGATTTGCTTGCAATAACATGTCAATAGATGAACAAAGAAAATGTGCACGGCACCGATGCGTTGCGAGAATCCAAATTAGCCAATATGAAAACCTTACGCATCTCTAATCACGGAGGTTGCAAATAAAACTGAAGGCTTTTATTTAATTGCTATAGGCAAGGAAATGCAATAAACGTGGAGATTGCAGAATCATGGCAGAAGCCATGTGGGACTGTGGGCGTCCCTGTCCTTGGCCTCTGTATAATATTTCCAAAGAAAATTGCCGAGAGATATGGCTGGAAATGCGTCAGTGAGCTAATCAGTTTATATTTATTAATTTACAGAATGACTAAACATGGTGTTAAATTACGAAAGCATATACTCGTAGATACGATAGAGTAATGCAAGTTAAGAAATATGTTAAGGAAAGATCAACTTTTATCATTGGATTAGGGTATTTCCCTATTGGGTAAAGTAACATAATACGTGATAGTACTTGCGAATGTTAAGAGCAGAGTTATACAGGGTGTTTGTGACAGCCAGGCAAATATTGATACCATCACTTCAGACCATGATTCTGAGGTGGAAAACACTCCGCAATTTTCCGATGTTTTTTTCATATTTTCAGGAAAAAAATTGTTTAGTTCGTTTAATTATGCCTTAAATAATGACATAATAACAACATTTTAACCAAAAGATGATTATCAAAAAAAAGTTGCCCTCAAAAAATTTCAAAAAACTGATCAACCCTAATGGAGAGTCACAATTGATCCAAAAAACAGAAATGGGTCACATAATAACTAATACGCCCATTTCATTAGTCACAGAATCTTCCGATACAATTAGCGCGGAGAGCAAAAATTACTGAAAATCATATCAAAAATACATTTCCTGCGAGTAATAACACTGTCGTATAACTCAACAGAATGGTACTTGTTCAGAATTTCAGTATTTGCCTGGCTGTCACCTACACCCTGTATACAGGGTGTTTTTTCGTTGCCACCCTTAACGAACGAAGGGTAAGGTATACAGCAAATAAATTAAGATTATGCAAAAAAAATGCTAGGAAACGATGTAAATTTTTTTGAAAAAAAAAATACTTGATCGGATGAAATTTATTAGTGTTTATGCTAGTTTTTTCATAGACAGATATTAATTATTTCTCGTGAAAAAATCTTGCTACGCGGGTCAATGTGCATTTATGTAGAAAAACGCAGTCTATTTACTCAACCCTACTATCTTGGGAACCAAACACTTCCCAGATATGCTTCCATGGAGAAAAATAATCGTGATGATGAGGAGATTCCGTAGTTTTCGAGAACGTTGACGACAAAAAATCACCTGTGTATAGGTAGAATCGTAAAAACTTACCTAAGAAGTAAATTGAGGGAGCTATCGTTTCTTGTCGTCGGCACATCTTTGACACTTGAAGGTTCACTGCGGACTCCCCGGAGAGAAAGCCTCAGTTGCCGTGGAAAGCTGCTCAGTAAGCCACTGCTGTTCCTCCGCTGATTCAAACTCTTCGAACGAGTTAGCTTGTTCGCATCTAGATTAGCCTCCGGGTGCAAAGATACTCCATCTGCACACCTCGAGATCGCTGTACTTGATGCGTTTGTCTTTATAATTGTAGGAACGGCAGTTTTTACATCGTCGAGTAACTTATCCCACGGTGACGTCAAATCTTCTTCCGAAATTGTCTCAAAGCTTCTCGGACCGACCGACGAAGTGGTTTTGTCGGACATTTTGAACACTAAATGGAGAATGGTGGAAGCGGAACGTAGCACTACAGACACCTAGGGGCACTTCGTCACTTTGGGTTTTTAGTTTCTTGACAACACTTCACTCTTATCATAATATCCATTTGTAAATCATAATGTTTGGGATAGAAATGTTGACACTGAAACAAAGAGAGAGAGCTCGTAAGTCATTATGGACATGAATGTTAGAACCGTGAGTACACGAAGCTGAGTGCTTAACAATAGAGACCTCATCATTAATGTTGGAGAAATCTTTACTTTTACTTTTACACGAATTTCGCATAACGTCCAAATTGAAAATTACATCCTTACTAATGTGTAATGCAGTCATTATTACGTTCACGGTCCAGCGAGTTAATTCAATGTACTCATAGATTTCTAAAACTAAATAGAGGAGGCTGTTAGCTAAAATTTAATACGCCTTTCTAATATAGTTTTCACTATAGCAATTATTTGAAGAGAAAGGCGTTTTAAACACTAGAAATTCTGAGCCCAAGCTAGGTTTGTAATTTCATTAAAGCCTTGAAAGAAAAATGTATGCTACATTAACATTTAGACATTACTGTAAAAGTTTTAATAACTTCTGATTAACCTACTTAGATGAATTCTTATAAAAATTAATTGTATGTATCTAATTTATTTTCGATTGTTTCGTTAAGTTTATAGAAAGGGTGATAAAATCATATTGTATTTGTATTACTTTTAAACTTTCTGGCAACCACATGGCAACAGCGCTACCATTTATCAATACACAATTTTTAGACAAACATTTATAACTTTTTTCATATAAAATCGCTCGCTAACTGTGAATTATTTTAGTGTTAGATAGCGGGAAGTGATTGAAAATAGAGAAATGTGACTCCTACTCAGTCGAGCGACCGGCGCGGGCGCAATATTAGCGAGCGGCTGCCACTGCCAAGTGGCCCACATTTATATGGGTCAATGTTCCAGAGACCATGTCGGTTCATTTCAACTGGACCATATCGCATTTATAATAGACATAAGATATAGGCCATGGTACATTTTTGAAAATTATCATTTTCTTTGAATTCATAGACCATGATTTTGAAACGTGACTAATTTTACAAATTAGAGATCTTTGACCATTTTAATGACAACATGTTGGTGCATATAGTAATGAATGAATGATTAATATAGTATATGTATATGCGATGCTTTTCTTACAAATATGTACAGGTATCTTCTTTTTTTTCACAAAATTGGAGATTTTTAGTTAATACCTATTACCTATATGTGTATATATTTAGTTAGTTTTAGTTTAGTTTTAATTTCATGATTAGAAATTAAATAAACATTTTATAAGATGATGGATCTTATAAAATGTTCATTTAATTTCTAATCATTAAATTATTCAGAATTTGAATTAAATAGTTCGGCAATATAGAGTTACCGAAACAATTCAAGAAAATATTTAAATAGATGCATAGTGCACGTAATATAAAGTTTTGTAGATGACGTAATGGCGTTATTGTTTAGAATTGTTCGATCGCAGATTTACGATGGTTTCAAAACCTTTTCCGTGTCACTACGAAATAATTTAAACGTTGTTTAAGCTAAAAGTTACCCAAATTTGTCAGATAAGTATTCCATAGCTAAATGGTAAATTCCGTGATATTTACCATTTAGCTGGTATATCACTTTTAAGCAGTGTAGTACACCGTTAAATACCGTTGTAGTTATACAAAATATTGGGAAAACAATTACCTATTGCGATTCTGAAAACCACAAGAAGGTAAAGTTACACTTATCTGAAATCTAAGACGCAGTTATCCGCGATAAAGATTTGCCATGCCTGAATAACATGTTGGGCACGTTCGACCTACTAGCTTATTATTTTTAATTGTAGTTTCCGCAACAGCGTGCCTATTATGGAGGACTATGGAAACCATGTTTTACGTACATAAACTCAATCTCATAATCTAATTCATTCTATTCGAGATGAGCAAGACGGAAGTGTTATTTAAAACTCGCGTAATTAGATTAGGTTATTGGTTGAAAATAGATATTTTACCTCCACTGGGTGCAAATTAGATGGTTTATAATGAAGAAAAGTTTTTGGTATATTTGAACCAATATAGTTTAGTTATACTGAATAATCAAATTCCTCGATTCCTCCTATTTAATGTAGAGGTTATTAAGAAATAGTCGATATTTGATAGATATTTTACAGTTATTAATTTTTATTTGATTTGGATGTTAATTTATGGATTTAACTAAATTAGTTCACACTGTTCACAGTATAGATAGGCAATTACTTTGTGGTTCTGTTCTCTACATCTTCTGGAATGTTACCTGTCTCAAAAATATATTGGGATTTAACCATGAATTCTATAGGTACAATTATTTACTCTCTCAATATTATTCTTATCGTGTAGCAGCTGTAGTATTATACGTTTTTTTTTCACTCCAAGAGCATCATAGAAGATTATAAATCTATGTACTTAATTCGAGATTATTAAAATGGACAATCAACAAATTGTCAACAAACGAAGAGGTTTAACGATCGATTTACTGGTAACATTGAGCTAGTTTCTATAGGTACTTTGTTATCTATAACCTATCATCATAACAAATTTTATGACCGGGCTTCTAGTACCTACTGATACGCACTTTGAATAGTTTATTCAATGCAATATTTTATTAGGTGGCAATAAAGTTTTTTTTAGGTAATTTTAAATAGTCGCCTTAACTAGATTTCGTAGTAATGAAATGATGAAGACTTGCATATAAATAATATGAGTAGTAGAAACAAGGACGAGTTTGTATGGAAATTTAATTGTAAGCTTATCATAAGTAAACAAAAATACTGGTTTTCTTCTTTTTTAATTGACATAAACTAATTTATTTGTAACATGGATCAACTTAAACATTCCATCTATTCCATTAATAATAGATTCTAGTATACTTATAATAGAGAAACAATCATGCCCCGCAGATTTATTTATACCAAATTATTGCATAAATAAATAAGGATGAATTAAGATTGCCAATTTAATCTTGATCAGTAAAGTCTGTAGAGTTAATTTGTGGATCTTTCAAAAACAGATAGGACTAAGTATAAAAAAATTATGCTGTGCCTCGCAGCAGTGCACTAAATCCTAATGATTGAAATGATGAAGATTGTCTGCAGCATAATAGTAATTATAATAATTAAATGTAATTAAGTCTTGTCTAAGTAGGTATTTAAATTTATCCTAGAATACAAATCTGTGGGAATCTGTTATTATGAGGCTATGAAATAAGTACATCAGATAGTTAATTGTTTTACTGATGGATTTGTTAAGGTGAAACATTGCTAAACAATAAATCCAAAACGCATGCGAGTATACCTCGAAACTTATACGCAATTCGCGAGCCCTACGGTTTACAACATTCAAAACATAATTACGTTACCTGCACACTTACTGTAACTTGGTTAACACACAGTCCTAAATAAAGTAACGCCCTTATTATAATTATCTATTATCTATAATAGATAATAAGCTAAGTATTGTAGGTAGAGTTTCTTCCTACCTAAGATCACAAAGGTGCAACATATCTATGAATCGATGTACACTGGTATATATAGCTACTTCTTGGTTTACATGATAAGGGAAAAACATAGAGGAAATTCGATAAACAATTCGACGATCAATACGTAATATACCTCCCGCCAATGGAGTCTTTGCAGTGCAATATTAACCAATCATCATATAACATTTGCATCTACTATAACCCCCCGTTCATCATCCGCGCAACTATGACCCTTATTTTTATCAGAAAGAACATTTAAGCCACATGCTCCATATTCTTCGTTCATGATATGGACCAGTATTCAAAACAGATACGCAGAACTCCCTAGATATTTGCTGGTATACCTGAACTCTCGAATTCTGCTCGTGAATGTTCGAAGCTATATTTGACCTGGGTGGCAATTCTCGAAAAGTCTCAAGTTGGAACGAAGCCGAAACGGAACCGTTGTAGACGCTCAGAACAAAGCAATCATTACTTTACGGTGACGTAATTAGACACATTTTATCAAGAGACTGATATTTGTTTTTATTCTTGCAAACTCGCGACAGATGCGTGCTAAAATATACATTATTAATTTATTACTCAAGCGGTAAGTATAAGTATATATTGCTTCGATCTGCGTTTATTTAACGGTACGTTAGTGGTTGCATTTCGGCTTTAAAAAATCAAGAATTGACCCCCTGAATAGCCATCGGACTAGCTTTTCCAAACATTATCAAGTGGCAGTAGGCTCTTCCTTTACCGCATGGGACTGACTAGAGAAAAGTTTGTGTGTAATTTGCACATTTCTGCGAAACTCTAGGTATTTATATCTTCGAAGCGCCGCCGCCGGAACTTTCCCGAAAACTAATTTTGACGTTTACATCGTGGAAAAGAAAACATATAATCACGTACTAATTTCAGAGGACACTTAGCAGACCGCTAACAACAAAATGCACAAAAAGAACTAAACTACATCCATTCCAGTGGTGAATAAACGTCAGTGTACAGAATACAAAGTCCAATGGCCACATAGCACTTTTAGATGCCTAATTAATATTTTTACCTAACAAACATTATCTCATGTTTCCTTAATCATGATTTTTTTTCATCGATTAATTACATGCGTGTTTGCAAAAAAATACGTTCTATAAGTGACTAATATTATTACCCTGACGTCATTGGAACTTTATGACGTGCCCTATGCGTTTACTGCAGCATTTGAATTGCTGTTATACACATTAGGTACTATTTAAAAACAAAAAAAATGTTTTTAAATAGTATGTACCTAATGTTTATAACAGGTATTTTAGGTACAACTTTGTTAAACAAAAAAATCTTCAAAAACTTTGATAGATACTCACGATAGCCAGAGGAAGACATGACTGTAGAGCATCATACAGTCACTACTCTACTCCGGAAAAACTTATAGGAACGATTAGACAAAACAGTGCCAAGAAGTTAACTCGTATGCCTACTATATTTGTATGTAGGTATAGAATTTTTTTGCCATACCTGTATAATTAAATCGTTTAACCATTCATAACATTCAGCTTGGCATGCAAACGTAATGGCTTGCTATTAACAACGACATCCAGATCTAGATTACAAAGGCATGCGGCGTGTTCAACGTGAGGCTAACTCGGACCAATCGTATCACATGATTGGTCCATTTGAGAGGCAGGCACTTCGCCAGGTTTTTCCAGCAAGAAGTTTAGAAAACATTGGAATTCCAAGGAGGTAGACATTGCTCAATTTGCATTACAAACTTGTAATTCTAGGTTTTGAAATGTGGGGTTAGCAACCCTAGGCTTATATACATACATATAATCACGCCTTTACCCCTTACGGGGTAGGCAGAGCACCAAGGGCCGATAGAACCACATGGTGCCACTTCTGACCAATTTTGAGGGTATAGTTGAGATGTACAAGTTCGGTTAGTAGTGACAGGTGGAAAACCCTAGGCTTAATCGTGAAAAAGCAACAATGTAAGTAACTAAGTTCCTGCGTACGAGTATGTATAATGTAGCGAGCCAACGAGTCGTTAAAATTTAAATTTACAAAACAACGCGAAGTGTAGAAGAAAACGTCATGATTTCGTCATGAAATCTAACATTGTTTGAACCCAGAATAATTCAACGCTCTCATTCGGTAAATAACGCTTTTAAACCAAAAAAGAGAGCATTGGGCTCATTGGCTTAAAATGGAATCTTTATAGCATTGTAAGCCTAACTAAAAATAAATTTTACGGATACCTATCGTGGCTGGCGACTATGTAACCAAAAACTTTAAGTCCCTAAATAAGATTGTAGGACCAATCGTCCTTTTCTACACGTAAACATCTTTCTAACCTTCTAGCAATAAACGTAGAGGTACGTAGGACACAAATACGCAAAAGGCACCATCTGAACATTGAAGTCATCCGAATACTATCTTAGAGTAAAATCACGTCAAATCATCAACAAACATGGACTTTGAAACTAATAGCTCGCTTCACGTAATTTTGTTTTTAAACCTCTACCTTTTTTACACAGTCTTTATTATCTCCAAATACTACCTATTCTTTCACTTATTTTTTATCCCGATCCTATAAAAACTAGCTCACGTAAAGACATGCAAAGAGACATGATAGCGGAGCGTGACAAAATTCGAAGCGTCACACGGAAGTCACATCAGCTTTATAACAGAAATATATTCTTGTCTGAATTAAGGTTATTTCCGACGACATCGGAGATTTCGCGAAAGACCGTTCGTTGGCCCGAGCGTTCATTCACCGGGATATCTAAAGAGATACTATTTATCAAATTTGCTTTAGTTTTTGGGGTCCCATGCCTAAAAACATAAAGATAAATGCCTCATTAGGATCACTTTGTTACACATCTATTTCGTTCTACGTCTTGTGACTCAACATAATTTAAGCCACATTGTCGCATATTTTCCGATTTCACAGGGCAAATAAAACTTCTCTTTGTTCTGGAATCAATTTGGCAAGAAGCAATGTTTTAGACTGAATATATAGGAAAACTCTGAAAACCAAAAATATATACTTAGCAAACAATTTTACAATTTTATTTACAGTTGCTTTGTGGAATACCTATTGTAACTATGTTTTTAGAGGTCAGATGGAAATTTAATTTGGTCCTATAATCAAGTTAGTTTCATAGTTAGAGCCATAATTGATTGTACGAAACTCCTGATTTACAAGCTGATTTCGTACTTGGCAAGTATTTCTATTTCTTTCTTATTGTGCAAAATAACGGGGCGGCCGCCCATGTACTTTGATTGTTAGTAAACTTGAGGAAAAACTGAATCGATAAGTAGGTAACTTGTTTTTTTTTTGTAAATAGTGGAAGTTTTCATCCCTAATAAAATTACCAATTTTTAATAAGTACCAAATTTTCACTTACAAAAAGACATGTGAAAGTGTAGAAATGTCATTGACCTCACACATAAAGAAGCTTTTTAGATACCAAGTTTATTGTCCTTTTTCAGTGTGTATACACGTGCTGTTTAAAAATGGTTTGAAATTACCATCCCAGGTAGCAACAGTTTCATAATAATTATAAACAAACTATTCGCATTTGCACTGCACTTACTAATCTAGCGTATTGAATTACCGTTAGCTACATTGGTTGCTAAGCGCCACTGAACTTTGGTAACCCAATTCAAACTTAGAATAAAAAATATATTTACACGCGCCGCGCTGGTCAGTACTTACGTTGAAAATTCTTTATCAGGAGGAGAAAACAACATTTTGCAAACCAATTCTGTCTGTTACGGATCCGGTCGACGAAGTGATTCCGTGGATCCGGTACAGAATTCAATAACCCACTTATCTTGTTATACAACAATATATTTACACTAAACTAGAGAGTTTCACTTGCAAAAGGAGATAACTACTACGATTATAAGATAAAAGATTTTTGGCAAATAATTCAATGGAAAGTTTGAATCAAGACAGAGATGCGATGAGATCGGCTCCATGGTTATCTTCCGCATAAAAGTCAGCCTAGATGGGCATCTATTTTTTTATTGGCTAGATATCTTATTGACTGAATAAATAAATTGACTCAGTAATATGAATATGAGCAGTGAAGGCAAGATTTACTTTGCGAACTGTTAAATCATTTCTTGTATAGCAAAGGTTGTCTCTGAGTGCGACTAAGGTTATAAGATGATGAAGTAGGTATCATTATCAGGTAACTATATCTTCTGAGAATTTAGGCTCTTGCCAGTAGGACAAAGTTGCTAATTGTCAGTGAGCACAACAGTACGTACCTACTCTATAGTGTGAGGAAACAATGGGATACGATAACCGCGTGTAACCTTGGCTCAAAATGTAAGTACTCTGGTAGGATGTATTAAAAACGTTTTTGTAATGTATAAAATCAGAGAATACCTCTACCGAAGTGCTCGCGATATCTTTTCAGGGTATTTTTAATCCGCTTGAAAAGAGTAGACAACTGAATCAACTATCTGTTATTGGGGAAGAGAAGTATAAGTGTAGTCCAAACGTTTATGCTTGCTACCCAAGGCAAAATTAAGAAGACTAGCTTAATAAAGGTAAACTACAAATAACTAGATAAAAAAGATTTCTTTATGAGCTTTAAGGTGGTAATACCCAGTGTAGTCTTGAAGATGACAACCAAAGTACCTATATAATACTTTAATGCAAGGGTACAGACATACAGCTACCTTAAAATGCTAAAACGACCATTAAGGTTAAATTTAAACTCTTTTTCATTCATATAATTAGTTCCATCATAGCCGCTTGTGCCAGACTAAACTGTACTGATTAAAATGGGTAATTAATTAAGTGCTGAGACTAAATTTGACCAGGCTCTTGATAAGAGGTAGACATAGCACGCAACATGAAGCTGACCAGAACATAAACTGATAAAGTTAGAAGTCAGCATCCGGCGAGTGAATACCTAAATGGTTCCTGTGAACACATAGGTACCTATAAACACGGTTGTATTCTCAAAATGGGATAGCTAGAAATGTAGAATCTCGAAGGGGACTTTGTAAATGCAATCTGTAATACTAAGAATTCCGACCAATGGCGAATTGGTCATACTGATCACTTATAAGCGAAAACTACTAGCCTGAAAAAGCCATACGAAATGAAGGAAAGACTGTAGTTTTCTCATGTGATCAGCCAGTAATTTGAAGTAATGGAATCTATAATTGGATGATAGTATATACCTATGCAGGGATTAAGCTGCGAAAAGCTTAAGTAAAAATAGTGGAAAAGGAAAAATTTTAAGGGATATCAGAATGAATCTGTGATTCATAAATTAATAAATGACGTTTTTTAACATGTGGCGTGTATCAGCGGACGTCAAAGCGTGATTCTATGAAATGTTACATATTCAAAGTTCTACTCTACAAATTTTACGGAAATTGACAAAGTTCCAGTTGCCGAATAATTTTCTCAGAAATGATGTTTAAGACACATCACCTCGTGAAAGCTTTATAGTTTATGTAAGTTAATTTCACTGCGGGGCGTGTAGATGAATCATGTGTACCTTTTAATGTCTCATCTCAGATTCTACTACAGAAAAGTTAGGAAGAAACTTCAAGTACCAATAGTACTTCAACTAGCAGCTGGTGCAGTAGGAGTAGCAGTAGCAATAGTAGGTGCCTATAACATATTATGCTAATCAAAATCCTATTCTATCCTACTAATATTATAAACGCGAAAGTTTATAAGTATAAATTGATGGATGGATGTTTGTTACTCTTTCACTTAAAAACGCCTGGAGTGAATTTAACAAAATTTGGTATGGAGTTAGCTGATACCCTAGACTACTTTTTATCCCGGGAAAATATTTTTATCCCGGCTAATCACGACATTTTGTTTTTTTAGCAGTCCACGCGGACGAAGTCACGGGCGTCCACTAGTACTTTAATATATTGGTACAATGAAACGCAAAAACCATACCCTATTAATAATAGTCGAGTAAACCTTATTACAATCACATTCTGTCGTGATTACTAACGTGATCAGTTAATTGTCTATATCGAGTTACGTCATCGGCGGCGCCGTGGTTATAATCACTTCACTCTTGTATACATTAGAGATAAACTCGACCCATAAGGGGGCTATGTGCGCTCAATCGAGATATTTAAGTAGCAATCAATAATCAACTATATTGGCCTAAAATATGGACACCATCCTCTCGGCCAAAAAAAATTATATCCAAGTTTAACATTTTAATATGAACCATTTTTGAAATACTTTAAAATAATGTTATTTATGTTATAGCGGGAACAGAGACGTTGCGCATGGTACCTAAATTCGAGAAACAGTTTTTTTTTAACAAGAGAACGTCGGCGCCTTCGTCTGTGTACACTTCATTTCAGATTAAAAAAAAAAAAAAATTCGGATTACGAGTAAAAAGTAGGATATGTCCTTTTGCAGTCGTTGGGGAGACAGACAGAGTAATCTTCGAATTTATTAGAAAGGATTTTCTCTACGGATTTTCTACATTATTTAATTTTGAAAACGTCAACTTTCTTAACAGTTGTGCTCTCTTTAGTTTCATAGTTCTGTTGATAGAGAGTTAGGTAGCCACTTATATCGTTTTCAAACAACGCGGATGCTCGCTTAGGAATTAAAAGGCTACCCGGTAACCAGTTCCTAATTAATAAATATAATTGGCATCACCATCATGATCGCCCCGTATGATATTCCGGACGTAGCCATTTAGTTGCCTTCAAGTATTGTAATATTCGTGACGTAATAATATCATACATAAAATATCTGTACTTGCTAGTAAAAGGAGACGTGAATCCCGTGGATTTCTCAGTAGAAAAATTAGAAAATATGATAAATGTGTAAGTTTTATAAATATAAATGTGTATAAATAATGGATGTTTATTATTTTTTCACTTAAATACTATCAAAAGATTTTGATGAAATTTAGCGGTTTTTTTCGAGTAGCTTATGCCATGTCACTAACAGCCAATTTCTATAACTGATCTTGAGAGATCTTTTGCATATCTCATATTTAATTTTCAATTGATTTCATATTTTATTTGGATTTGTAATAATAATTTCACAGCGCAACAGTATACACCAATATGCCATGAAAAAATACAAACGTTTAACAAAACAACAAATATGAAACTTAATTTAACACAATACTATAATATAATAATATTAAAAAAAAAAAAAAATACACTATGCTAGCAAGACAAATACCTTGTATTGAAATTGGCCGTAAGTGTGTAATTGCATTTGTAGGTAACTACATTTGAAGATTACAATGTTTATTAATATATACTATATCTGCTGTTATGTAGGTATCATTATACCAGGGTTGAAGGGTTAATAGCCGTTTATGTCGTAAACGAGTATCGAACTTTTCCAAATGAAAACAAAATTAACTATTTCTCAAAACAACTCCAGTAGAAACCCAAATAAGAAAAACAAGTCACCAAATGGTTTATCACTCCTGTGATTCAAAGAATCCAAACTCTAAGTCGTCGGTACCAACATCACAAATGCAAATGCATTTAAATCTGTTACCTTGACACGACTATGCCCGAATGGCATGATCTATAACAGAATATAAATTGCTTTGACAAAATTTTGCTCTTTCATTCAGACACCGCTTTCAAAGTATGCCATGAGACAAATAAGAGGTTAACCTAAGTTCAGTTAGTTGGTGCCAGAATTATGTTGAAATGCCAGAGGTCGATGAAGCGAGTTCAGTTTGTCCAAATATGCACAAAACATTTTATTATTATTATTATTTTCAAGAAAAGTATTGTTTGTAAGTATTTTATTAATGTCCTGTCCTATAGTTAATTCAAACAAGATTTGCTCCTGCGCTTTTTCATAGACATATAAACAGGTTTGTGTCGATGGCTTTTAAATGAGTCCAATTCTCTAAATTGGCAACACATTGCTCTTATATCATTTGGTGATCTTTTTGTCCTCCAAATTAAGCCGAGCTGGACGAAGATAAAGGAATATGAAATATGAAGAAGTATTCTTTTTTTAACTTTACAGCTGGTACTTTTACCTGGCTCTTTGGCAACCAGGGTAATGTTTAAATTTCACGACTGGCTATCGTGATCCTGTGCTGAGAATTCTGGTCAGTTCATATCAGTATCATCATCGGCGTATGTTAGGTTCCTTTATTTTCAGGTACCTAAATCTCTTCGGCATAGTTATTGGATTTAGGCATGTACTTAGAAAAGTACTATTCTAAGGACTTCTCACTGTTCTATTTACATCTTTCCGCACAAAATATATCCTCATTTCATATTATGGTACCTAAGCATGTTTTTGACATTTTTGAAACAACATTAACAACATACAACAGGTAACATTTTTAGCATCTCCTTACGTCATATGCATTTATATGCATTCGTTCAATGACGAAGGAAATTATATAATTATCTTTGGTATTGTTATCTATGTATATAACATATATTGTTGTTAACTATGTGATTCTGTAACAGACTATAATAAATGCTATTGAATGTTAACGTAATTTTTTTATTATGTACTGAGTCACAACGTTACTAGTATAACTAGATTTAACTCGATCCTAGATAGGTAAAGCAGTTATCTTTAAAAAGAAATGTCTGTAAGCCGTCAAGAAAAGATAGTTCGCCGGAAAAACTTCTACGGCCTGAGATGCCAAATGGGGTGGGTAACCAATATTATTTTACTGATATTACTAGGTAAATCGGCGAGACCGAGTAATATTATCTCTTTTATCGAATTTATATATAAATATATATGTATATTTCTTTTATCAGAGTAACAGTTCATAGCATCAAGAATTAATAAGTATTTCGTTTTTGATAATGCACTCTATCTACGAGTATCGTATTTTGAGCTAGGATTTTCAAGCAAACCAGTAAATATTTCTCATGATCACATAAGTAAATAGATAACCTGTTATTATAATGAAATGAAGCTATTCTTGTTTTAATTTGTAGGTACCTAAAAGGAAATCCTGTAGGTGCATGCACATCTTAAAAACTAACAGGAAAGGATAATCAATCACACATGAATGAGATAAAAAGAGAAACAGTGACCAAAGATTAACATAATATTTTGCATATAATAATCATATAAGTTTGCAAGCTTCAAGTTCTACGGCAAACTTAGGCATTTTGGATACATAATATAAGTTACCAGCATATGAAACTAAAGTGGTGCCCTCGTCTCTTGTGGGTCTTTATAGTCTACCTACAGACCCAGACAGAGGTCGAGACATAAGAGTCCAAATTTAAATATTTTGTCAATGAGACTAAATGTTGCGTGTGGGTCAGCTGATGACGATGTCTTCTGAGCAAAGCCTTCAATGAATCATCAGGCAAAAAGCTAGCTTCATTAAATGAGTAAAGGGATTTTTGTTATATAAAAAAAAATAATGATCTTCGAAAAGCTCTTGCTGTATGGTTACGCAATTTGCAGTAATTTGATGAAAGTACGGTTATTTGTGTGCAGAGCTTTTATTTATAAGAGCTTGGCATTATGTGCATGAACATACTGAAATAAAAATATTTTGTAAGTACAAACTGTTATTGTTTATGACTTGGACATTGTTAAATATAATACCCAAATTATTTGTAAAATGCTTTATTCTAATACTAATTATCTAATTTATAATGTGAATTTTTGAGAACGTTTGGGTTTTTGGAGTTTGTTACACGATCACGCAAAGTCTAACGGGTGGATATTTGAAGAAAAATAGCATATTATTACCTATATCTGTAGTTTGCGCCGATGAATAAACCTACTATTAGGAAATGTGTCAGCCACGTCAGAAAGTTATTAGATTCGTAAGACAGAGACTTTTTCACCAGAAAGTTGGATTCACCTACCATGTGCTTATATCACTCTTTTTGTATAAAATGGCGCGTGTGCAGCTTTAACTATACTAAAAAGAGACCGGTAAATTATGCTTTATTTTACTCTATTTCTTTGTAACTCTTACCTATTGTTGATTTTTTAATATTTACTTATAAATATTTAGATAAAATAATGGCAAAAATCGTACATATTTCATATTTGAACCTAAAATTTTCTAAGTTATTTTAATAACCACAGCCACAGATAGGTAGATAGGAAACTTTATTTAATATATATTACCCATTATTTTATAAAACTCTACCATCATTACCGCGATAAGGAAGATGTATAAAATTAGGTAAGTACGTAGTACCTACTCGTTAGCAACAAATAAATTATTATAATAGTTAAGTAAACTATATTATGTTATGGCTGACATAGTAACCAATTCTGAGTGTTTCTTATTTGGTAGAATTTTTTAAAAAAAGGTTATTTATGTAGGTAGACTCAAAGGGATAACTCTACTTATAACTATTAAAAGGCACGTCTTCTGTTCGTGTCTTCCCTAAAAAACATCTGCCCATGTGAATATAAATACCAACTATTCATAGGTAAGTAATAGTGATATACAGGGTGTAACAAAAAGGGTATGTTAAGCGAAAAGATTGTATAAAAATTCCTGAGATATTTAAAAATTCTCCATACTATCGGGAAAAATAAACATGTGATTTCGGATCTCAAATTTTGGAAATGGTTCTCTATAGTGGGCTATTTATACAGCTTCTCGCTTAACATACCCTTTCTGTTACACCCTGTATACAATAATATCATATAAAAACTGAAGGTTTTGTTGGTTCTACATTCTATTCTACCAATAAGATCTATAAAAAAACTAAATATTTTTAAAAATCTCATCTATTTCTATAGCGTTAACTAAAATAGTTTATTATAAATGACAAACTATAGATCCTAATCATAAAATTACTAACCCTAAAGATACAAAAGACGCATTTTTACGATTTACTTCAATATCCCAAGCTCTTTTAACTTTCATGGGTGCTCCTTTTTTTAAACAAATTTTAAGGAAGGTTAATAAATTCTTTATTTGCAATTATTTCCACATTCATTACTTATTAATACATGTTTATAAATTAAGGTCTGTCGGGTTTGCCGGCAAAATACCATGTGCTTTCCCATGTGGGGAGCACTAACCGTATACTCTAACTCTACGAGTACATATCGTTTATTTATACCCTTAGGAACGACACGTGTAGTTTGGGCCTATTTAAATTCAGATATTGAGATGGACAAATGAGTTAAGGAACTATTATATTTTAAGTAAATATTTTAAAATTATATTTAATAAGCAGTTTAGAAACTTACCTTCATATATGGACCTATCATAAAGAATAAGTTGTTTCAAAGTTTCGCGAATTAAATTCCACGAAACGTAACCGAAACCGAAACCAAAACAGGCACTAGACAACAGCTTCACAGCGAGTTACTATCACAGAATTTTATATGCACAAACGTCACTAAAACGTTTGCAGGCCGAATGTCATTAGCACAATTTGAACATATTCCAGTAGAATCCACGCAAAAGAACCTCTGATTTAACCGACTTTATTTCTTTTTAGGCATTATTTGTGCTAATATTGCCGCCAAAAGCAGAAAATCGTTTTGAAATCGAACGTGCGGTTCGAATTCGCGGCGGGAAAACTGTGTTTTGCGCGCGACGTGAATGTCTCCCCCGCGTCGGCTAAACGGTGACTGGCCGTATGAAGCCGATTCCAAGTCTTGTATATTCACAGCAGTGAAAAAATAAATATCGCTAGGTGCGATGATCGAATGCCTGCGAAACGTTTTTCAGTGAAACCTGTTTCCTATTATCTAATTCGAATAACTAGAAAATGACATGCACTGGCTGTATGTACGACAGTTTCCTTTCGCTGTTTTTGTCGCAGTTTTTTTGTACTTATCTAATGGAATTTTGGTAGGCTTGACAGGGTGAAACAAGTGGGTTAAATAGTTAATTTGTGAAAGTAGTTGTTCGTAATCAAGGTTTTTGTTTTTGTAAACAAGTATGTATCTACTTACTAAATAAAGACATAGCCCTACCTCTACCTAAGTACTTACTGCAAAAAGTTAAGACCTTAAAGTACCTACTTAGAAAGTTTCTGAGAGGGAACGTGGTTTAGTTAGGGGATTCCACAGGCTGAGATGATTTTACCCAGAAATCCAAACCGAATAGGTTCTTAGAGCAGATATCAAAAATACATCAGAAGCGGTAGGAAAACTATCCATTATCTTCCTACCTGAATGTTCGTATCTATTACAAACCCATTTCTTCGACTAGTTAAAAAAGTTACACCTAATTACATGGTTTAGTTACAATCTTTTAAGCTCCTGTTTGCAACTGGGTGAATCGCATCACACATTTTAGGTACATATATAGGTACATGAAGCTCATACTAAAATGGTACAATTTTAATATGAACATTATTATGCATTTAGCCTACTTACTTACTTAAATCTACAAACGATAAACGGTTCTAAGTATAGTCTAATCAGTCAATGATGCAACCTTTGTTCACGGAGATGCAACGACTGTCAATGTAGCACACCGAAGTGTAGTATGAACAAATCACTCTAACATTTGCCTGTACCCCGCATGTATAAACTTTGTTAGGGCCAGGCATGCCCTCAGATACTTACCTAATTATGTCCACCTTGGTTTCCGCACAAGTATTTACCTATGGCAAGACATTGCTTTTAGGTCTGGGCAGTAAGTAACCTATTGTCAACCATATTCTAATGGTAATGTGAACCATCCACAGTTCTCTGTAGGCCCTATACCCTATCTAGGGGCCACAGAAACATAAGTTAAGTAAGTCAATGGGAACCATATGGGACGGATATCAAGAAAAATATAGAGCAGAAAATTGCCTGTATGAATTTACTTTGCATACGCATTAGTTTTAATTGAAATCTACGAAAAAATATAAAATAAAAGAAATCAGGAACATACCTAAGTCAAGTAGTTAACTCAATAGGAACCATAAGGGAGGGATGCAGGTACCTATCGATAAAATGTAGAGCAGTAAAATTTCATGGATCAATTTACCTTAGCTATGCATTAGTTTTCTTAGTATGTACTGTAAAAAAAATTGAAAATAAGACGAGAAATCTGCGTTCCTTTACTAGACCATTAAATATATTTTATTGTTAAATTATACGTTTACGTGGCGTCTGTTTGTACAATGGTAGTAAACGTATCACGTTTAGCAGAGGAACGGCTAATGTAAATATTTTCATAGTAGAGCAGGATTTACGCTTTTTTGCTAGGGAAAACAAAACTCTAGCATACCTAGTAAATACACTGAAATTAAATACATATTTCTGTTTTACATGAAAAATTATTAAACACCTCTTTATCTTTCTTTAAGAGTAGAGGTCACTAACCCGCCTGCCCAGCGTGGTGACTATGGGCAAAACCCCCCTATGGCAGTAGACTTGTGGCGTGCCCTGCATGAGGCCTACGTCCAGCACTGGACTGCAACAGGCTGAAGAAGAAGAGTAGAGGACGTCATTTATAACGTTACAATAACAAAAGCATGTTAATCTTTCTACTTACAATAAAAATAATAATGGCAAAAAGATTTTTCCCGTACCGGGAATCGAACCCGAGCCTCCTGGGTGAAAGCCAGGTATCCTAGCCACTAGACCATACGGGATATGAATGAATGATTGAATTTACTGTATTTAAGCAAAGATAATTATTTTAATAGTTTTTAGTTTTATATAATGTAGTAGTAATATTATTGTCAATAGTAATTTAAGCTCTCTAATTAAAAGATTTAAAAAATAAACTTTTAATACTATAATAAAATTTCATTGTTATCCTTTAAAAAAAGTCTTTGAAAATCAGGTAAATATTTATAAATAAAAATCCTAAATGTGTCAATCCTAAATTGACCAACCATAACATTTAGTATCCGTTATTGGTATCAACGCCATCTATCTATTACAGTAATAGTTACTTACAAATAATAATATGCGAGCTGGTAGAGTTTTATTTACGCCATCTGTCGTGCAGTAGCAAAACCAATTAATTTGTTACAATATAAGTATTACAGATGTCACTACCATCGGCAAACTTGAAATAAAATAACATTGAACAAAACCGGTGAAAATTCGGTATAGGGTACAGTTTTAAAATTCACTTGGACTTTTGCCAAGTATGTGACCGTGCGTCGCATCGAGCAGATTATGCATTAAATAGGTTTGTCCTGTGAATAACATAGGTAGGATAATAATTTCAGCTATGTTGGTAGAGTTTGGTAGAGTTCTGCTGTTTTGTGAAGGTGTATCCGGTGCAGGTAAGTAGGGGTTCTACCTGCCCAGTTGAGAACTTTTTTATTTTAATTTAAATCTTAACTATTTTTTTTTTATAATGCAGTGCATATAACCCACCGTTGTAGTCTGTTTGCTCTACATAAAGTGTCGTAGTAGACTCTATTAAGCGATAATGTTAACTATCTACTGTAGAAGAATCACTTTATACTGTGTAAGTAAACTACGTAGGTACTTAAGATGTATATAATAACTTTGGTATGTACTTCAGTATTAAATAACATTATTCAGTTCGCACCGGGTGAGTGACCATACGTGAACATTGCGTGCACAAAATGGCTCCAATGTGAGGAAACACGAAAGAAATCGTTTCCTATCATTCATATACCTTACCTTACTTACATAAAGAACATACTTACCCGTGTATTAATTGTAAACAAACATAATCTGATGTACGATAGGCTTTTGAAAACCAAGCAATAAGTGTAAGCAGCTCTTAGGTATCTCTATCAGTATTCCTACTTATAAGTAGATATTTTATGCATATAGGTACTTACTTATACCTTAATTATTTAAGCATGGGATAATACCAGCTTAAATTTTATTATTATTAGGTAAGTACATACTTAGGTTAAAGTTAATTACTTAAAATATGTATAGCCAGTCAACTCTGGCTTTGGACATTGTTATATTTTATGCTAGCATTTCTGCAGATTGGGCACACTGGTCGCATGTGGTATATACTATACCATTCTAAAGCGACGTTTCCTCCGTTACACCCACGGCTTAGGTAGGTAGGTATGGCAGATGTGATCAGGTTCAAATCTAGTTTATGAGACATTATTGGACAGTTTAAAACCTAGAATGCTCTACATATTTCGCTAAGAAACCTTGAGACATTTGTCAAAACATGAAAGCACTATGTAAATGATTCCTGCAGGATATTATGGCCAAGAGTTCTTTCTTTCAAGAATACTAAGAATTACACCTGTCTGAAACACCCGATAGGGAGCTGTTTCAAACGTTAAAATATGCTATTCGCGTATCTATACTTCTATACTAATATTATAAAGAGGTAAAGTTTGTGTGTTTGTATATTTATTAAATTGTAAGGGGTAATCTCGGGATCTACTGAACCGATTTTAAAAATTCTTTCACCAATAGAAACCCACATTATTGCTGAGTGTAGGTTATAAGAATTTCCCGATATTCCCACGGAAAGGCGACCAACGGGAATTTAATATTTTTTACGAAAACCGCTATACATATGAAGCTGAAATCGGGCATATATGTTCATTGGGGACAACGAGGAAGGACTAAAAACGGATTTCCCGAAATTCCCACGGGAAGGGGACAAACGGGATATTTCAAATTTTTACGAAAACCGCTGTACCTACATATGAAGTTGTAGCTATATACTGATATGTACCGAAGCGAAGGCGGGCCACTAATATATAATAAATACAATAGAATAGGTAATACATAAATATATTTATATAAATAACCGACAACATCCAATTATGACGTTAATCTTCTAATTACTTCTAAACGCCATGCATCCCGGGAATTCCAAATGGAAATTTTAGAAAATACACAATGAAATTCAATGCCATAAGCAATTGAATTAAATCAATAGTTTAGCCACCACTACGGAAGATCCTTATACTTAAGGCGGTGCATTTGGAATAATGAACAATTTACACGTCACCCGCAACTCTTATTACAATGGAATAGAATTTAGATTGCATTATTTTAATGTCATGGTGAGTCAGAGCTTGAAGGCGAAGCAGCATGCTCATAAATTGTATAGGTTTGTTTGTATGTTGTGGCATCACTGCATTGAGGTCACTGCGGTATAGAGGTGCCTGCACATTGTCTGTTTATCGAAACGTCTTTGCCAAGAGAGTCTTTCCGTGCATATCGTAAAAGTCGACTAAGGAACTCAGATGTGTTCCCTCAGACAGTAAGCTAGCAACTTGTCACTGATCATTAACATATGATAAACCGAATTAAATCAAAATACGATAAATATAGCCGCCATCTTGAATTTTGTATAGAGACGATACGATATCGTACGATACGATATCCACGATGCGTGGTCATGCTAGGGGGGCTGGCCACAGTATGCTAATCATGGCTATAAAGATCGCCTCCGTGATCCTGCAATTCTCGCTACCCCATTTTGGGAAAACGTAAGTATAGGTACCTACGTATGTAAGATAACCATTGAACTTTTATATCTGCAGTGCACACTGCACGGACGGCTCAGCTCATACTCAACTTATACTCAGACTATTCCATAAAAAATAATATCATTTTACACCGGGTAGGTATAGTTTTTCTGTCTTTAGTCTACTATTGCGAATATTGGAAATAACAAGCTAATTCAAAATAATGGTAATTAATCTGTTAATATTCGTGGATATTTAGGTTAAAGTAGGTATGTACCTACTCTGTATTCTCGCACATGAGCTCTCAAATAAAAGAGGGAGTGTGTACGAGCCTTGATCTTAATATTATTATCAAAGAAAAGTCAAGATTTTCCTTTCGTCTGTCTTTGTAGGGACATCCTCTTAAGAACAAAGTATTAACTATGAAATGAGTAGGAAACAGTCAAGGAGGTACCGAGGTATCCGAAGTAACCGCAATGTTTCAATTCCGGTGTGAATAATTAGGGGATTTCCGGGAATGATGTAATACTAATATTTTCAAGAAGTGTGGAACCTATAGGCACTATAATACAAAACAATAATAATGATAATATGTAGGGGTGAAAGGCTATTTGGGATAAGCGCCATATATATAAATGGCGCTTATCCCAAATAGCCTTTCACCCCTCATAGATTATTTTGATTGCATCTTGAGCTAGAAAATACTAAGAAAGTACTTTGGGAATTTCATATTTTTAATAAGATTTTTGTGTTCCTATCAATATTACGTATCAACAAATCCATTTTTTCTGCAGATTTCAGTACAGTCGCAATTGTGGATAATCCAGTTTCAGCAGAGGGTCACAGTCTTCTATCTTTACTAAAATTATAAATGCTTAAGTTAGTTTGTTTGTTACCTCTTCACGATTTGTTTACTCAAACGATCTTCTTAATTGTTTATTTTACATTTCTTGATTTTTTGGGAACTACTACAATAGGTACGGAAAAAGACATAGTACTTATAATATAAATTACTACCTGTTGCCCTCAACACCGTCCGCGTGGACTACAGAATGTAGTCGATGTCCTTCTCCTCCCAAACATATATTTATGCAAAATTTCAAGAAGATAGGTAAAATAAATAAATTACGAAAAGACAAACAAACTTAAGTTTACCTGTTTACCTAAATATTATATTTGTGGGGATTCCATGTACTTAGTACTATTTTACATTAAGTAAACTCTTAATTTATCATATAATTAATAATCCATATATGACTTTATGCGACACTGTAACAGTAACACCATGTTTTAATTTAAAACAACATAAACGCCAATGAACGTGTCCTATTTCTATGAGAAATCACATTATAATTCCATGTGCCGAACAGATTATAAATGGGATTAATACTTTAGCCAACAAAACTAGGCAGCCAAAATAATATTGCAGTTTCGAAGTGCGTCATTCATCATACCATTTTCTCTAATGGCTATCGGAGAGACCATCATCATTCAATCTAGGAAAGAGCCTTTATACGTACCAAATACTGAATAAGCCTTGCTGGTGAATCTAAAAGCCATATATTAGTCTTTTTTTATTATTTATTTGGGAGAGTTAACAATTGTATACAAAAATACTAGTTAGGTATTATTTTTAAAGTATAAATAAGTACACAGTACATTACACTATCCACAAGTTACTTAAAAGAAGAAAAAAGACTACCATACCACCATACACCACCATGGATGCTGCAAAACTAACAAGCTCATACATACATCCATAGGTGAATGAAACAATAATACTTTCTTTCTTTATTCTTTATTGCACATACACAAAAAGAAATATGGCATACAACATTAAAGAAGAGATACTTCAACTTATCATAAACTAAATTTATCATAAATTAAAATTAATTACAATGATACCTTTATGCTTTTGTTATGTCTTCGATTTAGATAGATACCATTTCTCCAACTACTAAATTTCTGAATTCATTACGCGATGGTTAAAATATGTCAATATCTAAGAAGTATTCATTATAGGAGTTTACCAAGCGCCTTAAAGGATCTTATACCTATTTACTCGAATTTCTTAGGTGATGCGTTGTGAAATGCGTGAATATTTATTTATATTTATCAATTTTCGGTAGCGCTATTCCCCGGAGTAGTAGGTAGGTACTCACAAATAATCATTAAAATCGATAGCCATCTTCCGATTATTGGCGCGCCTAACGAAAATCGGTCAATCATCTTTTAGTCGAGAGCTTTACGAAAATGAGCCGAACCATTCTTTTAGTTTTGACGAACCTAACGAAAATAGATTTAATCTCATCTTCTAGCTGGGAACATATTATAAGTAATGTAATGCAGGGCGAGGCAATGAGTCAGTAGGTAAATTGAATTGCAAAAAAGCTTTGCTTTTGAATCATCAATGACCTAACTTCTATGATTTCTGAGTTGTTTAGGAACTCTTCATACTATTTGGAAAAATAAACATGTGATTTCAAGTCTGAAACTTTGTGGATAGGTTCTTTTTGGTGGGCTATTTTTATAACTTTTCGCTTAGCATACCCCTTCTGTCACACCTTGTATACCTTAGAATGTAATAAATTTGATTGTTGTCTCGCTCAAAACAGGGGTATTTTCTGTACAATGGGATCCATGACTAATGCTTGTACAATTTTAAAATCAAATGAATAATAAACAAAATAATTACGATATTTTTTTTTTTCAATATGTTCATTTGTTACTCATATCCTGTGATAACTGGACGATTTATTATTTTACTATTGATATTATAATTATGTATAATGAATTCAACAGGTCATCATTATCTTTCTACGTTTCAATGTGGGTTATTAATCTGTTAAGTGCTATTTAGTAGCATAATTAATATAAGTACCTAATTAAAATTGGCTGCTTATTGAATTAATAATATAGAAATTAGAGATTAAAGTTACATAGGTACTTGATTGGATTGTTGGTACAATTAAGCTGGTCGCACACAGTATTCTAATCATTTATAGTTATGTACTTACTTTATTCTTTGAGTTATAATTAGTTACCTCATAAAGGCAAGGTACCCCAGGTACTCCAAAATACCTATCTAGTAGTAAAAAATTTGGAACCATTAAAATATATTTTTAGCCCCTGGTCACAAAAAAATACCAGTTGACCTATTTAATTAACACAATTGAAACGTCTACAAAGGGAACTAGACTCCCTTAGGCACTTCAACCCTCCGTCTGTCTGCAAGGGGTGAGGTTTGCGACCTTCACGCACCCTTCCGTGTATTTAAATGTATTTCAATCGCTATTGTGCGTGTATCTATAATACAACTAACGACATACTCGGAATGCAAATCACGAGATCCATGTATTTTTAATAGGGTTACATCAATGTTATTGCAGACCTAAAGCTTGGTTTAAGTCAAGTGCACGTAGGATCCTCGATGACGCGCTGCGATGGTCATAGCCAGCCATAGCAGTTGCTTTGCCCGCCAGCCAGTCGCTCGCCTAGAGCCATCCGAGTCGCACGCACCATGCTGCCCATACTGCTGCTAGTGCTCGTCGCCGCCACCGCCGCGCAGAACGAAACGCGCGCGCCCCAACCCCGCCGCGAACAGTTCAGAGTCATATACGAATGGAACTACATAGATTTCGACTTCTCCTCCCCCGAGGAACGCGAGAGGTACCTGAATACAAGCAAATATATTCCGCGCAACGTCCTCATCTCTGGAATCAGTTATTACGGTGACAACTTGTACCTGACCCTGCCGAGGATGCTGGACGGAGTGCCGGCGACCCTGGCATCCATCCCGGTGCAGCAGAGCGATACGGCGCCCAAATTGAAGCCATTCCCTAGTTGGGATGCAAATACTGTCGGTAATTGTGACTCTTTACAATTCGTTCAAAATATTGAGATTGATAAAAACGGTATTATGTGGATCCTGGATAACGGTCGTGTTGGGACACTTACTATCAACCCTGACCCTACGTGTCCACCAACTCTGGTGCTGATTGATCTGAAATCCGACCCTTACAAAATGGAACGCATCCACTTCCCTACTAGCATCGTGAATTCCAGCACCACATATTTAAACGATCTGGTCGTGGATAACCGCAACGGTGACTACGCTTACATTACGGACAACAGTGCCACGGACCCAGGTATCATTGTATTCCGTCGCAGCGACAAGAAATCTTGGAAAGTTCGTGATAAGAAGTCTATGTTGTCAACGCCTGATGCAACCTTTTTCCGCATCAATGGAACTACTGTAAACTTGCCGGTCAATATAGATGGAATCGCTTTAGGGCCACCATTCAAGGGAGAGAATGGCCATGTGGACAGAACAGTTTACTTCTGCCCCCTCTCAAGTTATCATTTATACGCCATTAATGCTTCAGTGCTTCAAAATGAGAACTTGGCCCAGCCACAGGAAGGTGCTCTGACTTCTTACGTAGCAGATCTTGGCTTGAAGGCATCTCAGACTGATGGCATGAAGATGGATTCCACTGGATTGCTATTCTACGGACTGGAGGGTAACTCGACCATCGCGGAATGGAACTCGACTACTGATTTCCATAACGGCCAACGTACGATTGCACGCGACCCTAACTACATACAGTGGGTGGATCGTTTCACTTTCGACAGTCACGGTAACGTCTATGCAGTAGTGAACAGATTGTTCAACTTCATTAAAAATCAAGTCAACATAAACGAAGTAAATTACAGGATATTAAAATCGCATGCGGGTCTGAAGAGCTACGTATTTGCGGACATACCGGGGTCCGAGACGCCTGACGCCACTCCTGCTGGAAGCGGAGCGGCCCCCACGCTTGGGGCTTCGTTGGTGCTCCTAGCGATAGCACACCTATTTGCCTAGGGCTCCCGGTGATGTCTAGTGCTCGTGAACAAACCTATTGTTTTCCCCCATAAATAGTGTTTACAAGTGCGGACTGATGTTTAACATTACCAAAAATTAAGAGTTACCTTGACCCAACGGTCGAACCAGTGATAATGCGTTATATATAGCTTTATATTTTTATAGTAGAGATAGGAAGGAGCGCAGGGCAACCTTTAGCGTATAGAAATGAGACGTGCTGAAGAGGATCTGGGCAATAGGTCGGGGACATTCGCCAAATGCCGGCACCCGCTCACAATAACATTCCATCGAAATATTAAAAGGTGCATCTTCATAAACCTTTTCAAGCACATGAAGAATTTAATCATCATATATTAAAAGACTTGTCTTTCTTTTATGTATTGTTAAACTATGTTTTAAACGTTAGAAAGCCAGTCATTTATGTAATTATGTGCTTTACGAGTTGTGTAGATTATAGTTAGGTGTAAGTTTAGTTATGTATACAAATCTATATAGTATGACTGATGTGTATGTAAGAAGGTATGCTTGACCGCTAAATAAACGTGTTTATCACATTATGGTGTTTGTATTTTATGTTACTAATATGTGCAAATCATTCGTGATGTTTCCGAGGTTGATGTCATAGAAGCACTTTGCCAAGGGCACTAATATTAGATAAATATTTTCTAACAATATTATTGGTACACCTGTTTTATAATACTTACACATTGTCTAAGATAAGACATGACTCTAAACTCTAAACAAGCAAGAGTTGCTCTAATCTGAGGCTCTATCCCGTCTGTGTAGACACCTGCTATATCATTGATGAACTCCACTGGATTGCCATTCCGATACTCACTTGAGTTTATTTACTTCAAGCGAGATTGTGACACTATAGAAAACATTATAGTGTGACACTGGACTCGTTTCTTAACAAAGCTCATAAGATATAGAAACTTAAAAATCTGTTGCAAGGAGAATAGCAAATTGGTATTACAACATATTCAGGAGATTCACTGACACATAACATACTAGAATATATAGGTACATACCTACGAGTATACATAATTTTCTACAATCCTATGTACACAAGACTATAATTTATGTTATGTTGCTTGTACAAAGTATCAATAACATCATTAATTCTATGAGACAAAGAAAAAACCTGCAAAGAAATAGCATATTCATTAGTAATAATGTAAATAGCTAAAACAAACAGAACGGTGACATTGTTAATTAAAATAAATATACAAATTGTAAGGTCATTAAGAATATTGGAGCGAATAATTTTACCTCGAAAATAATAAAGATACAAGAATATTCGATAAACACAACAGGAAAATTAAAGATATCCAAATAAGTATTCAAATTAAGGTGAATGCACATACCTTGCACTACAGAAGCAACCTTTTTTACTAGAAGACTTTTATTCATACATATTACTTACCTATTTTCTCGTATTCGTGGAAGAAATTATTAATCACAGACTTAGTACCTACTTAAGTTTCAATTTTGACAGCGATTAGCCAGCGCTGCATAGACTTCAAATGAAAACACAATATGGTCAATTCTGACCGTCATACTTAAACCAAAATTTTAAAATTAGTCTTTCCGGTTCCCTTTTATCTAAGCCATTTATGTTATATATTAAGGATGGTGAGGGATATACTCGGACAAAGTTTAAGTAAAGTTAAGTTAAGTTAAGTACTTAAACATAAAGTGTGATGATCAGAATCGCCCATAATACCCCGTAATATCCTGGGAAAATAAATTTTCAGGAATGAGGGTACGTAACTGAAAATTGAACGTATATTTTTACAATACGCTTAGTTTACGTAATCATTCGATCATATCGTTTACCATGCCTTTCCATGCACGTACTACTTACTTACCTACTCGTACGTAATTGTTCTTACTTTTAGTTAGATTTAAAATATTTTGACAAAAATACAGTTGTTTTCTACAACTTATTAGGATTAAGTTTATTATGAATATTAATTGTTTAGTATTAGTAAACTCCAAAGTAAATACTAGATACACAGAATAAATAGGTTTTTGTCTGAATATTATCTTATCGTAAAGAGATTTGTGAATAATGCGTCCCATAAAAGACTTCAACGCAACCTGTATTAGAGGACAATCCTTACTGTAAAGACTACCTAATACCTATTTATTATCATTATGTCCAGTTTTAGAGAGTTTTATCTTCTCGAAATATACTTACGTAGGTTTAGATAGGGTAACTTAACATTATCTTTATATTAGTTACTTATGTAGGTATATTTACCTACTTATACATTGTATAATTATTTATGTCTCAATAACCTACCTCTATCAATTTGGGATTATTTCTTAGGCAATGTCATGACATTTGAATACGGTTTTAGCTACGTTTTTGCTCATATTTTGTACCTCTTCAGGAATTGAAATCAGTACTTCAAGAATACTTAGGAAGGTACTTTATCGACAGAATATTGGTAGGTAATATTCAAGTCATATCACACACCTATCTACCGTACTCAATATTCAAAATTAAGCGTGACTAATTATCACGAAAAACATCTGAATATATTGTATTGTTTGATCATGGTGACATCATGTCGGTTACGTTCGTAAGTTTGTTATATTATTCTGAACATATACTAGGAAACATAGTGTCTTTGTTGCACACGTAGCTACTAGCTACATTACCTATGATAGATTAATTTGAATAAACGTCCGAAGGTTTTTAACGGGATAAACGGGTTGTAAGCAAATTGTTAAATCTCAATAGGCACTTGATGTAATATTTACATACATATATACGCACATCAGCGGTCCCGAAATGGAATAGCAAGAAGAGCAGGATCACAATGGAGATCTTACGGCCACGTTTAGCATAGCGGGGACTTATCGCCTGAAATAATATCCTAATTCCTTAGGCCCCTGCACAATTTGTGATTTGATCACAGATTAGGTATTTTATACATCTGAAAAAAGAAATGTTACATTTACATCTGCAACATGTACCTGTAGAAAGAGAGCTATTAAAGAGGTACTTATATTTTCAAAATAATCACGATTAAAAATTGTGCCATACCTAATTATTATCTTTTACTTTACAGATTTCAGTAACTATACACTAAAAAGTAGTAGGTATAATTAATTAGTAAAGCCACATTTTGTATGGAAATCTCGGATTTTTTTGTATTAATTTTATATCAATGAGATCGAAAGTGGCTGTAATACCATTACTGCGCGTGCGCTTCACTTGTCTCGTATGTAGGTAGGTAGGTACTTACAATTTGGATAGATGTCATTTGGCCTAAACGGGTTTTTGGAGGTGTTGATGAGAGTGAATGTTTTCTAACATTATCGTTACATACAAACTCAAGTTTGCTCTTCTAAACCAGGCTTAAATTACTAACCATTAGAGTTCATACTTTCATTAAATGCATCGGTATTGCAGTTATTCCATTAGAATAATTTTGAAGATGGCAGACTAGTTAACGTCCACATTGGTAGATTAACTATTTACAACTTGCGTTTACTGTTGTAAAACAGTGTTTATTGTGTTGGTAATAGAGATTTAACAAATACGAATACTTAATCTAATAATAGTTACGAAGGTAAAACTAATCCGCGTATTCGTTCTATTTTGTGCCGGACCTGAATTGATTTTCGCTTGAGTTTTTTGTTCTTATTAATAGATGAAGAAAGTGAATGTGTAAGTAATGAAAGTTGTTGTGGTAATTTGAAGATTTTTTTTATAAGTATAAGCTGATATACTGACATGTTATGCGGTGAAGAGATTTTACTTAGGCTTCTAACTTTATAATCTCCGTAACTAGACTGTTGTCCAGTGAAAACTGTCTGCGTTTATGAATTTCGTGACGCGTTTCATCTGTACTCGTACTTTCTTATATCCTACACTGGATATATCGTTTTTAATATTAGTTTTTCACGCTACTTGCATCAGGCGATTCTGTGACTCGCCAATGGCCGCAAAATTAATAAAACGTTAAAAATTCCGGAGTTTATCTGAGAAGATTTTCAATGGCCTGATATCAGCATATAAAATTTGTCCGGCTGTTACTAACACACTGTATAAAAGATCTACGTGAGATCTACGTTGTCTACGTGTGTAGTAAGGGGTCAATGACCTAAGTGAGCTATTAAAGTATCTAATATGTTAACACAGAAAGCAATCAAGTTAACACATCGTTAACATGTAATGGTTTAACACTTATAATGACTAGTTACTTTTACTTGTATTGTAAATTACCTTTTGTTACTCAAGAAAAATTATATGTGCGTTATGTATGTTCTAGGCATAAACAACTGAAGGGTTAAAGATACACATTAAACCGACACTGATAGAGGATGTATCTTAGTTCCCAATTTGACCACAACACCGACTATGAGCCTGTATAAAAAACAGACATGCTTTCTTCGAGAGCATTTAGTAAAATTTATCAGAATATAGAATCAACTCCTCTTCCTTTACTTCTTTAGAAGTCACAAGTCTTGGCTGTCAATTGTAGAGAAGCAAGGATTTCTAGAAATTTCACGAGAACGATAAAAACTGGAACTCCAAAGTCTTGCCGTTAGTTGATAAAAACCATTTTTTACAGTTTCAATACTGGCTAGATTTACTATTTTACGCTAGTAAACAGGTAGGCAGAAGCTATTTAGAGATCAATGATCATCGTTCATTGCTTCCATTTCCGGTTTTAGGTATATTTCCGCCTAGATATAGTTAGACCAAACAAAAAATTTGGCAACAATCTATATCTTCTATCTATAAAATTGTAACGGATCGATGTTTGTGCACGCTAATCTCAAAAACGGCTGGACTGATTTCGATGCAGTTTTCAGGAATATATTGTGACAGGTCCCACTTAACATATAGGCTTTTCATCCTGGTAAAATGTTTTTATCCCGGATAATTTCGACATTTAATTTTTTCTGCAGTCCACGCGGACGGAGTCGCGGGCGTTCACTAGTTTTAAATAGATGGCGTTAGCGAAATCTCTTCCCAGAAAATTTTGTATGACCAAAGACATTAATAATTCCTAATAAAGTTATGGAAGGAGATTGCTAACGCCACCTATCGAGATTATGTTATTTTAGCTTCTCAGAAAATCCCTCATATGGATAGTTTTCTATGTAGATCGTTTGGTTACTCGTAAATGATAATTTTTGCAACGCACACACAACGGTCAGATCTGGATAAATTTGATGTTGTCTTTAGACACCATCAACTATACCTCCCTATAAGCTATCTGATCATTGGAAAAATGGGTCTTTATTCCACTTTCTCAAAGTCAAAACGTCGTCAGTCAGAAACGCGATCTCTTGCATTAACCACAACTACAAGTCTTAGTTAAACAAGCCTTAACAACCGCGTTGAAAATCTATAATGGTAAGGCCATAAAAATTTAAGTTTCCTTCCGAGGTGCTACTCTTATATTTGCTTCTCTAATTTATGTAAACCAAAGGATCGTGTACGTTTCATCAATGGCCTAGGCTCTTATGTTTATGTTTTAAGTAAATACACGTAAATATTTGACGACCGCCAGTCAGGTGACGTGCACCGTAGCGTGAACCGAAGGTCGATCCCAATCTGTTTTTGTGGTATCAAAGTCAATGCCTCCAATGGGATAGAACCCAGGTTATTATTGTATTATAATGAATGATACGCTCTGAGTGCTGTTATAATTGGATTGATAGTAGCTGCAAAAGGTTAATAAATGTAGGCTCAATAGTATACTTATTTGGTTTAAGCAGTAGGTAATTACAGGATCGCTAAATAAAGTCTTATCATAGGCCAGGCTCTATATAAAAATTTGCGGACCTTAATAAATACATAATTACCTTCTTATACAGAGTGTAACAAAAAGGTTTACATGTTTATTTTTCTAGATAGTATGAAGAATTCTTAAAAACATCTCAGGAATTTTCATACAATCTTGAAAAATAAACTTGTGATTTCGGGTATCAAATTTTGTGGATAGGTTCTCTATAGTGGGCTATTTACATAGCTTTTCGCTTAACATACCCTTTTTGTTATACCCTATATAGGAACTACTATTTAAGTATTTCTATATTTTCTGCAATATCTAAAAGAAAGAGTCAATAGTTGTTCACGTGTAGCTACATCTATAAAGCAAATTACTGGCTGGTACGTAGATAATCGTTCGTTAGACGTTTACTTTCTTATAAAAGAACCGAGATATGTACTTTATGGCCGTTTATGCTTGATATCTATTGTTGCTACCTAACTTGATTTTTTAAAGTTTATATTGCGCCCCCATAAGTTAATGAGGTAAGGGCAGGAAGATGATGGGTGCACTGACATCGTTTGTATTTGTATCTATGTAGGTACCTACTAATTCTACCTTACTACTAATTTTCTTATAGAGATTTATGTATAATTTTCATTTTAATCTGTAATTCCAATATGCGCAGTGAACAAAAACGTAAATAAGTAAGAGTCATGTCATTGTCTTTACATTAATTGCATGTGATTTTTCTTAATGATGGTTCACATAGCTCTAGGTACGAGCAACGTGTTGTGTTTACTTAGTTGTTAATGTTATCTGACAATTTTATTGTCTCCTTCTCTGTTTATTATTTAGCGTTTAGCTTGTATGAAACAAACATCTTATCCATGAAACAGAAGCATACCATCACGCGTATGATGAATTTGGTGAGAGCGAGATGTCTCAATTTTAAACTTCAAACTCACAGAGCTATTAATAACTAGATAAACTAAGTGTATGTACTTTGCATGTAAAAATATTCGATCTCAAGCCAGACTGAGTGAATTAGGGCTGATAGAAGTGGTTTGCAATAATCCCTTTTTACACACCAAGTAGAAACACTTGCCTTGTCTAGTTATTATTTAGCTATGTGGATTTGACGTTTAAAATTGAGACATCTCGCTCTCACCAAATTCATCATACGCGTGCAGGTGGTCCATAATAAATAATTCTGTGTTTCAGGTTTGTCATGTCCTGATGCGGGGCTTTACATAGAGATAGAGAATAACTACATCAGCTGCATCTCCTTCCGTGCATGTCGTGAGTAGACCAAGGAGCTCGGGCGTTCACCCAGAATAAGTTAGTAACATGTCACTGATGATGTCCCAGCTATGCTAAACGTCGCTGTGGGATCTCCTTTACGATCATGTAGTTCTGGCATTTCGAGAAGACAGCTATGTATGTATATCTACGAGTATGTAGGTTTTAGTGAAAACTTTAGCACATATTAATTCTATTAAAATCACACCACTAAAATTACACTATTTTAGGAGAATTGCCTTAGGTATTATGCAGATAAACCTCCTGAAAAGTAGATAGTTGCAAAAGCAATAGTCTTAAAATTCTTATTTTATTATTTTCATTCGGACGCAGTCGCAGGTGTCCACTAGTAGCTTATAAACAGGGAAGGCAACACTAAGATATTTTATTATCATTTGCCTATTGCAGTCCACTGGTGGACGTAGGCCTCCCCTAGAGCCCGCCACAAGGTTCGATCACCCCACAGTTACTACCAGCCGCCCTCTTGAAGTCATCGGTCCATCTGTCCGGAGGGCGTCCAACGCTACACATGCCGCGGCTAAATTAATCAATACTAGTGGACACCCGCGACTCCGTCCGCGTGGACTGCAGAAAAAACAAAATGTCGAAATTATCCGGGATAACAACATTTTCTCGGGATGAAAAGTAGCCTATATGGTGGGACCTGTCACAAAATATTTCTGAAAACTGCATCGAAATCGGTCCAGCTGTTTCTGAGATTAACATGCACAGACATCGATCCGTTACAATTTTATTATATGTATAGATATAGGAGATATAGAATAGATTGATTGATATAGAATAGACAGATAGAATAGAAGAGGAATAGATTAATTTTCGTAATGCGTAAAGGTTTAACAGAACGATTCGGTCATGTCATGTCAGACGGTACAAAGACCTTAACAAACAGTTTGGAGTACCTACTCTATTTGATTTTAATGTGTGGCCTATTGTTCCCAATGTAAACATATTTTAAAACATATAAGGTAAGGTTTCTTGGACTCTGAAATAATATCGATTACAATGCTTATTCATATTTTTGTACAAAGGCGTTCATTGTTACCCCTGAAAAATATAGCCAGGTAGTGCACACTGTTAACTCTTGTAAATTATTTATCACAACCCATTTTTAGTAACTGGAGTAGCACGTCAATGAAGCCGTGTTTGAAGCACAAAAAATACTTATAATGCTTGTATTACTTATTTAGTATTGTATTTAGTAGTAATTATTTAGTATTATCAAAGTATTATTAGATAGACAAACCTTATTTTCGTTATAGGCGGATAACTTCGAAGTAGATCTTTAATAAAAATTTAACATTCAGAATGATTTTGAGCTTGTAGACAGGGCCAGATTTAGGAGAGTGCACAATAGACTTTTGACAAAGAAATCAAATTCCGATTTGGGGCCAAGGGACCTTTAATCCTCTCGCGGCATTCTCGCGGCCTCCAGACCTCTAAGCCAGGCACTGCTTGTAGGTTGGATAATTTTAGAGCAATATTCTGCAAAATCTTCTATTACTAAATGACCGACTATCAGACAACATACACCAATGACCGAAACTGGCACATATTCCCATGGAATCACGAAATATCGGAATTCTAAAGTTTATACATTAAATATTACATGTACAAAAACGTATCTATAGGTACTTTTTTATTTACACGACGTAAAGAAGGGACTGTGAAATACGTTTTCATTGTTTCATTCTATTTCAATGTCAAGAGCCCACCATTGTTAATTTTTCAAGCGCAAATAATCGACATTATTTTGAGTTTATATAGAAAAACCCACGTTTTTAGAGATCCTCACAGAGGTTAGCTGTTAATTGAACCTATTTAAGTATTTCCGCACTAAGCAACAGTTTTTATCCAGGATCTAAAATGTTACTAGCAGTTACCCGCGACTTTTGGCTCCGTGATCTTTTCCCGCGACTTCGTACGCGTGGACACAGATGTGGCGTGGCGTGAACTGCAGAAAAAACAAAATGTCGAAATTATCCGGGATAACAACATTTTCCCGGGATAAAAAGTAGCCTATGTGTTAATTCAGGATGTCAGCTGACTCCAAACCAAATTTTATTAAAATCGCTCCAGCCGTTTTTACGTGAAAGAGTAACAAACATCCATAATCCATACTTACAAATTTTCGCGTTTATAATGTTAATAGGATTTTACGAATGTTGGTGGAGAGTTAACAAACTTACTTGCTCATTTACCTATATATTAGTTGGAATCACGGAAAATCACGTTGTTGGGTTTGATTGATGTCTATATCAGCTATGTTGCGAAAACTTCCGAAATGACATCTCTAATACCTTTCTTTTGAAGACTAATCCTACTTACTCGTAATGCAACGCTACTACTACCCCTGCTGGGTTCTACCAAAATGTCTACGACGGCCAACTATGGATGATATCCGGCTAATTCATTTCTACTTACATTTATGCCTTGATCACACTTACCGAGTAAACGGGCGAGACAGTAAAATGATTCTCGGCCGAGACAGTGACGTGGGCGAGTAGCTCACTCAGCCTAGTAAATAGAAAAGGGTCCAAGTTACTGTCTTGCCCCTCTAGCCGGCCAAGCACTCGGCCGAGCACTCACCAAAGTGTTCAGACGAACCGAGCACTCGGCCGAGTTCACTGTCTCGCCCGTTTACTCGGTACGTGTGATCAAGGCATTAGGCAACTCTATAGTCGAGCTACTTCCCCGCTTATTTAGTAACTTCTTTACAATGTCTCCACATAGGTAGGTACCGTAAAATTTATTTAGCTTAAACCCCCCTATGGCCCCCCTATGTAGTAGCCTTGTGGTCAGTTGTGGCGGGCCTTGGGGAGGCCTACGTCTATCAGTGGACTGAGGCTGATGTAATATGTGTATGCAAACAAATTGCAAATTTAAGGGGCCTACAAGACCTAACTCAAATTGAGAATCCCGAGCACACATACACATAATCCTCTGACAGAAAAACTCAGAACTACCTACTATACTGGCAAAAAGTACAACCTGAGATATTGAGAAAGATTCTCAAACTCATATTTATGGGGTTACCAGTACCAGTACTATACGTATTTAAAATTAACTAAGTATGTATTAAATTTCTTTCTATTAACAATTCCATTAACAATTCCACTACAGTAGTTTTTGCGTTATGATTTCGCTACAAGTTGTACGTTTACGTCTACGTAGCATTGTTAAACTGTATTGCTAACCACCGCATGCTCTACTGAGCAACGAACTATTTTGTAACTTTGACCTCTACAGTCAATCAATTTCATATTTCTACTTGAGGAAAGACTAACGGTTTAGTTTTCTATAGCTGCAGTAGTACCTACTAGGTACTACAGTTAGAAATTATCTAGATCATAAGTTTATATGATTAGGTATATTGTTTTAAATGTTTGACAATATTATTACTATCGTAATCGGGTATCGTACAAGGCGATTAAGGATTTCCGGGAGACGGGCAGCAGTGCCTCCCGTACTGACAACATAGTCCGAAAATCACACTGCGGTCACCAACCCGCCTGCCCAGCGTGGTGACTATGGGCAAAACCCCCCTGTGGCAGTAGCCTTGTGGCGTGCCCTGGGGGAGGCCTACGCCCAGCAGTGGACTGCAATAGGCTGAAGACTAGACTAGACCAGACTTTATTACTAGATAATGCTTCTCTGCCAACAGAGTATTACGAGTATGTACATAGGATAGGATAGTGAGCCTAAGTACCTACCTATAATAGATTCCAAATAAAATATTTTTCCCAAAAATGATGTAGGCGGAACTGTAGGACCACAAACTATATCTATAGAGCCACTTTTAGCATAGTGAGGCCACTTATAAGTATCAATGACTAGTTGCTAGCTCATCGCTTGAGAGAATGCCGACTCCCTTGGAGTTCCTCCCTCAGACAAGTCTTACGACATGCATGGAAGCAGATGCAGGTAGCTGATGTATTCTAATGAAGAAGACACAAACATACATACTGTAAATGAAATTGTATTAGGCGTTACAATTCGGAAGTTCAAACATTCACTATGGGTGCGCCCACCACTGGGCCCTACACCCTCCACTGACCCTCGGATCTGATAACTCATAACTGCGAAAACAGGCACTTGCACTAACTACAATCGCCACGAGAAACCAGACCCGAGCATCTAGCATGCAAGACAATACATTCTATTCATATTCTTTGTAACGTCACGATAATTTTTTTCTATGGAAGCACCCCTGGGAACCACGGGTTTCCAAGATATTGAGGTCCAAAGTTACATGAATATCAGCATTTTTTTTAAATAAATCCATCTGGAAACAGTTAACAAACATTTTTTTAAATACACCATATTAATACTTAAAAATGTTAGTTTTGTAAGTACATTTTGTCAATCGAATACATTGCTTGCAATAAAAAGAGATTTAAAAAAAAAAATTTTTCGTTTCCCAGGGTTGGTTTCATAGAAAAAAATTGTCGTTACGTTACAAAGAATACGAGGTATTAAAATAACAACGTTGTCTTTTTACACCCTGTATATTAAATCTTTTTCTACCTTTTAGGTAAGACTAATAACCTAAAATAGCCGACATTACCTTTTCATATTTTCTAAACTTTTCACCAACTTAAAATACCCTTTTACCAACCCATAGAGCATGACAAAACCCCACCATTTCCAGTAAAAATATACCTTTTCCGTAGTCACAACACCGTAACTATGGCCAGCGAATGAGAGACGAAGAGGAGCTGGTAATAACGTTTTTCGATAGAAAATAGAGTCGCCATTTAACTTTGGATTTCTAGGATATTTAGCGGAACATGTCGGCAACGTAAAGAAGACACGTCTTCTAGTTTTGCGTCCGTACAAATGCTATATGATGACACCTATAATACTATAGTTCACAAAGTTATCGAATCATCTTCTTTAATTTAGCGCTAAATTCGTTAAATGACGAAATGAAGTCTGACCGCAAAAGTGCACTTTTATAACATTGACATGACATTGGCCGATGTTCCACATTGACCATTGCGACTCCTTTTTATGCTTCGATCATAACCAGCACGACATTATTTTACTTAGACCTGGCATTTTGTAACAGAATACACACGAGCATGTCGACACAGAGTAGTTAACATTTATTTTATTTTGAGCTAAGTGCTGTATATATGTTTCGCACACATTTTATTGTGCCGTTAATTTAAATGAAATATTTCGTTTTTTCCTTGATGACAATCTTTAAATTACTCTGTGTGAATAATGTGTATGACCATTCATAGGGAATTATATAGCTTTAAGTAAGGCACAATGCATATTAAGTAATCTGTTACCTTAGGCTGTCTTTCTACCAGAGATGCTATGTTACGTTGCTACGGATGCGTTTGATATCGATGGTGGATATCAAACAGATTACACAAATGACACAGATTACACAAATATCAAACAGACACAGCAAGGTTAGTTTGTTAGAATTAAGGGTGCGTTTCTACCAGGATATGACGGAAAACATTGTTTATATCATTGTAACTTCTGTCCAGGCATTTTGGGGGTCTTATTGACATAGTCAAATTGTTTTAAGTTACCAGTTGTCACTGTTGTTCAATGTCTCCATAGCTTTTTAACAAAATGTCCCTAACTCTGGAGGGCATCTCAAAATAAGTATAGACAACAACCTGTATCTACATTATTTATTACAAAAAAAAATATCACAAAGCAATTAAGTCTTGAAAACACTGCAAAATTTCAAATTACAATTAAATAATTCTATCGATAAATAAATAATAGATAAATATATAATATCAGTGTCATTTCTAAGAAAATTTTGCAGGCAAATAATGAAGTAATATGAGTTATGGATGTTTATATACTTATCTATGTATTTATATACCGTTGCTCAGTACCCACGACACAACACCTTAGGGATCTTAGTGTGGGACTAGGTCAATGTGTTGTGATGTGTGTAAATATTTATTTGTTTATTTATTTTAGTAAGTCCATGCCCATTAATCACCTATTTTACCTGTGTATACTCATTCACATGTATGCACGTACACGGCTCTCTTTTAAAATTCAACTTTATAAATTATGTTAGGTTAGGTTACACTTTGTGAACAGTAGTTTAGAAATAGTGTAAAATATCTAAAAAAGATAATACAAAAGACAGTTGCGACTTCAACTTACGAAAGAATAAGTTTCATGACATTATATTCACTACGCTAAATTAGTACCCCTTTAATTACTAGGTACCAAGGTAGTGCCTAATTAAAATATTGCAAGACATTGTCTATCGTTAACAAAACGTATCTAGGCAAATATTTATATCACTAGAACCTTAACCCTAATATTAATAAACGTGGAATAAAGACAGATAACTTCACTCTTTGGTTAGTAAGAAAGGTAATAAAAAAATAGCTTAAAAGTTTATGTTCGGTTAGGACTAGGGTTATCATATCTCAGGATTTTTCGACTTTTCTCAGGATTGCGGCCGGATTTTGCAAATCTCGTGATATCTCAGGATTTTTAAAGATCTCTCTAATTAAAACTTAAACCAACTAACAATAATTTTCTTTTGGTAACAACTGAACAGTTAAAGTTTATACTTATCCAAGTGAAACAAACTAAAAATACTTAATCTTTTGGTAACAACCCCGCCCTGCCGCGCCGCTTCGAGTGCGATGTGCAAGTTGCAACGCGTGAGAGAGATCCACAGTGTGTAAAACGATAATAATACGTTTTTGAGAGAAAATTTTAAACTGTATAAAATCTCACAACTTTTCCATGGAAATCAGGCCTTTTCTCCGGTCTGTAGATTTTTTCATCTGGTAATCCTAGTTAGGACTAGGATGAGGGACTCGAGATACTACAGCTAAACCTACTTATTCGAATATAGACAAATATGGATAGATACTATAGTACTTGCTTATTGATTATAGGTATATTCTTCAAACAGATCACTCATTCTCGTCTCAAACAAGTTGTATTGCCAGTTGAGATTCTGCTTTGACCGGGGACATTACATTTATATTAAGGGGCAATCGGATGAATTTGCCACGGGCCAAAAACAAAAGATTGTTCCAACAAATTGGCCTCTAATAAGCCAGTGTCGTTTAAGTGACACTTTTTAGTTTCATTCTTTAACTGAGTTTAAACGGTCTTGTTTAATTATATGCTGACACGCTCGGAGACTACACGCCATCTTGAAGAAATCGATAATAGCTGAGAATCGACCTGTAATTAAAAAAAAAGAATAGGCTAATAGAAATTACGTTATCCTTGTAAATATGAATCATGTAATTAGCATTACGTTAGTGAGAGCAAATTGAATGATAAATGAAGTAAAGAGAAAAGGTAGACATCTTACTAAGTACTTATTACCTATCCTTACTTAGTGTTAGAGTACAATTTCTTCTATGCTACTATGGGAGTGAAAAAATAACGTATGAGTATATAATACTACAGCTGCTTCTCTTCCCGGGCATACTGTACAAGTCAATAGAGGGACAGGAGGGTTTTGGTGTTTTGTAGGCGATGGGCTGACCACCTGTCACCACTAACCGAACTTATATACGAGTATCTCAACTATACCCTCAAAATTGGTCAGAAGTGGCACCATGTCGTTCTATCGACCCTCAGTGCTCTGCCTACCCCGTAAGGGCTAAAGGCGTGATTATATGTATGTATGTATGTACAATTAAGTATTACCAACTAGGATACCTACCTACTCAAGTAACTCCAAAGAAAGCTAGACACCTTTTGAAGGACCGTCGTTGTCGCGTCGGCATAATATTATCGAATTAAATTTACACGAATGATCTTTTGTGATTCATATTATATGAACACTGGCACATAAAATGGTTATGTCCATTGTCCACCCACCTTGTGGGTATACAGGGTGTAATAGAGTAAAGGAGTATGTTGAGCGAAAAGCTAGCATGTTAATTTTCCCAGTGTATAAAAATTCCTAAGTAACCAGGAGTGCTCATACAATCTTGAACAATAAACAAACATGGCATTTGGAGCTCTGTGGTAGTCTCTATAATGGGCTATTTTCCTAGCAATTTTCTTAATATTACCCTTTTGTTACATCCTGTAGATATAGCTACATACCTACATCTTAATATTGTTTATTTCTTATCACAATTAGGTAATTTACCTATCGCTTGAAGTTAATGACCACATAATGAGAATAAATGTCATACAAGTAAGTACCTGCTTAGAGCTAATAGAAAAAACTTGGATTAGTAGTACCTACATTGCATTGGTAATGTTTGGTACCTAACATATCTACTTATAATTTACTTGTTTGTATGTGTTTTTTAACTTATTTGTATTCTAAATACTGTGCTGATGCGGGGCTTCACTAGAATACATCAGCTGCATCTCCTTCCGTGCAAGAGTCGACTATGGCCAATTTCTATACGAGAGATCGAAAGGAATCCCGGATTTATTTATTCCTAATTTGAAATTTTGTGTGAAAACAATTTGAAGATTAAATCTGAGATATGCAAAAAATCTCTCAAGATCAGTTATAGAAATTGGCTGTAAGAAACTCGGGTATTTTCTCGGGCGATAGCTAGCAACTTGTCACTGATTATTTACATTGTCCTCGTCATGCTAGACGTGGATGAGGGATCTCCTTTATGATCCTGCAGTTCTGGCTGCCCCATTTTGAGAACACGGCCGTTTGTTTTTTTTTTCACATTTTTTTTATTCGCAGGTGGCATGCTGTAACGACAGGCATATTTTTAGATGATTATTATTAATCATTCGATAATTTATATACAGGGTGTAACAGAAAGGGTATGTTAAGCGAAAAGCTATGTAAATAGCCCACTATAGAGATCCTATTTCCAAAATTTGACACTCGAAATCATATTTTTATTTTTGAAGATTGTATGGACATTCCTGAGTTGTTTCGGAATTCTTCATACTACCTGGAAAAATATAAATGTGAATTTGTTATATATATAATTGATATATATTATATTTATTTATATATATATACCTTACTAAATTAGTCATTACTCTTAGTACAAGTGTTTTATAACTATTCCATTGAAATTATTTCTTGGTAAATAATAGGTATAATGCGTTTTGCCAATAGTGTTTTAACAATGACATTATTTATTATCTACTAAAGACGTAGGTGTTTGTTGTTTTATAATAGTTAATTATACTTAATATAAATACTTAAGAAAATAGTACTTAAAAACAACTTATGGCTGAAATAGGGATGTTTACAGTTTTTTTAAATTAGTAATTAAGTATATCGAAATATCATAAAGTAAAAGAAACATTTGCGAAAGAAAAATTTCGCCAGCGTGAACACTTTTCGGGATATAACGATTTCAAAATCACACTTTTAGACTTGCCAAAAAACGCTCCGTACAAACGGCTACCACAATTATGATGTCACTCTGTTAGTAACTTGTTCGCGCGTAAAAGAACTTTTGTTGTACAGCTATATTAAATACTAGTGGACGCCCGCGACTCCGTTCGCGTGGAATGTAGAAAAAATAAAATGTCGTTATTATCCGGGATAAAACATTTTCGCGGGATAAAAAGTAGCCTATATGTTAAGTGGCATCTGTAACAACATATTCCTCGATCTCGGTTTAGCCGTTTCCGAGATTAGCGTGCACAAACATTGATCCGTTACAATTTTATTATATGTATAGATAGATATAGAAGATTGCGTTTGTAAATATGGTCACTAAACAAAAGTTGCTTTAAATAATGCAGGTGGTCATGTGATGTACCTAGTAATTTTCAATTAATTTTACATTTGAAAAATGGACTTGCCCACTTAACTTTGTAGGCTTTTATTACTACCTCATTTGGACACATAATCAAATTGTAATTTTACAAATAGGTATGATTTTGATTATTTATTCTGATAAGCATAAAATGTCATTAAAATTCAACCATAGTAAACATCCCTATTTCTGGAACCCAAATCGCAGGGCATGTATCGAGCTTTCTGCACCCGTATGATGAATTTGGTGAGAGCGAGATGTCTCACTGTTAAACGTCAAATTCACAGAGCTATTAATAACTAGATAGGTAAACTAAGTGTATGTACTTTCCATGTAAAAAATAGACTTAAGAATTAGAATAGACACTTGTTCTCGAGCCAGGACTAAATAAATTAGGGCGGATAGAAGTGCTTTGCAATCCCTTTTTACACGCCAAGTAGAAACACTTGCCTTGTCTAGTCATTACTTAGCTCTGTGGATTTGACGTTTAAAATTGAGACATCTCGCTCTCACCAAATTCATCATACGGGTGCTGGACTCAACACCTACTGTAAATACCTACACATACTCGTACGAGTATAAATACTCTAGTATAAGTACCTACACAAGACTGTGTTCCCAAAATGGGGTACACAGAACTTTCAGGAGCGCGACGGAGATACCACTGCCACGTTCTGCATAGCGGAGCCAGATGTAATGTATTATAGGTAACAATTTGCCAGCTTATCGCCGGAGAGAAGAGAAGAGCTCTATAGTCGGCTCTTACGATGTGCACGTAATGCACAGAAGAGGATATGCATTTCAAACACATCCACAAAATTTTAATAAAATCGATCCAGTCACCCCGCCGCGTAAGGTAGCTTAGCTTAGACAATGTAACAATTCTACGAGCGATAGCGAAGTTCGTATAGTTATGTTTTTTCGCCTCCGTGATCATTCTCCTCCGGCAGATCTGCTTAGGGCGGCGATATTTACGCTTTCCCTGGGGATTCCAGTCTATGGTCTACTTCGGTATGTATTTAGCGTTCCTTCTGAGCTTGTAGTCGGTCTAGATCCGGCACGGCGTGCTGAGATTAATGACGAAAATAATGACCTCTTTTCCAGACGGGACCAATTATTCAAATGGGTTAGAGGCAGAGGGACTTACAAGGTCTATGTTATGCATGGCATCGGCATAAGATATTATTTGCCATATGGAAAACAGCGGTTTTCCCCATTATTTTCCGTCCATTAAAACGAGGTTTCATCAAACTGGTTAGGTTAGGCTAGTGATGTGGCAGGATCGTTAATAATCTGCGGATACGGATCCGTATACGGATATTTGGTGCTAAGATCGCAGAAACGGACAGGCAGGATCCACAGTTTTCTACAGTAGCCGCAATTCTTTTCGGTTATACGAGGTTCGCCATGGCATCCTCATTCCCTCATTTACTTAATTTTTTATACGCACCCGATAAGAAATAATCTTAATGGAATCTCACCGTTTTTCACCGCAACCTAATCATGTACTGACAATTCATAAGCTAAACCACCAAAAATGTAACAGACACGAAATTTAGCAACTTAAGTTTCTTTTTCCTCGGACATCCTCGAGTACCTACGGATATTCGGAACATCACTAGTAAATACTTATATTATGTAAACTTTAAGGTGTTTAATATATAGGTATATACGTACGATGTAACTAGACAGGTAACTAGGATTTCACATTATATAAGTTTGGCATTCACAACCAAGTGATACTTCTTAAGCCTTGACCGACTCCACCTTGTATGGGCAGACAGATGAGAATAATATTAGTAAGTAAAGTAGAACAAAAACACCATTACTTTACAAACCATGATTTATGATAATTAAATTATTATAATATTATGTACTAACTTTTTGGTAGTATTTTAGGTAGGTGGCTGGTTTTTTCTCTACTTTGTATGTTACATGCGTGTAGCCATGGGCATAAAGAAATAAATACATACTCCTCTGTGGTGTAATCAATTGTAAAATGGCATATGATTTGTAACGGTGCCGTCATATAGCAGTCGTACGAAAGCTGTCTTCAGAATACTGTCATGTGAAATGTTCCGCAGCGATATGCGATTACGCACCGCTATTCTAAGTCACAATTTTATTACTACAGGGTGGCAAGTATGATAATATGATTTATGGTGATAAAGGATTAATTAGATAAGTAGTAAGTAGTTAATGCTTTCAATTTTTTGGCCTCGTGAAGGCGTGACTCGTTATGTATTGCATAAACCCTAGAGGTTTTTAATACATGATAGTAATAATTAACTGCATTGTATCAAGTGTAATGAACAAAATAAATGAAAAAAAAAGACGGCAAAATGTCCCTAGCCGGAAGTGGGGTTAACGGAAAATCCCAACTCACCAACGCGCCTGCCCAGCGTGGTGACTATGGGCAAATATCCCCCATGGCAGTCTTGTGGCGTGCTCTGGGGGAGGCCTACGTCCAGCAGTGAACTGCAATAGGCTGATGATGATGATGATACTGTTTCACCTGCAGTTGATGCAATGGGTGGGGACTCACTATTCCCATTGAGGGTTCCTTTGAGCGTAACTAGAAGTCGAAAGGCATAAATATTGACGTTACGTATATACTCGTAGCTTCCTACAAAGGAGGGAAAAGTTTTGTTTGGAGTTTTTTCTAGAGGTTTTGTCTACCTTATACTCTCCTAAACTTTTATGTTCTCCTACGGACATAAAATATGTACGGGCTTCTACGGAACCACACATTATGTATGGCCCGACATCCACTTCACCGGATCTCATAAAACTATAATGCACTTATATACATTATAAGTAGGTACCTACATTTTATACCTACTTAGCTAATAATGCACCCATTATTATAAGTAAGCTTACCTAGGTACTTAGAAACATCATCAGCAATCGTAATATTATAATTCCTAATTATGACTCCAATTTTTGATAGGATATTTAATATTAAAACGTTAAGATTGACAGGCACCAAACACAATAATAGATATACTCAATGGATTTATAGCCTAAATAGCGGTAGCTGTATGCAACTTTTAATCGATCAATTACCTGCAAAAAACCTGTAATTTGATTTAAATTTTAAAGAACCGAGCAGCACATGGCAAGCAAAGGACAAGAATAAACACTCTGATTTGCTCCCATCAACAACATCGTAACGTTGACACACAGCTTTTTTTGCTGACGATCTTACCTCTCTAGAGTGCGTCTCACGAAATAGCGATGGCGCTAGTTACTTTGTGATCGTTGTAGTCTACAATCTGTGTTACTGCATACAAAAAAAATTTAGTTCCCAATTCAGGCATAGGAGTTGTTCTGTGAAACTACAAGTAGCGGACATATCAAAGTTAACTGTAACTAAGTATCATAAAACCCTGTATATAGGGTGTTTTTTTGTGGCCACCTTTAACGAAGGGTACGTATTCTATACATGAAATAAAGTAAGTTTATGCCAAAAAAATGCTGTTTTTTTTTTTTTTATTAAATTCCTTGATCATGCGAAATTTATAGTGTCTAGTGTTTATGTTAGTTTTTTTATAGACAGATATTAATTATTTTATGTGAAAAAATCCTGCTACGCGCGTCTATGTGCATTTATGCAGAAAAACGCAGTCTATTTACTCAACTTTGGACCCTAATATTTTGGAAACCAGACACTTCCCAGGTATGCTTCCATGGAGAAAAATGATCGTGATGATGAGGAGATTCCGTAGTTTTCGGGAACGTTGACGACCAAAATTCATCCTGTATTATTCCTACTATGCAGGTATTGACAGGGCTTCAAATACTCGTAGCCATCAAGGATTGACCTATTACCTATACCCTGACAGGTATCATACGGCCGCAATTTTGAGGCGATATTAGAATTCCCGCAGTCTGTTTCGCTCTAGCAAATGTCAATTTTGTGGGACAGAAAAGTATAAAACGAAAAATATAACACAAAAATGATTTTAAAAAAGGAGAAAGCGTGCTGACAGGTGTGATGAACCCTAAAAGTGGACTCCACTTTATCGGCATACATATGTACTTAATCTAAGGTTAGTAGTAACAACCATCGTACATAATTTTTTGCAACACTTGGTTTCACCGTCTTCGTCGGAAGGGAAACGCAACGCTCGAGTGAGCATAATGGTAGTTAATTTAAAACATCATATCTCTTAATAAATTGGGCATAAAATTAGGTAAAACTATAGGTTGAAGGAGAAACATTGAACATGATTGATTATATGTAATAGGAAATGAAGGCACTATGAGATGTTAGAAGAATTAATATGGCTTAGCTAAGATGGTTTGCCGTATTTACAACTCTTGAGGTGTTCTCCGCTGACTCTCGAATCCGACGACAGCCGCGATAAGAAACCAGATATCAAATAGGACAATTCGAGTAATAATATGAACTGTTTACCTATTGCCGAAAAGGGACCCGTAGGCGTACTACGTAGTACATAGGTACCTTGCAATAGCAACATGGCAAATACCTTTGCGATTTCTGTAAGTTAGGGTCGGTTCATATTTTGACGGAAGATGCGTCGAGCGTATCACCAGGTACAGGCAAACGCACTAACGCATCATCGGTTGAGTGTGAAAGGTTGAATGTTTTGTCATATATTTGCCTGTTCTGACGTTACGCGACCGACAAATACACGACGGATTTTCCGTGAGATATGAACCGACTCATCACAAAGGTATTTGCTATTATTGTTACAGACTGTAACAATGGCATAATATAAATTTATAGGAGCGATCGGCAAAAATTTTACAATTTTTGACATAGCTTTCCTATTACTACCTACCTAGATACGTAGTAGCAAACCTACCGGCCTTAATTCGGCCTATTAACTTATACTTACGTATTTTACCATCAAGGATTCATGTACAAAAAAATTCATCATTAAAGATAACTATGTATATTCATTTTCTTACAAAATTATTTACAACACCATTATTATGCACATCCATTTCCATATAAAACATTAGGTACATTAGACATAAGTTAACATAATATCTATAGCGAATATACAGCGCACTAACATAGGCTTATTTAATTCTAGTACTACACTAATTACAGATCAATAATTTTCAGGCACCATTCCCTAAACTCGAATAAAAATAAGTGATATTTTGTAAAGGAGGCTGGATACATATACTAAAACATGCGCTCACTTATAGTACTGCAAAAGATGTAAAAGGCAAATAAATGCCAATTTTGCCGCCTCTGTGGCATAAAGTGAACGCTTGCCAGTTGTAAATAGAATCATAAGAAGCTCGTCCAAGGATCATTTCTAAGAAACGAGGCACAAGAGCGTCGCGACGATTTAGTTGGAAAATTGGAAATTGATAGCCACGATCCGGGTTGTAGATCTAAACAGTGGGTGAAATACCTCATAATGTAGTCATTTCTGGCACTCGAACATAAACTTAATATTTGCTCTGTCTGTCCCGTTCGGTCTCAACCATTTACATGAATGGAGAGAGAGACATAACTAATTATAAGTTTACGACTAAGTGTGACGGTCAGAATCGACCACAATATCTCCCAATGTTTAGTTTTAGCGATTCTACGTTTAGATTGAAGTCTGAGCACAGTCTTTGGCTATCGCTCTACAGTATAAATGTATTGGCCAAATCATCATAATATATGAGTTACCTACATATTTATCAAGACATATTACAATTTTTTTATAAGGTATAAAGATTCTAATCAATATGGCGTCAATATTCCTTGCAACAAATTATTACTAATCAATATCGGCAAATAACTGTCGGAGAGTTAAAATACGCTTCACAAATAAAATATTTCAGATATAAACGAAGATCAGAGGGCGTAGTGTGAGGTAATAAGAGTGAGAACAACGGCATGCCATGATTGGTCGAATAGTTTACGTTTAGCCCTCTGGTCTTAAAGAATGGTAATAAAAAAAAGAAAGAACGAATTTCGTGCGACGTTCTTTGGTTTTTAAACTCCATAATGCCTATCCGATGATGTTTAGAAAAATAAATAATAGAATACATAATGATATAGTATTAAGTAATAAACATATGTAAGATTTGAATAGCAATAAATATAAATTGTAAAATTAATAGACATGGTCACAATTTATTAGTTATACCATGCTTGATAATAAGGAGGTGATAGAACAGCAACATTAGGACAAATAGTAGAAAATTATCAATATTCTGAAGAGAAAAAAATTTATGTATCTTAAACCCCTTATTAATAAACATGGTATAATTAAAGTAAGTATGGTATATTAGTAAAATTCCAAACATACCATGTGTATTAGTAAGCAAGTTTTTATTTATTATCATAGTATAAAGAGAAATTAGATCAAATATTAAATACACATAGATATTTTTTTAAATACACATTGTATTAAGAATTGGCTAGGAATGTCAACTACTCAAAAAGTTACAGATATTTAATTGTATAGAAAATAATATCATTACACCATTCATATTATTATTTACATGTTAATTTACAGACTATTCTTGAATAATAACATTTACATTTATTTTAAAAGTAATACTTTGTTTTATACAACTGCCTACAAATAGAGTGCTGTATTTGAAAGGTGACATCTCTAAGAGGCCAAAATAATTGTCTATGGATTTTTATATAGCCAAGCTTCTTTTATGCGACCTTTCTTATGAATCTCAGCCAATATTCTCTTCAAATCAATGATTGAGCAACTGAGAAGTTGAAAACATCAAAAGAGACTGTACATGAGATCATTTTGAAACATCTTCTATCCGTTTAGGCAACTACCAAAATGTTACCAACAAATAGGTACCCAGTATAGTGCACAACTTTGTTAGAAAAGAGTTTTCAAGTCAAGTAACAATTCTAGCTATCTTGACCATCTATAATAATGACTTGGCTTAACATGGCCGCCATTAAAATTCAAATAGGCTGTGTTTCAGTATGAAAGTTATACAATTTGAGCATGATATGATTATTGTCATAGCTAGCTGATGTGTAGCTTTGGTGTTTTGATCCATACAACATTAAAAAAAAGTCCTAAAATTAAGCAATTAGGCTTGTTTTATAACCACCTAACATAACTTGGCAGTACACAACTAATGACACTTCTTGCTGCATTATTTGTGTAAATATGTTACAAGCAATTTCTGTAAGCTGGAAATAATATTAATTTAACATTGTTTACAAACAAATAGAACATTGTTATTAGATTACATTTTCAGTCTTACCTTCGATAATTACATGGACTACAGCCACCTTTTCCAAACAGAAAGAAATATTTTATCTTTCTTCATATTATCTAGATGCATCCTATGTTTTCTTGGTAACCACCTCTCACTATCTCACTTAAATACTGACAGTGAGATAGCAATATTAGATTTTCATACAGAAAACAAGTCTTGAGATGGCTTTCAAATTGGTACTGGGAAAATATGTGCACCTTTATTTTCTTTAATTTCTCGACCTCTAGTTGTCATGTTTGTTTCACAGGGGTCTATTATTTCTCTATCTTTGACTTAACTATCACATATAACTGCTAAAGCAGAACAGTTATCTTCTTCCAAAATGGATGGACATTATCAAAATTTTATAACTTGTATAGTATTGCATTATTTTTATCGCGGTATCTTTTGTATATGGACATAAGACGTTTTATTACTGGAACTAATATACAAAACTATAATTTGACTTTTAATATTCATTTGCGTCTATAAATAAAGCAAAATAAGACTAATCGCCAATCAATCCATGTGTGTAATGTATTAGATACGAAAATATACTTTCCAAACACTTCAAGATATCACTTTCAAAGGTGGAAATATATCTTTCAGGATCTATTTTCACATGGCTTCAGTAATCACTTGACTTTATTTTTAATTTATTTTATTTCAAATCAATTGATACACCTACCATTACCAAGTAGGTCATTTGGATGGAGGCAATGGACAAATTACTTTAAATCTTAGTCCATTAATATTTCCAACATCACTTCAAGCTTTAGAAAGTATATCACCGTCTCACTCACTTCACTCTCCATTTCACTATACGTCATTTCAGTCCACTAGGCTTCCACAGACAGCCTTCTCCTTCCAACACACTTCAATAAATAGAGTCAACACTATTAGCACACAAAATTGTACGTCAAATTTTGCGGGTAGTTTATATGCTAGTGATGGTGGCCAGAGTTAATACTGTGCTGTGCTTTCTTCTTGCGTTGTGCTAGCATGTCGTAGAAGGGATTGTGGCTGATTGAGCGACGGAGACACTCGATCCATTCGTCTCGCTCTTCCACCGTCGCTGCTGACATTCTGGAAATTTATTTTGTTAGTATGCTGTTTTTAATTTTGGCAGTCATTCCATTTCAAGGTTGCGTATATTTTTTATTAATATTATATTACTAGGGACTGTGCCGATGCGGGGAGAATATACTTTACCTACAAGTCCTTGTGCGCATGTAGTAAGAATCAACTAAGAATGTCAGGGGCTTGCCCTTTAGCACGGCCTAGCGCTGTTAGATCTGTTACATTTTTACTTCCTTCATGATCCTGCAGTTCTAGCTACCCCCATTTTAGGAACTCAACTGTGTGATATATGTTTAATACTATGACATATTATAATATTAGGACCATGTTTCGTCTTAAAATAATAGTTGTGGGTAGTGTGTAATTTCTATTAACGTAACCAAATACACCAACCTTTCCTAAATTATATTTAACTAGCGGCCGCCTACGACTTCGTCTGCTTAAGGGACATTTCGTATCAGCATTACACCTATACCAAGTCCCAGCAGGTCTCTAGCTATACTCGTACATATAAATCACTCTTTCTTTGCCATCCTTTTGAATCACTCTATCTACAAAAACTGCATCAAAATCCGTTGCGTAGTTTGGGAGATCTAAGCCATGGAGAAGAAATAAAAGAGGAGTAGCGGCTAAGTATATTTTCATACAAAATAAGTGTGCCGCGGAGCGGGGGTGAAGTATGGGACGAGGGGAGCATTGAACACTGTAGCCCTGCCCATTTACATAGAAACCACCTTGTCAAACTACTTGCTCATTATCAATATGGTTCAAGATTGTTTTACTAGTGCAATTACTCATCACTAGATGGCAATATGATACTACGTTTTAGTAATAAAGTACCCTGATAAAAGCGCTAGTGTCTTTGTAATTTGAATACGGTTACATTTCGGAGCACAAGCATGTGGTTATAGCTACTGCGTTATACTGGCGCTGAAGCTCCGTCCCTATCATGATGTCATGGCCTCACGATTGCCACACGACCCAGTTTATAGACCCACCTCCTCTTTATACCTTCATCATGATCTAAGCAAACATTCCCTACGGCTAAGGAGTCCCAGACAAACCGCGAGAAACGACTTTGTTCTGTTATATATACCTATAGTGATAGAAAAGTGAACTTACCTATATACAGTATGTTTTCCCTCGACGACCTTTCCTTCGGAATCAGTCTTGCACGCCTTTATGAGGTCCGCGCCACCACTGGCGTACAGTTCAAGGCAATGTGGCCTTTGACGATCACTCGCGGGACGGACCTGGAATACGGGACATTTTATTTAGCTATTTGTAGATTATCAGAAACAGAATGAGCTATTTGTAGATTATCAGAAACAGAATGAGCTATTTGTAGATTATCAGAAACAGAATGTGGCAACTGGTAGAGAGACTTTCTATCTGTCTGGTTAGGAAAGTTCGTAATTCCCTTGCGGATTTTATTAGGGATTAAGTGAGACTACAAAACCTCGTCTCGTGTCTTTTTACAAAGTAAATACGCATCTGTGGGACTTTTCGATAGTCCGTAACGCTATCGTCACACTGTCATATCTAATAAATTTTTCTCGAGAGTCGATAGCGTTACGGCGCAAAAAGGTTCATGCTTACCCTACTGGTCTCCGGATGTTCACTCTACATTAATAAAATAAGTAGTGGGAAATCCGTGAACCTCCAGACCCAGTTCAGCTCAAACAAGTGATCAGTCTTGGGCAGAAGCAAAAGCGACACTACAATTTGTCTCACATGAATCAGATTCAAAAGAGTCTGTCCTAGCTTATATTTATATAGTAGTAATCATGAACGATATGTAATTAATTTTATTACTTAAATGAATATTTGTGTACTCACAGATATGTTTTCTAATGGAATAATTCCCCGAGGCTCCTTATCCGTAGTATATTCGAAGTAGTACAGGCAGTTATCGTTCAGTATAAACCACCGTCTCTTCCATGATTTGTATCTGAAACGTAAGAAATAAATTAAATATAAGTTATATTTTATCTGCTACTTTATGTAACTAGGCACTAGGTTCTCCGACATTAATCAACGGTTGATTAACTGTTATTTTACTTCATCGCCGATATTGGAGAAAGTGAATCAATAAAAGGAGCGAGGAGGACTAGGAGGACGATAAATAACGGTACCTCGATATTAGGGCATATAAAAGTAACTTTATCTCAAACCTTAGTATGTATGTACATTCGAATATCACTCGTGAGTTGTGTGAAAACAGAGCGCATAACAGTTTAATGCTGTACCCATACGTTCGTAGAATAAAATTGCACATTACCTATGCATACTGGCAAATTAAACAATAGGAGTCAATGATCTACGACTTATGTCCTTGCCGTGACGTGGATAATTTCACTTGTTTACTAAGATAAGGTTTTACATTTCTGTACAAGATAGACAACAGCGTTCAATGGAACTGGCATTACTGTGAATACTAATTTACATAGTACCTTTTTAAGTTGAAATAAGATAAATATAACTTAGTATTCAAAATGCGAGGCTTTTTTACTGTGCAACTTTATATTTAACTCAGAGTTGGTAATTTTAGATTTCATAGAAATAATATACATCGAAAAAAAAATTGATGTCTGTGTATAAGCCTCCTGGCATCACCATAATAGCACCATAAATCCATTCCGTTTCAGCCTAGAACGCGACGAGTACTTCATTCAACTTACATAGCTATACTATGACATACTTGCATACATATAACAACGACTGTACTTACCAAAAATGGGGTAGCCGGAACTGCAGAATCACAAAGGAGATCCCTCAGCCACGTTTAGCATAGCAGGGTCATATGTTAATACTCGGTGACATATTGCTAACTTATCGTCTGGGAAAATGCCCGAGTTGCTTAGTTAACTCGTACAGTCGTACATGCACAGAAGGAGATGCAGCTGATGTTACCCAGTGAAGCCTCGCATCATCACAGGAAACTATGAGGATACTATCACATGATAGACACAAACCTTCCGCCCTGCTTCCACAGCCACCCTTCCTTGTCAGGATTGAAGAATGTATGCATGAGATCGTTTCCGTCGTCCTCTGGTATCTTGAACGGCTCCGTCTTTATAGACTCGTATAAAGACTGAAATATAAAACAGAGAATACATTTCAATCTATTTAAATTCTATAACATACTGGCCTTAATTACTAACAGAATCTGTGTGTGTACCGCAGCTGGATGATCTGTTAAAATCTTGTTATGATAAATGGTTACCTAATATACTTGTGAACATAAACTGACAGGCATTTGAACCATCTCATATAAACTTCCACACGGTGATGCCGTTAGATAAATAAACCATGAAACATAACTATCTTTTAACCCAAGTAACTTTACTTAACTACACTTAGTATCTTACAAACATTATCTTAGCGGCAAAGAGAAATTCCATGTACCTATAAATGATACTTATGTTTTCATCTGATAAAATATGGTGCAAAAATAAAGCAGTAACTTACTAAAATCCTAGCGCTTTATTTAAACTGTTTCCATCGACTAAAGCAAGTTCAATTAAATGTCGCTCTCCGATGCACAAACTGATAGATAACACGATTTACTTTACAGAGATACATTATAAATAGATTATTATTTATCGCTTTATTTTATGTAGGTAGTTGTAGTTTTAGTTAGGATGTTTATATTATTTTAGTACGTAGATGATCAATGTTTACTAATTAGGACTTCATGTCTACCCGCTTACCTAACCTAATGTAAAGTAAGTACGAAAAGTACTAACCATAATCTGTATTGGATAGATAAAGGAAAAATAACAAACATCTAAAAATACAGGGTGTAACATAAAGGGTATGTTAAGCGAAAAGCTAAGTAAATAGCCCACTATAGAGAACCTATTTCCAAAATTTGAGAATCGAAATCACATTTTTATTTTTCAAGATTGTATGAAAATTCCTGAGATATTTGAAAATTCTCCATACTATCGGGAAAAATAAACATATGATTTCGGGTCTCAAATTTTGTGGATAGGTTCTCTACATTGGGCTATTTACCTAGCTTTTCGCTTAACATACCCTTTTTGTTACACCCTGTATAATACCACATTAAACGTTATACCATAGCTACAGTACAGCAGTGGTACTAAGGAAGTGTTATTATCTATTTAGCTGCACCTACTACAACCCACATAAACTAAGATGCTACCCTGGACACAATATCAAACACTGGCACTAACACTGCATCAAATCGACTTACTAATAGTTTGCACCTCAAACTCATCTCTAATAATGAAAATATCCATTTCGGTTGTTTCTCAATGGACTAATTAATACTAACAGCTAACTAATACCGGATAAACTGCCGACTATGTACTTTATTAGTTATCACGTCATTATGTTAGCCTCATTATGGTAAATACCTTAGGATATCTCCTTTTTAACAAAAAAATAATTATCAAAATCGGTTCATAAACGACGAAGTTATCCGCGAACACACATAAAAAACGGTCGAATGGAGAAACCTCCTTTTTTTAAGTCGTTTAAAAATGGCATTGGGGCTACGCACTTCACGTATTATGCACGTTTCGCTGTATGAGAGGTATACGTAGTATTACAATTATGTATCTGTGTACAAACTTAAGCTCTTCAGATTACGCTATACTAAACTACGCTATGGCAAATAAGGATCTAAGAATAGCGGGACAATATTATACAATGTGAACATATCCATAATTCCATAATTAAGTATGGCGTGCGATATCGTTGTGCTACTATGCTATATGTCATTATATTATAGCGTAGTCTGAAAACAGCCGTAATGTCCGGCACATTAAAGTTTAATATCGCAGGCATTACTCATCGTTATGAGAATTGTCAGGTGCCGGGGACGTGAAGTACTCCCTAGACTATTTAATTTAAATCCTACCCTTTTTCCATTATTTCGGATCGTCAGGACGAGATTATGTTATTCATATCGACATCCAATTATTGCACACAAATCCTGATAAGTCTACTCTACCTACGAATGAAAACGACAAATTTTGAATCAATATTATGAATGTACATTGAAAGTCAACCTCACCTGCGCGTGTATTAAGGGTATTCATACTTTACATACATACATATAATCACGCCTTTATCCCTTACGGGGTAGGCAGAGCATCAAGGGCTGATAGAACCACATGCTTCCACTTCTGACCAATTTTGAGGGTATAGTTGAGATTTACAAGTTCGGTTAGTAGTGACAGGTGGTCAGCCCATCGCCTACAAAACACCAAGACCCTCTTGTCCCTCTACTGACTTGTACAGTATTCATACTTTAACCTAAGTATTTAATAATATAGGCAGCCACGTGGGAGTTAAGATAAACCTTTAAAGGTGGATGAAAAGGGCGGGAAAATGTTGGAATTTATCTCGTCGCCTCCTACATAAAAGCCAGACAAAGGCAAATAAAATTGATCTCATAATCGGCTTTCATGCTTCCTGCGATGCAGTTCGAATAATACCTGCGGTGAATATAGCTCTTCGAAAATACACATTTGTATGTGAAAATAATGACTCGGTTTTAATTTGTTCGGGCGTAAATATAGTTTAATACTGAGTAATGATAGCCATAGCAGTTTATATGTAGGTAATAACGACTTTACTCTTCACTAAATCTATGCCACAATTTCATTTTGATTTCATAAGAAACACATAACGAATGAAAATTTTATTTAAACTTCCAGTCGGACCTTGGGCATCGGTCACACTATAAGAATGAAGGTATGTACGAGTATGCTAACTAAGCTCAATTTGACCCGCGCGGTGGTCTTCCGACGTCATGTTCTCATAATAAATCAGCAGAGATAACAACACCTGTGACATCCTGCCTTGTATCGTATTGCTACAAAATGCCAGCTAGTGTGAGCTTAACGCAAAAAATATACATATGTATACATACATACCTCATCTCATACAACACATCGAGCGCAATTTTACGCGAAATAAATAAAGTACGAATGCATTTGTTTCAATATCTAAATAAAAATAAAAGCGAATAGGGAAAACAGAGTGGTGTGGTAACTAAAAAAAACTACATAGTATTTGTTAGTTTATCCATTTATCAGTGAGCTGTTGGTTTCTATCGTCAATTTAACAACCCGAACGAATAATTTCGTTATAAGAGACCCCATTGGCATTATGTAGCTGTTTTCAGAACGCATCACACTTCCTCACAGCCTTATGATGAAAAACATAAATACAGTTCAAATTACAGAATTGACACGTACACATACCTCGTAATACATGTCGAAATTTTGTTGAAGATCGTCAAAATGATTGGTTTCTTGTATTGCTGACCTAACAGAATTACGAAAAAGTGCTCAATCGGCGTAACTTTATGAGGTTTTGCATTAGCTAGTCAAAATCGGCGCTCTTAGGTTTACCTAGCCAAATAAAACGTCTTTGTCAAATAAATATCATAACAAACGAGAGTAAATAAAAATAATAATACATATAATACATTTTGAATGACATAAGCCACCAAAACTTGTTCAAATACAACACGTTTGAAACTGTCCGAATTGCCAATTAACGTTTACGACACCCTATAATAAGTTATACTCACCAACAGCAGTTCCTGAGGCAGATCGCCACCATTATTGATGCCGCGGTTCATAGCAACGAACTGTTCCGGCGTCGGCTTGTCCTTCACGCTGGGGTTGTGCAGCGACGTATTCAGCATGATAATGGCGAAGCTAAGCACGTAACACGTGTCCGCATTGGTAAAGATGTCCGGGTTGAGCTGGCAGTAGCGCTGCGCGAAGCACTCCATCATGCGGTCGATCTTCTGCGCCTCGCCCGGCAGCCGAAAGCTCCATAAGAACTGTCTGGAATGCCGAGGGTTGCGTGTAAGGTTAAATCTTTGCATTGCTTAGGTTAAACAGTGGAAAGAGTAGAGACATTACCTAAGCCTCAGACAAAGAGGCGTCTGATATTGTCTCAGACATAACATGACATATATTACCAACCGGGCGAAAATACTAACGCCTAGTTGGGGCGCGTCATAGGAGAATGTTGTTAGATATCCAAATCGATCGTTAAACTGCTCGATAATAGGGTTAATAGTAAACTAAATCCAGCAATTATAAATGATAATATAATTAGCCGGAGGAAATGTATCATAGCTACTGCAGTACGCCGCACAGTGGGCTAGGATTGAAAAAAAAATGAGAATTACGGACGAAGAATGCGAATCGCGTCGATTTTTTTTCTGTGTACTCAATTTATCAAAACAAACAACTTTTATTTGACGAAAAAATTCGACGCGATGCGCACACTTCGATCCGTAATTCCCATTTTTTTAAATCCTAGCCCACTGTGCGCCGGTAAGCGACATGAGCAAACCACTCAAAAGAAAACAATATCTACAGGCAACAATTACTGCCAGATGTCGATGCCCCATCTGAAGATTTACTGTCTACTAGACATAAACAAAGACTGAGACCACAGAATAGATAATAAAAACGACCAAACACAAAGTAATGCCAGACGAATTTATTGTTCCTTTCTATACAACTCGCTCATATTCTTCGGTGCAGTCTACACGCGATCTAGCATTGCACAACATATAAAAACTATCTGGGTTAAGTTCGTGTATTTGGCACGTACAAATCAATTCACTATACAAATATTGCATACTTTACATATATTTGTATTTACTCGCAAACATTAGTAGTAGAGCTGTATTGATTTTATAGCTCGCTAAATAAAGATTCTTATCGAGTAATGTAGCTGACGCGTCTAAATCGCAGTGATAGCGCTACGTAAATATGTAAAATAATAACTGGCCAATCAGAAATATCCTCTATACATATTATAGGCAATTTACCTAATACAAAGGGAGATCCTGCGGGAGAAGGGCTAGATGTAACTGATCAGCGACAGGTTGTTAATAGAAATGTTGAGTGGTCATATTCATCAATACTGTTACGTTAAATTACGAATTCACAAAACACACAATCAAAATCGAGCATGCACCCGAACAATCGCATGGGAAACACGTCCACTGCAAAATTCCGCGAATCTGACGACCACACAATGCCCTCGGGTCGTAAATCATAACACTGTAAGCACAAACAGTGAAAAACATCCAGTGTGAAGGGATTTTTTCGGAAAACAGTGACGTAATGTGTTTACCGAACGTCCCTGTAAACAAAATAACACGATCTCTTTGAACAAGCTGTTTGATTTGACTCTTTATACGCAAATATTTAAGAGTTACCAATTAGAACTCTCTCGAAAACCTGATAGCTGATAGTATTTGCATGGTTAAATAATATTTTTTCTGAAGTGGTTTCTACCCATGTAAATACACTACTAATCAAAATACTTGGAAATTTGACATTGAATTTGAATTGGGTGTGTCCTGTGTACTAGTTTTCAATCATTGACATAAACTACATAACATTACATAACGGTAAAGACAGAATGGGTTGTATGATATACGGAATTGTAATACTCGTATAAAGGTACTACACAATAAGTTATTCTAAAGAAATATATATAATTATTTTATTTTAAACATTCAACTACTACTAGCGTACAAAGCAAGATATTATCTTAGTTATGTCTCGCTGTCTAATTAATAGGACGCCAATCAGTTATCCAATGACCATAATTTTAACATAATTATATCCTAGCTACCGAAGCATGAAAGAATGTCAATGTCTGTATGTATACGGACAAGCAAAACGAACGACATCTTTGGGTTTAGATGATAAATTGATTATTATGCGTGGATTTGGTCGATTGCTCGTTTCACTGACAGGTGATTCATTGTGCGTCGAGTACATTGTGAAAAGGGACTATAGAAACGACGCAATGAAAGCTATCCTGTAGCTAGTCTAAGCTTCCATAGATTATCTTCTAAGCTCTGGTTACAACTACAATGCCCATAAATCTTTGCTAACCTTAAAGCTTGTACTAATATTAGGTCCGTGAAGTCATGTAGTTCGACGAATGCTCTTAGGACGGCTTCATTGAAATCTGACCGTTCTCCGAGGTAGTCGCCGATCGCCGTTTTACTAAGCCCTTCGCCCTTGTGTAAGAATTGCGCTACGTCCTCCGGCGTTCTTTGCAATAATCCATTTTCATATAGGTACTCGATACCTGAAACAATATAACGGGTACGTTGTATTATTTGTTCGGGGAGTGTAGAAAACACTTCTATTACTGACTGACTGAGTGACTGGTAGATAATGCTTAACAGACTGGATGTAGGAAGTTTAAATTGAGCACTCTTTGGAGAGTACAAGTAACGAACTAATAAAGGATCTCCCAATATTCCCATGGGAAAAGGGCAAAACGGAAATTACAAAGAATACACAGATGAAGTAGTGTAGTAATATAAACTACTTCGTGAAGTCAGGAATGTATCCTTTCGTGACTCTACAAAACAATATTGATCCGTGTAATGAATGAGTATACATATTTCTCAATAAAATTGTAGAGCATTCTAAAACAATAAATATTTAATTTAAAAACAATAAAACTGTAATAACTATAACCGTCGTAAATAAAATGAAACCGATTTCGAATAAAGAATGTATTCTATAAAGATTAGTGCCAACAAATTACAAACGTATTAAAAGAGATAACTGTACTTTGAGTAACCTTCGCTAGTCAGTAAAAATTATAGATATCCTGTATATTATAGAAGCAAATGTAGCTATGTATTATATTTCCAAGTCTCACATGACATTTGTAAGACACCAAATGGAAAAACGTGAGAGGTTCCGTCCGCAATGAATTGAAAATCACAAAGGCATGAACTCGTTTATTTCGGTTTTGCGTTTTACGAAAATCAGTTATCTCAACATATTGTGATACGTGAGCAGATTGCCATATTATCTTTAGACTCTCCTATTTTAGCGCACATTTCCTGATCTCCATATGCGTTTCTAAACAAAAGTACATCCACCACAAGCATTGTGTAATCATTCAATTGATTGTGACCACCCAATTGCCACAAGGTCCACGAGGATACTGCCCGCCATATCCGATATATGCCCTATATTCCAACTACAATTACTAAGGGCACGTACTGCAAAGAGCATTGTTAAATGCGGCGTAGGCTGAAAGCTTTCCTGAGAGTGGAATTCGCGATAGCAAGTGACCGAGACGTCTGTAAGCATTTCCGTTTGCAAGCCGGCGGAATGCAATACGAACAATACAACGCTTCGGAATAAGTATTTAAAACGACTTGTTTAAGAGAACATAAAACTTCAGCTTGGAATTGGCACTGAACAAGCACACCGCTCCCCGGCTTAAATAAACTGTTGTTGTAAAGTTTAGGAATTTAAATACACCTTGACATTTTTAAGCAGAATCAGATAAAAGATATTGTTGCAAAATTTTTAAGAAGAAAGAATTACAATAAGGTATCAACATCAAAGCCCTTTAATAAATTGATATTCCTAGTACAGATCTTTCAGCTGACGTCAGAGAACCCACGCGCAACCTCTGCAGACTTTTCAAAGTGCTGAATATCTACCTACATACTAGGGGATGTTGGGATCCAGACGAGTGGGCGGCGGAGCGCTCTGCGGCAATTTAGTAATTTCAGACGAACCGTTAACAATGCCAAAGGCTTTTCGCGAGAATCGCGTGCTACCAGTATTTAATACAATGCATTGGAAACTAACGAGCATTAAATGCAAATGCACAGCAAGTTCACCAAGTGTATAGTCTATTCTATACATTTTCTATACATATAATAAAATCGTAACGGATCGATGTTTGTGCACGCAAATCTCAGAAACGGCTGGACCGATTTCGATGCAGTTTTCAGGAATATATTTTGACAGGTCCCATTTACCATATAGGCTACTATTTTATACCGGGAAAATGTTTTTATTCCGGATAATTTCGACATTTAGTTTTTTCTGCAGTCCACGCGGACGGAGTCGCGGGCGTCCACTAGTATTAAATAAAGGTGCTATTAGCTTCTAGGCATTTAAGTTTCTTTCTATGAAAAGAAAGTCAATATCTTTTTCTACCCGCGGCGCTTATTATGTTTTTTGCTGCGTCATTATCTTTGATAACATCACCAGACGGGGTGTTTATTAATCAGGAATCTGTCGACTGGGGAGTCAGCAAAAAAGCTTCAGTCGCAGTACTTGTTTATAAATCTTGGACATCATTACCACCTCGGTCGGTCGTCGCATGCAAAATTGCTGATGGCAGCATGACGGATTACCGTGTCAAGAAAAGGGGAGACGAGGGAAGATAATGCCATTCTTGGTGATATAACAAGCTTGTTAGACGAAATGGCAGTGCTCGCTAAAGATTGGCAAAATAAAATGTTAGAGACGAAATATCACTGCAAGCTTATAAAATATTGGTTTTGTTTAGTACTCTGAATACAATAGACTTGCTGACAGGAACAAAAGTCTGAACATTTTTGTAATATATAGTATTTCCCGGGGGAGACAGACTATCGTTATTTGTTACGGCCGCATATTAACTGCATTATGCATGATCATTCATATGCAGAGGATGAGACTGAAGTTATGCAATGTCCAAGTCCCTACATAGCTATGGAAACATAATCTATGCCATAGGCCATATAGTATGCTTCGCAAATATTTAATAAAGTCCGGAACGTATGTACTCCACCTACTTAGGAATGTGAAATAGAGAAAGCAATTACCGAGGCATCACAATAGTTTAAACAAATAACAAAATCGATAGAGAACTCTATCACAGTAAATTCTAATATAGAAAAAATTTAGGTAAAAAAACCTTTTTAAAAACAAGCTTTTATTTAAATGCGCTAAAAAGAAAAAATAAACTTTTACACTAAAACTTTTACTGTTAATTTATAACGTCATTTCAAATTTAACACATTTGACACAATTTATATGTTATAAAAGCTAGTACTTAAATGTCGCGACATTTAAGTACTCGTATTTACGTTCTTACTTTAAAATGTTTATTAGGCAGCATCTTTGTGTTGATGTTTCAGATTTTCCCATATTGTTCCCACGCATATCGAAGAAATATCCGTCGACCCTTCCAGAGCTTCGTGTAGAAGAGTAAGAGAGTAATATACAACAGGGTTCGCCCCGGTGCCCCGAGGTGGTATGTTCACGACATCATGTCATCATGCCACTCAGTCCTCGGCACGGCCTCACCTTGACTTATTAAAAATTTAAAACTAAGAAAGTAAATACGAGTACTTAAATGTCGCGACAAGCTTTTATAACATATAAATTGTGTCAAATGTGTTAAATTTGAAATGACGTTATAAATTAACAGTAAAAGTTTTAGTGTAAAAGTTTATTTTTTCTTTTTAGCGCATTTAAATAAAAGCTTGTTTTTAAAAAGGTTTTTTTACCTAAATTTTTTTTTATACTTTTTAGTTTTCACCTGGTAAGTTCCTAAGTCTGTTCATCTCATTCAACGCATCATTATTTTCAACTCAATTGCTTAAAAATATCTGTTTCAAAATAGATTTTCAAGTTTTAGAAGTCCGCCATATTGGATTAAGAGTGACGTCACATTTTTTTCGAGTTACGCCCAGCTAGCCCTTTAATTTGATACCCATATTGTAGGAATGCATTAAAAATAATTGGTCCGCCATTGTGGGTATGCCGCCATGTTGGATTTAGAATGACGTCACACTGTTAATCATGCATTGTCATCCGAACTGAACGTGCTCACCAAATTTCAGCCCAATCGGTTGAGGGCAAGTGCCTTAAAATTGAGTTGTAAGATTTCACCCGAACAAACACACATTGCAAGTTAAATAAAAGCTTGTAAAAATAATTAATTACTTATAATAGCATCTAATTATTCATTATAGTAATTTATTAGTAGCCCCAGAGCAAATCCAACTTGTAAGACTCGATTCGATATCACAAGTAAAATTTTTCAATCAGCAAATTACATTACTCCATATATCAATGGATCAAAGGTAGGATAAGTAGAAGGTACGAGTAAGACAATATACCGACACACTTGTATTTGTGTAGAATAGATTTTAGAAGCGTTTTAGCACTTTCTTTATTTCAATCCACCACATTGTACGTAATGGACTCGCAGACTTGTCTGTAGACGACGCTAATAAATTACTTTGACCGTCCATTGAGAAATTGTTATAACAATACATTCTACTCTTTGTATCCCTTTCATTAAGAGAATTCCTACTCTGTCTATATTTTTAAATTAAACTTTTTAAATGTACTCGCATCTATTTCTGTTCAAATCGATTCCGTATGTTATTAACCAGCAAAGGTATAAATAAAAACTATTTTTAGCACTGTATCTACGACAAGCGTGTAGAACATTTTATTTGCGCCTGAAAATAAGGCCATCTAAAAAAGCGCCCAAGTAGGCGTAGGTGTCCTATATTCCGAGGACATCATTAGCGGATTGTTGGAACTTGTCTCCGAGGGCGTGGGGACACACTACGAGGAAAATTTCGAAAAAAAAAATGTTCATGCGAGTATGTTTTAACATGGAAATCTGATCGGACTATGTTATTTTGGAAGAAAGAGCTATTATGTTTTGAGTAAATCATTTTTGGTTTCGTCATATTATGTACTACATACCTATACATACTGGGTGTAAAAAGACAACTTTGTTCTTTTAATACCTCGTATTCTTTGTAACATCACGATAATTTTTTTCTATGGAAGCACCCCTGGGAAACCACGGGTTTCCAAGATATTGAGGTCCAAAGTTATATTGATATTATCATTTTTTTTTTACATAAATCCATCTGAAATCGGTTAAGAAGCATTTTTTCAAAGATACCATGTCAAAATGTTATAATGTTAATTTTGTAGGTACATTTGTACATTGCGCATCAAACGAATACATTGCTTGCAATAAAATAACAGTATTTTTTCATAATTTTTTTGTCGTTTCCCAGGGTTGGTTCCATAAAAGAAAATGATCATAACCTCACAAAGAATACGAGGTATTATAAAAACATTATTGTCTTTTTACACCCTGTATAGTCACGCCCATTATCCCCCAAAGAGGATGGACGGAAGTGTGAAAATTTTATCTAGGGTAGGCACTGTCAAAAGTGTTCATGATAATCCGACATAGTTAACTTTAACCTATTAGGTACTTTGCATATAATAAAATTTAATGTTCATACGATAGGATAAAATGATCATCACCGGTGCATTTATGTAATTCTACATACATTGGCAGAAACAGTGTTATTAAAATTGTGGCAGAACTTTAGTCTAATGTGTCTCCACACCAAGGGCTCTCTGAGATGTGAGCAAAGTTTGGAGTGAGTATTCAGTTTCCACTTGCATCTTCTTGTTAACTTGATTCTTAGGTTAGTATGTATGGCATCTAATTACATTTAGTTTTCTCTAGATTCATAGAAAACTTGTCTAGGTACTCTTCGGGTTATTCATGCACACATATATATTTATGGAAAGATACCTGGCACATATTGTAGTACGTATAAATTTTTATGTATTTTAACTTTTTATATATATTTCATCAGTCCTCGAGGCGTAAGCTGAGCTTTGCATTTGTGTGGGTGTACATAGATACGCGAGGCCTAACCTGAGCTTAGCACTTGTATGAGTGAACATAGAAAATTTTTGTGTACATGGGCCTAATGCGCGACGTGTCCCTTGATAGTACACTCACACAAGGACAAAGCTTAGCTTATGTCTCGCGGACTGTAAAATCCTTCACTTTACTTACCTAGTGTTTTTAAAGCAACATTACATCACATCATCTTCGTCAAATAATCCACGAGGTGACGAGGAGTTATCTTGTTTATACAGTATCGTTATAATTTAATACAAAACTAACAAAACAAGTTGCTAGGATATGAATGGTGAACTCATCGGTAATCTCATCATGCAAATATTCGCTAGACGTATATTTTAATTTAATTTATTAGCCCTCCCCATGATGATCATAAAATGACCAAATTGCTTTAAGTCCAATAAAGATGCATTGTTATTTACCTGATATCTAATAACCTAACCTATACTTTCATGAAATGGCAATATAGCCACAAATGCCACTATACTCGTAGATATATAGGTACTACCTATAATCAACGCCATTGGTAGTTATAGTAGAATATAACATCCGTTCCGTTATAATTTACCTAATCCGTTTCGCATTTAAGATAATTACCTACTAGACATTGATTATTACTAGATATCGAAGATGGATTATGTATTAAATAGACATCGATAATAGGGATGCTTCGATATTTCCTGACTTACAAAATGTCCTCCTTGTAATGCTGCAGTTCTGGCTATTCCATTTTGTGAACACACAAATGTCATAAAACACCCCCAACCCCAAAGAGATTGAGCAGAGTGCAAATTTCACTCGTCAGTCTACTATAAATTCCACATTGTAAAGGATGAGTTTGAGACAAGGCCGCCGCTTTTACACAAACAAAATATTTCACGAACATAGCACAATCTAGAGACTGGTAACCAACGTAGCAAATCTTACGACAAAACTTTTAACACAGAAAAAAGCATGGAATGAAATCGAATAGGGCCATATCGGAGATGAAAACGATTTCATCGATCAAGATGTCATAAAAATCGATTCGAAACCCATATAATCTGCAATTGCAGCGAATAGACAAAGCAATAGGCTGAACGAATCGTTCAATGCAATAAACCGCAAGGATCTGCTCCACAAACCCAGAATCGCGTAAACAACCAATTTATATCGCAGACAAAAGTTTGTAATCGACAAACAATGTAAAGACAATAAACAATTTAGTACATGAGCTTTAATAAAATCTTTATTGTCGCTTTCGCGACGCTGTTCTAGGGATTCGATTAAGACTTTTGACTAAGCTTTCATGTTAAAGATAATTATTGGCAAAATGAGAACATTATGAAAAATATAACTTTCTGTGCGTAGATAAAAAGGGATTTTTCAAATCACTTTTCTAATCTTTTACACAAAACACAAGTTAAAAAAGAAATTGAAGAAAATGAATCTATAACTGTTGTAAACCTTACAGTTTTCGAAATTAAAGGCATCAGATTAGTATTTTAAGTATGTATATAGGAAAAATCAACTAGAGATTGTTATCTCATGTTTCCCAAACTCCCAAATGAGGGACACAAAGTAACCAGTAGTTAATCTCGCGGATTTGGTGATAACAAGTAAATTTAATCCATTTAAGTTCTTCGGCAAGTAGAACTACGACAGGTGTGGGAATAGTAGTCATTATTAACATTGCCCGCGAAGTGGCAGTATGAAAGAAGCACCTGCCTCACATACCACCGGCGTCACCCACCATAATGCTATTCTTTTAATCGGGTCATTTAACTCTTTGGATAGCATAAAATCTATGGATTATCTGTAGAAATTATTGTTGTTTAACCTAATTAATGTTTAATTCTTGACGATATCAGTAGTTTGACCATGTTATACTACTACATGCTAAGGGTTAAGAAAAATGTTGCAAGCTCGTAATTTTTAATCCAGACTTAATGAAAGTCGATGGTCACATAATGCAATTGTGCGAACAAATTGTAATGTGACATAACTGTAATAATCTGTGCGATAAACAAGACAAAGAGTTGCTTATACATATATCGCATGTAGCAGTCTATACACAATCCAATTCCCAGGATGTGGTCTAGATTGTGTTTTATTGCATTTGTACAGAAAAGCTATTCTGTTGTAACTTATGATGTTCACGATGTAACAAAAGAGAACTAACATAATTTCGATAAACACAATGATCGTTTATTCTTAGTCTAAATACTAGTGGCCGAAGAAGCAATGATTTCTACTGGTGGTGGGAATATTGGAATGTAATTCCAACCTTTTTTATACGGCAATTCATTAAAATCCACAATTCAGCTATTGTTGTAAGGTTCAGTCGTAAAAAGATACTGACTGTTACAGTTAAGTTTTATGTGTTCTAGTAACTTTAACTTTATTACTCCTAGCACTTGAAGATAAAATATAAAAATACAGAATGAAGCACTTCAATCATCTTTCAATTAATTACAGCACAGCCAACTAGTATGCTGGGGGAGTAACTCGTCGTTAGTTGTTGTACTAAGCAGTATTGTTTGTTAATGAATTAGATTGCGGATCAAGGAAATTATATAAAATGCTGTTTGCCAGACTAATAAAAATGTAATCCCTCTGTCTTACAAATAACAATGCTTTTCAGTCCGAGCATACTCCATCCTTAGACTTGGCCTTAAAAATTACTCTACCTAAAGACTTAAAAACTGGTGACTTTCACTAACCTTTTTTAGGGTCCATATTAAATTTCTTCCGTCCTATGCTCATCTGTTTGGCTTTGCTATTCTGCTTGCATTCCTCCTGCCCGTCCAGGGCCTCCAGCTCGGCCACCACTTCACCGAGTTCATCTTTGAGTTGCTGCAACAAAAGAGAATATTATTATTCGTTTATTACATTATCTATAACCTACCTGTAATGCCTTGCTTAATTTTATATTTTTATTAATTAAGGATCAGAAAGTCAGGTTTTCACAATTTTCGTACATTTCTTTTGTATAAATTGCTTTTCATTACACAATTTTCAAACTCTACATTACCTAAACTCTGAAATGTTTATTGTAACAAACATACTACAAAATACCTGTCACAAACAATTTATACTTTGAAATCCACGAGACAAAAGGAAAAATTCTACCTCTACATAACTGAAATCCAAAATAATTTTTGTTTCAACGGATATATAAATCAAAATAGAGGTCCATTTGCAGCAAATATTTAGATTTAATTTAAATCGCGAATTAGCAATAATTTCGTCTTGCTTCTGCTCATATAAATAGAAAAAGACAAAAGATACTAGGATTCTAGTGCCAAATAAATACAAATTGTTGAAACCCACTGTACAAAGCAAAACCGTAGCGGCTAGAAACAAGCGGGGAATAATGGTCGTGGCCGTTTTGTTAACTCACACCGCATTAACTCGTCAGTACCACCCTGTGCTTTGACTCTCAATTCGGACCAGACGACAGGCTAAACGTGTCACTGAACGTTACAATACAACCTGAGAGACTGACTTGTGTTCTTAGAAACTAAAGCTTATTGTACCTTCCAACAAAATAATAAATTTCATGGAATTACGTCGTATTTATATGCGTCATGGCAGGTTAAGGGGCATTCACTGCCCTTGGTCAGTTCTCACTAAAACTGCTTAAGTGGTACAAAATTTTATAATAACACTAAAAAGATTTTAGGCCGTTGATAAGTATAGCATCCAAACTAAATAATATTATACCTATTTATAATAGATATAGAATAGTTCGGTCCGAACAACCTAACTCGTAAAATCTAATTCTCAAATGAGCTCTATTATTATAAATTAATTAATCATCATCATCAGTCTATTGCAGTCCACTGCTGGATGTAGGCTTCCCCCAGAGCACGCCACAAGACTGCCATGGGGGTATTAATTAATGCTATTAGCGAACTATTGGTCGAATTTTAATAACAAACGTTCTATTCATTCCGAAGTACTTATTCGACAAACTTCCTCGTAAAAACGAGAAAAGTCTAGGCTAGAGAAACTTTTACTAATTGTTATTTACGAACTTTTTATTGGCGACTCGTATATTTTTGAATATAATGAGCTGTCTTCTGAAAGCCTAGAATCATATTTGAACATACCTGTGTGTATATTTTCTATATTTACCTAAATAAAAATTGCTTCATACAATGACAAAAGATATTATATAGGGGTGTACCTATCGTGTTACTAAAATCTATCTACACAAGTATATTTGTATGGAAGTAACGCAATAATCGAGCAATCCCGAGGAAATCATTATCATACATGAATACTTTCGAACAAACCTATCTACATACATATTTACATATTTTGAAATGTATCGCTACGAAAATTTCCAATCACGCTTACAACAAAGCATTGGCTGGCTGGGAATCTTCGCATTTCCATATTCATTACATACACACCGTCAATATCAAAATACAATAGATCATAATAACGTGTAAATGAAAGGAAGAAAGAAATGTTTAATTCGCCAGTAAAGCTTTGAGTCGATAACAGCAATTTATCTGTCTGATCACGTAGTGTTTTGGTTATTTTTACACCATCTACATCTTACTTAGGTGGATTTGCAACCTTTGACTTGTTTCAATTACCTACTAAGAACTTACGATGTCCACAAGTAATTAGGCAATGACTCCTTTCGTAAATTCAATACTTACTTTAAGGTTTTACAATAAGATGACTTTAAGGTTGTGTATCAATTTACTAGTAAAATACAATGTCACCTATATTATTAGAAACGTATTTTCGGCGCAAAATATACGCTTTTTTTACACCTCACCGTATTCCGGACCTTATTGTGTATGCGAAATCTGATTGTTCTGTCTTTCTTGCTTTGTTTTTAGAAAGTGACATTTTGAGCAAGGTAGGCTAAGTGTCTGCCTAAATCTCAAGTTATATAGCATTTCTGCGATGCTAAATTCTCGTAGTTGGAGAAGAGGGCTATTGAATCTTATGATCTATTGAAATCGTTTCATACGATCGAGTGCTTTGAGAGCCACCGTGGGCCACGATGCGAATAGTAAACTCATAACAACCTTCTTTTACGTCGGGGGTTAAAAATAGACCGTTGTTGGTCACTGTGCTATCAATAGCATATTGTTACGTGCACATGGCTAACTTATATTTTTATAACAATGATACCTATAAGTTGAAAGCACACAATAGGCCTGCAGTCACCACGGTCTGGCAAATACAGAGAGCGCGATACCATTGACCGACCACAGGTCCGAGCCGATGACAGCTCGATCCCGTATTCCGAGTTTGCTGAACTCGTATGCGTTGAAATGAGGGCGGATTCTGTGATAATTTTTTGATACTCGAAAAACCTAAATGAAGATGCATATTGCATAAATAAATACACAAGTCGACGAGTTTGTTCCAACGTCTATAGCTCAAAAAGCTGTTTTTAAATGTTATTTTAGAGAATAATTTTGAGGAAATTTTAATACCTAAAATATTAATCTGACATTAAATTTATACGAATGATTTTAACCCGTAGTTCGTACCAACATGTAGACGGATATCTAGTTTCTACTTACTACGTTATAAACACATTCGTTGGATCCTACAGTCATAATTTTCACATTGGCGCCGGATATTGTTTATTACGCACGATCCGGAGTTTTACTACTTTTTACCGTTGTGGTTGTAATAAACGTCCGTAGAAACATCCCAAATAGATATTAAAAGTGTACCTAATAACTATATCGCCATTAATGCTTGGTCTGTTAAGTAACTAAGCTTCAGTTAGTTAGACCTTCAAAAGCCGCATTCATAGTTCGAGTTGTATCTCATACATGCAATGTTTACCAATGTTTTTATTTTTGCCTACAGATCTCGCGACGAAATTTTCCAGTGTCATCCGTCTGTTTAGAGTCTAAACTTCAGCCGGTCCGGGGAAACTGATCAGCCTAATGGAAACCCGCTCTAACACAATTTGCGGTCGGCTACCTATACCCAGGAGACATGACACCGTCTTCCTAGTCTAGACGCAGTAGAACGCATACCATGGCATACTTTATTATATTAAACTTTATAACTCCCGCAAAATGGATTAGTTAAAGGTGCACGCGAACCGGTAATCCATTACTATGCGCACTAATGGTGCGGAATGTTAACAACGTTTTGTTTATATAAATGTCTCACTAAAGAAAATTATCTGTGTTTATGTAACGGTTTTCGTTCTATTAGATTAATTGATTGGACTAACTAATACTGCCAGCTAGTTTTTAGATGGCAAACTTCATAGATTTCAATTCAGTATAAGAAATATAAGAAGTATAAGTTCAAATATCTATTTTCAAGAGATCGGCCTCTCCGATCCAATACGGCATCACTGCTACAAACTCCCCGATTTCATTCTGGGGCTTTTGGGTATTCTTTCTTGGTTCAGGCGGTTAAGCTCTGGAATGAATTACCTAACACGGTTAGAGATTGTCGTACTGTTGGCACATTTAGGGAAAAACTGAAGAATCACTACCTGTCCATTGTTTAAATACGAGTATGCTGTCATTTGTTTCTCTCCTTTTTTTTCTTAATGTAGTTTTGTAGTTTCTTAGAATTTGTTTAATGGCACATGTTACCCTGTTGTTAACAATTTATCTTTACTTGCTTGGCTTGCTGGAAGAGATCTCTGGTAGAGATAAGCTTGCCATTGTACATGCATCTTTTCTTTTATGTTGTATGCTATATTTCTTTTTGTGTATGTGCAATAAAGAATAAGAAACCCTTTAGTTCAAATATTGAATACTTATTAAATTATCATATTTACATAACAATCAACGATAATTTCGGAAACCTAGAAGTTCCTAACAATGCTACTATCCATGTTTTGTATGAAACCAAGTGACAACACATATGGGCTTTTCTTATTAAAAAGTAGCTAGATACCTAGTTGCCTTCATCTCTCCTTTCGCTGCCAATCAAACGTGGAAAAGAAGTTAATTGAAAATAATATAGCACTAGCATTTCTAAAAGAAAGCTAGAACTTTCCGTTAATATCTACACGAAATATCTGTAGCAGACATGCAATGCAATCTTGTCGCATAATTGCAATAGTATAACAAATTATAAAAATTGGCGACACACTAATAAAAGGTCTAAACCAACGAGCACGAAGATTAATGAATGTGGACGAGGCGAAAGAGACTTGTTTCAAACTAGCCCACTAAATAGAGATCTGTAGCCACTGCCTACCCCTATAGGACAGAGTTGAGGTTATAAATATTATAAAAATTTAACTAGCTTAAAAACCTAAAAGGATTTTGATGCTGAGTTGCTGACTGTACCTACTACATACTGCAACATATTAATGCCGTCAATTTACAGTTAAACAAGTACAGTCGACAAGAGTCCAGTCTAGACTGGTTTATCCTGGAGTATGGCAGGTGCGTGAATAGCATCCCTAATTTGGCACAGGGGTGTCATGTCGACAGACGTTTCATACAAAATCTGGTGCATTTAATAATGTCTTAAATAAAATAAATAAAATAACAAAGTAAAAATGTTCTCTACTTTCTTACGAAGGCGTTTTATTTAATTTATTAGACAGTTTTATTCAAGTCTGGAATATATTTGTGTGTTCAACTTTATCACATGTACGTAATGAACACGCCTGCCTGCCTATTCTTAAATAGATAAACCAGGAATAAAGTAGGTAAAAATAACGGAAGCAAATATATACAGTGAGTGCTATTTCGCACCCATAACAGACACAGACAAGACAACCACAAGAAATAAAGACGAAGGTAGAATTACCTGTAACAACGAATTTAACAAAGGAAATCTGGAGGAAAAGGAGTAAGGGTCCAAAGTGATAGACGAAGTTGCGCGAGTGCCACTAGTAATATGTATGTAATATCACTCCGGTCAAACTTTCATTCAATAACTTAATATAAAGCGAAAGTGAATGTACAAGCATAATATTGACGAGTCATTATTAGATATTAGACAATAAAATTATTTAGGGTAATTTAGTAGAGCTTTTTGTCGTAATGTGGTTAAAGGTCTGTAATTAATTAAAGAATAAATAAATTCATATGATATTTTATACAGTTGTAATTTTAAGATTTTACTCGTAAAATAACCTTGTACTTGCGGTAGATGAACGATGAATGCAAACGAGAAAAAAAGCGGAACGAGAGCCAGGCGTATCCATTTCTCAATGGAGGGTCAAAGTCGTTTGTAAACGTCATCGACAGGTCAGCGGGTAAGTTCCGGAAGATTTAAGCAAAGTGGGATCATCAGCGGCTAAAGTACTAACCATTGGTATATGTACCTGAAAGTATAAAAAATCTATCCATTTTATGTTACGTGGTTGAATGAATGTACCTTAAGTATACCTATCATGCAACTTAACCTAAAGCTGGTGATTCTGAGTAAGCTTACAAAACTGGTAGAAAAGAACCTATAGTAAGCTCAAAAGCTGACGATCGCAGGCTTAAATCTCGTCTAGACGAGAAATACGATCAATCTTGATCAAAAACATATTAAGTTATTGTTAGAAAACGCGTCTACTTTAATCCGGAATAAAGAATGAAGGAGAAAAATCTCCCATTTAAATGTGAGACATTTTGCTAATGACATGACAGCAACAAATTATGCAACAAGACATAAAATCCCGTAAATCCAGCGCCAAAATAGAACGGGGAAGTAACGGAGACACAAATGTCTTAAATGCCTCAGTTAAAAACAGAGTTAACGATGAGGACCACGATTTCTTGTAAAATGGAGCTCATTTAAATGCTATGGAGCTGGCCTAGGAATGGACGGCTATTAAGTCTCGCCACGACAATATAAATAGCCGGGACAAAATGCTGTAGTTCGTTGAGAGCGAAATAGTGAGTGCACGCGGTCGACAGTCCACTCAGATATTGTGTCCACGTGCCCACTTTGCTGTATTGTATGGTGCCACTTGCAAATATCGGTGCGACCAAAGTGTACCCAAATGCTAAGCTGATAGAAAACACATTAAGTATCTTAGCTCATCCGATAAAACCATAACAACATACATAGAGCTGTGTGAATCGCCTACATGTACTTACGTACATTACGCATAACGTTGCAAGAGCGTGGGAATAAATCTAGAAAAATTGACCTCCAGCTAATAATTATTGAAAAACTCTTTTTATTAGCACAAATGACCGGAGAGAGACAGTTCATTATATAATACGTACAATCGAATTCTCCACGATTTCCAATGGTTGAGATAATGATTACTAGCGATAATATTACTATCGCCAGCCGCGCAATGGTCCACTGCATCGTACCCGTTATTAGAATAGAAACAATAATGGTGGAAAAGTTTGATTTCGTCGGTGCATTACGTCATAATTTTGTTTACAAACTTTCTATAAAAGCGGGCGACTTAAAACATTTGTTTAGCGGAGCCAAACTAATTTTACAGTCTCAGAATCGGATTAGTAACCTACTTCTATAGCTAGAGAATTGCGTTATTTTGTTTATAAAGTGACTTATAAAATAATTATAACAACTTGTTATTAAATGAGTTATGTTATGATTTTCACAATAAACCGTACCCAGGGTTCATTGTGAATTGTCTTTGCAGCTGTATTCAAACAAATCTACAATCATAAAGCTACATTCAAGAAGATGTTATAGTTTATTTATGTACTTACTTCATTGTATATAGGTACTCATATAAGTATGTCACCGTGAGTAACGATATCAAACACTGATAAAACTACAAAGGGAGGGCTCATATCTTTTATCGATTGAAATAAAAAGGTCACATCGGACCATCAATTGATAATTTGACCTATACATTGGCAGCACTTAGTATCTTTGTTAGTTGAATTCCATATCATATCTATTAGAACCAAAATAACATTACACTCAAGAATATCAGGTTTTACAGTAATTACCTTACATGTAAAAATACACCTCCCTAAGTTACCAGACACATGTGGTGTCTGTCCATTAGAACAAACCATTACATCCTTTTATAACGGCTCGAGTAATAACAATATTAAAATTTATGTTGTAATATAATAAGCAACTAAGTATAATTAGAATCTTAAGAGAATTAGTTTTGTGTTGATTTTAGTACAAAATAGCTGTTATAGAAAAGAGATGAATGATCATTTATAATTGTTTGAAAAAATTATTTAAGTAGTTTTAGATTTACGATAAAAAGTGTAGGTAGGTAAATATATTAATGCTTCTTAAATACAAAAAACATCCTATTAACATATGTAAATGAAAATTAAATAAACAACAAGAAACACAACAATTTTAAATATTCTATGCCCCTTTAACTGGTATCCTTCTCAAGTAAACACTTTACACAGCCTAACATGTTAAGCATACAAACACTACCAATGTGACCCTGTCACGTATAATAAATTTAAGTAGGCAAAATGCATTCCCAAAATAGCAATATTAAGCTAAATATTACAATAAATATAAATAGCAAGCACCAGCACAGCTCGAGGCACGTGACCCACATACTAAGTCGCGTCAATTTAAACCCCCTCGAAAATATGTCACTATCAATACTTTTAAAATTCTGCGCCACAGCACACAGTCCACGCCCCTCAATTTCAGATAAATGCTGAACATAATAATTGAGCATCCAATCAAACTATTCTGTGTTGTGTGTGATTAAGTAATGCAGTTCATATGAATAGACGATTTATATATTGAATTTAATCTTGGTAAATTTGTATAAATTGCATTCTATAACAGTGGTTTAAATTCCTTGCTTTTGATTTGTATAAATTCAAAAGTTGACAATGTAGATTCAAACCTGACTGAACCTGCCTATTGAGAACAATATTGACCATAAATCCTTATTAGAGTAACGATGCACAGTGCAATCAAGTAATTGAAACGACAACGAACTATTTGCAATTTCAGCGTCAATTGGTGATTTTGCAAGTAGGTGCAGCGTTGTTTACCAACCAATATCATTGACAGTTCATTACATGGATGCTGTTTTATAAACTCGGTGTTGTTTACAAAATTCACATTGTGCCAAATCTCAAATAACCTTGGATACTCCATCTAGAGGTACGTCAACATCACCCCTACGTGATGTGTACTTCTATACATTATGTCTTAGTTTTGAGATCCTTCGAGACTTTCCCTTATTAATTCACTTTCCTTATTTCTGCAGTCAGATACGCTAGGGATTGCTCCATGATTGTGTAAAAGATAAGAAAGTTAAAGAAAGTAATACTAACTTTAACACTGATACATTACACATGTAAGAAAGACATGATACCAATTGATATGCGAGAATCAAAATAGAAAGTGATTGGTATGAATAAAAAGTCATTGACGAATGTAGTATTAGGTGTATAAAATTGGCAATGGTTGCAGTATTTTGACACGAAATGACGAAGCAAATGGCGCCGAAAGAGAAACATGATACATAACATAACTAGGTAAGGGACACCTAAGAAGATGCGAAGTAAATGCAATCACAGAAGTGCTTTCCGGCCGGGAGTTACGATAAAACAAATTGAGCCATTGTGGAACATCTTCCTGTTGTTACCTATATACTGCATTAAACCACTGCTCAGTATGAGTAGATTTAGTTATTGTTCGACAAACGTAAATTGATCTACAACAGTGCAATGACGAAATCTCACAATAAATTTAGTTGCACTAGAAATAAAACCGATGACGATGCTAGCAAATTTATTATTCAAGGCTAAGAATTTTACACTAAGACGGCTTTTAGATAAGTTTTGTTTAATACAATTCTTAAGCTAAGGTTTACAATAAGCCGTATCAAGTTTACGAAGGGCGGGTGTGGTTACACGTGACTTCACGTGAGATGAGTAAAGTATCCAGCTCCCATTTAGTTCCCACCGCGTACATCTTACACGGTTGTCATAAGGACCAAAATAACTTACATCGCGGGTATTTAAACGATATAGGAAGGTAGGTATTCGTGTGAACAAATAAATAAACTTCTCATTGCAAACTATTAAAGCCGACAAATGTTTACAAACTTCATCTCTACGTCCTGTGACTAAAATATCTTTGAAAAACCAATGTTATTGATAACGTATAATATCCAAGTTTCGTAAATTGGGATTAAAATTGCTTCTTGATACATTTTATTTTTCAAGTCATCGAAAACTCGAAGTTACTTGGGGTTTCAAAAAATGTCCTTTCAATATCAAGAGTTTCAATTACTTTCCTTTACGACCCGACGCCATTAGATCATTTTATAGCTAACTTTAGTTTTAATATGCAACAGCAAATTCAAGTTATCTCCAACAATAGGTTCCAGGTCATTACTCAACCTTTAACGACGGGCCATCGGCCTAATGGGTAAGCTAATGTATGCCACGGTATAAGTTATAAGGGTTCGCAGTTCGCATTTATTATATTAAAGCGGTGATAGCCCAGCGGCTAAGACGTGCACCTTCCAAGCAAGAGACGTAAGTTCGATCCCCGTCACGGGCCTGTACCAATGAATTTATTTAATGTACAGATTTTAATGTTGTAAAATTATCACTTAACTCGTGCTTCGGAAAGCACGTAAAACTATTGGCCCTGCGCATGATCTCTCTCCGGTCGTGTCGGCTTTCCGTCCCATCGGACTATGAGAGTGAGGGAATAGAGAGTGCATCTGTGTGTACCCTATATCTCCTGTGTACCTGGCTAATCTCCGTAGAGATTGGTCGCCTTGGCCGAAATACGGTCGGGAGGTATTATTAATGGGATTCCATTCAAAGAGACGTCCGAAACCAGAATCTCAAATGTTTGTTCTGAAGAAGCTTTACATAAACCATTACGTTGACTTAATTGTAGCTATAGCAAGGGTAGACTCAATTTATGAACATGAAGAGGTGTAAAGCTTGTTGCACAGTAAGTTCGTTACGTACAATTGATTAATTGAAAGTCTACTCCGTACGCGAAATCATACAGAAGTCATTAACGATGACTACATAGGAGGTCAAGAAATATTAAGAAGTTCAATTGAGGCACATAAAGCCCGTGATATGATATTGGTTCGTAGTGAATAATATTATGTACCTAATGTACGTATAAGTTAATATTAGGTATAAGTTTACTTTATAAAACAGGTACCAGCTGTTTTTAAAATAAAAATATACGAACGAATTCAAACATTTAGGTACATTAGGTTAGAGCCGATGTAAAATTATTGCGTTCGCAGTAAAACAGCGACGTGTTTTGGCATTTATGGCAAATTCGCTGTGTTATATGTTATATGTAAGGCCTTGCTGTAGTATATTTTCGGCACTTTCTACTGGCCGACTGATATTTCTGAGGCGGCGCCGAGTCTGCCAACTCCGCGATTGCAGTCTACAATTCGAGAATGAACTTTTAAATTGGAATCTCTTCAAATGTCACGAACTAAATACAGTCACTGTACACAATAAAGGTGGTTTATGACCAGATATTCAGTTTTTTGATTATGACATCATTAGAACTATTTACAATGCCCTTGGAGCTTTAGTAACATGTAAAGTGTGCAAAAATATTTTCAAGGTTCAATGTAAGCTGTTTTTATTTCAGTTTTTGCTTGCAACATGTTTGATACCTGCTGGTTGCAATTTGAATCTTACACATCATCATTATAAAATTTATTCATCGGGACACGATGAATAAATTCTTGAGAATACATAATACTTATACATAGATAGTTTAGTCTGAGTCACAGGTGTAGATAAAATTGTACTTCCTAAATAGTGGCGAAGAATTTCGTTTCTTCGAGATAACCACTTCTTACATAACCTTTCTTTTTTGGAAGTCGGTTAAAAATTTAATTGGTACGCGATTTACCGAACGCCCTGTGTAGTCAGGATGCCTGCGTAGGTTTATCAAAAGTATGTAGTATTAGAATGATAATATATTTTGAAATCGCAAGGATGTTTTGCAATATAATATTTTGCTTCACACCCTAACGAGCACTGCATAATAAAGCAAATTATAAAAGCAAATCATCATAGGCTATTGCAAGTAAACAAAACAGTAGTGCTCTATTAAATATGTATAACCTAACGCTCATACCTATACATGTCGATTTTGAGAAGCGCGAAATGAGCATTGAGTGCAGCAAATTGCACAGTAACATAACGTAATAAACGGTTAATGATAACGTACTGACTGGGTTATTAGAGCGAAATGCACAAGAATATGAAAGAAACTATTAACGTTATTACTGTGTATTGCACATTGTTAGAATAAATGATACATCAAAATTAATGCTGTTACACAGTTCATTTTTAGAGGAAAAAACTACGGCAGTAAAATATTTCGTAATAACTGAATATTTCAAAAAGTTAAATAACAAATCAGCTTGGATAATTATCTATGTATTTTGATAATTTCTACAGCCATCTTCAGGAACGTAAAGTAAGGACAACGTGGAGATGTGTTATTCGATGTACCTACATCTACAACCGTCAATACAATAACTGGCTAACATTAGCCACCCATATATTTCGACATCATTTTAAGTACGTAAACGACATCAGGCCACCTCTTCATCATGCTTCCTTTATGTCTAGGACCGCGAACTAAGTAGTGGGACTTAATCAGGTAGTTCCAGTAAACCATGCTATTCCACAACTTTGAAGTGTAATAACTTCGCCGCCCTGGTAAGTTTGTTATCTTGCAAGTTTATACCGTCCATCTGTTTATTTTAACTATAAATAAATGAATTATTAAGCGGCCCTTAGCGACCAGGTACTATAACAACCAATTTTAGTTTATATTAAAGCCCTAAAGCTAATTTTAAATCCATCCCTGAATAAATTAGGGGTTTCCTTGGGGAGTAAGAAAAACTATTTACCAAGCGACTGGGTTAAGTCTAGTAGGAAACCTATGTAAATAAATACTAGGTATATATTTATGACAGAATTAAATTAAGAAGAAATAGGTACTTACTTATAATTATAATGTATCATTAATTGAACCCATTTACCAAGTGTTAAGTATTTATTATAAATTTGCTCAAGAATCGCTCACGATTGCTATTTATTTGTATATCCCACACAGTATGAGTCTTATACAATCGTCATCGTCGATTTAAGAACCTGCTTTACCTTCGGAACAGCAAAAACACGAGGTATTTGCATAAAAGTTAACTCAGCATAAAAACATTCTAAACAAACAAGTCGACAGAAACAACATAATCTTCTCAAGAAGTGATCTAACAATGTCCAATTACACTGAAACGAGCAGATCAATTCTGAAATGCCAATTTACCAAGACATAACTTATGAAGCAAAGGAAAATTCTGTATTTGCAGCAGGTAAAAACCAAGGTGAATGCAAGAGCATTCGGGCATTCCCTTCTAGCCAACCTACATTTAGACGGTGTTATAGGTGTAGTGTTCAGAAAAGATGGCGGTTTATGGTTATCGTATGATGCATTACTCTGAATACTAATATTTCAAAAAGTTATCAACAATGACGTGATATGGTTGGTGAGAGGCGCATTTAAGATACCGCAGTCATGAGTCGTGTTTACCATTTAATTAAGGGCCGATATTTCCAATGGTCTACTATCTGAAAGATTACCATTAAGATAGGTCAGGTTATCTGACCATTGGAAAATGCCTGTAATCAAATGTTAAATTCTATTGATTCTGTCTCCAGACCGATTTACCATTAACTTAAGGTAACTTAAAGTAGCCATATGTTTTAATTGTAATAATATTATCAGTCAGTGCTTAATGTAATATTAAGCGTATCTATCTTCATACTTTACATTCTGTTTTTCTATTAGTTTTAATGTTTTACAGTCGCTAGTTAAGTCCCCCCCGATTTTCTATGCTTTGTTATATATTTTTCTTTTCACAGACTTTTTTACTTGTCACATGGTTAAGTTCGTGATCATCGCATTGATTGATTTTGGTAAATAAAATAAATAAATACCTTAATAAAAATCTAACCACAGTTGTTTTATAAAGTAATTATCACGATCTTTTCTATGGGTATTACCTATGTCAGTTAGTAGCATTTAGGATAATAATTTTAGAGAACAACGACGTAAAAATCAAGTTCACGAACCGCTACAGTAACTCGCAAAGTGTGACAACAGTATGTAGAGTGCAAAACAGAGTAATAAAATGAAAATGAACATTCATCTTTTGAAGTCCATCAAGAACGTTAGCATCTTTCATTGAACAAAGTACGATACTAACTACATAGTTTGATGTTGTGAACAAGTTTGCTTACCTAAAAATAGTTACAATAAACAATGAACAAGTTTGCTTACCTAAAAATAGTTACAATAATAATGATACGAGTATGACTGAAGTCTAGGTATATGTGTGTGTACTCGTAATAATGGATATTAATTAACCGATTCATCTACGTTTCATCTCAACTTGACCGATCTTACTAAGTTGCGGTACACCTTGAAATTATAATAATAACTATGTCATTATAAAAGCGACATATACCCGCGCCCATATTTTCACAAATAATTAGGTATTTGTGTATGCAAAATGTACACAATGGCATTCAAATCTGTCTTTGCAGTGAGTCACTTGATTATACAAACCATTTCGCGGAACGTTTCGCCTTATCGCAACGTACGAAAGTTGCAAATGGAACCGCAGTTTTAATCGAATAGATTGCTTCGATGACCCTATCGTGCATTGACTGAGTAATACTAACGCATGTAGTGAACTCTGGACCTAATTGGCAATTATATGAGAATGTATCCCTCTTGATTTTCCCTGAGGGAACATCGGGTTCTGGAGATCGTGAAATGAGGAGAGTACGAATGACATTCATTGTGTAAGTCTTGGATTGGAATACTTTGGTAACTCTGGTAACCATGATCATCTGCCGCCGTCATACTATTAGGCAGGACTAGTAGGGTTAATTGAAGATGGCAATGCTCACTTGCCTATTACCACAGCCTATTACCTCGGTCAAGAAGTTCATCGCTTACTCTCTATTGTAAGACTTACATATTTGACTCTTCTTGGCCAAGACGATAATGAATAATATGTATAAGCTCTCGGTCGCAAATGTATAGTACCTACTCGTATCAGATTCATTCGCAAAAACAGACATGGCATAACATTCAAGCACCAAGTAGGTAATTTTACTGGTGTCATAAAAATACCGTGCTACTTACCTATATCTATAGGTAACATCAATCTACCTATTTCTATAATTAAATACTTTAAGATATGCATATTAATGCATAACACGACAAGAAATGCAAATTAGATGATGTGATGAAGTGCATATGACACCACTCACTGACCTCGGCCGTCCAACACATTCTTGACCCACGCATCCGCGCTGTACAATAATGTTAAATATTCGCTGCTATTGAATAAAACTTTCTTTTTACTGGTTGATCGAAACACAAAACTACATTTTATATTTTCTAAGTAGGCTATACATCAAAGCAAGGTCTGGCTCCGAACGGAATGGGCTTTACTGACTTCGCAATATTTGATTGTAAAACCAAACAAAAAAAATGCACCTGTCAGTTACCAGAAAAGAGACACACCAACACCTTATTTCTTACCTGAAAAGATAGAAAAATAACATTAGTAAAGTAATAAACTTTAAATGATAAAAATCAATATCAAATGTGCAGTGAGGACCAGTAATAACATAAAATATTTGTTTAAATATTATGACTATCATACAAATATAAGTAGGTCTAATTCAAACAGGAATAAATACATTGTCCGGTTAGTCATAAAATTCCCAGTTTATCTGTTGCGGGTGTTACTATCGAAAAAATAATATTTATAAAACCCAGTAACAAACTAGTAAAAGCTAACAAAATGTTCAAGAGGATAGCATATCCAATAACAAATCGGAAATTGAATCCACGCGGATTGCGGATTTGATCTTCCAATATTTACATATCTAATATGTACTGTACCTACCTACTGTCAGGTAGTATGTTTTAACATACGTTGGTTTTATTAAGAGCTATTGTAATATAGGAATGCCTTGTTAAACAAATTTAAGATAACTAAATAAATTTAAGTAAAAAAGTAAGTTGTAAGCAAGATACGTTATTCTGTATTTCACGGAGCGTAAATTCAAGAACACAGATCATAAATGAGTCATACATAGCAAATAGCAAACTTTTATGGAGATCGATGCTAGAACTGCGCTATTTCAAAACTAAAAACAGGTAAAACAAAGTAAACTAAAAACAACTGAAAGTCTCAAACAGAAACACAAAAAAATATTTTAAAAACTAGAATGCACATGATTACAAAGCCAACAAAAACCCGAACCGAGTCCATCAATGCGAAAGATACAAAAGGCGAGGTACAATAGGTTCATATTTCCGGACCAGAGTTTGCGGCCGCACGAGAACTTTGGTTCAGTAAATGCCTGCAATCTGCGACAGATTCGTGTTTTTAAGCCAAGAATTTTGAAATGCTGCAGTTTTAAATAACGATTTTGGTATAAATAAATAGGTAAATTACAATCGGAGAAAGTTCTCCTGAGTCCTGACTACTAAATTGAAATTGCAATTATATTCGTGTAATGGCTAAGGAAGAAACAGAACAATGGACACGCAAATATAAATCTAAATCCAGGCTTAGCTCATACAATCTTTAACAAATAGTATCGTTTATACGTCAGTATTGTTTCAGTTTTTATTTTAATACCTATGGCTAGTTTGAGACTTATTACATAGGATGTTTTATCTAAAGATTTTATTATGATTCCATTTTCCCTATTTTTTTAAACATTTTGACTCCCCGCAGCAGTCTCGCGACCATTCTCAGTGTGAATTGAGACTGATTTTGTATCTGGAACTACGCCAAAATTCAACAAGAGCTTTCAGTCAGACATTATACTATGGTTCGGCTGTTCACTGAATAATCGTAATTGCAACGCTAAGTACAGACAGACATAATGTTTGACATTAGCAACGCCTATTTAGTAACTATTGTTTACGATCACTGTTCATTCCTTAATTAGCCAAATATTATTATTATGTTTGAAAATATTACTAACAAACTATTTCCTAAATAAATAAAAAATTACAGTACACTTATAAAAAAAAACATAATTTAAAAAATCCAAAAACCTGACTGCGAAAAAAAGAACCAAACTAAAGAACCAAATATTATTACATTAATATTTTTTTTAAATGAAAAGATGAAAACAAGCACTAAGATGTTCGGTGGTCTAGAATTCTATAATATTATTATGGAATGAATACTATTGAAGAAAATAAAAAAATTCTAATCATGGAGGTAATTTCTAATGATTCTGAACAGCCAGGATCCATTGAAATATTAGCTTGGCTATCGGATAATGGATCCCGACTGTTCAGTTGTTATGTTACATGTTCTAGTGATCATTAGAAAATATTTTATTTTCTTCAATAGTATTCATTCCATAATAAAATTATAGAATTCTAGACCACCGGACATCTAAGTGCTTGTTTTCATCTTTTCAGTGTTTTTATTTTTACATAATTTGGTTCTTTTTTACGCAGTCGGGTTTTTGGATTTTTTAATTTTTAATTTTTTTATTTTATACTTTTTAGTTAATATAACTACTAATAGGTAGCCTTCAAGAAACATGCTCGACATGCTTGGCAGTAAGAAGTTTTCGTCTTGCTGCTGTCTAAAAACTTATATGCCAGAATGCTTGTTACGCAACTTTAAATCGATATATATCCTAAACCAGAGGTTCCCAAACTTTTATTTCTCGTAGACCCCTTTCAAAAGTTTACTGGTTCTGGTGGACCCCCTACAGGCCTACATCACATACAAATTAATTGTGAACCTCAATTTTTTCACGCCAACGTAGACCCCCGTCGAGTCTCCTGTAGACCCCTGGGGGTCCACCTGGACCACTTTGGGAACCAATGTCTTAAACGGTCAGTCGGAAATATTGATTGACGTGTAAGAATCATAAAAATCGGCCGAGTCGTTTGGTCTGTATAGTGCTTCAAAGGAACATACAAACATAGATACATACTTACATACATAGGCTGTTAAATACATTAGGTACCACTCCTTTGCGTCGCGCAGTCAGGTAAAAATACATACATACAAAAAATCATGCCTCATTCCCGGAGGTAGAGATGTCGGATCTCCTTTTGCTACGTACTCTAAACGACTGAAAGAATAGTTCAATTCACTAGAAAACATGACGCATGATATCAATGTTGAGACAACAAGAACTTGAATCATGCGAAATTGAATGGTCCGCACAATTCACTTCAATTAGGGCACTCGACACAACTTCCTGCAAATAAAACAAGAACTCCGTCCATCGACATTCCGATAAAGCTCAAGGGGTTATGAAGGGGTTAAACAGTTGAAGCAAAAACGAATAAAACCGCCGGCAAACCAATAAAAAATTTCATATGGGAGCGGTACGGTGCGAATAGGTATGTATGTATGTGTACAAAATTCAAAAAGTCCATCCAAAGCGGTTCCGATCGAGCATATAGATATTCCATTTGCTTCGGAAATAAGCCAATGAACAATATGACAATAGATAAACTATAAAACATTACAGACGCTGAAACGTTTGAAGCTGATAATGCAATTGTACAAAATTCTCACGAAGGCCGCTGTGAGAAGCTGACGGCTATTTATGCAACTATAATTTTCCATTTAACCCCGACGACAATTACGTGTATCGCAGACCTGTATTAAAGAACATAACAAATGTAGGTAGCACTGCATAATGATCGTATGATGATCGTCCAATTTGGAGTAATGTCAGTAGATGAATCCTACCCTATATTTTTATGGACCGCATAATGTGAGGCACCTTATGTAAGTAATTTTAGATAATTCAGTTTAATAAGTGCGTTTGCGTTCCGTAGAAAAGGGGGTAAATATGTATAGAGCTAGTTAGTTATGTCACCAAGCAGCACCAATATGTAAAATAATAAAGTTAACTCAGTAAATGTACTTACTTATATGTTTTAGTATACATAAGTTAATGTAAGTTTATTTATTCTTTTAGGTTTGGTTTGGCAGAGTTCCCAAAAGATTGCACGTTACCGAAGTAAAATATTGTTGAAATAAAGTACACAACAATGACTAAGGCTTTGTGAATCTAGAAGTATAGTTAAATAAAACTACTCACAATATTTATTTGTAAATTGTGTGACAATAACAGAACTGCAAAAGACAAATTGCACACTTTGTATTAAATGTTATTTCCTATACTTGTGAACTAATTTGTACTTAATATGCATGGATCGTTATTTAAGAAAAAAATTAATGGAGCATAAAGTGCATCTTGAAAGTGAAATAGTAAAGGCGACGTATATTTTCATGTTCTCTTTCAAGTGGAGTGATAAGGAAGCCATATGGCGCACATGTTGGTTAACCATTCCCCGACCCTGACCGTGAAGTTCAACTGCGATAAGTTATTGCATCCAGATTTATGGCTATTGTTATCTTTTTATATTTAGGATTCTAAGAACCAAATTTTGTTCGTTGACTATCTAGTAAGACACACGCAAATATGGCTAGACCGATTTTTTGTGAATAGTTAAATTTACTTTGGCAATTGCAGTTAATGTCACTGTTCAACAATCGTCTATGTTACTCGTAGCATCAACAATAATAAATAACATGAACAAAAGAACACAATAGATGAACGCAAGAATATACCAAAATAATACAAAACTATCGAACACAAAAAGATAAGTCAAGGTCATGTCGAAATAAAATAAGACATTAATATGACATATATGGCTCAAACAGAAATAACCAAGATACACTCAGTAGCTGTAACAGACAATGCCGTTGACATGTGACGATCCATTAATATTTAAAACAGATTCCGTTGCTCTTGCGCGGAGGGTGTTATTTAAAACGAGAGACAAAATTAGAAATCTAAAAAGATTGTAAGTAAATATAACGAGAAAAACGCTGAGAACCAATGTAGATTTTAAGGGGCAACTTGAAGCAGGTAGTCCTTAATACCTGCTTCAAGTTGCCCCTTAAGATCTACATTGAACGTTTGCAAAATGGGAATGAAAGAGGATAATAAATTATTGGCTCGCTCTAAACAAAGTTGCTGTTGGCGGTCTCCGTGAAAGGGCAATTATGTCTTTAGCATCGTTTCAAAGGGCATTAGCACGTCCTCCCCCATGGGAGTAACACAAATGCGATGCAGACCGCCTCACGCCCATCTAAAAACGCAATTCAAGTGGCTTGCATTGCATTAGTTACGCATCAGTCGATCCCTTCCAACCGTGTGCTTTAAAAATATTCCCTATCCAGAAAAACAAACTACGACCCCTTTTTTGGTCCGTACATAATCTGGGTGATCTTAAAATTTAATCATCTCTCTTGCATGATGATGAATGTCTGTTTTAAAATCAATTCACAGCCCAACATTAAGTAACAGGAATCTTCCTTGAGGAAAGTGTATTGCATGAGTAATATTTTACTATTTCAGACCCTCCCATATCCGCACTAAAAATTAACCTCATTGTTGTAAAAATGTTTGTATAATTTCTCATCGTTATATTCCCTAGTGAACACAGCACGCGTTTTTCTTGGAACGTGGCGCATGGAAGCTCGATTGCATTTTATTTAACCTAAACCAGTTCGTCTACACAGCTTTCTGCAGCAGTTCCCTTTAGAGAAATCACTTAGAAAACATCTAAAGAAATCAAGAATTTCAAGTAGAGCATTACATAAAAAAGTGGAGGATCTACTACTACAACATTCCAAATTTCGCGTATACGAGGAGAAAACTTGTATTATATGTATGACTGTTAAATCCTTCGTTTATTCACGAAAATATCTCGTCAATTCAATCTAATCTTAACACATAAAACCAACTTTAAGGACAAGACGAGCAGTCCTATACTAAGCACGTTGTGATTCCTATACAAGCAGAACTGGTCTTACAAGTCAGTGACCGTGCATGCAGTTCGCGAGCCCCCCACCTCCCCGGCAAGGTCAAGGCATCCCCTCTACTGGGCTCTACCGTCTCACAATAATGCTACTAAGCGCTTCTAACGACAGCATCGAAATAGTACAGCTTTATCTGCACGTCCGTAAATAGTACTGGCTGCCCCGATTCTGAAACAAATTACAGCGATTCCCAGTACAAAGTTTCATAGTTACCGTTAACAAGATTGGATTTTTAGTGCCCCGGAAAAGGACATTGGATTGCTTGTTTTCATTACGTCCAATTCGTAAATCACTGCCGCCGCCGCAATGTCTGGTATTAAAATAGCGTCATAGGCCTAATCTAATTACGAGTATGCTGACTAGTACCTATTAAGTAGATCACTAAACCACGAGAAAATTTGCAAAGGTGTGACAATGTGTGAGGCACGTTATCGTGTCACGCAACTGGTACTCGTAATAAACCTCTTTAGAATCTGGTGACGCAAGACTAGGTTGAAAAAGGTCATTCGATACCGCTGCGAACTAAATTGTAGCGTTTTTCGGAAACGAGACTAATTGGCAAATTGCTAAATGGGCTTACATAACGTCTTCAAGCTGCGACTTGCGAGCGACAAATGTCATAGGTCTCCACTGCAATGGCATTAGCCTAGATCACAATTTGCACAATTTCAAGATGGAACGCGAAAAACATACCGTTTGTTATAAATATTCGAGTTTAATTTGGATACTTCGCACGTAAAACCTGTTTGGCTCGTGTCGCGCGCTAAAAAGGTCATCAGCACTTTCTGTAAAGAAAGAGGAGGTATTGACTAAAGTATAACTCAACTGAGGTTAGTGGAATGACGCAAATGGTAATTAACTTTTGTATCAAACATTTTATGATTACTGCCGTGTTGGACAGGAAATTTCAACCACAACATTAGCAGTTATTATAAAAACACTAACGACGAGAGTGAAATATAAATTGTATGTAAGTAAGGTATGCGTAGGAAGACATGGCTAAGTTTTTAATATCTAAATATCTTAGAACATAAAGAATTAGTACCTACCGTGGTACCTGGAGTCCCATTAGGTAAAGCAAAAATACAAAATTATAAAGGTATCTGAACATGAAAATTTACATATATACTACCTATATCTTGCCCTGCAAATTCATATGGCTAACAAAGCCTGCGTCAGAGAAAACATTGCAAATGCAAATATGTAAGAAAACAATTTAAGGGTTTGCCTTAGGCACTGAGTCATACTAGGTGGGTCCAGACTTTTTTTTTACAATTAGCTAGGCAAACATTTGACCGCCATCGTGCCTGATGTTAAGCAAGATGCGGCCTAGGGTGGTACATGTTTGCCTAGAAAGTACCTATTCACTCTAGCTTTGAAGAGACCAATGTTGTAGTGCTCGGGAAATACGTCGGCAGGAAGTGCATTCCACTCCTTAGCCGTTCGCATTACAAACGAGTTAGCATAACGTTTGGTGCGGATGGGTGGGATATCAACAACATAAGGGTGATACGCTAGTCTGCGTCTAGTATCCCGATGGTGAAAAGGGGCTGGTGGTACTGTATTGTGAAGTTCCCACGCACACTCTCCAAAGAGTATCCTGTAAAACACTGACAAACCAGAAATTTTACGGCGGTGGGTCAGGTCCTGGAGTTTCGAATTTGCTACGGTTTCATCTGCAATAAGTTTTATTGCCCGTTTTTCCACCGAGTCCAGTGCGGCTAGCTGATATTTAGCTGATCCATCCTAAAGGTGACAGCAGTACTCCATACAAGGGTGAACTTGCGCTTTATATAGCGCCAATAGTTGCCGTGGAGTAAAATACCGCCTAACCTTGGATAGGACGCCTAGTTTTTTAGCTGAGATTTTTGCTATGGAGTCGATGTACTTGCCAAAATTCAACGTTGCTGATATGTCCAGGTCTAAGAATTGAAGATGGTCAGTCGTTGCCAAGGACACACCCTGGAAAGTCGGAGTCAGGTCGAACTTACTCCGTTTTGCGGTAAATATACACGCCTGCGTTTTAGAGGTATTACGAGTAAATTGGCTTCGCCCCAGTCGGAGACTGTCTGTAGTGCCAAATCAACTCTCTCAATCATTGACTCTCGACAAGACTGGACTTGATCTCTGGTAGCCCTCGCACCCGAAAAGTATCTATCTGCAACAGTGGTGTCATCTGCATACCCAAAGGAACCAGGCACAAGCAGGTCGATTATATGTAATAGGAAAAGGGTTGCAGACAGTACTGACCCTTGCGGAACTCCAACGTCAATAGTGATTTGATCAGACAAATGACTGTCAAGGACCACACGTATTGAGCGCTTCCTTAAAAAGTCAGCAATCCAGATGCAAAGATTATCAGAGATACCATACGATGGGAGCTTGCTTAAAAGGCCATCGTGCTATCACCCTATCAAATGCCTTGGAGATATCGAGTGAGACAGCAATGGCTTCCCCGTGCTTCTCAATTGCTTCGCTCCAAATATGGTTGGCATATGCAAGAAGATCACCAGTTGAACGACCACGCCGAAAACCGTATTGCCTGTCGCTGAATAGGTCATTGTCTTCAAGATATGCCAAAAGGCGAGCATTCAGTACACGCTTCATAATCTTGCAGAGTATGGAAGTGACCGAGATACGAGTAGGTCTATAATTAGTAGGGTCGGCACAACTACCCTTCTTAGGCACGGGCTGTACGTTAGCAAGCTTTCAAGACTTAGGTACTTGTCCAGTCTCCAGTGAGAATCGGTACAGACGTGTTAATACAGGAGACAACTCTGGTGCGCAGTTACGCAGTACAATTGCAGGAATACCATCAGGCCCACTGGCCTTATTCACGTCCAGAGTACGCAGAGCATTGAGTACCTCTCCAGCACCTACACTGACTGATAAGGTAAAATTTTGTTTAGGAATCTACCTAAATAGCTAAAATATCTTCTATACTCACTAACTAACAATGTAAACAAGCTTGAGTGTAATGGAAGAATGTACGCAGATATAAGAAACATAAATAGGTATAACCCTTCTAAAGAATCCTAAAATTGTTCAATTTGTAATGCATGACAACAGATAACATAGAGTACATTACATTCCACTTAGACAGAATAAAAAACTCAGACATACCTACTTTTAAACAAATGTTATTCAAAATATACCAAAACAATGATTTAAAGTACGACATCACAGGAGCTAATAGGAATATGTAATGAAACTGTGTCGATAGCAGATGACGGTCTTTGTTCCCCAGGCCCAGCATGTGTAGGGCAAACATTTCGTGTAAACATGCACATTTGTGTTAACAGTGATGTCATACGGAAGAATGCTGGACACATTGTCTTGTCCTTTCTAGGACAGACTAAGCTTTTATGTGCATATTACGAGCCTCTAACTAGAACACAATAATGTGACTGATACCGAACTACTAACAAATTAAACATTTAATTCTATTTAATTTCTACAACTTACTTCTAATTCTGCAAATATTATAAATGAATGGTTTTCTGGATTTTACACAATCACCCGGAATAAGTGTACAGGCAAAGAACATGAAATGGAAAAATATCTTTTTCGTAGCACTATGACAATGCTAGAGCCTAAACTACGGAGCCTTTGAAATTAAAATGTAAACATCAAACTCGGTATCTTATTGCAATTGCCATATCATCAAAATTCACTAACAAGAATATAAAGGAAGAATGCACTTTCCATTGTAACATAAAATATAACAAGATTAAAATATCACCAGGAATTAAATCATTAAAATATCACTAGGAATTAAATCCATTATCAATGTTGATCAAACCACAATAGAGCATTAATTCCCCTAGGTTCACAATATACACACAGTGCTCCAGGAAAACATACATATAATAGTCACAAGTGGGCGTATTGTATTACTATATCGACAAGAGTTTCTCCCCTAGTAGGGATACTCCATGTTAATCAAGGCATTTAGAAGTTGTGGTAACGTTTATCTTTTTAAGTGGTGACTAAGTTTTATATTTCTTTTATCTATTACAAAATATATAGAGCATTTTTGTAAATAAACTTGTTTGTCCTGAAATAGTAAGACTTACGCATATAGATAAGACAACAGCATGCGATAGTGCGCACAAAAACTGTGACAATGATAGTTGGTAATGATTGGTTATTATTTGTATGATGAAAGATTTAGCAAACAATCCCAAAAACAAACCATAAACCTGTGCCCACTTTAAATCAATATCATAATTTACCTAAACTGTGTGGTCGCATCATACGCTTAGCTCGGGAAGCGTGATCGATCCAGCGCATTTGGACGTTGGCCAATTGTCTCCAGCACCCTTGGTTTAGGGGTAAACAAGTTATACTAAATAAGAAATTATATACAAACCAGTCTAGATACGGTGGTCAAATCCCAGGCGGATCTGGTCTTTCCACGCGGATGTGATCCATCCTTCCGCCTGCCCAGTGAGCCATAATTGGACGGGGCTATGTTTTCCTCGCGCTTGCGTCTTCCTCCTCGTCGCAAGGACGAGAACCAGTTGGATACCGAACCACGACGCTCCTCTTCGGCCGGACTGGGCCCAGCTTTGATAAACATTACTCTACTAGTGCCAACGCACGCCGCTCATCACACACACACTATTTGACTAAACACAGTTAACACAACAATATTAGTGAAGCACCACATGAACCTACAAGCGAAAATATCAAAATAAAAAATGCGAACAAAGCATAAAAGTGGAAAACCAATGACTGCACGGGACAGAGATCCGAACGTTTGCCAAAACATAAGTGAAGCTACAAACGATGATTTGATTACGGTGTGCACAGAAAGCGACTTCGGAGACAGACCTGCTCGTAGTCGTCATCGTAGGTGCGGGCTGCGCGGGCGCATCGCATCAGCAGCGGCCACCACAGAGCTCCGCACAGAAGGCGCACATGCAAGCACATCGCGCGCCATACACTTCCCACTAAGGAACAAACTCGACTGAAGATAGTCGCGGACGCACAGTTTGGCACTGTGACAACTATACGTTTGTTATCTTTCTGCACGCCTGAGACGGCCTCGTCACACCTATCGATCTTATCTGTACTTAAAAAAATGTATGCCTAACAGATTAGGCTAGTTTTGAAACCGAATTTTCTTCTTTCTACGGAAACTACTATTGAGAATTATTATTCTGATAACTACAGATATCTATTCCGAGAAAAACAGTAGCGTTTAATCTACATGGGACGTGAAAATACTTTAGTTTAGTTTTAGAAACTGATAGATTCTATTCTAGAGATGGTGCACACTTGCACATATAGAGCCATTACAGCGATAGATAACATAGTACCTACCTACCTAGTTATCGAGCAAAACAGCACACTACGGAAGTGCGAAAGGAAATGCGATAAACTTGAATCGCGAACTTTGTCCAGTCTCGGTGGGAATGGGAACATAATTAACAATGAGTCAGATGCAACTTTCGAGTGATAGGTATGTACCTATTTTACCGAAAAATTTACAGTTAGCGAAATTTTCGTTATTGTAATTCTCTTCGCCGCTTACAATGTATCGAATAAATCATGTATGTTTATGTAAACAAATCCAGATGATATGTCTGATATGAACGCAAATATTATCTCAAATATTGATGGGAACGCAATGAGTCACATTTTTAGATTTTTGTGAATCAATTTACTTCATGAAATATATACTCTCTTCACTAATGGATTTTAGATAAGCGTTCGACTACACAGTAGAGGACGGGCAGGGCTTAGGTACAATACAAATGACAAAGTGTTAATTAAATTTGAGCAAACACATTCTCTGATTGCCCATCGTTGTCAACGGTCTAAATAGTGATACATAGTTAACAATTTACAATTAAATTACTGTTAAGAATTGATTATGCATTGTTTTAAGCAATTGCTAATTGATATGCAAAATGAATCTGCTCAGACTAGTCATCATCACAATTAACTACTGGCATAGCATAGTTAACGATTTATTTTGAATCAATACATGAGATAACAAAGCGATATCGCAATGCAATGGACGAAGGTGAACATGTTAAGGAACGCGGTTTAAATAAATTGCCGCAATAGTAATAATGGCATTATTGGAATCGTTGTCGGTCGGTTAAATAGAATAACATTTGATAGATACAGGGAAAATACATATTCAATGGGTTGTTGTTAGGTGTTTCTGTGTAAACGTGGTAAATATCCAATAAACTGTTAAGGGTACCCTGCGATATTCAAAAATAATCCAAGAAGGTCGCAGTATTATCACAAAAAGCGAAATCCTCCGCTGGAATAACGTATTCTCCCAGGAGAGAAATCACGCAAGGATCCTGTGCACCGACGAGTCATAACATTTTCCACTTATCACTTACAGATAACGCTATCACAACACACTTGCGGAAATGAACCGATTTTCGATTACTACACTGGCCGGTAAACACTGTCCTGTCACTGTATTGTTACTAGCCAAGGGGCGGCAGTGACGTAGGAAACCGGCGACGAACAAGCGGCGAACGCGACCCGCCGCGTATAGAAGCAGTCAGTTACTGGCTTACTATACCGACCGGCCGACTGGGGCTGTAGTAATCTGAACATTGCCTGCTTACGTCAGCTTTGGAACGTATTGAATGAATTTGAATCAGACGGGACATGAGCGCCATCGGACGGGAGGCGGGAATAGCACGATAGGGGATGGTTCCCAGTTCATATTTTATTGATTGTTTTTTGGTTGCTGGTTGTTAGATTTTGAAGGCATAGGAACGCGGTCTCACGTGATAGGAATTATTAAGTTGACAAGACGTGATATTATAAATGCGAAAGTAACTCTGCAGGCCGCGCAATAAATTTTAAAACACTGGTATGTAATGTAATGTAATGAGCCAGAAGATTAGTCCATTATAGGCTAGTTGCTGTCTGAACAAATGATGAAGAGTTAAATATTTCGCTCTGATTCAATCTTAGGATGCAATTATATTTACTTACTTACTTTATTTATTTGCTTTCCTAGTTAACATTTTTAATTTTTTTTTAATTAAGTCATATTCCATATTCCTAAGTCCTAAGGTTAATGTTATGATGTCTATTGCTCATGTCATGATTCTCTCAAGAATCTAAAGCAATGGTCGATACAGAGTAGCTACTTGGTGCAAATGGAATGAGGAAAAGCTGCCTCATCCTTTTTAACCCGACTGCGCGACGCAAAGGAGTGGTATTGTGTTTAACAGCCTATGTATGTATGTTCCTTTGAAGCATATCTACACAGACCAAACGCCTCGACCGATTTTTATGATTCATACGTCAATCGATTCCTCTTAGTACGGGGAGTGTCACTAAAGATATGACGTTAGTGAAAATCCAATATGGCGACTACTTGTGAACTATATCGAGTGGGGTATTGTTGAATAGGTATTTAAAAATAATTTTTAGGTTTCTCTCAATATTTTTTTATTCGATTAATCGTTTAGGATTTATATTGATTGAATGTTGCGTAACAACCATTCTCAGATATAAGTTTTTAGACAGCAGCAAGACGAAAACTTCTTGCTGCCGAGCATGTTTCTTGAAGCGTATCTATTAGTAGCTAGGTACTCATAACAAAAAAGTATAAAATAAAATAACATAATTTAAAAAATCCAAAAGCCTGACTGCTTAAAAACTGAAAAGAAAAAAAAAACAAGCACTTATATGTCCGGTGGGCTAGAATTCTATAATTTTATTATGGAATGAATACTATTGAAGAACATAAAATATTTTCTAATGATCGTAACATAACAACTGAACAGTTGGGATCCATTATCCGACAGCTACGCTAATATTTCAATGGATCCTGGCTGTTCAGTTTTTATGTTACAATCATTAGAAAATATTTATGTTCTTCAATAGTATTCATTCCATAATAATATAGAATTCTAGCCCACCGGACATATAAGTTCTTGCTTTTTTTTTCAGTTTTTAATGCAGAAAGAAATGCATATCTATACTAGATTGAAATCTTTATCCCTTATTATTGAACACTGGTAATTAAATCAAATCAATGAGGTAATAGAAAAATATATATATTATGTATGTAGATTGTAAATTCTTTTGGTAAACCTTGTCCCTATTCAGTGCCTGATATGAAAGTACAGAACTTTTTGATGATTAATTGCAGGACACAAGAATAAGCATGAATCCATTAACAAGATACTTCCCACATAATTTTTACCTATATCATAATTTTCTCATTGGATAATAATTATTCAAAGGGTTTTATTATAATATTAAAAGCCAATTTTCCAGTGGACAGATAACCTATTTGAAACAAAAATTTGATTCTGTCTTCCTAAAATTTTATTATGAAAGAGACTTCATCAACTTTACCCTTCATATAGGCTCTCGAACCATTGGCAAAATCAGCCCTAATCAGAATTAACTTAAGATTAAATTAAGCCGATGTCAAATGTTTTAACATGTTAAAACAAATCTCAACATATTCATCATATCTTTGCCCAGTTAAGGAATTTTAGGTGGCATATAAAAATGTACATTCATGTCATTAAAGTTATAGGTAAGGTAGTAAGGGGAGGCTGAAATTTGGTATTTATCTATATATAGTATAGGAATACACTAAGTTTCCCAAAACTCCTACAGGGAAAGGAAAAATGTAAATTCTAAATTTTATGAAGACAAAATCATGGGTCTTCAGAAGTTTAGGGAACCGCATGACCACCTTATAGAGCCTTAAAGAGCCCCTGGCTATTCATGAATCTTCCTCTGTAGAGGTGTTTAAGACCAGAGTATACAAGTTTTTTTTTTTTTTTTTAAAGCAAATCATGACTGTATAGTGGTAGATACGGCAATTTATTGTATCTGCCTGTATTTTGTTGCTGCATTGTGTATTTTTAGTTTTTATATACATTTATATATATTTGAGCACTACCTTCAAACTGTTCTCCAACAGTACTGGTTAACTGGAAGAGAATGCTATGTAGCATTAAGTTCACCTTTGTACAACTTTATAGTGCAACAAAGAATTTTCTATGTATATATCTATCAATAATTCAGGACAGGTAACAATTATAGGAGTTAACTGGTCTGAGTAATTGATAAATGTAAGAATTATTATCAATACAAGAACACCTTTCTGTCTACCATACAAAGTCTATACCTATGTATATGAAGCATACACTACCTACCAAATATAAACAAGGCTTGATTAGGTACTCACCTATGTATAGATAATTTCTTGAAAAAATAGGACTTTACTAACCAAAAAAAAATTTCTACAGCTTTAATGAATATCCCACAGTCACTAATTTATCATAATCCAATCTGAAGGTAAGTGCATACTGCATACAGTAATTACATATTACCTGTATTTCTAATAGTAACTCGGTCTTCCGTCGCCTTATATCTATTAAAGTTTTTTGCTGCTCCGGCGATAACTCTAAAAAATAAGAATATCATCAAAATCCCGACTACATACTAGAAACAAGTCATTGAGGTCATGTTTTAATTTGGAAAAGTAGTCCCAGTACCAACAACAAGTACATTATGACTGACATACCATTATGAGTAAAAAGATCGCCATGGTTGTTCGTAGCATTATTTCCTCCAAGGGACAAATTTTCAAATTCACTTATCATTTCTCTAAAAACTGTAAAAAATTAAAAGTATCAACAAAAGTTTACATCGTAATTATATGACAACGGCCATTTTTCTTTATTTACTACAGTTGCGTTCCGTTTCTAGCACACAATTTTGGGACCGTTATTCTTTCGACGTCCGCTCAACCGAAACACAAAAATATTCGTAATATTGATATGCGTAAAACGGAACGGTCAAGTTGACCACGTTCTACAACGTTGGAATACAATTATTTAAGGCCCCGAATACACGAACACTATATAAAATCGATTTTTACCTCACACTTGGTATTATAATACAGGTGATTTTTGATCGTCCACGTTCCCGAAAACTACGGAATCTCCTCATCATCACGATCATTTTTCTCCATGGAAGCATACCTGGGAAGTGTCTGGTTTCCAAAATATTAGGGTCCAAAGTTGAGTAAATAGACTGCGTTTTTCTGCATAAATGCACATAGACGCGCGTAGCAGGATTTTTTCACGAAAAATAATTAATATCCGTCTATAAAAAAACTAACATAAACACTAGACACTATAAATTTCGCACAATCAAGGAATTTAAAATTTTTTTTAAAAAATAAAATTTTTTTCCCAGCATTTTTTTTGGCATAAACTTACTTTATTTCATGTATAGAATATGGTATAGAATACGTACCCTTCGTTAAAGGTGGCCACAAAAAAACATCCTGTATAACAATATTTGATACGCCGACAACACAAAAAATGTAAAATGCAAGAAAATTGAAGAAAAGGCCTTAAGAAAAGAGAAAGGCCTTAAGAAAAGAGAGGCAAGAGGAGTGAAACCCATTATGATGTGGGGGTGAGCTTGTGAGCAAACAAGGAGCAAACATTATCTCTTGGTAAAACTCCTGCACAGTCCAGTTTTTAGTTACTATTTGTAACTTCTTTGGTTGTTTTACGATTGGTTTGCCTTGCTATGTGTGTCCTCCTTGCTTTGGATAACCAACCATGGCGTAATGAATGGGCCATACAAATGAACTCTCACGGGCCGCAACAGCCCGCAAATTTTGTAACTTAGGCAATTTTCCGAAAGTAAGGCTGTGAAACATAAAAAGGGCAATACGTTACTATCATAGAAATGTATACAAGCTGGAAACAGCGCTTCTTACTAAAATTTCTCTCTCGAAACCTCTCGAAAATTTGACCTTGAAAACCTAGACGGGAAAAAAAGTAGAGTGTACTCACAATTTAATTTTAATGGACATTTTTTCATTCAATGACATTTATTCTACAATGAACAACCCAAGTAACACAGGAAGCATTATAATAATTGTTGTGCCACATGGTTCAATTTTTTTCGACGAATTCATCAAAAATATATTCCGGACTAAGATTCACCCAAATGCCTAGTATTGCTGAGTAGCATATACGTGAATCAATGTAATGCTTGCATTTTTGAAGGTCAACTGAGATCTGTCAAACAGCTAACAGCTTTCTAATCAAATACACGCGAGCAATAGTAATGCGTAAAGCTGTATATTCATTTATTTTACTGTATTCGTAAAACCATTTGTCGCCCATATTGGGGAAAAGCAAACACATTAAACATCAGCAATTTTTATGGTGGATACATAATTAGTGAAGATTAGATTATCCGTTTCTAAAGAAAAGTAGGAATAATTGCAGAGTACTTCATTTACAGAAATTTTCCTAAAAAATTAAAGACAGATTATGTATTATTAACAAATTGTCAATGACTTATGTAGTTGAAATCAATAATATAGTTGAAGAACCCAATGGAATTTGTATTGGGCTAAAAATAGGTAACAAAAAATTTGCACATTTTTCATTACACATTTACAAAATAAAAAAGGATGGTCTTAGCCATTGTGATATTGTCCTTGATCCTAAAGACCTGGAATTTAAATTGGTATATTTACGAGTACATCATTATGAATACTTATATTTCATACCACTATTGCATACGTACAAATAAGAAACGTTGTTTTAAGTACTTTAGTGTTTTATTTAGATTAAAGGGATTTAACAACTAAATAACCATTAAAATATCTTTTATTTTATTTGCACAATTTTTTCCATCGCCCTTTGAAGCTGAGCATAAGAACGATAAATGTTTTTGTAGTGAACGACAAATGTTTTCTGCTCTATCTGCCAGTAATTGATCCAGTGATATAATATTTCGGTAGCTATAACGTTACTATAATCCATACACGGGTTTCCTTGATTTTCTTGATAATTTTATAACACCTATGCTAACTAGTGATTACAAAATGTGACAGTGATACAGTGATAGGCACCACCAAGCTAGGCGTTTAAACCTTTTCTAGGCCCACCCAAAGATACGCAGAGAAAATTATCACTAAAATAATTCCGCTCAGTAAATGGCGGCAGTAGGCGTGAAAGCGAGATAGACAGAGTTACTTTCACATTTATAATGTTATCCATATCACAATAGCTATTGTTATAACATTTTAAAATAAATTCATTGTAGGGTCGGAACCTTTTGTTATGGAAAAGTATGTGCACCCTACTCGAAAATACACAATACACAGAAAATATTGGGATTATGAGGATAAGCAACTAATAAAGTTTTGTGACAAATATTTAAAAAAGCAAGAGTGAATATTGCCTAAATTTAGCCGTTTGAGTTTTTGCCTAGGGCCATAGATTGGAAATTCAATTTTGTACTTACGAGTGAAATATTAAGTTGCATCCTGGATGTCACTCGCTTCTGCAACCACGAACTTCACTACCATATTTATATCAATACCACCAAAATATCCTATTTAGTCCCCACAAATATGCGAAGCGATTTAAACAAATCGACTTGACATGATTTGACAAAATTGTCATGTGCTACCCAGGGATACCATTACATAGCAACAGAACATACCTTAAAATACGGAATTTTTAGCTACCGCGAAGGTTTGTTTTGCTATATTCTATGCACTTTATATTACGAATTACATTAAATACATTTCATTACTCTATTAAATATGTTAAACATTTTCAAAACGAATCCAAGTTTTTCATGATAATATTATATTTATGCCTTTGTCAACGTCTTTACTTACATTATAGGGTATTTTTTTGCTGTGTAAGGGATCCCTTATGGGAAAACAAGGTGGGAGGCTGTCATTTTTTGATGTTTCAATTTCTTATTCAGACCTTGGAATCCATCATAAGAGGAGATACCAAATCCCTGGTTACTATGAAACTTTTCTAATGTCAAAGTGACATTGTTTAGTGTATTAGCCAGTCAGCTCTTTGTCATTATGGAACCTCCTGCTGGCGCAGCAGTCGAGTATTACAATTTTATACAGGGTGTGGGTGGCAACAGTAACAGAGTTACGAGTATACGACGATCGAGTTATGCGATCCTGTGACTAATTAAATGGGCTTATTGGTTATTGTGCGACACATTGCTGGTTTTTGGATCACTTGTGACTCTCTATTAGGGGTGATCAGTTGAAAATCTTCTAAGCCCTAATGAAACGAACTAAACTATTTCTTTCCTGAAAATATGAAAAAAAATACGGAAAATTTTGGAATTTTCCGGCGAAAATTTTCAGTGTTATCCGCGTCAGAATCATGTAAGTCATGGTATCAATATTTGCCTGGCTATCACAAACAGCCTGTATACCTAGTACCTACATGGTAATTTCTCTTCAGATAACGCATAATCACCAGAGTTAAAGTAAGTAATATTTATGAAAAAGAGTTTTTTTTTTAAGGATTAAATAAAGGGGTCACTGCGAGTCGACACTCACTCCTGCCATGACAATTTTTCTTTGGGAAACTTATGTCCTGATTTTATTCCGATCAAAACTGCAGAATGTTTGTTAATATGGTACCTAATGGTACCTACGGTTATTTATGTCTTTCAAGGTACCTAGGTATTAAAAATATTAATTACATGTGTGTAAACAAAAACTTTGACTGTGATGTTTAAAAACCTCACGCTATAGTAGCGCCAACTAGGTATTGAGCGCAAATAGGTGGTAATCGATGTCCAACATAGCATTTGATTTAGAGCATTGCCCATCTTCGTAATCGTAAGCATTTACAAAATCAGTCTTCCAAAGTCACACACGAGATGAGTTTGCCAGCCATTTTGGCCAATACATAATTGTCATGCGATAAATTACCAATAGTGGACCATCCGTATGGTCCATCGTGTAAAGGAAGGAGGCGTCACGTCACACGTTTGTTTGCGTCAGACAGCTTTTGGTTGTCGTTCTTCCCAGTTCTCATTTTCATATCACCAATTTAATAAAATTATTCTGTAAACATCAGACAGGTTGGAAGTTAAGGTTGTTTTTTAATAATTTTTCCATGCTAAGGATTTCCAGTGTTGCATTAATTGTTGCATAATGTTAATAATTCCGTTTTGTTGGTAACTGGTGCTATTTGCATCGCCGGTGTAATAATAACAAATAAAATAATGAATGACAATGGATGTATTCATTTAAATAATTTTAAGGCAGCTAAGGGTACAAATCCCTATAGAGTCGTGCATTCCTTTTTTGTGGCTTGCACATCTTCCGAAGCTAGGAGATACAAGGTAAGTTTCCACTTTGTTTGGTGATGACAGTGCAATGGCCACTCTTTTTTTCCCTAAAGACGCAAATCCCCTAGAGCAAAAGGTATCTATTTAATTTTTAACATGTCCCTATGTTTATATTTGCTGGTAGATAAGTTTTATAACAAAATTCCAATATAATATAACAAAAGTCCCTCAATTCACATTAGTAATCAGCTGATTAGTGATCTTTGACCTCGCTGTAACAGCTGTTCGTGATGGACGTCCATCATAAAGCAATTTCGCATGCACTTAAATTCCGAAAATCGATAATTTACGTTACATAGTCATCTAGCTTAGCATATAATTTTAATTCTAGTAGATACAAGCAATTCAAGGTTAGGGTTTTTTATGGCACATAACATTATTTTTTGTCTTCTAGGCTACATCATGTTTGTGCTTCATATGTGGGAGTCCAGGTCCTCGGCTGCACTCTTGTATCCACTGTATTTTCTTTGGATGCTACAATGGCCACATGCAAGAACACTCAAAGAACAAAAAGCACTTTTTGTATATGGACTTGAGCTATGGGAACCTATTCTGTGCTCAATGTCAAGATTATATCTACGACAGAGAACTTACTGAAATTGGCTTCAGCCACAGGTTAAAACAAGCCAGGTGAGATTTTGATTTGATATACAGATTAAGTACTTAATCTCCTAATCCTAAATAACCTAATAAACATAATTATGTAACGTTGATAAATAAATGTAAACAATAAAGTAGAGAAATGTATCTTATTAGACAAAGGAGCATAGCCCAATCAGAGAGTTTTGCATACTTAACCATCTACTTATCCTAGTACCTACCAATTCCAAAAAAAATTACCACATATTGATCCAAAGTTATGGTACTTTTAAATTCATGGAAACTTTCCATTTTAAGAAAAAAAGATGTTTACTTTTTTTTCATCAATTTATTTTTACCAGATCACTTGGAATCAGTGTACCCTATTCACCATGGCTGCCAAATGCCAACGAGGCTATGGCTCTTCGACGTCTACGCAAAAGGAGACTCATAGGTCCACAGACAACTATTGGATTGAGAGGTCTGCAGAACCTCGGGTCTACCTGCTTTATGAACTGCATTGTCCAGGTAATTTTAGTAAATTATTGCTATTATCCTTCCAAAAAATGTCTGCATACATAGAGAGATCCTCTATGCTAGTGTAAGATTTCCGTTCTATCAGATTACAAGAGTGAAAGGAGATAAGGAGTGCAGTTGTATTTATGCAGACACTTGTGCACTATAATATCTAGTAGTATGTGGCTAATCTCCATTGTGATTGGCCACAGTGACCAAAATATGGTCTGTATTTTCACTTTTACACACATTACCATGAATATATAAAGAACAATGGACAGAATGCTGTCAATGCACAGATTGTGCACAGATTGAAGCACTGAAATGGCGGTGTGTTGCGCAGGTCTGAGTATTTTCTAGTAGGCGCCGAGCTTACTATGGTTTGTATGTGTGGGTGGATAACATGTCAATACACATCCCTACTCCATGGAATATTGTTACTGAGCTTACTATGAATGCTTCACTCTGTGTAGTAACAATATTATGTCTGTTATTCTTTATATGTTCATGCACATTATTAATGTGAAAATGGATATTGGTTAACCTTTCACACAAAACCTACCAAACAGATTTTGCTGGAACTTGGCAGTAATATAGCTTTTACATCAGAAGTATGAACACAAACAAAATTATGATTTTTAACATCCATCTTCAAAAACAACAACAGTCTGGCTCATTTTCTATTGTGCAACCTTTATATTATAAGTACCTATAATTTTAAAGATAGATAGTAATAAGTGCTAAAGAATGTGATATTTTAAGTTAAACCTAGAATAAAAAGATGAAACTAAGGGCCTATCCAGATGAAGCATTTTGCATGCCATGGTTTCTGTGATATTGAAGCAAGTAAATCTTATCCAGAATACTAACTTGATAGTTGTTAGGATGTACTCTACTTGTGAGATGTGCTATTTGGTCGCCATTGTTTCGTTGACATGTTTCTGCATTTTTTATTACATGTTTAAGTAGACTATATTACGACTATAAGGCAACTTGATAACTTCATTTTCTATGTGATACCGGTAACCACCTACATGATAAATACCTAGTAAATGACTATGTTAATTCCATGTTTGAAGTACAATGATTATCATATTTAAACGCTCAAGTTCGCCGAGCCATATAACGCGTTACCTGGACCAGATTTTAGGTTGAATACGATGATGTAAATGTAGGTGGTGCAGGGGGTTTGATCTTGTTTGAGGTGGGTAGGTGGCGATGGATGCTGGTGGGCGTTTGTTACCACCCACCTAGCAACAACCTGTGTGATTTGAATCTAATTCCACGTATTTTCAACATAAAATAAGTACTGTAAATATGTACTATGTATATTATTTTAAATGGTGAGGATGTACATTATTATTATTATTAACTGTTGTGTTTTTCCTTAGTATGTAGGGTCTTTTCCTCATATTATCTCCACTGCTGTGAATTCTTTTTGTCTTATTTAGCGAATAGTTTAATGATTTTAGGGTCGAATTTTCCATTGGTCAGATAGGTCTATTTGTTGGATAAATTAATGCTGTTTTTATCTTGATCAAATTTTATTTATTTATTTATTTATTTATTTATTTATTTATTAGGTTTATCAACAACTGTTACTATATTACATGGTTTTAGCTTAATTTTACCACACTTGTGTAATAGCACAGCTACTTATAGATAAACACAACATTTGTAATAATACTTAGACTAGGTTTATACTAAACATTTTATAGATATATTATAACTAGATATATTAAGTATATAATAACCAAATACAATTTGGTAGTTTGAAGAAAACTAAACAAAAACTTATTTACCAATACACTTCAATATTGAATTTCTAAACACCGGTTCAGAGGTCACAAATAAGTCGGCGCTAGCATGGTGAACTTGGTTGAACAAGTTAGACAATCGAGGTACCGGAGAGTTCCTACCCAATACTGTTCTGCGAAATGGCATAGACAGAGGCTTCACCTGTGCACGCGGATACCTGGCAGGAACATTAATCCTAAATTGACTCAGCAGTTGAGGACAGTCTATTTTGTTTCGGAAAATTTTATACAAAAACATTATATCCAATAGCTCCCTACGTTTTCCTAGAGATATCATTTTAAAATAACTGAGTCTATCGTTGTACGAGTTATATTTCCTAGCGAGGCCTACAGAAAAAGCCAGATGATAAAGAAATCTTTTCTGAATACGTTCTATTCTAAGGGCGTGAATGGCATAGTGCGGTCGCCAAACCACACTGCAGTACTCCAACACACTTCGCACGAGACTATTAGAGGAAGACAGGACTAGGCGTTGTATTGCCTATGCCTGATTAGATTTTTGCTATTAAGGTATAAAGCAGCGGTTTATTTCGATAAACGCTGGAATCACAAGAGCTACTGGTTTGATTAAAAAATGTTTTGTGTTGGTTGGATCTTGTGCTCCGTCGAGAATAGTGCGGTACTCAAGGCATGCTAAGCAAAGCGCATGGACGGTCCATTTATAGATTATGTACTTTTTCCTGCGGGATAATAGTCCATTCCGTTCTTGAAAACAATTAGGTAGGTACGGACGTGGGTAAGGCCACACAGCTGTGTGAAATTAAAAGTATTGATTTAGTGCACTGTAGCAATGTCCTAAGTTATGTAACGTTTGGTAGTCAGACTAAACTAAACACCCTCGCCACCACCCTCACAATCTTTACTTATACATATTAGCTTCCCCATATTGTAACTTTAATATGACATTTAGTAAATAGTATAAAATCAAATTAATTTTAAAACGAGTACCTACTACCTGCGTACTAAAAATTATATTACGTACGAAAAATAGATACTACATATATTTTTTTGATTTTCACGTAAACCCAAAAGTAGATGCGTTATGGTTATGTAGGTATGACTTTTTTGAACAGGGTCACCATAAATTCTTAAAACAAGATTGTTTCCATCTTGAAAGCGTAGGTACTACACGGCTATAGTGACGACGTTACTCGATTTGCGTGTTGTTGGACAAGTATGTCGTCGTATACCCTAGACAACTATGTATGTACGTTATGTATGACCGATATCTGTCGACCATACCTACTCGTATCGCATCATAATCAAGATAGGGTAAATTTAGGATATGACGCTCTTCATATTTTAGGTATACAGCTACTCATTATTAATAAGTACTTTACATAATAATTATTGGTAAATTTTTGACATTGTAGAATATAGACAAATGTCAGCATGTGTCATAATGTCGTGTATTATGTAAAAGCAATCACAAAGCAAGTTGAAATAGCAATAATTATATAATTTTATCAATCGCTTGCTAATGCAAGGTGCGTAATAAGCGTATACCGGCCTTTGTCGCTCGTCGCAGTTCTCGCGTTGCTCGGCAACAGAATTCAAATTTCGTCGGTGGTTTCGCGGTTTTGGTTTCACGTGAATGTGCCTAACAAACAACAAACCCGACATCCGAGCGGACCGCTATGCAACACAACATTACTTTGTCATGTGTGTTGTGTCGCCAATTATTATAGATACCTCATCAAATAAGTGACTCCAGTTAGCGATATCACTGCTGTGGCCTTAGACAAAGTAACATTAGTTCCCACGAGTCCACTCCATTCCACGAGTCGAACTCGTGGGGGAACAAAATACTTGCAGCTAATTGGTCAATAAGCGCAGTTAGACATAAGAAAACCAATGAGCGAAGCGGTCCGCAATAAAGGTAATGCGTATCAACCAATAAACGCACAGGGATGATTTTCTTTGTAAACCCGTCTGGAATTGATTGTAGTTACATTAAGTCATAGTTACATTATGTCAGCTCCTGTCAACTTCCCCATCTGCTACGCCTACCTCGACATGCTATTAATCGCCTTTCAACAGCGGACACTTCACAATTTCAGGGATAGAATAAAAAAAAAACATCCAGCAAAGCCAACGCTACATTTTCAGGTTGTACTATAAAGAGAATTCTAAAATAAAACGTTTGAAGCAACATTTTCCAACGGGAAATATTTTACTTAGTTCCGTTAGTAATGTAACATTTTCCTGTGTATTTTTTTATTCGTTTTACAAAGCGAGCAAAAGTATAGAAGGATAACTGAATTTTCCGTTTTTCGTTTTCCGTTTCAATTACTTGATTGGATGTTATTGAGACGTTAATTGTATTGTTTTTCGACGTAGTTCTTTTAATGTAATGTTTATTTATTCCTTGATGTTCTGTGATTTATGTGACCCGGTAGCTCAGTGGTTAGAGCAACTGGCACGGTATGCAGTGGTCGTGGGTTCGATTCGGTCGGTTGTGTTTCCAAAATGAGGTAGCCAGAACTGCAAGATCACGAAGGAGATCTTATGGCGACCTGTGCAGATGTGAGGATTGGAATACATTACCCACATTTCCTTGCGTGCATGTCGAGTTGACTAAGGACAGAGCTTCTCCTTCCCTGGCGATAAGCTACAAACGTCTTTTACATCTCGCCCTCAGTGTTGCCAACCCACAATGTTACTAACAACTAAACTTTAACTTATGTGCGGGGGGGGGTTAGGATTGCGTCCGTTTCATAGTATGCAGTGACACAGAAAATGGTCATACACATATTAATTACAGCAATGACCATCGGAACTACTCTATGAAACGGACAGTCGTTGTACCCCTAAAAAAAACCTTTAAAAAAACCCTAAAAAATTCTGCCCCTAAAAGTCCCCCTAGTTATCTTTTTTTCCCCTAAATTTAGGGGTAAAACCCCTAAGTTGTCACTACTGCTCGCCCCGCTATGCTGAACGTGTCTGTAGAAGATTAGCACATAATCTGCTTATTTACCTTGTAGGTACTTTTAAAATTGAAAAATACTTTAAAATAACGGCAGCGAGCTAAAGTTCCCTTTTAAAATCCACGTCAATTTTCGAACATAGGAATATGTATGGCATTAATTCCTTGCAAATACGCGGGCCGTAGATAGCACGTAGATATTATCGACGTAGATGCCTTTGTGCGTCTATCAAAATCAGGCTCCATTATGCATCAAATGCTAAATCACAAAATGGAGAGTACTTATCCATCTATTATACATATTCTGTGATAAATCTTTTTTTTTTTCATTATCTGCCCTTGCAAATTAACGTACCTACACAGATATTTTATTTTCCACGGAAACTTTCATATTATGAACTAAATTAAAATGTGGGAGGAAAACTCTACTATTGCTTGTAAAAGTGTGAAAATTCACTCAATGTACGAGTTAGGAGGTTTCGATTTGGCGGTAAAGCTTATAAACAAAATGTGTTGTTATCATGATGAATTTGAGGAATCATAGTATTTTTGGTTCACAGGATTTCTTCCTAATTCCTAAAGTTAATTTTATTAGACGGCTTATTAGTGTAGTTGGTACGAGTAGTAACCCTGCCCGCCGCGGTTCGAATCCCGATAGGTGCAAACATTGATATGATGAATATCGATGTTTGTTTCAGAGTCATGAATGTTTCTGTACATACCTATGTATTTAGGTATATTACTGTTGCTTAGTATTCACAATAGAAGAAGTGGGACTAGGTTAATGTGTGAATATTTATTTATGTATTTATGTCCGGTTGCCAGCCCTCTTTGAGAATGCTAATGTAAACCAGATATTCGTTCATAATGCGCTGCGTAGTCTCCATTGCTTACAGCATCTCCTCCTGTTCTCATGAGTAGAGACGAGTGGAATTATTATGCTACTAACCGCGTAAAGGTCTCTGTAAACCTATAATTTTTCCATATCATTAGTTCTTAACTCACACTCAGTAGCGTTAGTCATCTGTCTACTCCAAGGGAATCAACTTTCATCTTTATTACGAAGTTATAAAGTACAAAGTATTACAGGGCGTTAAAAAACAGAGAAAAAGGGCGTATCATTTTTGTTTTTCACATTTTGTGCACATATCTACGCAGTGGACTTTATCATAACAAATTACTGTTGAGATCATGTCAAATCGTACTAGCTCACATTTAAAAAGTTTTGCCTGTTAGCAATGGTTACTCTATACAAGCTCTCAGAGCTAACTAGTGGAAAAGAAAACCTATTAAAAATACTTTGTACTCGAGAATTTTATATGAATTGAAATTGCCGTGAAAGAGTCTTGATATTCAGATATAGGTATCCTAAAATTCTATACCCAAAACTGTAAATAATCAACAAAGATGACCCGTGAAATTTAAAAGCAATAAGGTTCACACAATTAGTATGTACTTAGTCAGATTATTAATTGGCTATCTTAAATGTTCACTACTCAGATACTAATTTGGCTTAGTTTGTTATTATTTTTTTATGATTATTTTTTAACTGACTGCGCCAGAAGGAGGGTTATGTTTTTCGAGTGTATGAATGTAGGAATTATTTCCTTGGCACGCTCCAGACCCTAAACGACTAGTCGTATTTGAACTTCACTACATATATTACAAAATAAAGTCGTTTTCAGCTGTCTGTCTCACCCTATGTATGCTTAGATCTTTAAAATTACGCAACGGATTTTAATGTGGTTTCTTTTAATAGATAGAGTGATTCAAGGGGAAGGTTTATATGTAGGTAGATATAACTGCGAGTCAAATTTTTTACGAAGTCGGGTGTTATTCTTTAAGTATATCCTAACTTTTGTCCCCAGGCCCTGATACACACGCCGTTACTAAGGGACTACTTCCTCGGCGAGAGACACCGCTGCAAGCCCGGCACCGGCAAATGCCTAGTGTGCGAGGTCTCCAAGCTTTTCCAGGTATGCGCTTTGGGCTATAAATAGCTCGGAAGTACCCGGAACCAGTTTGCCTGCGTATTATTGATTTTCCCCGCTGAAACTACCTACAGATGCAAGTTGGACACTGCGAGTGTAGATTGATGCTTCGTTATTACCAACCTGTGGCTGCGTGCTGTTTGCCGTCGAGGTAGGGGGCGGGTTATTTCGATGTACGTATTTACATAATGCATCTTTGATGTTTGTTTTGTAGCGTCGAATAATATTTGTGGGGATTACTTGATGCTTTTATTGATAGTTAGGTTTTTTAGTACTAGCGGCTGTCTGCGATTTCGCCTACCTAGGTGAACTTTATGGTCTATTTACAGATATTATAAAAATGCATCGGATCGCTGTCTGTATATGGAAGATATATGAGAAAAAATATTATAGGAGACCTTTATCAACGCAATAGTATCCAAAAGAATGGTTTTTGGAATTTTTGTCGGTTTGTCTGTGCGTTTGTGCACGCTAATCTCATAAACGACTGAACCGATTTCGATGCAGTTTTCAGTAATATATTCCCCATTTAACATATAGGCTACTTTTTATCCCGGATTATTTCCACATTTTGTTATTTCTGCAGTCCTCGCGGGCATCCACTAGTCTATATAATATCTTTCTTCGTACTCCCAACTATACAGCATTTCAAGAAGATTGGCTAAATAAATAAATCGTGAAGACATAACAAACAAAAACATGTTTTTGCGTTCATAAATTGAACGGGTAATATTAGATGGCATTACCATGAATACGGTTGTTATTAAGATCTCTATTTATAATTAGACTTGTCACAAAAAAGGACAACTGTTGGTAAATATACTGCGTGCATCTATTTTATAGGTATAGCATAAAAAGAAACATAATTTTTCTATCTGTTCCATAGGTAATTTTACTTCCCTTGCCCTTCTAATTAGTTATAAATATAACGTTAAATAAATCCATATTCATATACAAAATAATAAGCAAACTCACGCCTTCGTCACATCAGAGGGGTAAGCACGAACCTCTCGCTCATGGAGAAGAAATAAAAGAGGAGTAGCGGCTAAGTATATTTTCATACAAAAATGAAAGTGAAGTATGGGACGAGGGGAGCATTGAACACTGTAGCCCTGCCCATTTACATAGAAACCACCTTGTAGTGACTATTCAAATTACTTGCTCACTATCAATATGGTTCAAGATTGTTTTACTAGTGCAATTACTCTACTAATATATTTATTTATTTATACTCATCGCTAGATGGCAATATTATACTACGTTTTAGTAAAAAAGTACCCTGATAAAAGCGTCTTTGTTATTTTAAAACGAATGTGTCTTTGTAATTTTAATACGGTTACATTTCGGAGCACAAGCGTGTGTTTACAGGTATTGCGTTACACTGGCGCTAAAGCTCCGCCCCTATCATGACGTCATGACCTCATGATTGCCACACGACTCATTTCATAGTCCCACCTCTTTTATACCTTCTTCATGCTCTCTATAGTCCGTAACGTTATCATCCAATTGTCAAACGCCGCGTAAAAAGGTTCTAGCTTACCCCACAGTTGCGAGAAGGAAACTAAGCGGCAAAACAGCATTGTGCATTATGGGCCTAATACTTATAAAAGTTGTCATTTATTGCAAACAGTGGACTATCTTATATCTATTTGCAATGACTCGGGTTTCGTAAACATTGTATGTTTATCTAATTATCCTCCGAATGCACTTACGGTGTTACATTTCTCTTTGTTAAACTAATGGCGCTGTTGTTGTGCACTGGAGACTGCATTGAGGGGATTTTACAACAAGTTGTTCCGTTCACGAACTCCTTTGTTACTAGCGGTTTTATGATTTAATCTCTTTTTCTAGAAGAAATCTCTATTCTGTAGGTATTACCTTTATACCCACACATTTCTTTGCGATGTCGATTTCTCTGCTATCTTCGGGTATTTATTCGGTTTGTACCTATACACAATAAAGCAGAAATACGAGTAGTATATTAAGTTCTTATATAATTCTTATATCGTTCTTAAATAGCCTGTCAATGTGCCTCCTCCACGTCTACCTACCTATGTCTATTTATCGTGTGTATGTTAAAGCTAAAACACCCTATTATGTTGAACACAATGCTAATTTGCGAAAATTGCGAAAATTTCAAAGGTAGTTTGACAAGACAATTTTATGTTTTGCTATTTTAGATAAGATAGTTTATTTTCATAAACGGACCATAAAACGAATAGCTATGCGTTGCGAATATAGCGTTAATAACGATCACAGAAAATAAAATTAAGGACTGATCACGTCTAATCAGTTATAAAACACAAATACACAAATCTTAAGATGCCCCGTGTAGGTTAGTTGTACACTTGTTCCATAGGCTAATTACGTATTTTGCAAAAACAAAGCTGCAGTAAGGCGATAGCGCAAATTGTACAATTTCCGCGTTACAATGGCAAAGTCCATTGCGATTGCTGTTACGTAATCTGCGAAAATTGTATAATCTTTGCTCTCGCATTTGCTAGATACGTAATAAGGGGGCCGGCCAGCAAAATAATAAGCCTGGTTTATGTCGGCACGGATCAGCTCTTTAGGAGTGGGAGTAGAGTCCTTTATAAGAGATACTACTTGAACTTGTCCTGAGCTAGCCTTTGTATAGGTAGATATTAATAAAATAGGAATATTCCGCTCTGTGATAGTTAATCCTATAATCCCACAATGCCCTACCATTATAACTCGATTTTCAAATGTCGGATCGAATTCTAAAAATCTTATCACGAATGAACTTCCAGGAGTTCTATTCTGGAGCCAAGACGCCTCTGAACCTGAATCGGCTGCTGCACCTGATCTGGACGCACGCACGCCACCTAGCGGGCTACGAGCAACAAGATGCGCACGAGTTCTTCATTGCCACTCTTGACGTTTTACATAGGTAGAGTAGACGATTTTAAAGCTTTACATCGTTTTCCTGCCCTTATTCTATTGTTTTTGGGGTCGGAGCATTATGGTTCGAACGAAAATCATATTGCCAAGGATTTGACGTTTGTTTTTACGGCCTGCAGCTGCCTGACGCCAATCATTCTCGGGTATGGCTAAGTGACAATCTAATATATAAAATTCTCGTGTCACAGTGTTAGTTGCCATACTACTCCGAAACGGCTTGACCGATCATTATGAAATTTTATATGCGTATTCAATAGGTCTGAGAATCGGCTACTATCTATTTTTCATACCCCTTCCTCGCAATAAGCGACGTCCACGCGAGCGGAGCCGCGGGCAACAGCTATATTATTAGAATATAAAAATTCGTACATGAAATAATTTTTATGGTAAAGGCCCCAGACTGAGATCAAACTTCACCGTCTAACTACATTATACTGAAGTTATCTAAAACTACTAACTACGGGCTGGTATTTATGTATGTATTGATTCCATAGATACGATGGCGGACCTCATACAGTTAGACCTCTGGTGATGCGCGGACCACAATTTAAGAACAACTATTCTAGAATAAACTTAGTTAGATATATCATTTATCTCTTCAGGCATTGCATGAACGGAGTGGAAGAACCAGTAGAGAAGCCAGAGAACGGCCGATGCAACTGCATTATAGACCAAATCTTTACCGGTGGACTGCAGAGCGACGTTGTATGCACGTCTTGTTCCGGCGTGTCCACGACAATCGACCCCTTTTGGGATATAAGCCTCGATGTGGCCGGTCCAGGGTCGCTACAAGCGTGTCTCGAGCGCTTTACTAGAGCGGAGCATTTAGGCGCCGGAGCGAAGATCAAGTGTGCCAACTGTCGCGTGCACAGGGAATCGACGAAACAACTGACGCTCGAAACCCTGCCAATAGTCGCCAGTTTTCACTTGAAACGGTTTGAGCACTCATCGCAAATTGACAGGAAGATATCCGCGTTCGTTTCCTTCCCAGCCGAGTTGGATATGACTCCGTTCATGTCGTCTCATCGCAGAGCGGTGGACGTTGGAGCGGATAATAATAACGCTCCCGGGGATATGTTTGAGGATAATCGCTATTCCTTGTTCGCGGTTGTGAACCATTTGGGCTCGCTGGACGCTGGACATTACACCGCGTATGTGAGGCAGATGAAAGGGAGCTGGTTCAAGTGCGACGACCACATGATAACTAGGGCCTCGCTTCGAGAGGTCTTAGATAGCGAAGGGTATGTATTCGTCTTTGTCATGAACGCATAAAAATAACGGACGGGGTGCTGTCGCTTCATAAATGGGGTAGCCAGAACTACAGGATTGTGAAAATGATCCCATAACCACGTTTAGCATAACCACGTTTAGCATAGCGGGAAAAGATTTAAATGACAAGTGACAATTTGCTAGCTGGTCGCCTGAGAAAATGTGTAGTTTCTTAGTCGACTCTTACGACATGCACGTGAGGACAAACATCTGATATATTCTAGTGCAGGGGTCAGCAATTAGCTTAGTCGGGGTCCATTTTAAGAAATCAAATGGCCATCGCAGTCTGCACTTTAGTTTGTTTATAAAAAAATATTAAATACATGTAATTACTAATTACGGAAATAACAAAGGTAGTTTTGCACACATCAATGAGAAAAATGGCATTTTTATGAAAAGACGCACTCGCGGTCCGCACAAAATGCACAATCCCCGCATCGGCACAGGCAACGTATACCTAATATTAGTAGAATTCATCAGGTGTTAGGTACTGCTACTTGTTCTCATAAATAAATAATAAGCATTGATAAGGAAAATTTTCGATGTTTTATTTTTAGATTGGTTGCCATGGTTATGTTTACTTGGGAAGCTTCGCGATAATATCTTCTATGTAGTCTTCATTTTATGTAGGTAGGTATTTAGCGCGAATTTATCTATCTGTGTGCTATTTTCAATTCACTACCTACCTACCCCTCCATGTCACCTTCATGAACAAAGTCGTGGGTGGCCGCTATAGAAAAATTGATATTGGACTTTTTCCCTTCTGACCCATGGCACTACCAGACCACACTACCGGTAGTGTCGCGGAGAATTTTTCGTCCCTTCTGCACTACTAGCCAGTAGTGCCGTGGGTACTTTATGAAGGGTCTAACATCTTCGTTCCCATCGACCTACTACTACATAGGTAACTAAATTAAAAAAATATTTTTTTATATTGACAAGTAAGAAGCACGGATTGTTTTGTAAAAATTTAAGTTTATATGTAACCTCTATGCAAATTACTACTAAGTACTTAGTTACTATACTTTATGCGCTAAAAACTTACTAATATGCGTAAATTGGGTCGTTTTGTTTTATTCCCATTATTTTTGGCTTTTATATTGGAAAGTGTTTGAAATAATTTTTTAATTTAGTTACTTATCTAGTAGTAGGTCGATGGGAACGAAGATGTTAGACCCTTCATAAAGTACCCACGGCACTACTGGCTAGTAGTGCAGAAGGGACGAAAAATTCTCCGCGACACTACCGGTAGTGTGGTCTGGTAGTGCCATGGGTCAGAAGGGGACTTTTCCACGCAATTTTTAAAATTTTTCTTCCTTAACTACCATCCTCGTAGTTCAAGAAATATTCTAAAAAAAGAATTTGCTTAATCGGTTCAGTTGTTCATCTGCGCTTACCAACACATTCAGCGATTCATTTTTATATTATAAGATATTATTTTTTATTTCCAGATATCTTCTATTTTACCACAAGACTGTATTGGAGTACGAAGTCGAAGCGTAAATATTACCTATTCATATGGTCGATTCTGGCCGTCATACTTACGTAATAACCTTAGTCTGGTCTCTCCCTTTCCGTTCTTAACATAAATGGCTGAGAGAGAAAGGGACAGGTAGGACTCAATTTACGTTTACGTTTAAGTGTGACCGTCGAAATCGACCATATTATTACCTTAGTGTAGCGACACTCCTGAAGACGATCTGCCACCGAACCTTGAGTTTTAATGCTGACGGCATAAAGCTAGTTTTACATTAAGATTTATTTTTTAACAATGTGCAATTTAATTCCAAATGACAACGACCTTTGTTGTAATGTTATTTTCATATTTAAGAGGAAGGTGGGTCCATCTTTGGCTGAGAACTATAGAGCGTAATTAGACTTTGTAAAAAAAAAACAATTTAGCAGCTTATTCAAGTGACTACAGTCTTAATCTGTCTTTGCAATCATCGGTTCGCCATTTGCAAGAGAGAAAACGAGAATAAAATGCGATGCTTTCCGAAAGACAATAAGCACTAGTTATTTGCTGGGTACTATTAGCTTAAGTGCAGATTTTTTTGTCTGCCTATCTGAAGGAAGAATCAAATCAGCATCAAATGTATCCTTGAGATAGGCCGTCTGACCATTTGAAAAATGGCCCTAAATACGTCCAAAATACTGTTTACAGTTTGATGTTTTTAACTAACAGTCAGCTTATCTACTGAACTGCTTACCCAATGAAAATAGGAGCTCCTACTAATTGTAAAATTACTAAATCTAATTACGCTCTGTAAATATCAGTTATCTTTGCGGTGTGTCGACTCACGTGTAGTCAGTTCCGGGGTTCTAAGCTTATTAAATCAATTTAATCATTCGGCATTTACACAAAATTATACGTATGATAACCAAAGACGGAAGAAATGATATTCGATTTATTATTTAAGGTGTTTATAAATTTAAATGGCGGTTTGAATGTTTATAGCTTTGTATTATTTGCTTAGACCGGCCATGTTGGATTTTTTAAAAATAAAAAGCCCCGGAACATTAAATCTCAAAATGTATACTTACTGTGTAATTATTAGCTTGTATTCGAATGTTCAACTCTAATGTGAGTTTCGCTTTTTAAAATATACAAGTTTTCGGATATGTAAGGAAAAGTCAAGTTCTTGCTCGTGATATTAGTGTGTAGAAGTTTGAAAAAAAAAAGTTCTTTAAAATAATCATATTTGATGTTTTTCCGCGAAATCATTCACGAATTTGTTAGTTTTTAAGCTTTAATAAATTAGCAATTAGTCTTTGAAATCTAATCATACAAAATTAGTGACATTATGAGTTTACATAATTATATTTATTGTTTGTCCGTAATTATTTAATTAATCATATGGAATAATTGAATCTAATTAATATTCAGATGTCAGTCAAAAATATACTTGTTATCAATTAAAAATTATATTATTATCATTCATTTATATAACGGACAAATTCATAAAATTTTCGTTCGATATAAACTAAAACATTGTGACGATATTACTCATTATTGACGTTTAAACAATCGGTTCAAATCTAACAAAATAAAACATAACATAATGGCATAGAATCAAATGAGATTCAGTCCCGGAAAAGGACATATTCAAATCAACCTTTATCGCCGTGTGTATGATCATTCCTATAAACATTAGCTGATAATTTAACGTGTTGTCTGTCTGTAGTATTAGCAATTTAACTACGACCTTACTCTATGAATGAAAAAATGACATTTAATGCGAATAAAGATTCATTCATTGATTCATAGATATTTTGACTACGGCTTGGCGAAAAAGTCTTGAAAATTAAAAAATCCAAAAACCCGACTGCTTAAAAAAGAACCAAATAATGTAGGTACACAACTGAACAGCCAGGATCCATTGAAATATTATTAGCTTGGCTGTCGGATAATGGATCCCGAATGTTCAGTTGTTATATTACGATCATTAGAAAATATTTTATGTTCTTCAATAGTATTAATTCCATAATAATATTATAGAATTCTAGACCACCGGACATCTAAGTGCTTGTTTTTTTTCTTTTCAGTTTTTTTTATTATGTACCTACATTATTTGGTTCTTTTTTAAGCACTCGGGTTTTTGGATTTTTTAAATTATGTTTTTTTATTTTATACTTTTTTGTTATGAGTACCAGGCAGCGAGAAGTTTTCGTCTTGCTACTGTCTAAAAACTTATATGTAAGAATGGTTGTTACGCAACTTTCAATCGATATAGATCCTAAACGGTTAGTTGAATCAAAAAATGTTGAGAGAAACCTAAAAAAATATTTTTAAACACCTATTCAACGATACCCCACTCGATATAGTTTGTCGACTTTCATTTTTTTCATTTTCACAAAATGGCGTCCAGTAGTCGCCATATTGGATTTTCACTAACGTCATGTCTTTAGTGACACTCGCCGGACTAAGAGGAATCGATTGACGTATGAATCATAAAAATCGGCTGAGGCGTTTGGTCTGTGTAGTGCTTCAAAGGAACATACATACATACATACATAGCCTGTTAAACACAATACCACTCCTTTGCGTCGCGCAGTCGGGTAAAAAGACCTATAATTCCACGATTGAGAACACCCTTCTGTTATGTCAAAAGATAAAGACAAGGCCGCCATTTCATAAGTCTATTTTGCCAAGTCAAGCCATAAAACTGTCGTGCCGTTTTGCGGTAACAAAAACCAACTGCAATCAAGATAACACTGAATAAGTTTAGGACAGTTTAGGGACGATTTTTCCAATAGTCAGATAGGTAAAGTTGATGCTATCTCTATCTTCATCACGTTTTAGAGAAAGACGGCATTTAATTTATTCATCAGTTAAAACATTGAAAAATCTGACTATAGTGGACAGAAATGACTAAACTTGATTTATAGGTTAGACTTAAGCTAAAATAAGAATAAATGGGTAAACGTTTACCATTGTATTTAAACACCGATTGCTTTTATAACCCAATTCTGATATTTTAGAACAAAACATTTCAATCTACCTCTGTCTATCGTTTTGCATTTTACTCAGGCCTTGGAAGGAAATATTTGGGTATATGCTTGAATAATGCTTATATTAGGCAAGTTAAATACACATGAGCGTAAATAATGATATTTATAGATATGTACTTAAATGGTACATACATTGAAACTTTGGTGACTTTAATCCAAAACTTTAATTGCTGGAATCGTAAAAAAGTTCATACTTTAAGCAATTTTTGTGTCATTTTCTTTTGGGATTATATGCACTAAAGTTTCATCTATTCTAATATTAAGACATCACAAATATGTCACAAAAATTTGGGAATTTAAGTGACTCGACTCACAACTTAATTAATTTAAATGTATTGTACAAAGTTTGTATAAACCCATTAGTGACAAAAAATTGTTATTGACATTTTAGACTCAAAATCAATTCAAAGTGAAAATCTTGCAATTTAAGAACACGGTGATTGAATACATGTAATTAGTCAGATTTTAGATTGCAAGATTAGTTGACTTTGTTGAAATTAAATCCAATATTACAAACATGGAAATGTTAGGTTTTCTCTACTTCATACAAAAGAAGTGTATCGTTTGTCTGTGAATGGTACATGAATATTTTATATCTATTTTAACAAAAAAAAAAAAACAAACAGACGCATGGCGTAGGTAATCCAGAGCACTTATGTTACCACAATAGTTTAATTAGGTACTTAACTACACTTGATTATAGAAACGCTACAAGTAGATCTGTTTGGCCATTGGCAAGCAAACGATATACTTTTGCGTATCTGAGAAAGAAAAAGATATAATCTTGCTCTTTACAAGACTTGAAATGACAGTGTGCGTTAGGTTTAATGCTTGTAGGTAGCCTGATAGCACCGGATTCGGAGGCGAGTGCAGCGAATCTTTAAAACTATACGCGTGTAACAGAAGGGGTGTGTTCAGCGAAATGCAATAAAGAGCTTTCTACAGAGGGAATATCCTTTTTTGAAACCCAGCAACTACTTTAGCAACCTAGAAAAATGTCTAGACAATCTGGAAAACTTGACATTTGTTTTTAAGGTCCACTAGCGGGTCTATTGGCGATTTTTTTCTACATAGCATTCTTTTCCAAGGTTATTGCTGGATATAATATCGCATACATACATCATGCCGTCTTCCTTTTATGACATAAATATAAAAAGAGGTCGTGTGTGCTAATTCTAATTTAACTTTAATCTGCAATGTTGTAAGTTGGGCTATGCTGCAAACGTTGACGGGCTCTCTGTAGTGTACTACTTATAGTATTTCCCTAAGCCTTTCTGTTGCTTCATGTATAAGATAAGCTGTTTGCTCGCCTTCGTGATTATTCGGCGTGTTTCGGGCCTTGTATACTATCCATTGCTTGCTTTAGTAATATATGAACTGCCAAACATTTTTCTGTGCCGCACCCTTGTGACCCTGACTTTTTAAACTGGCTTGTCAAGTTTTCGCTTGATAATTGACTTGACTGTTATCCTGCCAGAACTATATCGATATATAGCTTTAATTCTGTCCCCACGGTCAATTGCACTTTTACTGATCGTTTCTGTCAATGCGCCATTCGCTCATGCCTCTTCGTGAGCCTCAGACGTTTTTGGCACTCTTGCTGTTTCTAAAAAAAAAGAAAAAAAACCACTAAGATATTTTCATGATTACAAAGAACTCTGATGTCGAATGGACCAAGAGTCCATGTCCGCAATGTGTTTCGACCGTTTGTTTTTGTCTAATCTTTGTTTTTTACTTTCCACAAGACGACCGGTTCTGTAATATCGGCGCCAGCGGCTAAAACTTGACATTCGGTGCGATTATAAATAACAAAACGATTGTCAATTTATCCTGCGTCAGTTTCAAATTTTCAAGTCAGTCGTATTGACAATCTTCAATATGCGTAAATATATCAATTGGCGCATTACAAACATAGGATATGCATAGATTTGCTCGAGTAGTACCGTTTTGACGTTTCGCAATCGGATGCCGACCGGTCGCAAGTGAGAAAACAAGCCTACCGATGTAAATTAATTTCAAATGGCTCAGAATAGTGTGGCTTATAATATGTGAATACTGTAAAAAGTCCTTTAACAGCCCGCTCGTGTGTATCTAGCATAGGTAAGTTGGTAAGTACATAGTTGGTAATATTCGACTGAACTGACATTAGTTTAATGTGATATTTAATATTTATAACTTGTATTAAATGTAGTTAGTTGTATGAATTTAGATTTTTTTTCTGGAACTATCGAATTTTTTTCTGTTATCGCTTGGACTGTCGGAAATAATAGTATATGGAAATTTAAATATAGATTGCAGATTGGTCCGTGATCGATGGAATTATTGTATTATTTGGCATTTTGTAACTATATAAAAATTATAAGGATTTATTTTTGAATCTAAGAGTTACGCGGAGCAGTCATGAGAAAGTAGCCTCCTTTCAAAGAAAATAAGTTACAAGAACAGTAATTCTTTATTCTTGCTCATGTGTAGTGTAAACGCTCCGTTATACTTTTCGAATCAATTGGTTTTTTTTTAAAGACAATGAAATGTTGTACTTTCCATATTTTTTGTTTCATTCAAGTGCTATAAAATATTTGTTTTGCATTTAATTAGTAAATTCGATCCGAGCCTAAATATGTTAATTCTCAACTATTAGCAACTAAAATATTATGTGATAGTAATATGAAAGTATATACTTTAATTTGTAATTACTTACTACATCTTTTTTACTAATATAAAATTGACGATCATAAAGAAATGATAAAAATTATGTATACTGTACTCTCGTAATTAGACTAGGATACGTGTTGTACGTTATAAATAATCATATCTAAGAAAATTCGATTGGAAATAGGTAACTATTTTGTGAAATAATGTGATTGTTGTTTTTGGCTTGTTCCAGCATTTATTACCACTACCACGAGTTTATATAATGGATTCATATTAATTTTAAAGTGACTGCCTACCTAGTATTTCATGACGATTTAATTTTTGTGTTGTACAAAATTTGTAATGGCTGAATAATTTAATAAATGTTAACTTTAATAAATGACGACGACCACCATACATATGAAAGAATAAGTTTAATTAATTCAAACCATTAGGTATTAAAAGTCGTGGTAGTAGTATACATACGGTACAGGTTTGTCGAGTTGAAACTCATAATTAAATTTAAATACAGGTGCAATTCAAGTAACTGTCATAAAAATAGTTAAGATACTAAAAAAAAACATAATCACGGTCCTATGATTCCATTATGACTAAAGTTTATGTGCAGTGTTAAAATAATCTTTTCAATGTCTCTGTTCTATTATACGTTGTTTATGTATGTCTAATAATACGAAATAAATGAGAAATACAATTATGAAATTCAGCTATTGTCTTTTTATTGGTAAAATAAATAGACTACAAAGAGAGTAAAAATTCATACGTGAGTATGTCATAAAAAGAAAGAGGGCCACTCTAATTTTTGTTTCTCCAAAAATTTAAAAAAGCACTGTATAGCGTAAAATAAAAAAGAAACTAACTCATATAGAGTCTATAGAATGCTATGGTTGATTTCGGAACTAACATATTTTGTATGCAGTGACACAGATAATGTAGTCATGCACATAGTAACTAGTGCCATCATCCAAAGGAACTATTCGGTGAAACGCACTTTATTAGCATCTTCAAAGGTCAACAGTCGGTAAGTGCAATCAATAAATAACACCCTGTGCAAGTAAATTCAGTTTTGACATGTTAGTGATTGGTTTATACTGCGCTTCGTAGAATACATTCGTCGGAGGTCGCATGAAGGAGGTCCGTGTATTTGCCAGAACATAAGTCCACTTACGTATCTGCTATGTCCTTTTTTCAGGGGGCTTATTTACGAGGCTTAGATATCTCATCTTCTATCTATATTCTAATGATTATAATCTATGGTAGGGGAATTTTAGTTATGAACAGCTCACAAAGTAACTTTAAACTAACTCTTACAAGCTAATCTTAAGTTTAGGTTTATGTGCGACGATCAGAATCGACCATAGCCTAGCGGTAAGACTCCTGAGGGGTAAGCACGAACCTCTCGATAGTCCGTAGCGTCAAACTGTCAAATCACATAGATTTTGCTAGCGAGTCGCTAGCGTTACGCCGCGTAAAAAGGTTCGTGCTTACCCCACTGATTATTCGCTGATAGCTTCTAGTCTATTACAGATTACAGTAAGTTGGTTTCCTTTGATCAGATTTGGTGGAGGGTGTACAAACGGGAATTCCAAATTTTAGAGGATATGTACCGAAGCGAAGCGAGGGCTGGCCACTAGTATGAGAAATAAGGCGTTAGGTTAGAAATGGAAAAAATAAGTTCGTTCAATATTTTATTTCTTAATATCACAAAATGATAACAAAATAAGTGTGTAGGTATGCTTTAAGCACAGATATAAAAATATTTACCTACACAAATGTTCCAATAAATAATTATTTCAACATGACTAAAACTATGTACTTATTAAATTGCGTTAATTTTGTAACAAATAAAATAATATAAAAAAGCTATGAGTTGACTAATTTAATTTAACAACATACAAAGGTATGTTGTAAAATTTCTAATTTCTATCACAACGATCAGCCTAATTTTTAATTTAGATCACACTTTTTTGTTTTTTTTTACCCTCAAAATTGGCTAGAGTGAGTCCATGTCAAATTAAAATGAATTAAAATAACCTACATTATGAGACATATTCGAGATTAATAATATCAGTAATAAACATGGTAAGTATATCTAACGGTAAGTACACGCTAAATAATGTAACTGTAATTAAAAGATAGCTGCTGAGATACATCGTTCATATACAACGTATTTCTAGAATTTTGGATCAACCCAAAATCGAACAAGTAATTTTGCTTCAAATCAAAAAGCTAATTTTTTCATATATATTCCTTAAGCATACCATATGTACCTACGTATTATTTATTACATTGAAAAGAACGCATCGCAACTGGACATAAAAAAACTGGTTTCTGTTCACACCACAAAAATTATTCTTAAGTAAGCTTATGTAAGCTTTAATTTTTTTTAATTCCATAGGTCTCATGGTTTTGAATAACGCATTAAAACTGTATGTACTATGCACTTGTCGACATTAGATGATCCTTTGTGCAACTGGGTGTATTGATGGTAATGTTAACACGTTGTATATAAGTAGAGTAAGGGGGACTTACCCCTGCAATTAACATTTATAATAGACATACTTAATTTAGTTTGACAACATGAACAAACTTATATTATGACGTAAGACTAGACATCTAAAAAGATCTACATAATACACATTGCATTAGAATATTTTATGCATTCGACATCATTATATCACGAAATAAATGTAAGTTACATTAACATAACAGAATTGAGAGAATAATTGAAGATAAAAAGTCAGTTAACTAAGATTCAAAAATAAATACTTATTTCAACAAATAAATTGTAGTCATATCATAATATTATGTTCTTATATTGCATTATTTTATTGTCTTGAATTGACGTTGAATTAATATAGATCAACAAATGATCTTAGTTCTAATATTAGAAACAAACCTGTCTATTTATTATAATATGATTTAAAAAATTCATTCGAATCTTCCATGGACGTATAAAAAACTACAGACGGAGCGTTGTCCCTACACAGACTGAAGCATTTATAATAAGCTCGGTAACGTCTACTTCATTGAGTGGGGACATCCCCACACAATACACATGTATCCACATAATTTAATTATCTACTCCCACATGCAAACCATAGTAAGCTCCAAGCCTACTAGAAAATATGCATACATGCAGGAGTCGCCGCCATTACGGTTTGTACAGTGACAACACTCTATTTTTCTTTATACGTTCGTGGAATTAACACAATTTATACAAACTCACTGATTTTCATTTTTTTAAAGCTATCAACGAATTTTACTGGTTTAGAAGTTTTTAATTGCATTTCAACATTTCACAAAATTTTGCAAATATATCAAGTTTTTTTCTTCTTTTTGATAATTTGGCAAGAGCCTAAACGTACGTTTTGTTAGTTATGTTTAGCCGGTGTTTCGTCAAGCAGGTTCTCCAGTTGTTTGACATCGGTGACCGGTAGCGAGCAAGCGTAGCGACGACACACGTAGGCGGTGGGACGGTCTCCGGATGACCTGATGCGGCTTAGCACTGGAAAGGGAATACACGTTCACAAAATGTGTTTACTTGTATTTAATGCCGGCAGATTTGCTTAGAATGCCGACATCAGTTCAACACTGCTAGGACGCAAATAAACGTCGGCGGGATCTCTAGAAAACAAAACCCTATACTAAGTGAGAAAACCAACAAGACGCAATTATATAGTAGGTGACAGTCAATATGCTAAATTGTCGTGTAGAGTAGAATAACACCACCTGAAGTCTGCCCGTGGGTATCGTAAAATGTGATTAAGGGTTTCCAAGAGGTGAGCAGCGCCTCCTTTAACTTCATACTGTGGTCACCAACCCGCTTACCCAGCGTGGTAACTATGCGCAAAACCCCTCTATGGCTAGCTTTATGGCGTGCCCTATGTTAGAAAGGCCTAGGTTCAGCAGTGTACTTCAATAGGCGGATGTGTATGTATAATATCTTCCGGTACTGTATAAATATTTGTCTTGGCCAACGGTTCACTCTGGATTCTGCTTAATTTTTTTCGATATCTGGCACTCAGGTTTATGTACAAAGTAAAGAATGCAAGAAAAAGACTATTACAATGTTCAAGAAAATAACTAATTTTCATGCGAAGCCTAACGTATTCTAAACGGACATTTAGGCCCAACCCCTAATGGTGAAAAGAATAAGCTCTCGCAGTATACTATTTCCTATCATACAGATTTTAATCTTATTGATCGGGCGGAATTTATAGTGCCCAGTGTTTGTGTTAGTTTTTTTAAAGACAGATTTTAATTATTTTCGTGAAAATATCTTGTTACACGCGTCTATGTGCATTAATGTAAAAAATACAATCTATTTACTCAACTTTGGACCGTAATATCTTGGGAACCAGACACTATACTTTCTATGGAGAAAAATGATCGTGATGATGTTGAGATAACGTGGTATTCGGAAACCTTGACGACCAAAAAACATCCTGTAAGTATGTTTAAAATCTGTATGACAAATAAAAAAAGCATAGTGTCACACAAACCAATCCCCCAATCCGCTCCCTTATAACCTATCTAGCAAAAGCTCAGCAAAAGCAAAGCGACAGAGAAAATTGAAAAAAAATTGCTGATTGCTTGTCAAATTCGAACTACGTAAAATGAATTTCAAACCAATTTTGACATTTCAACTCGAATACTCGGCTTTGCTATTGCAAATTAGGTAATCAGGGTGCCGAGCAGCAAGGCGCCATTCATTTATTACGTAAGACTATCTTTGCCAGTTTGCACATTCGAGAGCTATGTTGTTTCTGTCCGTGAATGTGTAATTTCTATTCGGCTCTTCTAACGGCATTATAAGTTCGGCTTTCGCACGGTTGTCCGCGCTTTTTCAAAGTATATTTTTTTCTTTGCGCATTTCTGTGATCTTACGTAAGAACTATTAAGACTACATCCCACCAGAGTTTGTTTGTTCGAACGGGCTAATCTCAGAAACTACTAGTCCGATTTGAAAAATTCTTTCAGTGTTAGATGGCCCAATTTATCGAAGAATAATAGGCTATATATGACTCGCCCCGGCTTTGCTGGTAATGCCCTTTCACGCGAACGAAGTCGTGGGCGACCGCTAGTGCGTAATTAATGAATGGCGCCCAAGCATTATAGCGGTAGACATACTCACGTATGTCGGACATACCGGCGACGCACTCCGCCGGGTCGGCCACCGCCAGCACACGTCCGGGGAGCAACCGGGAACGGACCACACGCACTAATTCGAGGGTACGAGGGTCGGAGCAGCCGCCTGATATTAGCACCTGGAAATTGGTGATTAGAGGGTAGAATAATAACACACGCTTTATATTTATTTACATACATAGATACATACAACGCATTTAGGTTAATGTGTTGAATGTATGTGTACGTGTCCCACATTAAGATCCCTAAGGTCTCGTGTGTGTACTAAGCAACGGTATATAAATACATAGATACCTGAGGGCTTAGTGCGAGTTTTGACTTCGAACTCGATCGCGTAAACGTAAACAGTTCAACCAATCACGTAGCGCCGTTGTTTTCATTTTTAACCGACTTCATAAAAAGGAGGAGGTTCTCAATTCGTCTGTATGTATAATATTTTTTTATGTATGTTCACCGATATTTCCGTCAATTATAAACGGATTTCAAAAATTTTTTTTTGGTTGGATAGAGTTCACTTCTGAGGTGGTCCCATTTTCACCAGGTCAGGATCTGATGATGGGATCCAGGAGAAATCTAGGGCAACCACCGAAAATTGTATGCTCGTATGGTGCTTTTGTTACGTAATCATGTCCTACTCAGGTATATGCTTCAGGGTGTCAACATCTAATGCTGCTGTGCTGATGATGAAGCTACAGAACTCCTTAACGGTTAGGAGTTAGGATACAGTACTGCAATTGGTCAATGGAAACTATTCAGTAGTATGTAGGTCTAACGTGTTACTTGAATAAACATCTGATGCTGCTGTGCTGATGATGAAGATACAGAACTCCTTAACGGTTAGGAGTTGGGAGACAGTACGGCCATTGGTCGATGAAAACTATTTAGTAGTACATAGGGCTAACGTGTTACTTGAATCAACATCTGATGCTGCTGTGCTGATGATGAAGCTACAGAACTCCTTAACGGTTAGGAGTTGGGAGACAGTACAGCAATTGGTCGATGAAAACTATTTAGTAGTGTGTAGGGCTGACGTGTTACTTGAATCAACATCTGATAGTGCTGTGCTGAAGATGAAGCTACAGAACTCCTTAACGGTTAGGAGTTGGGAGACAGTACTAAAATTGGTCGATGGAAACTATTTAGTAGTATGTAGGGCTAACGTGTTACTTGAATCAACATCTGATGCTGTTGTGCTGATGATGAAGCTACAGAACTCCTTAACGGTTAGGATGGGAGACAGTACTAAAATTGGTCGATGGAAACTATATAGTGGTATGTAGGGCTAACTTGTTGCTTGTGAGGTATACTTGAATCAACATCTGATGCTGCTGTGCTGATGGTCAAGCTACAGAACTCCTTAACGGTTAGGAGTTAGGGGACAGTACTGCAATTGGTCGATGGAAACTATACAGGGTGTTTTTTTGTGGCCACCATTAACGAAGGGTACGTACTCTATACAACAAATAAAGTAAGTCAAAAAAAAATGCAGGGATTTTTTTTTATTTGATTACTTGATCCGGCGAAATTTATAGTGTCTAGTGTTTATGCTAGGTTTTTTCATAGACAGATATTAATTATTTCTCGTGAAAAATCTTGCTACGCGCGTCTATGTGCATTCATGCAGAAAAACGTAGTCTATTTACTCAACTTTGGACCCTAATATTTTGGAAACCAGACACTTCCCAGGTATGCTTCCATGGAGAAAAATGATAGTGATGATAAGGAGATTACGTAGTTTTCGGGAACGTTGACGACCAAAAATCAGCCTGTATAAACTAGCATCTATTTAAGTCCACAACGCATTAACACAACAAAAAATCGAGAAATAAACTGACTTTTAGAAAAAAAATTTAACCGACTTCAAAGTTTAACTAAAAAGCAATAAATAACGTAACTAATTTATCTACTTAATACATATTGAATATCTCAAATTATTTAAATATTTACAACTTAATACCTAATACTTTAACAAAGTCATCTTTAACTATTTAAATATTTATAATTATAACTTATTTTTTGGAGTCGGTGCCAGCCAAACAAATAAATGTAATTAAGAAAACTGACCCACACTAAATAGTAAAACCAAGAATAGGAAATTGCATTACCGCTGCCTACTACACCGTATTGTATTTTGCGTTGTGTGTGTCGTTGCCAGCCGCGCGCGTCCATCAATACAACAGACTACGTTACCTAGGCTGGCACCGACTCCAAAAAATAAGTTATAATTATAATTATAAATATTTAAATAGTTAAAGATGACTTTGTTAAAGTATTAGGTATTAAGTTGTAAATATTTAAATAATTTGAGATATTCAATATGTATTAAGTAGATAAATTAGTTACGTTATTTATTGCTTTTTAGTTAAACTTTGAAGTCGGTTAAATTTTTTTTCTAAAAGTCAGTTTATTATGACATCACATTATCACGCCATAATGTGATTGATTAGCCGCTTTACATTAACGCGAATGTGTTCGAAGTGAAAACTGACCGTCACCTTAAACATAAATCTAATCTTAGTCAGGTCTATCTCTCTCCGTTCTTAACATAAATGGCTGAGAGGGAAAAGGACAGGTAGGACTAATTTTACGTTTAGGTTTAAGTGTGACTGTCAGAATCGATCATATTTATTTACATACATATGTATATAAGTATCAATGGATTTATAGCTACATTTTCAAAATAAGGCAGCCAGCACTGCAGGATCATAAGGGTGATCCCAGAGTTACGTTTAACATAGCGGGGACAGGTGTAGGTAAATTATCAGTGACAAGGTATTAGCTTATCACCTATGAGAATGCCCCATTAAAATGCATCTCCTTCCGTGCATGTCGTAAGAGTCGACTAGGTAACATAGGTATTCCATAACATAGGCATTCACTTAGGCTCTAAGCTAGCAACTTGTCTGTCCCGGCTATACTAAACTAGCTACGTGATATCCTTTATAATCTAGCTCAAGTAGCATGACCTGCGAAACACGTTATAATAAACCGATTTATCGACATTTAGCCTGTCATAATACGATAAATATAGCCGCCATGTTGAATTTTGTATAGAGACGATACGATATCTACGATGCGTGGTCATGCTAGGGGAACTGCTGTTCTAACTACCCCAATTCGAGAACGTAGCCGTATTATTATGTATGTAGGTAAGCAACTCACCTGCGTAGGCGAATCATTATAGAACATAAGCGCCGACATCATCTCCGGCAGTGCAGTCGGCGAATCGTTGAGTCTCTTCGAGAACGCTTGCAGCAGTCTCTTAGCCATGTCCTTCTCTTTTCCCCTCCCTCCGGGGCCGCACTCTTGTCGGCGTAAGCGGCCAGGCGTTGTAGGTTGTGACACGAAACACTGTTGCCGGAAGGCTCTGACCCATCTTGGTCTGTGAATTAAGAAAATACAAATATGAATATCCCAACTTGATATTATAAATGCGAAAGTAGGTTTGTTACTGCTTCAATCTCTATTTACTATCTTCTTGAAATTTTCATGCCTACAAATAGTTTGGAGTAGGAAGATGCGACATGTGCTACATTCTGTAGTCGACGCGGGCAAAGTCGTGGACGGCCGCGTGTAATAAGTATATAAACTAACAGAAATATAGTCATAAAATGTCTTAACGCCTGAACAACAGAACTACCTACCTACGAGTAAGTCGTCGTCAGCCTATCGCAGTCCACTGCTGGACGTAGGCCTCCCCCAGGGCACGCCACAAGGCTACTGCCACAGGGGGGTTTTGCCCATAGTCACCACGCTGGGCAGGCGGGTTGGTGACCGTAAGTATACTTGCATAAATCTATGAATGATTAAGAAGACGTAGATATTGAAATGGATTCAAGTTAACGATGACGAATGGACGTCAGGAAAATCGAGTATGTATGTATCTATTTCAAATGTTTATAGTTGTAACATTTATCGAAGATATATGTTGCAAGTATTCTGCACATCACGGTAAAAATATAGCCAGGCCTCACCTGCTTTCAGCTTCAGTACCACCGTAGTGTCTTCAGCGGAGCAAGTGAAGAAGCCACCATCCACCTCGTCCCAGAACAGTTCGTTCTGCGTCTTCTGCAGTTCACGCGCCCAGTTTAGCCAACACAGGTCGAGGGACGCCTCGTAAAGGTTGAGCAGACCTTTGATAACGTACGCGTAGTCTTCCAAGAACCCTTTGATTGGCTTTTCTCTGAAAAACAAAACCGTCACAGTTCTGTTTTAAAGAACTGTTTGAGATCTCTATCAGACGACGACTTATTAGAATTGGACTTGTGGCTTGGGCCACTAGCAATGACTCGTATAATATACTTAAGTGATCTAGTGTTATAATAATAAATTAACTGCAAAATTTATTCCAGTAAACGCTCATACTTACATTTGAGCGATGGATCCGTCGTCAGCCAGGTAACATGAGCGCAACAGCGTCTTCGTTTCAGGGTCGTATAAGTGCTCTTTTATGAAGTTTGCAGTCTTAATGGCGTCATCCACGTACTCCTTGTCACCCAATCCTTGACCGGCTTCAGCTAGTCCAGCTATCATCAAACCGTTCCAAGAACACAACATCTTAGTATCCAAGTGTGGACGAGGCCTCTTCTGACGAGCTTCGTACAAAATGCTAGTGCACTCATTAAGAACCTCATTCAACTGCTCCATTGTCAAGCCAAACTTTTCTGCAGTCTCCTCTTTACTGCCGTACACAATCAATACATTCTTATTTGTAAGTTCCTCATGAGGATCACTTGTGGGAGAAATGTTGCCATCTTCCTCAACATTAAAGTAATCCGAGAATACATCTAAATATGAAATATCATTTAACTTTTTTGCCATCTAATAGGGATTGAAGCTCACTGTATTCCCAAGTACAAAACGCGCCTTCCTTTTTATGGGTAGCTCCAAACTCAGGGTACGAATCCGCATCTTCGGCACTGTAGTAGCCTCCTGACGGGTGACGTAGATCCCTGTTGACATACTTGATAATATCACGCACCACTTCCGCGAAGAATTCATCTTTAGTAGCAAGGAAGGCGTCTGTGTATGCCGCCACGAACTGTGCCTGGTCGTAGAGCATCTTCTCGAAATGCGGTACGTGCCAATCGTTGTCTACCGAGTATCGCGCAAATCCACCAGATATGTGATCATGAATGCCGCCCTTTGCAATTTTCGTCAAAGTATGCAGACACATCTCAAGGCATTTCTTACCCTCTGGATGTGATTTGTCGCGAGCATAATAGTGGAAGAGGAAATTCAGGATTGAGGCGTGCGGAAACTTAGGCGCCATACCGAACCCTCCGAAGTCAGTCTCGTATATGCTCATATACTTTTGTACGCATTTATTCCATGTACTTTCACCTGGGACGGATGCAGCTTGAGAGCCTATTTTAGATATTTTGACCAGCTCATCCATAATACAAGAGCTGGCGTGGACAAACTGCGCATTATCATCTCTCCACTTTTTGGCTAGAGAGAGAAGTATGGACTTGAAACCTGGGCGACCCCAACGGTCTTCAGGTGGGAAATATGTGCCTCCACTTACAGGGCGAAGGTCTGGAGTCAGAAAGACAGACATCGGCCACCCACCACCTCCAGTAGTGGCCATCACAAACAGCATATAGACCCTGTCTATATCTGGACGCTCCTCCCTGTCAACTTTAATGTTGATGTAATGCTCATTCATAACTTTTGCCACCTCCTCATTCTCAAATGACTCTTTCTCCATAACATGACACCAATGGCAAGTGGAGTAGCCTACAGAGAGGAAGATGAGTTTGTTCTCTTTTTTGGCTATGTCTATGGCTTCTTGGCCCCATGGGTACCACTGTACAGGGTTGTGAGCATGCTGCAGTAGATAAGGAGATTTCTCCGTAACTAAACGATTGGTATGTTTTGGCTCAACTGGATTTGGAGTATCGGAAGCAGTGGCCATTTTTATAATGTTGTCACTCAAACTCCTCGTCAGCTGTGGAGGGCTGAGGTTGTTGTAAGAAAATGTTGACAATCTGTAATTTGAATAAATAATAATGAACCTAGTTTTATTATTTAAGCTGTACACAGTCAAGACCAATAAGTACTGGAATTAGGTTTAGTATTTATTATGTGTACAAGATATGAGTATTTTATAATAGGCCAAATCTAGTGACACGCGGAATGCACAGGTCGTGGGTTCGATTCCCACCCGGGTAAGGGATTTTTTCCATTTCTTTATTAATAATTTTACAAATCTATGTTGCTAAACTAACTAACCCTATACAAAATTAAATATATTTACAAAGTTGTTCTCTATCGGGACGATAGGAATTTGTCTAGTTTTGACTTACTTAGTTTTCCTGCATTAAGTGCCTAAATCTCTGGTGTTTTCTTATTTCATAAAAAACATTAATAAAATATGTCCCCGATGGGTATACAGTTAAACCTACACTACATGCTAAATAAAACTTTAAAATGGAAACTTTACCTTATATTATTTTGTTGATACAATTATTTTTGTTTAATTTCTAAGTACTGTAAAGAATTATAACAATTGCATTGAGTAATAAGAAATGTAAAGTTGATGATGACCAGGTTCCTCAGTAGACCTTTATTTAGTCTTTTGGGTTTAATGGTATTTTAGGAGAATAACATTTCTAAAACATACCTTATTAATTATCTAATTATCGGTTTGTGCAAGTTCCGTTCTCGTGCAATCTGACATATTTATGCACAACATGTAAACAAAAACAAGGTCACCAAATGTCAAAATAATTCTAGTCTGAGACGGAATAAGAATTAACCAGGGAATTATCACAAATATGACCATTATCTAAACAAGTTCAAATAGTAAAAGTAATAGCTATAAATACCTTTTAGGGAAGGCCAAATCACGATGACTGCAAACCGGGTTAAAAACCAATTGTTCTATATTTTGATTGAGATTTAAATTTTTAAACCTATTGTCTCCCGTCGATAATCTCCTCAATAATAAAACTGCACGGCCCGTCGGCATAATAGGTACACAATAATTTGATTTCTATCGCTTTATTTTATTAACCACATTGAAATTTTATGTAAGAAAATTGACCTCATTCATCGAAGATGAACGAGTTTGTTTTGTTTGACATTTTATTAAATCGATGTACGATATTTATCGATATCGTTGAAATATCGATATTAATCTCTGAAATATCGACATATGAAAATATCGATAATTGTAACTAAAATATCGCCATATCGATATTTTAACATGATATCGGGTTATTCTCGAAATATCGAAACTCGATCACATATTCGATCAGTGCTCTTTTGCTTATGTAAAAAAAATTGTTTAATGTATTCATCCATAAACATCGATATAGTTATTTTATGAGCATCCCTATTTTTCAGTCAATTCTCACTCATTCATTTATTACAAGTCAGCCGGTAGTCAGCTTAGCTCTCAGACTCTGTGCCAGCAACGAAACCGGCTGAAAGGAAAATTGCTGTCAAAGTTGCTTATATTGCAGAGCATTGTCAAAAAACTATGAAAGTTTTAGTTAGTAACCTAAGCTAACTTTTTTGTAAACCATAATTGTTTCTTGTATTTTTTTAATAAATTGTGATAAAAAATGTGATGTCCATTATTGGTCACAATATTTTTTGCACATACATACAGTTGACCATGGTTTTCGATCGATATTACGTGCCCGATAATATCGAACTATCGATATTTAGCCATCGATATAAATATCGATATTTTACTAATATCGCTCATCCCTATTAAAAACTACGCCCGATAAAGAGATTTTAGACATATGCCTCCTATTCTATACGCCTCTCGCTTCTATTGTCTCATAAGAACAAAGACAGAACTATACGTCTGTCAAAAACACTATATTTTGTTTATATACTTGTGATGCGATACTAGTGCATGCTTTATATGCAGGCAGGTAAGCTGAGTAAAACTTTAGTCGGAAAACGATCTCTACATGGGCTTATACAAGTTGTTTCTGCTTTTAAATTTTACACTCGTTCTTTAGGATTTTCCTGACGTTTCCATTCATCTTCATTATCATCCATCATGAATTCTTTTTACTGAAGACAATGGCTGTATGGGCTTAGTTCGTCTTGCCTTTCCTTCGGGATAGGATAAGGCAGGGATTTGGTAGGAGATAAACCTTCTATGCTGCTTTGGGAGTGAAAAAAAAACGTATAATACTACAGCTGCTTCTCTTCGCGGGCATACTGTACAAGTCAGTAGAGGGACAAGAGGGTCTTGGTGTTTTGTAGGCGATGAGCTGACCACCTGTCACTACTAACCGAATTTGTACATCTCAACTATACCCTCAAAATTGGTCAGAAGTGGCACCATGTGGTCCTATCGGCCCTTGATGCTCTGCCTACCCCGTAAGGGATACTACAGGCGTGATTATATTTATGTATGTATGTAAACCTCAGGATAAACTAAACAAAAAAAGATCGTTATGTACAAAGTTTTTGTCAATTTCAGATAAAAATAAAAATCCTAACTCGCAGTCGATTATTATCGGATGAAATCGGATTTCAGTCGAATAATTATAACTAGCACAGCGGTAGGTACATAAATGCCGCGTGGTATTACGAGTAATCTATAGATTATGATTCTCTTACATACAGCCAATTTCTATAAGTGATCTAGACAGATCTTTTACATAGGTAGGTATCTCAGATTTAATACAAAATTTCAAACTTTATTTCAAATTAAGAATAAAAAAATCCTAGATTATTTTTGATCTCTCGTATTGATATTGGCCGTTAGGTAGGTAAGTAGGTATTCCATGAAAGGATCAACAATGATTCCCTCACTCCTGGGGGTTCAGAGAAACATCATAGTTTGTAGCCAAAATTACCGATTATGTACTAATAATAATAATTAATAACCGAGTAAGAACCATTTTTATGATTGATAAAATCCCATTTATAAAAATTGACTATGTCATTTGTAGCAGGCGTTATTTTATTGTTTACTGTTTACTATAGCATGCTTAGAATAATGATTCCACGACTAATCATTAATCTAATATAGCATGATTAACATTATGTAAATGAAGATATCCCATTTATGACCTCGTAGTTTTTAACGCCATCCTGTCCGAACATTTTAAAGAAGGTCCCTAAACTTAGGTAGGTACATTTTTTTAAGGTAAAGAGTTTCATTTTTACATATACAGAATGTAACAGAAAGGGTATGTTAAGCGAAAAGCTATGTAAATAGCCCACTGTAGAGAAGCTATTTCCAAAATTTGAAATCACATTTCAAGATAGTATAAACATTCCTGAGTTGTTTAGGAATTCTCCTTATACTTTTCAAAAATAAATTTGTAATTTCGAATCTGAAATTTTGCAGGTAGGTTCCTTTTAGTGGGCTAAGCTTTTCGCTTAACATACCCCTCTTGTTACACCCTGTATACGTCATACTTATCTTACTTATATCTTACCTACTAATATTATAAACGCGAAAGTTTGTGAATATGGATGGATGGATGCATCCATGGATAGATGGATGAATGTTTGTTACTCTTTCACGTAAAAACGGCTTAAGCGATCTTAATAAAATTTGGTATGGAGTTAGCTGACACCCTGGATTAACACGTAGGCAACTTTTTATTGTGGGAAAATATTTTTATCCCGGATAATTTCGTCATTTTATTTTTTCTGCAGCCCACGCAAACGAAGTCGCGGGCGTCCACTAGTACATATATTAATAATTTATGTAAGTTTCTTCAATAGTTTATTGCTTTAAACTATTGAAGTTGGGCGCCACTGTAAGTTTCTTCAATAGTTTATTGCTTTAAACACATGGAAACTTAGCATAACTTAGTCGGCCGGCTCACGTCGCTTCCGCTCCAAAATACCTACCTACTAAGTTATGCTAAGTTTCCATGTGTTTAAAGCAATAAACTATTGAAGAAACTTACATTTATTTATTTTATTTTTATCATCTGACGTAATATAAACTATCCCGAGCGAAAGCTATAGACCAGCCTTTCCCAAAGTGGGCGATAACGCCCCCTTATGGGCGCTGCAGGCCTAAAGGGGGGCGGTAAGAGACCCAGAAAAAAATTGGGGCGTTGTGTATAGGCTTGGCAGTTATAGTAGTTTTTAAGTAGGTGAAAAAATGGGGGCGCTAAAAAATTATCTATTCTCAAAGTGGGCAGTAGACAAAATAAGTTAGGGTACCCCTGCTATAGACGCTAGTTTATACAGAATGTAAATAAAAGGATGAAAATACAGAATGATTTTTGGTCGTCAATGTTCCCGAAAACTATGAAAAAACTAGCATAAACACTGGACACTATAAATTTCGGCCGATCAAGTAATTTTTTTTTTCAAAAAATTCATATCATTTCCCAGCATTTTTTAGCATAAACTTACTATATTTGATGTATAGAGTACGTTAAAGGTGGCAACGAAAAAACATCCTGTATAATTAATGTTATGTTGAGTACGTATGTACCAATCAATGCATTATATTTTCTTAACTATGTAATTAATTTTATATTGATTAGGTACGTACACCTACGCATTATTTGTTGGTCGGAGTTGTATAAACCTATGGAGTGTATAATTTATCTACTTATAAACTGCTCATGCAAAGATCACATAAGCTAACTACCAATTCAGTAATCAACATTTAGTCGGCGATTTTTAAACATACGCTAGAAAAAAATGGATATAGCAATATTTCATTATGTAGCCGCTATGCTATAAGCCCACTGTAGAAGCCAACAGGGGTTAGTAGATTACTTACCATAAAAATAGTGTCCACATGACGAGCAACGAACCCTCTTGTATCCTAAATTCGCGCATGCGTCATATCCAGACACCAAACGCGAGGCACTTTCACTCCACACGGTGTTTCTGCGGTATATTTTTAATAACGTCAACTGCATTTAGGCCTAATGTGTACTTGACACGAAATGGTTTGTGATATTTTGGAAATCAGGTGTAAATGTGTATTGTGCATGTCTTTAATGACACGGTATGAGGCTGGTGCAGTAAAAGGTAAGTTTTGTTTGTTTAGTTATGTTTCCGTAGAGAGGTTATTGCGGCACTTTCTGTGTAGGTACGTAAACAAATATTTATAGGTGTGATGTATAATGGGTGGGTACTACAATAGCGTAATACAAACATTTTAAGTTATTAATATACTTATAAAAAAATAAAATTATGATAGGTAAAATAAAAAAATAATTACTCCAAACTTAGGAAACCAAATTTAGGTAGGTAGGTAAAATAAAAAAAGAAATTTCTATTAATTACTCCAAACTATAGGAAACCAAATTTAGGTAGCGTATAATTGAGATTTATATTCTCAGAACTGCACAGCGATAATCTAGTCATTAGGAAATTGTCTATTAAAAAATATAACTTTATTATAGTAGTGGACCAAATTCCCTACTCCATGGAGGTAATTTACCTCCATGCCCTACTCTAACAAAAATATTAAATTGACGTATCTGCCTTACTAACATAAAAATATGTTTTGTACTGTTGAAAATTATTAGATCTCTATGTAGGTACCTAGGTATTCAGGTAGTAAAGTTGGGTCCAGATTAAAATTACTCATAAGTAAAACCTATTGATTGAATGAGACCACGATGAGTAGTCACTTCGCACGTGCTCAAGCAGGTATACTTGCTCAATGAAGTTTGCGGGGTGATGGCCCGTCGCCACGGCAACGACAGAGGGTTGTTCACCCCCGGCTTTCCTCTGCCCTACAGCTGATTGGCTATCTCATGCTCGGAAAATTACATTGCTTGTAATATCGCTGATGTTATTTGGGGTAGCACGTTTGGCTTCAAATATATTGTGTGCACTTATATTAATCTCCTGAAAGTCGCAAAACGCAAGTTAGTGTATTTTAACTTAGATAAAAAGTTTCTTTAAACTTTAAATAATCCCGTGATGGTCATCGAAAATATGACGAAATAAAAATTCTATATGGGTAGACTCGCAAAGGCTATCTATCTATAACATCTTTCATCCTTCACCTCATTAATATTTGCCTGGCTGTTGCTCACATCCTGTATACAAACGGCGGTTTTTTTTAATGGGATAGCCAAAACCGCGGAATCTTGAAGGAAATCCCACAGCCACGATTAGCACAGTAGAGATATAACGAACAGTGACAAGTTGCTATCTTATCGTCTGGGAGAGAATGCCCGAGTTCCTTAGTCGAACCTTATGCACCTTAGAAGTGATCTCATAGTCACTTATAAATGAAAACGTTGGTAGCTACATTATAGCTATGATAGATAGATAGATAGATAGATAGATAGATAGATCGTTTATTTGACGTTTGGCATGTACACATATACAGACAACACAAATCAAGAAAATAATAGAAAAAAATATAATATAAGACAACAATGTGATTATAATAGTAAGAAGGTACAGGCAAATGACAAATACATAAACGAACAAAGAAGTTGGTAGCTACATTATAGCTATGTAGCTATAGTTATTAGTACTATACGTACGTTAAGTGTTTTGAACAAAGTCAAATTATTTTTATTCATTGCAGTTGTACCCTAAGCTAGGGGAATATTGCGTACACTCAGGGGGCCTATTTATGTCAAGAAAACGTATTTATTGTTCTTGCTTGGAATAATTGAGTGAGTTCCATTGGCGGTACCTAAATTCTAAGTAAGGGACAAAAGATTCCTTTTACTCGTAGCTGCTAGTCGTTGCCAACCAAATTCGCACACATGTAGACCATGATATTTTCTGATTTTGCCATTCTTTTGACTAAAGTTAAACCTAAACAAAAAGTTGTTGCCACCTATTATTAACTAACTAAACACACACTTGTAATAGTGAATGAATACAGTAAATAGAGAACCCTATACAGAATGTTCTTGTTCATATACAATCTTGATAGATAAACATTTGATTTCGAGTTTAAAATTTTGTGGACAGTTTCTTTATAATGCGCTATTCTCAAAGCTTTTTGCCTAATGGGGATATCAAACCTCTTCTTTCTAATCTTGTTAAACCCTCTGTAATAATCTATATCAGTGTTTCCAAAAATCTATTGCTATCGTTGGATAACACTAACACCTCCATACCTATATACCTAGTACTAAGAAAAAACATTCTCAAAAGATTTTGATCTTGGATTGAAAGCTCTACTTTTGAGCTTAAGGCTACATAAGCCTTTTCTGTAGCGTGCACCCACTCGCAGACTATCCCTCATATCTAGTGAAAGGAAAATAGTTTCTAAAGCTTTCATGAAAGCCTTTTAATCTTGATTCTAGACGACCAGTGCCGACGTTACCTAAGAAATTGAGAACAAGTTTTAAAAAGTTGTTTTATTTTTCAGGTACAAATATACGGGAACATAATCCGGTGCCTTATAATTTTTCAAATCTACACTTGTTATCTAATTAGAATAATATAATACTTAGAGAGTCCACCCAATTTTGAAGTCCAAAGTTTTAAGTGTCCAATAAAATACGAAATTCTGTCCAAAAACATAGTGATTACAAGACTTTTTTGTGTATCAATGAACTTAGTGATATCAACTTTATATATTCACAACATTAGCTTTATTTGTGAAAGTGCAATAAGCAAACGTTCTTATTCAATCAAGTGTTTAAAAGACTGTAAGCTGCCTAAATTACTGCTAAAATGGTGGAGTATTTTTAAGACTGGCCACATTAGTAGTGTGGATGGTGTTGCTAGTAATATGTCGCTGTGGGTGGTCGGGGGCGCCGGCGAGGTCCGGCCGGCCACCACCGCCGCGCTCGTGTCCACTAACACCTCCATGGAATCCGGAATCGAGGCTGGGGTGCTTCCGACAGTCACAGGATCCCTTGCATCAGCAGGAGACTCCTTGGGGTCCCTGTCGCGGACAGCTGAACCGCTGTATGACACAGACCACACTGACCTCGGCTCGGAGTTGGATGAAGCTGAGATACGAAGGGAGTTGATGCATGATGTGAGTATAGAGAAACTTATTTAATCACATTGTTTATTTATCCATAGCTTAAAATGTTAAACTTATGAATTTTAATTTTCTAACTGAGTTTATGCACCAATATGAGTTATTTGAACAATGTCTATATCGTTATGAGAAGTTTGCATCTATTACTTTGCTTAAAATTATTAACTTGCAGGCCTTATTTCATTACATCAAAGTTTATAAAAAATTTTTTACTTTACCTCTCTAATATTTTAATATTTTTGTTTCAGAAATGGCGGCTGTTGTTTGATAGGGTAAGAAAAAATATTTTTTCTTAAAATATCATAACTAGGATATTTTCATCTCTAACTAACTTGTAATTGTTTTCATGTTAACAAAAACACCTAACGCATAATAGCGTTCCGTTAATATTCCGTTGACATCTCTATTTCGCAGAGTTTTATTATAGAGTTCTCGAAGTAGATGAACACGTGCGATACCTTTGTTTAGCTACCTGTCATCTACAGCCGATTAACGGTGCTTTTTGTAGCAGCTTTTACGCTTTTGTTTATCGCACGAACTTAGGGCTATAACGCTATAAAATACGAATAAAATGGATATATAATGTGTAGAATTACGATTAGTTGTCAAAGTCCAAAATATAAGGTCGTCAACAATCAGAAACCAAATCTTTTTTAAAGTTCTCGATTTTATTTCTTTCCTTACTCGACCTAATCTCGCGTTAAACGCTTTTTTTTTACACACTACACAACACATTAACCTAGTCCCACAGTAAGATCCCTAAGGTCTTGTGTCGTGGGTACTAAGCAACGGTATATAAATACATATATAAGTATAGAAACATCCATGACTCGGAAACAAACTTACTTGCACCTAGGTACCTTATTATCTTATACGTACTTGAGTAGTTATAAAATTTTACGAGTACAACTGTTACAATCGCTAGGCAAGTGCAGAGCTCTCGTAGTTGTGCTACGAACTATCGTAGTTCACCACGTGCATGTCATGAAATAAGTCCCATGTATGGTTTCGGAACTAACATATCTTGTATGCAGTTACACGCATAACACAAAGGAACTAGCGCCATCGTTTTAACGGACATATTTGATGAAACTCACTCTTGATGTCATTCTCTTTCTACGCTCGCGCCCATATGCACGTAGCAGCATAATCATTGCGTGTAATACTCAACACTCACTCATATACGAAACACCTCATATATTTTACCTACTGTACTATTCTTCTTCTTGTATAGAGCATTAAGAAAATAAGCTAATATTCTATATTGCAAGCAGTTCCCAAGTACATTAAATAAACAAAAAGGGGTAATTTTTCGGGAAAATTCGCATATATTCTAGGCAATAGCAAATACTGATTATACAGGTGTTACAGAAAGGGTAAGTTAAGCGATAGCCCACTAATAGACAACTTATTTCCAAAATTTGAGGCTCTATCACATGTTTATTTTTCCAGATAGTATGGAGAATTCCTAAACAACTCAGGAATTTTCAAACAATATTGAAAAATAAACATGTGATTTTGAGTCTCAAATTTTGAGGATAGGTTCTCTACAGTGGGTCATTTTTATAGAATTTTGCTTAACATACCCTTTTGGTTACACCCTGTAAATGGGTAGATAGTCTAGCACATTTTAGCATATCGAGTAATTTATTACAAACAGAATACACGATAACAAATACAAAATAAGGGTGAAATGTGCATTCCATTCACGTTTCGGTAATATAGACGAAACATATTTACCGAAAAAAGTGAAGAAATTTTACAACCCCTAACAGATCGTAAAACTTGGCAATAAACCATGTATAATTCATAAAACCTGTCGTTTACGGAACAAACATTTGTTTCGAAGAATTATGTTCGGGAATTAAAGCTTGAAATGTATGTATACTGATCGTGACTAAGGGCACCCTTATGTTTATTATTTAACTGGCAATCGTTAAAGGAGTTTCTTCAGCATTACGTAGATAACCTACTTATAGATATATAATAGGGTCGATTCCGGCAGTCACACCTTAGTCAGGCCTATCTCTCTCCGTTCTTAACATAAATGGCTAAGAGAGAAAAGGACAGGTAGGACTACAAATTTACGTTTAGGTTTAAGTGTGACTGCAGGAATCGACCAAAATGTTCATCATCCTGCCCTTATCCCATTATTTTATGGTCGGCGCAGTATGGTTTCTTTAGGAACTCATAATGCCAAGGATTTATACTAGCCTGATGCCAATCCTCCTCGATAAACCAATATTAATTTTACAAACAGCTATTTACATAATAATATAACATTACAATTTCAGGAAAACCAACAGCTATTTATTACAAGGAGTTTAGTTCAAATTGTAGACACATAAAGCTACTACCGTCAGTTTTGACAAGTTTTCTTACTAGGTTAAGTCGTAACCAAAAATTTGTTGGCAGCTTTATAATATCGTCAACTGATTAAAATGTACAGAAGCGGCGCGGGCGCATAAGTTTTGTGATGTGATAAGAACGTGGTGGCGCTAGCATCAAACGGTCACGTCCGACACATTGAGATAATGTCTGATATGTTGGGTCTTAGTTTTTTGCTCATACCGTCTTGGGAAAAGGTTCAGAGTGTAACTACTGGGTGTTTGGATTAACTATTTCCGTCTATATCCAAGTAAATGTTAATATTTATTAAGTTACAGTAGACACTTTTAATAAATAACATAAATAGCCACGTGATAACTATAATTAGTAGCTAAGCTAATTAATGATTGCTAAAGTATTTCGT